>JAYGXS010000005.1:9605485-9617160 GCA_036362985.1 Ligula intestinalis
AATCACATTTCGATTAAAGCTCTTCCCTCTCCATTTTGCAGATGAGATGACTGATGCCTATGATCATTCGCCTGAGAAGTCGGAGGAAGTTGGTTATTCAGGTAGGGAAGTGACGTGACATATATCCTCTCATTTCGAACACAAACCAATTTTATTCTAAACATTGAAGTTTTTTTGCAAAATACAGCCCCGATTATAGCAGCCCCTTTTGCTTCCGAGATAATGGGCCATTATTATATATAAGCTTTTCCACGAAGTACGACAACGTGTTTAGTGCTAGTGTTAGTGTGAGGGATATGTGAGTAGCACACTTCTAATTGGTCAATGGGTATTCATGCATCATTCATCTCGACGTCAATTATAACCGTCCTTAGTATTTCTTAATTAATATGCTATTACAGAATACTGGGTTCTAACCTGAAGTGCAATGATGAGTTCATAAATGGAGACGATGTGACGTCTTCCGTATAGCGGAGGAAAACGTGTTTTCTACCTGAAAGAGTATGTGAAGCATAATGTTTGTAAACCTTGAATTAAAGTAGGGAATTCGGTTTATTTCATAATAATGCGGCAATTGGAAAACCTTTTCTTAATCCGAACTATGCACGAAAGATATTTATGGAAAAAATGCACGACAGAATTCTTTCTTGTTCTTTTTTGATAGCCAACTACGCCTTCCTTAAATTGTATACTTAAAGTTATTATGGCTTTCAGATTTAGAAAGGTTGCTAATCATGAGCTTTTTTACAATTGTAAGGTGTCTATTTATGATACATTGTATCCGTATATTTATTAATGCTGCTTATACTGCATAAAATATTTTCCGCATCTTTTTCAATGTTGTCGGACAACTATGTGACTTCTTTCTCAAACAGTAAGCGTAAACGTACTTTTCCTTACACAGGATGTGCACCGTGAGCATTTGTAAAAACTTGAATTAGAGTGCAGCAGCCACTAAGTTAAAAATGTTTCGGCAATTTAGAAACTTTTTATAAACCGAAAGATACTTTTCTTTTAAGTTTATAATTTAAAGTAGGCGTAATTTGCTATCAAAGTAAAGCAAGAAATAATTTATTTGAGCAATTCTTCCATAACATGAATTTGAATTTATAAAGGCAGTCAAAATAAATGATTAAAAGGCATACTTGTTACGTAGTCAGTTTTTGCAAAAGATACGTTTTGCTAGTGGTCAGAACGAAGCCCGTTAAAAGGCCCGCATCCTATCATGACTGAAATGACTTCAGAATAGACTACACTATAATCATTATTGAAACCTGTGTCAATGCCGATTAGCGAAAGAGTATCAATTTTTCGCATCTGTCAGCACGTTTGCTTGATCTTTGGCGACTACTGTATTGAATGTAGGCATCAGTACTTCATCTCTTCTGGGCTGCGTTACCCCGTACGCAGGCATCGATTGGACACAAGTGACTGGTGCGCGACATCCCATTGCCTAGGCGTGTCCGCTAGCCCACCACCGCTCTCATCTCACGCTTGTGTCAATTCTTTCCGAGTTCGTATCCCGCATGACTCGCGACGGGTCCAGCGCAGCTCCCAGATGATGCATTCTGGGAGCAAGATACCTTCTTGTCTTGCCTTTTTGTTTTCCTAGGCATTTTATTTTTATTTCTGGCTCAACTCATTCGGTCTCTTTATTGGAAATTAAATTGCTGACTAATCCGTTATTATTTATTTATTTTAGAACCAATGGTTTAGTGGCAACAAGGATCCAACTGGATCTAATCCGTTATGTTACTGGAGGTCATCCTTAATTTTTGGTTTTGGTTTTCTGAATTCAATGGTATGTTTCTTTAGTGCATTTTCTTCCGTAATTATATTTGCTTCCCGCATTATTTTCATATTTTTTTGGTTTTGAAAGTGAAAGTACAACGCAGGAATGGCGCGTAAGCGCGCTAGTGATGCGATGTATCATGAAGACAGATACTATTTGTCTAAATCACACGCCTGATTTGCTGAATGTTAGCGAAAGTCGCTTGTGGACAGAGTATTCCCATTGAGTGCCACCTTATTTCCGTGTGTGAAATAAAATAAGCTCAATAATCTTGCGGTGTAAACTACGAAAGGTTCAAGAACGTCCTTGGGATTAGGCACACGTACGCCACAAGAGTCAAGAACACACCTGGTAGTAAATGAATAAGGGTATTTTTTGAGAAGGAAAAAATTCTTGTACACAGACTGTAAGTAAACTGTTTGTAGAAGGGCATCTCCACCAAGGACAAGAAAGAATTGAATGCCCGTTTCTGACTTATAAGCTGTCAGTAGCCTGTCACACTTGACCCCAGATTTTGCAGCACTCAAAGCCCAAACAGGCTCCCTTGCTCTTCAAATTATACGTTCAGCTATATTATTATGGCATTGGATAACAACAACTATTTATATCTTCATATTGCATGAGTAGCTATGTGCCACTGCTTTGCCCAGGCAAATTAACGTCTTTGAATAACATTGAAAAAAAAGCATAAGTTTTTTCGTTTTATAAACCTGGAAGTACTTTGCATTAATTCTTCTGACGTGACTTACAAGCGTCCTTGTTCAAAGAAACGGATTGTTGCGCGTTTTGTAACACACTTTAAAAAGTTAATACGCTTCACTTTTGATAGTATTATGTGTTTTCTAGAAGACGCAATTCTTGCCGACGTTTATATACACAAAGTTTGGGGAGATGTATTCGCTGAGCTGACTATCGACAGCAGCCTACGCAAATTTGATGCTATTCAGCAGCATTAGTAAAAGAAGCATGACCTCGGTGGCCTCAATGAGCTGAAAACCTACAGCAGCATCAGTAAAAAGAATCACAGCATCAAATGGTATTTCGGCAGCACGATGCTCCAAATCACCTTTTTTTCTCGATGACTTCACCGTTCATAGGTTTGCACAGACAAGCCTCACTGGCATTTAAAAATACTCCTCTCTGAGTAAAACTGTTGTTTAGCAACAAAACGATCGAAACGAGCATGTTCATGTATGGAAAGTGAGTGGGTATTTAGTCGGACAACCGAGATGTTGTCAAGGAGAAAAACAATGCTGAAAATGCGCTGTTGAAATATTAAGCGCTAAACGCTATTCTATACACTGCAAAACACCCAGTACTACCGCCGACAACGGGGCTAAAGCACATTTTCATCCATCATGAACAAAACTTACTGTATCAAAGCAAAAAGTTAATGAAATAAAATAAATTCAGTTATCAATTTGACAGGCGAATATGAAACCAATTAAGTTTAGTTGAAGGGTTTCGACAAAACTTAAGCAAGCTACGTTTCTGGCAATTATTAAATCTCGCAAGTTCGCTCTGTCAAAATCTAAGAAAAAACGTTAGGGTCCAAACTTTCTTGAGCACTCTGTGACGTCAGATCGAAATCTTAGATATTGATTAATTGAGCTTCTGTTCGACATTTACATCAAAAGCTTTAAAATAAGATATATATATCTATAGATAAAGAGAATTTACCGAAAGAAAGTGTTTTTGGATATTTTTGCTTATGAAGATGACCATGTGGATCATATGTAGAAATACCGCAACACAGCAAACCACACTGTTCAGTGTACTGAACGTCCGCAAGATTATTCACATATTCTTATTCCTTTAGATTAATAAAAAGCTTTCTCGTATAGTTTACGCCTTTAAAAGTGATTTGATAAGAGATTCGGCTGACGAATTTCCATGCATATCAACGTTTTCCAAGGTAATGTCACAATGAAATTAGAGACTTTTGACAATGCGGTTAAGTTACCTTAAGGAAAACGATTTCAATTGACTGGCAATGAAAGGACTTACTTTTGTCTTTATAATGGATTTTTTTAGCATAAGTGATTAATTCCACGATCCGTAATAAACTTGCGAATGCAAAAACAGACCATATAAATGGCCATTTTTTGAAATATTTTTTATTCTTCTGCCTTTTTTGTTTCCAAATGACACATACGCGGAACGTATAGTTAACAAAAAGTATATTTCTACATGACTTACATTCAATAAGGACTTCTTTACATTACCTTCGCAGTAAAAATGTGAACACTTTGCTTAAACGCCAAGACAAGCGGCCTGGTTCAAACAAATGCAATTAAATCTTTTTGTTACTGTAGCTTGTGCGACACGTTTCTACATACTTTCCATGAAACATAATTTTTAAAATATAAATCTAAAATTTTTTCTGCAAATAAATGTGATTCCTAAAGGATGGCTTAACTTGAATTTGTACAATTTTATCGACACTTTTTCCTAGTTCTAGAAGGAATATCTTTTATACCTTTTTTACTTATTTTGGAGTGCCTCCGTAGTATAATCAACATTCATAAGCAGTTTGGTTCTGTCTTTCGTAAAAGCATAAGAAATTCCTTCGATATGAGATTTATCCCAAATTCGCCAAAATTAATGGCCATTTCTCTTAATAAACCTAATTTAAATGGGCATTTTTCGAAATAAAAGGTTTTCGCAGAATTAAATCAGCTCAATGAATCAAAATAATGCTATAAATAAACGCTAAAAAATGAAGTCAAATTTCATCATGTAAGTTGCACAGTCTTCAGCGACTATTGCACTAAGGCATCGAAAAAAAAGAAAAAAAGATTTATATACTAATCATTCGAACTGAGTCTCGTTTTAGAGGTTGCCCAATTTAATATTGGTCAAAATTTGACATTTTGGCATGGCTGGAATACGTGAAGGTCCTGAGAGCTGATTTTAAATATTTAAGTGACCAAATTGTGAAAAAAATTCGCGGCATTTGACAGAATTCGAACATTGGGCAGTCACATTGCTGTCTCGTATTGGTGGATTCCATATGAGCGACAATGTTGGGCGGGTAATATTGATCAAAGTGTGATTAAACTCACGCTGTGAAGCATGACATTCGTAGCTCAAGTAAGTGGAGCGTTGGCTTGCGTAAAAGTCCGCCCTCCTATGCGGGTTTGAATATCACCGAATGCCGTGGTTTTTATTTACAATTTGGTCAACTTAATTAATCAAATCTGCCAAACCAACTTATGAATTTAAATATATAATGATATGTAATAGGAGACGCAATACACATTTTTGATTAAAATTTAATGAATTAGTTTGTCCATTGTTTATGAGAGTGCATTTCTGCTTAAAATGGGGAGTTGGACAGAAATCACTATCTCATATTTCAATCCATATTACTCCTTAATAGAACGAAGAAATGAAAACCCACGACAAAGCTCATCAAATAAAATTTGAGTGATTGGCACGTAATGCACGTTTTCTACGCTTAACAGCAGATCTATCGTTTGGAGGACTGGCTTTGTGTCTGACCGTTTTCATGTGCGAAGTATTATTCCCATTGCTTAAGCGATTGTTGCTTGATCAAAGTGCAAACATTCACTTGTTATGCACTGGATTTTGTTTGTGGAAACTTGAACGCCAACTGCAGTTACAAAACTGCGCACTCATTTTAAGCCAAAAACATGAGATACCCCTTACTCTGCCAATTGAGGAGAATATGCGAGTTCCAGGATGCAATTTAGACGAAGAAGATGCGATCAATTGAACAAGAGTTTTATTTGCCTGACGTTTCGGATTCCGTCGGTAATCCTTAATCATAGGTGATGGTAACACAGCCATGGTCATGCGCAGATAGGTTTGAGGCATGCACAGGTTGCACGTTATTTATAGTTCATAGTGATCATCCATGCGTGTGGGATAATTATTCACTTCTGTAGTCACCGCTTGGTTCTTAATTGATGCGGTACTGGCTTGACACTTCACGTTCGACTCGCTAATTGCCATAAGTTCCTTGTCAGCGGATAATTGCCTGAAAATTATGCTTGCTGTCGTCAGGGTTGTTGCTGCGCCAGGCCCTTCCCACGTGATTTTCTTGCTCAGGAAATTACTCAATACACCGTATGGTCACGATAGGATGCGGGCTTTAAACGAGCCTCGTTGTGACAGCTTACAAAACGCATGTATTGTAAAAAGTGTATGCTTAAATGGTATGGATTTCTTTTATTGATTTCGATTGCCTTTATAAATTCAAATACATTTTATGGAAAAGATACACGAAAGTATTATTTCTTATACTCGTTTGGTAGCAAATTGTGCCTTCTGTTAATTTTATAAATTAAGAAAGTGTGTCTTTTGGTTTTAAAAAAGTTTCCGAATTGCCAAATAGTGTTGAAACCTAGTGACTGCTTCATTTTAATTCAAGGTTTGTAATCTGATTGCATCACCGTTTCGCCATATATTCCTGCAGAAATTGAGAAATCAGTATACTAAATCAAGTGAGCTGATGCTAGCTCAAAATTCCTCCTCAAATGACTATAACAGCCAGAGGGTCTCAAAGCCAAAAGTCAATTAACTATTGCCTTATGATAAAAATTGAACACGTAATACTTGTTAGGTTTCGTGTGAAAAAGAATTCAGTTAAGCAATAGGCAGTACCCGACAGAAATCGCGCAACATGCCGATATATGTGAAATATTAATACTATTTTGCTTATGGGCATTGACTCAGGTTGTAATACTGATCATCGTGTAGTCTACTCAGAAGTTATTTCTGTCATGATAGGATGCGCTCTTACTAAAAAGATTCGTTCTGCAAAAAGTAACTACTTACATAGCATGCGTTTTTGTCATTTATTTCGACTGTCTTTATAAATGCAAAAATATTTTAATGGTAAAGCTACGCAAAACATTTTTTATTGTAGTCGTTTGGTGGCGAGTTGTGCCTTCTTTAAATTGTATGCTTAAGGAAAATGTATCTTTCAGCTTTAAAAAAATTTTCTTAATTGCCCAGTAATTTTGGAACCTACTAAATGCTACAGTCATATTCAAGGTTTACATACTGTGCACTGTGTACTTCTATCTTAAGTAAATGTACCTTTTCGTCTACAATGGATTTGGACCATGCTTTTTTCAGTAAAGGCAGCATTAATACAATCACACACAATGTATTATGAATGAACACCTCACAATCGTAAAAACATTCAAAAGTAGAATTTTTTGAGACCAAAAGACACCTTTTTGTCAAGTGTACAATTTAAGGAAGGCGTCATTTGCTACCAAACAAGCATAAAAAATAATATGTTCGTGCATTTCGCATAAACCGAAAGGCAGGCATCCCAAGAAATGCATTTGGTTATTACTTTTTTCCCATGAAAAACTTTCGTGCATGTTTTCCATAAAATATATTTGAATTCATAGAGGCAGTCAAAATCAATAATCAAAACGCATATAATTTAAGTTAGTACGTTTTACAGTCTTAACGTTTTCTTAGTGTTCAGAGCGAATCTAGTTAGTAAGTCCGCATCCTATCATGACTGTAATAACTTCAGAATAGACTACACGATAATCAATATCGGACCCTTAGTCAATGCCCATTAGCAAAAGAGCATCAATCTTTCGCATATGTTGTTATATTGCAAAATTTCTGGCGGGTGCTGTAGAAATCCTATGTGGGTCGGCTCAGGGGGTAAAAGATTAAAGCACGTCAAAAAATTGGACAGGTAGCTAGCAGGGGCGTCAACCCTTTGTGCAGGTCCATACGTCACTTTAAGTTTAACAGGAAGGCATTGACTGGTAGCGACTGATCGAACATGGATTAATGGGTACGCCCTTCTTCTGTTTATACAGGGCTGTTGATTTCTCTGCCTGTTTGGTTGCACACACGAGAGCGCGAGGCCTGCACGGCACCTGACTGCAGTCTACTTTTGGACATTTACGAACTGGTACACGTTTGCCTGCCACGTTTACTGGTACACGTTTTTCTCCCACGTTGACAATAAAATGCAGAACTCCAGGCAAAAAGGAATTTCAATAAACGTGCTTCCCGCCCCTTAAGCCTAATAAATAGGTCGTTAATTACATAAAATGTATAGTATAGCCATACCTACACAGACACCAATATTTTACTGTTCTACTTTAATAACTAAATAAGAGGTGTCAACGAAGTCCTATCCTTTGGCGGCTTAAAGATTTCGAGTGTCAGAAAAGCACCCTGGTGGTACCAGAAAATGCCCACATCCTCCTTTATTCAAAAACACTTCTCCGGGCACCAAATTTGGCGGCATTTACGGTAAAGCAGCCTGATTCAACGAATAGTAATTACCTGCAATTAAAAATTGCGCCGTAAACGAAAGCATATTCCGTCAAAGTTACATCAACAATGTATGATCTGATACAATGGTCAAAATTAGAACCTGATGTATAAATTCCTATGCTGGGCCAGTAGGTACGCCTATCCTCGTGTTATAGTCGCTTTATCAAACAGTTGTGTTGTGCGCTCAGTTTGCATCAGTTCAAATGAGACGGTGGGTGCTTTCATCGACTTTCCTTTGGCCTGATACTCTGAGTATTTCAGCTTAGAAAGCTAATACTGCAATAATAGCAGTAAACATGCGGTTCCCATGTCTCAATTCGAAAGAAGGACGATGCAGCTAAGGAAATTCTTATTTTAACAGCACGATCGTGGATGTGCATGCAACTGTAAAGGCCCTTTCGGTATCCGTCGAATAGGCAAGTCTGCATGTCACATTTCAGTCTTCAATTATACTCGTTACCAACCTTACTCTCTTCCTCCTCACAAATGCCATTTAGTGTGTTTTCAGAGAGCTGTCCTTCGTTCAAATTCTTTTGTAGATTTCTCTGATGTGGGATACTGAGTTGAGTGTGAGGATTTGAAGACGTACAAGATGCCTTTTTACCAATAAATCTTTTTATTATTTAAGCGAAAAAGGGCACACAGCCACAATTATGTTTTAAATGCTCAATCTTTTTTAGAATAACAGCCAGAAACAATGTTAAAACTTATTCACAGAAAATATAACAAGCGTAACTCTCCATCTTCGTTGGTTTTAGTAAACGGTTAATGTCGGTTTGATGGCTTGCAGCACGGAATTTGCAGCTTAATCCACCTAACAACTTTGTGTAGAAGACCTTAGGACGTCTGTCTTCCAACTGGCGAGATCATTCTGCATTTCTGCTGTCAAGCAGTGCGATAAGATGCTATAATGGCAGCGAAAGTTTTTTTTGCACCGCGATCTGCTGATTGTTGCCGGACACTGAAATGACCGGACTGACCCAAAGCGGCCATCATGTTGGCGGCTGCGGCCTTTGTTCTCGATGTGCAAATGGTGAAAGTTTACTGAATTTCGCTGATCGGAATTAACTGTGTGTTACAAAAAGGTGCTTCCAGCAACGCAAAAAACACTCACTTACCTGGTAATCAAATGACGACCATACAGCCAGTCAAATTTACTTCATTTTAGCCTTCTGAAGATTCCGCAGCTAGGTTCATAATACCAGCTCGCTGGAACTTTCAATTGTAATTGATTTCTTTTTTTTCTTTTGACCTGGTATTGTACTTTGAATTTACTATTAGAAATTAATTTTCTTCCTTTAAATAGTTAAATTTTATTCTAGAATGCGCAAGTTTTAAACAAGTCAAAAATGTAGTGACTGACCTAAATTTTATTACTCACTAGCTCTATACTTGTTTTGAAATGTCCAGTGGTTTTCGTAAGTGCTAGCTGAAAGATATGGACTTCGTATACCTATAAATATTTGTCTTCAGAATCGAAATCACAACGAAATAGGACCAGCAAAATATTTTTAATGCAAATTATATGGGCAGTGCATAAGCTAAGCATTTTCGTTTTAAATATACAGCTATCTAGCACAAAACGGTTTAGCCTTCCAGGCTGAAGGGTGTTTTAGTTCTTTTAATCTATAGCTGTTCTCACTGACTAGGCGTATATTTATTTAAAAGCCTAACCAGAACGGTAGAAATATTTGGATCACTAACCTTGCTGTGGGTTTTTTGCGCGTATAATTGAGTGACTACCTCTGTCAGATAGCTGCCTGCGAGAATAAAGTACTCCAAATAGGGAATTTTAATTTTCAAGTGCTTTATCGATTCTTCCGTGTCTCGGCTACCCATGAGCAAAGGCGCACGACAGTAAAGCTCCCAGATTTTATTCTCCGTTCCATATCAATTAATTTGGAAATGTAAGAATAAAATGCACCAATTCATCAGGGGCTCTGGACGTCCGTGCAGAGCAAACGCACTAGCATCCCAGGCTTGTGCATTCCTGAAAGCAACTCCTTCCGAAAGTCTGCAACTTACTGTTAGAAATTTGCTGACTTCGCTTCGGTTTCTTATTCAGCGCAATTTTTAATCGTGGTTTATTACTATTCACCGAATCAGGCTGCTGTACCATAAAGGACATCAAATTTGGTGCGCGGAGAAGTGTTTTCCAATAGAGGCGGATGTGGGCATTTACCAGAAGGGCACTTTTATGGCACTTCAAAGCTTCGAGGCACCATAGGATGGAACTTTCTGGGTTGTGGGTAAAAACACTGATTGGCAGGCTGCGTCATAGAGCCACATGTCTGGTGTACTGCCCGCACCACTACAAATCACTCCGCGCAACGTGAAGTTCAGCTGGCTGGAGTTTTTGCTTCAATCTGCTGCGAAACATAGACATTTAAACTGCGCATTTCGCTACAGAAAACGGTCCCTATAATTTTCTGTAAGTAATTTTCTTAACAGTTTCTTTGTATTGACAATTTTCTACGCCAAATTATTCATAAAATGCCAATGATTAAGTGGTGTTGCATCTTTTTTTAAACGACGCACCATTTTGGTTGGACGTATCTGCTGCCTTTGAACCATTATCTGAAGTCAAGAATACTCTATTTCAGAAATTCTAGCCTTCAATAACCATAGCGAAAGGACGGAGTTTTCGAACTGTAATATGCATCTTCACTGTTCGAAAGGATGCAATTTATGCCTTCAAAACTCCTGAAATACACTTGCGCGTTCATCGACAGGTCCGGCCTCGCGTCCGGCGGTATACATCGCATTATGTACAGCATGGTGATGTAGGGACGGTGACTTGCGCATAAGCCAGATTACCGTACTCGTAGATATTTTCTGCATCTACAGCACTCTCTATACCCTCATTCACCTGTACGCGAACTCAACAAGACCGGAGGCTCCAGTGAACATTGATGATTAGCGTGGCATGACCATGAACCTTCGCGTTTCACCCCACCCCTTCCCCTTCGCATGTGTGGCATTTGTTATCAGAGAGCATCCCGAAAAGTGTTTGCTGTCTTCTGGTCTCAACCCCTATGTTGGTCCAGCCTATCTACCATATTTTCACGACACACGAGAATGAGCGATAGGTAATTTCTCCCAAGAAAAGCTAGTATTTGCGAAGACTTCCATAAAGGGTACTGCAGGCGTGCTCATTACGCGCAAACATGCTAGAATCGTTTCTGATTGGATAAGGCACGACCAAGATTCGCAGTTGCAACGGCCTTTTTAATGCGTAGTGATGCGTTTTGGAAAATCGTTTGTCTAATCTTACTCTAGACCATTCGATCAGTTGGCCAGTGGCAGTTATCTGTGTGCTTTGTGGGCTCCCTGATTGTCCTTGTGTGGGTCCTACGCCTACTATTCTGCACCCAGGGACACGTTGATAGGTTTGGCTGTTTAGCCATTATAATTGCTCTTGTCAGGGCTCCTCACCGATTTTTAAATCTTGTTGAAGCATTAGACACTACTATGCATATAGAGTGATTTTTCAATAGGCAAAAATGCAAAAGAAGGGCAGTTTGTTGCCCTTTACTATGTTGAGCGCGAGGTGCTTCTTCTCCTACTAGGCCTCTTACTACCAACAGCATTCCTACGT
>JAYGXS010000005.1:9624710-9685777 GCA_036362985.1 Ligula intestinalis
TTCGTGGCCGTCAATGCTTAATTCCGGTTGATGATCGTCGCCAACAACCATAACGGAACATTTGTGCCATGAAAGGGTGAGGCGCCATGTGCAACACCACTGGGCGAAGGCCTGAAGATCCTTTTTTATCAGCTCGAGCACGATGTTGCGATCTGCCGGTTTATATCGATAAGCGACTTTTAAATCATCAGCGTACATGAAGGGTCTGCCATACTGAAAACAATCTGAAACGTCGTTGGCAAACAGGCAAAATAGGAGCGGACCCAGTACACTACCCTGTATAACTCCACTCCTCAGATGCGTGGGGTTGGAGATAACATTGGAAATTTTTACTCGTTGTGTGCGAGCACCCAAATAGGAAGATATGAAGTTCAGTGGCTTGCTACCTATGCCGAAGGAGGCTAGTTTCAGAAGGAGGAGGTTATGATCGACCCAATCAAAGGCCTTAGTAAAATCAAAATAGACGCTATAAGTGGCAAAACCGCTGTCTCTAGATTGCAGCACATAATCAAAGAAAGAGAGCTGACAGGTGTCACAAGATCGTTTCTCGATAAAGCCATGTTGAGCTGTATTGAGCAGGTTGTTCTCTTTCAAGTGACGCATCATCTTTTCTTTGATTAAGGTCTCCAAGATCTTCGAGGCTGCGGGAAGTGTATTTATTGGCCTAAAGTTGTCGAATGAGGTCGATCGGCCATGCTTGCGAATAGGCATTATGTGCGATTCCTTCCACAACGAAGGAAAGGTTTCGCTCTCAAGAGCAAGATTAAATACCTTACAAAGAATAGACGGAAAGATATCATTCGCTTCAGCTTTTAGAAGGCTAACTGGGACGCCATCTGGTCCTGGACTATAGGATTGACGAAAACGGCGAATGGCTGCAGTCACATCCCAGACGGTAAATCTTATGGTTTCGAGTATGGCACTTGTCCAAGCCTGGATAACCGGAGGTGCAGCGAACGAGCTTTCACTAAATGTTTTGGATACGAACGCATTGAAGCTATCGGTGGTCAACTTAGCGTCAGCTATGGGGTTTCCTAAAGCATCTTGAAGAATGGGGTGTTGCGTTTTCCTCTGCGCTTTTACTGTACGCGAAAAGAGTTTCGCAACATTAAGGGAAGGATTTTCAGCGAAGTGAGCCTCATCGGCTATCTGCTTTTCTTCGGAGAACTTCTTGGCCTGCTCAAAGATCAGTGTGATCAAGGGCAGAACGGAAGTGTCGTTCTGCCGATGCAAACGACGAGAGAGTGTACGTAGCCTACGACGGAAAGACAGAGGAAGGTACACTTCATCCTTGACATGTATTACTTTCTTACGGGGGACAGAGTGGAGGATGAGTGGATCCAACAATTTGTACAGTGCATCGGTACAAACATTTACATCCAAACATTGGAAACATTCAGACCAGTCGAGAGCGTTTAGATGTGCCAGTAGGTCAGCCGTGTTTGCTGATCGGAAGTCATGATAAAAACTATACTTTTGGGAAAATGTTTCATCCGCCTCCAGTTCTAGTTCACTAACAACTGTAAGATGGTCTGAACTCCCAAGTGCGTCTAAGGATGACAATGAAAGCGGTTCGCATCCCCTACAAAAAATTAGGTCGAGTATGTTTACTCCTCGAGTGGGAAAATCGACTACCTGATCCCACATGCCGATATCTATTGCCTCAAGTAAGTTCTCAAACTTTGAAGGACCGGACGGTGGAAACCATTGCACGTCAGGAAGGTTGGAATCACCTCCAATCAAGCAATACTTAAGATTCAAGTCAGCTGCGGCATGAAATGCCTGCGAGAGACAAAGATCGAAGTCCGCATTGGCATTAGGTGGGCGATAAACACAGCTAACAAGTAAGGAGTATTTTTTATTTTAGAACAACTCGTAGCCAGCAGCTCTCCTCAACCGCTGTGAATTGTGGATAGTCCAACGGGAGAAATGCAAGTGGTTGCTTGATATAGATGCAGCTTCCTCCGCCATGGCCATTGTTTCGATCGTTCCGAACGCATGCATAGCCTAGAACAGAGAGTTCAGAGTCAGCTACGCAGGCCGATGCCCATGTCTCAGTTACCATAACAATGTCTGGGCGGTTGACGAAAACCAGAGTATGGAGCAGAGGCATTTTATTAATCAGTGATCTGGCATTTAAAACGACCAATTTATGAGGGCATGTCTTAGGTTTCGGTGGCGGGACAGCTAGGCCGTCACTGTTACCGGCTTCGACCAGAGCGATGTCCTTTTGACCTGAACTATTTTTCCCTCGCTTATTTTGAGATTTGTCTGGCCATTGGTTCTCCGTTTTTCCAGCTCTATTATTAGCTGTCTCATCTTTCTCCGCTCTTTCAACTCGTAATCCGGCTGAAAAAAACTTGCGAATGCAGACTCCGCAAGGATGGTTTGCGCTCTAGCAAGAGTTTCACCTGTGCTTCAGTTTCTAAAATAACTTTTAGAGGTCGTGGCCGAGAAATTGATTCTGGAGCTGTTGGAGCCTTCTCTATTCGAAATGCCTTAAGAATGCGGAAAGACTCGCCTGGTTTTAGCAACGGTTTGGCGTACACCCGCATAAGACCCACATCATGGTCAATTCGTTCTTGTGCAATTGACGACTCTTACTCTGGGGCTAACAGTGCTCCTGTTTTTCGAGCGGAATGTTGCATTCCCAGCAATAATCAAATAGGCACAAACAGCAAACCCTCTAGAATTTTTGCTTCCAAAAGGCCCAACTGATGTAGATGAACTCAGGTCAATCACACTGCTTGGGAAGAGTGACCATTTTTGCTTACATGGGAATACGATAAGAACACCAAGCAGACGTAGAATACAGAGGATCGACTTGATTACTGGCGCGGGAAATTGCCACAATGCAAGATCTTGTACGGTTACATACGAAGCACGAAGAGATCTCAGGAACTGATCCCTGCCCTTAGATCAGCCGATGGACAACTGGTGACCGAAGACCAGATGAAAGCCTCCCTCCTCTCCGATTTCTTTGAATCCGTCTACACCCGAGAACCTACAACTTTTGCTGACGGTCCGTTCGCTCATCGACCGATAACTGGACCCTTACCCTCCTCCTTATTGCCCAAAATAGAGGACCTAGAATTTTCACACAACACTGTCAGGGCCGAATTACTCCAACTTAAGTCTGCCAAATCACCTGGGCTGGACAAAATTCCTGCACTAGCACTAAGAGAATTAGCTAACGAACTATGCAAACCCCTGGCTGCCATCTTCCAGAAATATTTTGACGAAGGCGAACTCCCAGAAGAATGGAAGTGGGCAAACGTCACCCCGATCTATAAGGGAGGTTCGCGACTTGATTGCGCAAATTACCGTCCTGGCTGCCATCTTCCAGAAATCTTTTGGCGAAGGCGAACTCCCAGAAGAATGGAAGTGGGCAAACGTCACCCCGATCTATAAGGGAGGTTCGCGACTTGATTGCGCAAATTACCGTCCTGTCAGTCTAACTTGCATCGCGGGCAAAGTAATGGAGCGCATTATTAAAAAGCATTTAATGTATTTCCTCGAAAGCAACAAAATACTATGTGATGGACAGCACGGCTTTCGCCCAGGACGCTCTTGCCTCACGAGTGCTCTTTACTCACAGGAGAAGTGGACAAAGGCCGCTGATAAAGGCTATCCAATTGATGTTATATTCTTCGACTTCAAAAAAGCCTTCGATAGTGTACCACACAGGCTTCTTCTGCAGAAGATTTGGGACGTGGGAATCCAAGGAACTATGTATAAATGGATCAGTAGTTTCTTGTCCCTCAGAGAACAGAGGGTCGTTGTCGGAAACTCAACCTCAGAATGGACAATGGTCGAGAGTGGTGTTCCACAAGGCTCAGTTTTTGGTCCGCTTCTATTCCTGATTTACGTAAACGACTGTCTCAATGAGCTTGATTGCGCAGCTGTCTTGTTTGCGGATGACATAAAAATATGGGCTGAAATTAGGTGCGCCGACGACGCAAAGAAACTACAGTCGAACATCGATAAACTGGTTATCTGGTCGTCCACGTGGCTTCTCAACTTTAATGTATCCAAGTGCCTTGTTCTACACATAAGCCCGGGGCGAAAAGTGCCTCCAAAACACAGTTATGTTATCAATGGTACCGCACTAAAAGAAGTTGAGACGCACAAAGATCTGGGTGTATGGACATCCGCGAAATTGATGCAAACAGAGCACTGTAAAAAGTCCGTCCAGAAGGCAACTAGTACTCTGCACTGGATCAGACGAGCGTTCAAAATCTTTCCACCTGAACTCTTCGGAAAAATATTTGGCACCTTTGTGAGACCACATCTTGAATACGGAATGCCAGTTTGGACACCGTGGTTGAAGAAAGATGTGGAGTTTCTTGAACAAGTGCAACGTAGGGCGACAAAGATGGTCGACGGTCTCAGGGACTTACCATATCAGGAGAGATTGATCAAACTTGACCTTTTTCCTTTGTCTTACAGGAACGTTCATATAGCCTGCTCTGGACATTCCGGATAATCCGGGGCCACATTTCCTTCCTAAAATTGTAGGATTTCTTCCAATTAGCCACCACTACTCACCTGCGTGGCCATCCTTACAAGGTCACAAACGAACGCACCCGATTAGACCTCCGAAAATATTTCTTCAGTCAACGCGTGGTCCGACCTTGGAACTTGCTACCAAGCGAGACGGTTTCCGCTGACACAATTGCGGAATTTAAAAGAAGACTTGATGTGATTTTATTTGACAAAAGGCGACTTTTACAACACGATTTCCTACTGCCAGCACTGTGAACAATTTTTCTGGCTTTAGACCGTTATCATTCTTTTCCATGAAAATTCACTCGAAATTCTGTTATTATATCATACGTGCTCCACCCGACTGCACATTAACTGTAAGAATAACCTGTTTGCGTTACATTAATAGGGTCCTCAAGGGCATTTCTTGCCTGTTACCCTTAAAAATATACATATATATATGGTAAACTATGAATACTAAACTGGCAGGATATTCGTACCGATAGAACGGAGGCCGATTTAAACATACTCAGGGATGTTATAAACGATGTTATGCATCGCAACAGCCCGCTGAAAAAAGTAAAAAGAGCAAGCTGGACTAGTTGGTTAACCCGAGATTGGAAGAACCAAAAAAACCGAACTAACATACTCCGGTGGCGGAATACAACAACAAGTCAACCCTTACACTACGAAACATGTCGCTGAAAGTGGGTTCGCAAGTCACGGAAGGAGCATGAGGCAAATATTGTGGAACGGGTCAGATGCAATCCTAAAGTACTCTTTAGCTACGATAACAATATTTTAACAAGTAAATAAACAGTCGCAGATTTGGAAGGTTAAAACAACGAAAAAATAAGTGTGAATCCCGAAAAAGCAGAACACCCTCAAAGAGATTTTTGCATCTGTTTTCACTGGGGATCCAGATTTTAAGCAGGCAAAATTCCATGCAGGGAGTATCAACAAAATCATGGACGACGTCAAATCCGCAGAAGAGGATGTGAGGAAGCAATTTCTTGCGCATAACGATGCTATGTTTCCGGGTCCAGACTGAATACCTAAAAATGACTGCAAGAGCTCGCTTAAGACCCCTTCAGACCGCTTTCGCATCTCGGTTGTCCGTCGATCGAGACCTCCTCCCATCTAGGGCAATTATTTTTCTTAATCTATGTCAACGACTGTAGGTATGGACTGGACAGCAGTGTAGTCCTGTTTGCAGATGATATTAAGCTACGGCAACCTATCAGAAACACTTATGACAAAAAACTCACAAGAAGGACTTGACTGTCTAGGCCCATTTTCTGCAACCTATGGCTCGCGAGCCATATATGGCTCTCTCAGAAACTTCAGATCTTATGATTTTGGTTATTCTTAAGGGGTTTAAGTAGTGGGTTCTACTTGGATCACTACAATCATCAGGCCAAATCCCAGGTTGGAAGTTAAAAGACAGAAGTCATCTGAAGAAGTGGTTTATTTTGTAGAAAATTTCCAATTGCTGCCCCAGGTGGCAATGATTGCGCCCAGCCAGACCTAGGAGAACTTGAGATAGTGGTGACAGTTTATTCAGTAGTATTGCGGAGCAGATTCAATTGTTATGTAACTGGTGTCTTGCAATTGACCGAGGGGATATCGCCTGCAGAGATCTTTGCTGCATCGGCCGAGGGGTGGGGTATTCAGATGGCTAATAGGTATTTGGACGCGCGTGTATGCTCGAGTGTGTGTGCATGACTGAATGAACTGCAGCCAGGGTTTCGGTCTGGGGGCCGCCAGAACACTGCCGACCTAAGTTATATTCCTGGCCTCTTTGTTAGAGATTTCGAAGAATAGTTGGCTGACCGTAAGGCCTCAGACATGCGGGTGAATAAGTTCAAGTCACTCACTGAAGAATCGGAAAGAATCGCACGACATAAAACGGAGTTGGCAAGCAGGCATATGTTGACGGAAATTGAAAAACTTCAACCCGAAAACCAGCTGATAATCAAAACTTTGAACACGCTTCCGGTGACATACGACAAACTGCAGTGTGTATTGCTATATTGAACCTGTTTGGATCTGCGTATTCGTGTGAGCAGTCATTCTCACATCTTAGATACATCAAGTCAACCCTACCATCAGGTCTAACGGATAAAGCCTCGACGCTTGCCTGAGGCTTAACATCACCAACTACCGACCAGACTATAAAACCATCAGCGAATCCATGCAATACCAGAAGTCCCATTAATGATGAGTACTATAAAAGCACTATTTAAAAAAAATTTAGAGGCTGATTATACTCGCACTTAATTGAATTTCATCTTAAAATATACTTCATAGCTCTCACTGAAATGTTTTATCAAATATTTGTTTTCTTGGATCTCGGAGTTAAACAGGTTTCCAGCTCCTGGACTAGGCAAATGAGGAGTGTGTCACATTGAGACTCAAAACGTAGAAGGCCAGCGCGATGGACGTTTCTCATCAATACTTACTTGATGCAAGGCGCCTGTGGAATTTAAACGAGCAAAAAGACCTCGAAGCTACAAGTATGTGATATCTAATGCCCTCTTTTGAATGTGACGGGGATTTCAAGACTGTGACCAGTATTCTCCTTGTCATTAATGGAAACTTTGTCGAGATCGATTAGGAATTATTCAGGAAAATATACGGCTCCTTAATTCATTCATATGCAAAATATGGAATGCAGACTTGGCGCCCTTGCTTGTAAAAAGATTTCAAGCTGCAAGGAAAGGTGCAAATTTGGACGACAAATGTAGTGAACTCCTTATCTTGCGAATGACGATTTAAGACAATTAATCTTTTCCTCTTCAGTAAAGGCATATCCGAGGTGATCTCATGCAGACATTTTGCATCTTGAGGAATCTGGACTGTGCCCTGCAGTTTGGTGACATCTTCGCATTCGCCAGATAAGCGAAACTGCATGAGAATTTCCTCAAACTCCGAGGATCTTTATTTTATCTATTTTTTTTAGTTATTTCTTTTCACAGACAATCATTAATTCTTGAAACGGCTTGCCTGGATAAGTCCTAATGCGAACTTGACAGGCGCATTTAAACGCAATCTTGCTGTATACTAAGGAAATAGGTAACTTCATATGCGTATAACAGCACTGCTAGAACATAGCAACGTCTCTCTCACACAGGTCGAATTAATATCTGCACGCTGACAACTTTATTAACGATATTCAGAATGACTGCACGTGAATTTCACTGTTGAAAATAGGTCAGTGTGTACATGATATTCGCTTTTTGATCGAAAAATATTTATTGAATGCATTTAAAGTTGACTATATTTGCCTACCGCTGTCAATAGTATCTTCAAAGGCAGTGCCTTTTACCCTAGTATAATGAGTTATACTGAATTATTTATCACACTCTCACTTCACTTATCTACTTTCTTAGATAGCACCTATTGCATAAAACCAGCGCTCACCCGTTAATCTCCGTTTAATTAGCTTTAAATTAGATTCAAATGAACCTAAAAATCTGAGATGCGCATACATTTAACAGTGTGAAGGAACCTTTCCCCTTGTCTCGTTGGCAAACAACGATAACATCCCGACCAGTGGCTGAAAGAGTTGAACTACTCACGTACGTGCCTTCCATGTACATAAATGAGATGTGCGTGTTTTGTCATGTTCCCTTTCGCCAGTCCAATCGCATATCTGCTGTAGGGGATAAGCCTCGCGTTACAATGGTGGCTCACATGCACGTATGGCGGAAGACCGAATTCTCTAACCACTAATCAACCTTTGAAGCCATAAAACCAACTGGTTCGAGGATTTACAGGGGTTGGATTTACTGTTAGCGGGAAAGGAGCAAGAGGGACTTTCAAAATGACTCCAGAGTCTCGGCCGTATACACTCTACCCTCTCTCATGCACTATTTAGAGTTTATAGTTCCTGCCTGAATATAATCAGCGTCGTGTCAAGTCAAGCCAAGTTTACTCAGGGAAATGTAAGTAAAAACTTTTGGACTACTTATTGGTACACAGGAGTTAAGCAATGCGTCGGCACAGTTGAACATTGTTATTGTAGGCCACTACCCGCTTGTTCTAAGCAATACACTCACATGGGGTGATGTTAGTTAACACGAGCTAGCAGGTGTACCTGAGCAAAAGGGGCAGATAGTGAAAAGGCCTTCTAAGGCATCGCTCAGAATTCAAAATGGAATGTCCTTTGTAGTTTTTAAGGATGAAAACTGTCACTCGTGGCAGAAGGAGTTTGAAAGATACGAAGGGCAGGCTGCTGTGAATAAGGACGGTGTCCATGACGAGTAATATCTTTACCCAAAGGGCCACATGAGGAAGAGATTTCAGAATCACGAGAACACTGCAGGAAGGAGAAGTGGACTCACACAGCGAAGAATGAGTATCAGAGCAATAGTGACGAACACAAAAATAGTAATGGGGTCTCAAGCGAGAGACCCCGAGTAATATTGCTACAAGAGACAGTGGTGATAACGATAACAACGACACGAGTCATATTGATAATGAGGATGAAACTACCCCGAGTGCTAGTGACTTGAAGGACAGTTACTCTAGTCCCAGTTATTCAAGTGAATTATTATATTATTTTTAGAAATTTTAGTGAAAGCGGCATTAGCGTAAGTGAGAAGAATGGAGATGAAAATTATGAATATTGCAATGATAACTATGAGGAAGCTTAAACAATGTAATACGATATGGGAAAGCAACGAGAAAATAACAAAGCTGAGGGAAATCAGAATCGGAAGGCTCGAGTATAATAAGAAGGTTGCAAAGTGCAATAATAACGTCTCAAATATTTTATGTTAATATTTATGGCCAAAAGAGTGCGTTGTTTAAAATTCACTGCTGGCTACTAGTTTTCGCGCAGTCACATGCAGTGCGTTCACAGAGAGGATGCTAAACTACGTCTTTCTGATAACACAGAGACCTATATCTGTGTTATTTGTTTGGTGGAATACCTGACGGACTCTCAAAATAGTTTTAGTGCACGCGTAGATTATGCACACTCCCAACTTGCGCTGTGTTCACTGAGCTTCAGTAGACATTCACTGTTAAACAAAAACCCAGCCATATTTGTGACAGCTTTTCGAACACTTTGGTGTAAGTCCAGCGTAAGAATAATAGATTGCAGATGAGTTTTTACTCTCAAAGGGACCCTTTGCAAAAGCATTGGTTAAAAGTAAATACATTATTCTCATATCTTTTTCAGCTTTATCTTTCCTACTGTCACACATTACTTTGGATGATAATATTTTACAGCTGTTATTGTCACCACTTATTGATACAGTAAGTGCATTTGTGTCTTCGGAACTGCTAGGAAAATGGACAAGATGCTGCTCTCGAAAAATGCAATGAAATGATGTTCATATCTCACGTAATCGAACAACATGACATTAGTGTTCAGCATGCCCCAAGTACGTTTAATCTAAATTTCAACGTTCAGTTATTATACTGCAACATTTGATAAACACTTTCAGAATAGGGAATAGCGTCATGCAAGGGAATGCTGCTTATTGCATAGGAGTGCTCCTTAGACACACAGACATCTTAACGACAGATTCTGTAGCAGAGTGCTGTTGCGCGTTGATAGATCGTCTTTGCCAACCCAGTGACGAAAGTGCCCTCCCAGAAAACGTCTTTGGTTTGTTTATTAGTTTATGCCATCACATTTTTCAGAATGTCTTCGTCTTCTGATGAAATATCCCGAATCCTTCAATGTAATAATTACGCATAAGAAGCTGTCATTTGTTTTAAAAATGCATTTAACATCTCCCAAGAGTGAACTAAAAATTATTGCGCTGAAGTTTTTAACCGCGTTATTGGCCTGCAGTCAACCCAATCGTCTAGTTGAGTTTCTGCTCCAGATGGAATTGTTGGGTAAATTCTATGCTTATCCGCTTTTTTTTCCAGATTTTGTGTATGATTGCCTTTCAGAAGAAGTCACAGTGGCAACGTAAGTAACTTATGATGTAGGCGTTTTTGTAGGCCCGCTATATCACTGCTTATTACGCTGACAAATTCAGAATACTTTATGGCATCGAATTCGGCCGCCTATGGTAAATGTGCTCTCATTGCAGTAATCCATTAGCTTTGGCGAAAGTATTGGCTGTGAAGCACGATAACAGATACGGTCGTGATTTTCGCAGACTTCTTAATATTCTTCTGGAGAAAATATTTCAAAAGTAGTTTGGTCCCATTTTCAGACTGTTTTAAAGTTACTCCGGATCGGTCGAATTATTTATAAATCTGTCAGCCATTGAGAACTTCTTTGCCAATCTCCGTTGTGAATTCGCTGACAACGAAGTTAGCTTTATAGAAAGCACAAAATGTCTCTTAACTTATCTCCGGTAAACGATGCATTCACTTATTTGTCAAGGTCGGAGCAGGTTTATCGTCCATTCCCCCTTCAGCTCTTTATGAGCTGCCTAGGTGCGTACAAGCAGAGGTTGCAAAACCTTGTCAAGCCGAACAATGCTAATGTCGTCTTGGATAAAGGTTTATCATATACGTCTACTGAGTACACAATGTTAAATGAAACAGAAGGGGACACAAATTGCTTTCTGAATGATTCATTGGAAATCCAACTCCATTTAAACAAGTAAGCCTTATAAATAAAGGGGATTTTTAGCCTACTTTTCCTTTTTAATAATGAATTAATTCAAGGGAAATTGGAATTGGAGCAGCTGCTTTATTTCAACAAACTACTGAATGAATTATACTTTTCCCTTCCACTAGATACCATATGGGTATTCTGTTTATAAATTTTTACCGTTGTCTCAGCGACTTTTTTCACAGAAACACATTCCCAGTGTCCTTTTGTATAACCTATTAACGCTGAGTCGAAAAATTCTAAAGAAAGGATTTCGAGAAAATGCACTGCGAGTCCTCAATCGGGAAACAACCAGCCTACCGGATTGCTTTTTTGACGGAAGAATTAGACGATCATTTGTTTATTTGCTTCCGGAAGTAATTGACGTCACCCTCAAGTCTTGGAATGTCTATCAGGCAGATACACATACAACTCTCGGCCTACCTAATGAACATTTCTCAGAAGCTCTTCCTCAGTAAGTGATTCCATACCTTTGCCCAAAGCTCGCCTTTTGAAAAGTCGATAAAAATTCCAAATAGTCCGTATTGTGGCACTAAAATTTTTATTGTTTAATTTTGGCTTTAAATAGGTTGGTTTGCGTACAGAAAACTGAAAGACGCAGTAAAAAGAAGGTGTCAGCGAAGACCACCAGAAAAGCATGCTATAGTTGTGTGCTTAATCAACCACTAAAGTCTAGAAGCCTATTATGAGCGATTATGTTCAGTAACATATTAGGCTGTTTAAGTCGTTGCCGTTTCGGTTGTGATCATGCTTGACCTAGCCGGCCTCAATGATGTCCCAAACGATACCTCTCCGTGCTTGACGATTGGCTGCCGCGGATCTGGAAAGCTCCACCGTTGCTCTTATTCAGCAATATAGACCACAAATTGAAGGAATAACAACCGCTTCCATGTCTTGACGAACGTAATTAGACGAAGTCTTGATTTGTTCGCTTCTTCGGCTCCTCCAGAAGGGCTCTGGCGCCGAATCTAAGGCAGTTTATCGGAGCTCATGAGGCGGGTAATGGAAAACGTGTCCAAACCACTTAAGTGGTCTTTCTTTGATGGCCTGGGATATTCTCGTGATATTGTCGCAGCGAGTAGGGACCCGCTCATTTCAGATGAAGTCAGCATACGTCCCTCGAAGCAGCTCGTCAGGCAGCTGTGGTCAAATATACCCAATCTTCGCTTATCTTCCACACGAAAAGTTCAGCATTCGCACCCATAGAGGAGGACTGTTGGGATGGATGTATGTTAGGCACGGATCTTCGTGGCGATGGGGATGTCGCCTCTGATCCACAGGCACTTTTGGAGTATTGAAAGATATCCGGCGAGCAGCATCGATTCTGGAGACAATTACGTCCCTTCTCTGTTCATTCGGTAGCAGCTTCGTCCCGAGGTGCTTAAAGCTGTCTACTTTTTCAAGGTGACGACAATAAGTCTTCATGGGTGCCTTCAAATCATCAGGTATGCGGATCGAGAATTACTTAATCTTCCAGGTATTTGTGCACAAGCCAAGCAAAAGAGCGATCTCATTTACCTGTGACACCACAGGCTGTCAATCGCCAAAACTTGAAGCTAGTAAAGCGATATGATTGGCGTTAACCGTTTCGGCGCCTCGCATCGACCTGCTATCGTGGATCCAGCTGCGAAAAATTGAACCACCTAGAATCGTATCGATTTGACTGGTGGTACTACCGTCGTGCAAATACCAGATCAAGATATATTTACGATGATGCTGAAAGCATATGTTAGTGACAGTCAGTTATAATCAGGAGAATGCAGCATCCTCTCACTATTGTCCAATCGAGATCTAAGCTCAAAAAAACAATAAAGTGAATGTTTGACGAGTCACGGGGCCCAATCCACGCATTCCAGTCCCCAGCAACAATCAAATGATCACGGCGAAGAAGTTTTTCATCTAGCTCCTGAAGTTTCTAGTAGAAGTTCTCCTTATCCTACTGATCGGAAGCTGATTTTTATGCATACACAAATCGACAGAGATGTTCACACAATTAGCGCTTAAGTCGAACGTATAGTGTAAGTAGGAGCGCTGTCATCTACCTTACTCTAAACTCTCTCAACTGCATTTCAACAGTGACATGACAAAGTCGAGATGACCGCGCAGGGAGAGGGCGTAGGACGCAGCCGTAAACAGCGCCTAAACTTAGAATATAGTGACAATAGACTTTTTGCGGGTACTACTGCACTGTCTACCCTCACTCACTTATAGAAGTTTTCTAGCCAGACTGAAGTCAGCCGGGACTGGTACGGCTTATGCCACTTCTGCTATTTCTAACACTATTATCCAGGGTGCAGGTGGGTGATAGTTTTTGCTGGTACATTTACTGACTGTTTAATAAGTCAGAAGTGACGTTGATTAAAATCAGCACTGGTCTCGTACACCTTGAATCCCTACAATAAATGTAGATGTTATCGTGCAAGGACTGACTAAGCCAACGCTTAGGGCTCATATCCCCTTGGTATCAACAAAAAATGTGAATCTGGGTTTAAATATTTCGGGTAAGTACATGCATGAGGTCCTGAGCAAAGCTGTGCTTGCCTCGGCTTCCACACTCAACTCGATCCATGGAGCTGTACGCACTATGATGGTGCTGATATACCTTCATGCCTATGCTAGAAGTGCTAATTCTAGTAATCCTGCTTACTAAAGCCAGTTCTTAGTTTACTATAAGTACTGCCTGTGTACACTTTTTAAGTAGTCGCACCAAATATGCGCTCCCAATCTGTGTGATGTAATAGTGATTAGCATTTTGATAATAAAATTGTGGTTGTAAAGTAGTGCACAAGTCCTACCATGCCGTTTTGTCGAGCATTTTGCCGTCTGTAGACTATAGTTAGGCCTAATACAGTGTATATTTGTAGTAGTAGACAATACAGTATAAGTTAAGTATACTGGGACAGTCTAAGTCAGTGTAACAGACATAGGGCAATTAGTAATAATGGTGATATTAAAACATCAGGTAAGGTTTTAACTAGCTTCACATTGTTACTGCTACGACTCGTGCTTCTACTGCTATCTCTTTATGCTGATAGTATTGGTAGCGGCAGTGTTTTTTTCTACTTAACTGGTAGTGGGAGAGTACAGCTTCTATTAAAAGTAGAAATGATGAATGGAGTAAGGTGAAAGCAGACTGAAAGTACTTCCCTTAATGACAGTAGTACGACAATACAGTATCAGGTAGGTACAGTTGGACAGTCTAAATCGGTGCAACAGAAATAGGGCAAGTTCAGTGAAGCTGGTAGTATAAGTAATAATGGTGATACTTGCAAATCAGGGCTCACCTTGCTGTTCGCCTTCTTAACTCTTTTCACCAGGCTGTTATCTTATTGGTTGACTAAAAGGTATTACAAAATAGCTCAAGTATTACCATGTCTTCATGTCGCATGGTGCCATTTACCGTTAACAGGCTAACCTTTTTCAGTATATTAACTCCATCTTGAGGTTTCAGGAGAGGTCTTCTGTGTAAGAGGTGAGAAATCTGCTCAGTAATTAGCTAATATTGTTATGTGCTATAACTGTTTCAATAGCCGAGATATAAGCAATAAGCATAACATGGTAAAATTTGCTTGCTAAACTTCTCATCTTCACGTTCATAGTTTACGGCTATGCGTGAACACATTTAAAATGATTACTTTTATCAAGGCAGGGGTCAACAGGCAAGAGGTGGTTACACGGTGAAGAAATAACTCACAACAAAAGCCTTTTCAGTAAGCAGTTTAAGCAACCGTGATTCGTTGTCGTAGTACTTCAGAAGCTTGAAACTAAGCTAAGGCGTAACCCACCTTTTCTGGGTTGCTTTTATCGCAGGGAGTAGTTTTTCAGTTAATTTTTACCAGCCGCTGTTACTCCAAATACGCAAGACAGATACGTAGATTATCCGAAGTTTAAAATGAAGGTATTGCCAATGCTTTTCCTTCAAACATACTAGTGCTGAAGTTGATGCTGCGTTGTTTTTAAAATGCCAGTTGCATTTCTGACACCGCAAGCTGGGTAACACAGCAAAATGTCCTAAGCAGTCAATCCAGAATCCACTCAATGGTTACCAGGCTCATTTAATTATTGTTTTGTTTTGGTAGGTTTAGGTTTGAAGCATGTCTTGGGTCAAAGTTTTACCATTTATTTATCCAGGCGTCTAACAATGATACTAGTTAAAACTGTAGCAGCTGCACTGCCATTGCATAATGCAGTTCCAAGAGACTCAATTCATTAGCAGTTCACTTGACTTTCTCCATGTTTTTATGGGCATGTGCCGTTACCCACAATAGTAAGGTTAAAACTGTATGCATTGTCATTTTAATCCGGAGCAAAATCAACAGAGCACAACAATTTACATGTAGTCCAGAAATGTATGTACACTATATAAGTACTTGAACTGAATATTCTCATCTTCGCCGAGTTAACCATGCAGTGCATCAGCTGAGTACCAGAAGGTGAAGTCAGTAGTTTGCGCAACACATCGACGAGGCATTTTTTCTGCAGACTTCTTCCAGCTCACATTTAATTTTTGAACAATTTATAAATCCAGTTTTCAACAACTAGAATGCAGTATACAAACAACGGAGGACGTTATTGGATACCTGCTGGTGAATCGATTTCTTCACGGTTGTGCCATACATCACCAGAAAGTTCGGCCGGTCAAATGCGTAGGCCTTTGACCGGTATTACGACAGATAAGGAGCGTTTATTGACCCTAATCACCGAGCAGAATTACGTTTCGGTAAATAGGCACCATATAAGGCATGAATAAAAGGGCAACAGTACGAGAACAAGTGAGTTGCGTTGTGTTTTACTTTGTGTATACATGCATGAACTTTTCATGTCAGAACGAACAAGATACTAACTGAGCCATTACCCGTCAAAGACCTCAAATTCTTTGTCCAAAGAACTGAATCGTAGGGTTACGATTGTGGGACGGTAACCTTTACAACAGAGCTGGTGGTAGTGGACTCTGACGGGTATTGTCGTTTTTTATTCCCGTCCGGCTCAATGGGTAATCAGTGAAGTTCTGGCAGTAAAAGCGTGCCGAGTTTTGCGAAACTTATCATATGCAACTGCTTCTCGGAAAACGTCGGTTTGCGGCTACTTTGCTAAAATTGATCGTGCTCAAAGCAACTTTTTATTTGGATTTTGGAGCCTCAAAAGCAGCCTTGGATGTAGCTGATAAAAGTCTACTTTCATATATTGTAAGGGCTGTCCGAAAATAGATTTCTACCCTACTAAAAGGCATAATTCAGGCATTATATTATTTCGACTATGCCAAGGAGACAAGTTGTTTGATATTTTGTATGCAATAAAGTACTACTGCTCTGAATAATAATTGTCATTTCTATTTCTCATGTACTTTAAAAGCGGTCGCGTGGAGACACATAGTCCTACGGGTCAAACCGAAATTATGAACAGCGTTTCTCAACTAATGGTCTACCTTATAGCAAGTGGACTGGTCAGCTTTTGGATAACTTTTCAGCCAGATACTTGTTCTGAGGGTGTGAATTCTGCCACCGAGAACCACCTTGTCAGGGAGTTTGCTCAATTTTGGGAAATGATTTTCAATGGCATTGCCTTTATTCCCGGTGAGTCTTTACAGTATGGTGAGTGCTGCAAACAACTTACCCATGTTTGTAAATGTTTGGTTCTTTCTCGCATACCAGCAAGAACGCATTTTCGAAAACTAACAAATAATAATAAACAGCATTAGGCATATTAAGAACTATGAGAACTATAATAAGTACTAAATGATTGTTAAAAAAAATAAAAAAGCCGATAAAACCCTAAATTCCGTAGATGTAAAAAATTGCTTTATATTAGAACAATAAATTTAAATGTTTTATTAAGTTGAAAACGGCCTGGAACCAATTTCATCATATAAAAAGAACTTTTCTTCAGTCAAAATATTCTTACATATTACACCATAAGGGGATAAATATTTATTGAAAATCATCGAATAAAATCTGTCACTATTTTCTTCGTGTTCAGTTTCTTCATTGATAAAGTGATATATGGCGCTTCTTTTCTACGTTTACACCAAAACCTTCAAAATAAGATAGATATAAGGTGCATTTACCGAAAGAAAGTGTTTTTGGATATTTTTTCTTAGAATGATGACCATGTTGCTCATATGTAGAAATGCCTCAAAAGAGCAAACCACATTGTCGAGAATAAATCATGTCCGCAACGGAATTCTGATATTGTTATTCTTAATATTACTAAAGAAACTTTCCATAAAAGACTTCTTCTTTAAAAATGGCTTTGATTAGATATTCGTCGGACGCATTTCTGTGTATATTAACTCCTTCCAAGGTAATGTCACAGTGAAATTGGAGACCTATGACCATTTATTTAATTTACCTGAAGATAAAATATTCAGTTTGACTGGAGATGAAAGGACTTACTTTTCTGTTTGTAATGGATTATTGTTTGCATAAGTGGATTCATTTCACAATTGGTTATAAGATTGCAAATGAAAAAAATACTGGTCATAACTATGGACATTTCTTGTAATACTTATTGTGCATCTGCCTGTTTCGTTTCTTAATAACATATAAGCGGAACGTGTAGTTTACAACAAACTATATTTCTACCTGACTGACATTTAATAAGGCCTCATTTAAATCACTCCACGGTAACATATGTGGCAAAGTTTGCTTATGCGCAAGGACAGCTATGCGGTGAAACAAAATTACCGCCAAAACTTTTTGCTACTGCATTTTGTGAAAAAAAATCGCGGGATAGCTTAACATGATTTTTTATAACTTAAATTCTTGCTTGTTTCTGAAAATAAATGGGACTCCTTAAACTTGGCTTCACTTCCATTTGATCAACCTGGCACAAATTTTCCGATTCGGGAAGGAATTATTATTCCACTTTTTTACTTATTCTGGAGTTCTTCCACAGAGGTGGGAGAAGGTACAGGTGGCTGGCGCGGCCCCAGTCGCCCCTATGCTTGCCAACACTCTGAGTTCGAATCCCACGGAGCGAGTGTGTGTGTCGTAACACTAACAAAAACCCATTGTTGCCTAACTCTCGCCAGACACACGCTCTACGCAAACATACACACACAAAACTGACGCTGTGGTCGGCTTTATCGCTTCAGTGGGCAATACTTCAAGCCAAGGCTTTTAGCGCACCGTAATAGCTTCAAGCGTGTCAGATTGTTTACGGTGAGTAAAATTTGCTGAGCCGTTGACCTCACTCTCTATTCTGAACAGCAGCCACCGTCTGTACTGGCCAGTGGACGGGTGCGGAGGATGGATGAAAAGAATGGACGAGGAAGAAGACATATCGAGCACCAGGTCAATTGGTTTATTGTTCTAAGCTTTCGAACTCTTACAGGAGTCCATCTTCAGAGATGAGAAAGCAATCAAAAAAGAAGGCGATTATAGTGGCCATAGGCCAATCAACTGTCAGAAAACATGGGAATGTCAGGGGTTTAGAAACAGCAAACGAAAAAAGGGTGGGTTCGTTGTGGGATCCTCGTCGCTTGCCTTCCTTATGTGTGGTTTGGCTTCGTTCCATCCCCTTCCCAAATAATGGTGCAAGACTTTGTAGGCCGCTGGCAGCTCTAGATGCCTATTGATCGAGTTGGCATCCGAGTGCCATGCCTCGAGAGTCAGCCTTTCGGCTTTTGATGTTCCTCGGCCTACGATGGTCGCTCTTTTGAGAAGGAGACGGAACGAAGCCAAACCACACATAAGGACGGCAAGCGACGAAGATCCTTGAATTAACTGGCCGGAAGGGGAGGTGGGGTTACCAGGGCCATCTACGGGGTGACAAGGCGGCACGCTAATTGCTGTTCATGATCCCCGGTTCCACTGACAGCTGGTAAGGGTACACCACTGACAGCTAATTAGCGTACACCACTTTTATGCCCCCCTCCGACTCCAGTGACAACTAGTTGCCCCCTCCCTAACCCCCTGACATCCCGATGTTTTCTGAAAGTTGATTGGCCTATGGCCACTATAATTACCTTCCTTTTTGGTTGCTTTCTCATATCTGAAGAAGGACTCCTGGAAGAGTTCGAACGCTCAGAACAATAAGACAATTTATCTGGTGCTCGATATGCCTTCTTTCTCGTCCATACAATTGCCTGGATCGCGAACCTTCTCATTCATTCAGGTTAAAGAGAATGTATATCTCACATTGATCGTAAAGGAAATTTGACTCTTGGAAAAAAGTAAGAGAAAAAGTAGACGTTTACGGGGCAGCGTGTAACCGTATCAGCTGTTCAAAATAGCAGCATTGGCTGTCCATCTTCAGAAACTGCAGAACTGGCCTTGTCGGGTACGAAGGTCACGATTTATACCAGGCACCAGCGGGGTGTGGTGCAGACGCACGACCCCAACTGTAGTCCGGTGATGGAATGTAACCCCTATCTCCTAGTCTGTCTGTCAAATTCGCAGCAGTTTAGCCAATTGAAAAAGAACGACACTGACAGTCAAACGGTTCATAGGTGCCTGGTACCACTTTTAACAAAATCTATTCTTACACTGAACAAACTCCTTCTTTAAAGTTGCAATAGACTCAATACAGTACTGCACAAACCTTTTTACTGGCATTCATGAAGTCAACTATTTCCCTTTTGTCTTCACTTCCTTACATAGGTACTTCGGTTGACACACTTTGCGCTCTGCTAGGTGAAATGCAACACTTGCCAGCTGACACCTTTTCCTCTAACGCTGGCCGAATGTGTCCAGCTCTCCTCGCTGTCACTGCCTGCTTGATAAACAGACACCAACAGTTGTCTAATGACGACTTTGTGGCAGAAAATACGGGAGCCGCATTAGACAGGTAAGCGGTTCCAACTCCTCTCGATTGATTGTAATTCTCTGACATCAGTCGGAATGGGAGGGATACGCGTTAAGATTTCCCAGTACCTAAAAGTCAGACTTTATAGCCTTACTAGAGCTTAATTTTATGGTCGCCTTTTGCTTTTTTCCGTTTTTTTTAAGGTGATTAACTTTAGAGGAGGCCAAACGTAAATACTAAGCACCTCATCGGGCGCCAGATTGACTGGTGATATTCCTAACCAAATTTTCAGCAACCCACAAGTTACTGCGCTAGTTTGAAAAGGCCCATGTAGAAACTAGGTGATTTCTTTTATTTGCGCATTTGCCTGCATAAAATAGCATATGGATGCTCCAGCGCAGGTCTAGTGCTAATGTTTTTGCCGCTATATTTCTTTATTTATTGCCATTTTTTTAGGCAATTTTAAAAAATGGGTTAATTGGTAAAGCACCTCTTAGACGCCTTCCAAAACCTCCAAGACAGGAAAGAATATAAAACAAACTCCCTCTTCTGCAGTCATTATTGGTTTTGTGTTAGTTTTGTGCTTGGTCAATAATGGGCAAAATAGGGAGTTTGTTGCAGGTGACAAAAACCTGACTTCAAAAGTACGGTGCTAACGAAAGCTATGTACAGTTATTGATCGAGTTGACAGTTTAGCAGAGAAAACTGCAGCTTATTGAGTGACTTTAGTTTGGAACATGGAAGGTTGACACAGGAACGCAGTGTTCTCAGTCTTCCTTGAGTGTGGTGGTTCTGAGATTCTGCACCAGCGAAAGTATCACCCCACCTACTATTCAGCTGATGGCGTTATCTTCAAAACTACCATTTCCCGATAATTGGCCCCTCGAAACCAAGTAGTATATGTACATTGGTGAATAAAATTGGTTGGTACCGAACAACTGGATATTATTTCTAAAGGCAGTGATCACTCTTACACCCCAAAGTCTGAAACGCGTTTTGATTACGAAAAATTACGTAAGTGGAGCTGCAATATTACTTAAAGCGTAACACAATCCTACTTTATTAAGTTTGGATCAGGATACCGGCTTCCGAGCGCATGTCCGCTCGGCTGCCAGCAAAATCCCCAACTAATAAGAAATGTTCAGTTAAATAGTATACATTTTTTAATTTGATGATTTTTCATGCCCTTAAAAATTAAAAAAGAAGTCAGCGCAAATATTAATCCCTTTACTCCTTTAATAGTTAACCTTTTTTAATTTCGGTCTTTAAATAGTTGCTAATTTTGCGATCAAGACCTACAACCTCCACTTATATTATATCACATCTTTTTCTTCATTTATGCTGCTCGTGAAGGGTGTGATAAGACCTCCATCCAGTACAAACCTTTACAAGCAGTGTATGTTAGCCTCTTTAGTACGTAGGTAAATGTATGGTAATCTTTATACAGAAAGAGTACTGCTGGTAGACTGAAAACGCTCAAGGGAAAGGCAACGGCTGATGGAGCCCAAAATTATTGGGAAATTTAAAATCTCTTGAAGAACCTAAGTATATCCGTCCTTTGAGCATACACTTTTAAGAGGCCGTGACTTCCGATCAAATTAATACGCAAAAAGAATATTTGTTTATATTTCCTTTGATTTATGCTTCAATTGAAAATCGATAGGAAAGGTATGCCTTCTAGTTGGTCAGTTTTTACCAAGCGATGCTTTTGCCGTCGATCAAACAAGGTTTATTCAATAGTCTGAATCCTGGCGTGTCATCTGGTATTGGGTACCAAAATAATAAATATCATAATCACATTTAGGTATCCCGTGCTCATCGAAAATGCAGTTCTGAATTTTGGCGGTATTAAGAGATCCGTCACTGATTGTAGATCGACTAGATGGCCTCATCACTTCAGATAAATAAATCGGAATGATTTTGCTCCTCATCTGCTCTTTCATTTTATCCGCATTCGCCGGAAACATTCCACATTATAAGTCTCCAGTTCAGAGTAGAAGGCTAAATAAACTCAGCGTTTTCAATTTTTCTCTCTCCCACACATTCATCATACTAAGTAAGAGGGGAGCGTGAAGCAAGTTTCGAGTTATTCATTTCTTAGCTATCAAGATGCCCAGTCACATAATTGTGGATATTTACCAGTTTACTGTCTTATTTCAGTGCATTTAATCCTGTTTTGCTTATTTCGACGGCCATGATAATTAACTTATAATGAATTCACACAGCCCAGAACAGACCCCAGAGTAGGAACATCTTTGGTTGCGCAAATTTACAAAGATGGTGGATCCTCAAGTAAGGTTTAAGCTGACTCTTTTTTACTTGGTTAACATGCTGTCTAGTAGTAAGAATTCTTAGTTTACTATTCTGCAATAGATTCCTTAGGAAGGAAGCCCCACGTAGGCAGAATGACTTTCCATGAAGGCAGCTGTAGTCTCGTTTTTCAGCAGCACTGATAAACAGTGACTGCAGTCCCTTAACGTAGCACTGAGGAATGACGTGTGTGGGCATTTTAATGGGAAAACCCTCTTGGGAAAAAAGTTAGTCAGTCTTTGTCTAGTAAAAGCCTTTCGTGGCATTTGTTTAGCCTCTTGATTCCAGACTGTTATCTTTGCTTGAACCCACAGTGCCTACTCACTCCGCTATTAGTATTAGTTTTATTGCCCACTTACTTCAAGCTTTGCATTCTCTCTTGCACCGGATTTTTTGGTTCCGCAGTGAGGGTCAAGCAATTCCCCAACTGCTTTCCTGCCTCTGCGCCCAAATTACCTGCGTCGGAGTTGAGTACTTTCGCCAATTGCCCCCTGTCTTCAGTGTGGAACTCCTGGCCTCTTTGTCGGTTTGTTTATGTGCTTTCATCTGAGTTCTGGCTAATCTCTCCTACAGATTGCCTATTCTTGTGGTGTTGTGCTGTCTCCTATGGCCTATCAAGGTACGTTTTCTCAGTCGCTTGAGTTTTACTTATTGTAAGACTTTAGTCTACCACATCATAGGTCACACGGGAGGCAGATTTTGTCTGATTGAATCTATTTTTCAAGTACAACTCGAGAAAATATGTACCATTTTCGCTATTTGGTGTTACTATTTTGATCTGATCGGGTGGAAGTAGATCAATAAGCTTTAACTCAAGATAAAAAGAGAGACCATTATTACTTAACTCAAAGGTCTTGGCTGGCACCACTTTGACAAACGGGCTGTGGGGAATGGGGCGAGGTACAAAGTGGCCATCAAAAGTACACCATTTCCGAAAATATCTTACTGATATTGGTTGAAGTAATTAAGATAAAACATGGACATAGGAACTATCCTCAATCATACAGCTGGCCTTGCCAAACATCAGGAAAGCGCAAATGTTGTTGAATATAAAAAATATCAAAATCAATTAAATGAATGCAGTAGTTCACCCGCAGATGGTTTCCTACCGTAGCTATGAAATAAAAAGCCAAACCAGCCCTCCGGAAATACCTATATTAGTTACCTATGTAAATTAAATCTAGGTGTCCTACATAACGCAGCCTTACTGACACAACTATCTCCATGTCCTAGCTCTAGCCCTTAACATAATTCTAACATCAACTTTCAGCCCAAAAGTAAACTTAACCCTCAAGTCAGCTGTAACGCTAAAAAAATGTTTCGCAGGAAATAAGCGCAGGTGTTTTCTTCGTAAAAATTGACAAAACAATATTAACTACAAATATCAACCAGCTAATTTGCATGTGTTGCTTTTCGAAAGTAGTATTCGAGTAGTGATGTTTGAAACCTCAGTGTACTCTGAGCTCATTGAGCTTTCAGTTCTTATCTAGTTTTCGTCTTGCCTTCGTTTTCAAGAGTTTGTTTCGGGCCAATAATTAAAAACATGTAAATAATACAATGTCTCTCGAATATATAAGGATCAGTCATTAAACCGCGAATTTTCTTCTCTTATATCTAGTGCCCTTTATACTGCGTTGTCGCAAATTGCACAGTCAGCGCAAAGCACTACCGCACTTGCATTTACAATTCGGTCACCATGCAAGCCGAGCTACGCTTATCAGTTTTGTTTGCGAAGCTTCGCGTGGAGAGCTCTCTTTCGTTTTTGCATTAGCTAGTAAACGCTGTCCGTAGGGTCTGACCTTGATGCTTCGCCATTTCGTTTATCTACGCGATGGTCGACGATAATTGCGATTCGGAATGAATGCTGGGGATATTATTGCGGCGGTGGGAAGTTTAGAGGAGAAATCGAAACTCCAGACCTGACCGTTTACACATCCATCAACGTTTGTTTCTGTCAACTTTCTAGGTAGGCTTTACTGGGCATGTTCTCCTCACTGTCCCTCCTACTTGAGTTTCAATTATTTTCCTGTGTTTTTATTCTACCTTCTCCCAACTGTAGCTTCTACCATCCTGGCAAAAGCTCTTCTGGATCGCCTTCGTAGTGACCACATTCACGTTCTTCTGTCATTGGGTGGCTTTTCCATTTTCCTTCGTCAGGCGGATCCCGTCTGGATTGCCTTGGCACAGAAGATGGTTAGCGTTCAGTTGAACGTTTGACGTGCACATGCTATTGGTCGACTGCTCTTGCCTGACATTAGAGGCGACAACGCGGCTGCAAATTTGGACCCCATAATGCGTGTTGAGACTCGCGTTGAACTTGGGAAACTTTTATAATTTACTCTGAAATATAAACAGTTAGCTTTGTTTGTAGAAAGGGAGAGCGATATATATATGCTTCACTTTGAGAGGCTTATTCCACATTTTATGCCAAAACGTTCTCCATTCACCGTGAATAGCATTAGACACACAAACCGTATAACACCAAAAGATTACAAAGTATGCGTACTGACCAAAGACCGCAATTATCGACATAATGAAGAATCGTCTTTAAAATAGGTCACAAAAGTTAGGCGAAATTGCGCTTTCTTCAAAATTTTGCTAGCATTTACGTTACTGGCCTCACTATTTTAATCCAGCCACACAAAAACGGGTAGAAATAGGTGTGTCACTGTCAAAATTGGCCAACCGATGTATGCCTAAGAAATTTTGCATTCGAGTGGAGAGTAGACAAATTGCGGCTAAGTTTCAAAATTCTGTCAAATGTTGGGGTCTGGTTGACGCAAGTTCATTATTTGATCATTACTATAGTAGTCGCCGGTTATTAAGCCCACCTCGGGTCCAGACCAAATTGGGCTTAATAAGCGGCGGGCGCACTAACCGGAGAGTCCTAGTTCTTGATTAGCAAGCGCAGGATAGGCACTATACATTACATACGTACTGTATTATGTGTAGAGCTCGGTTATGTACAAGGAAAGAATGCTGTTTGTCTGTATTTTACGTAATAACAAAAACAAAAAAATTATTTGCGACACGTTTTAAAAAAGCGGTCTAGTGTCAGTTGTTTTGGAGGAAACTTAACTCGCAAGTGCTCTTTGATGTCCTTCTCCAGGCACCAGAAATCGTCGAATTTTGTGAAATTTGATGCCTGTAGATCGTGTTGCAGCGTGTAGAGTGCAACTCTCATCTGTGTTGCAGTGGGAACTGCCTCTTCATCCTCCTCATCATCATCATCAACAAAAAATGAAAACAAATCACATCCGGCATCTTGTTTCGCGTAAGACTGGCCAAAATTATGTAACCATTTGCGCACGCAGGGCGATGAGGATCTCACTCTATCCTGTTGGCAAACTGGGCTTTGTAGCCGGCGACTGAGCTTATTAGCCGGTGGATTTTGCTGTATAAAATTCCGTCCCAAGCTGATTTGGACTTAATACGTGGCTGGGCCTATTAACCGTGGGCTTAATAACCGGCGACTACTGTAGTTTGATGGTACACTGTCCAACAAGAATCGCTTGTGTGTTTATGCCCCCTAAATGGGACGTGCGGTAGATGCACTGGACCAACACGGGGAGCGGACGAGGCTATGACAGGCGTTCTTCGGGTTGCGCGCCCGATAACAAATGGCGAACATAGGGGGAGCCGTGACGGCACGTCTAGGAGCGCCTTCGGCTGTGACAGTAGCCTGCGCTCGATCTCACCTCGGGTCTTCTTGACTCTGTCTTGATACCGGGCTCAAGGGGATTGAAGGAGAAGAGAATGCGGTAAATGCAGCGCAAGCCACCGTTACTGCACCAACCTGTTTGAAGCATACAGTATACAGCATTGGAATCGACGGCCGAACTCTCATGTCTGTGTGTAAGGTGGCCTGCCCATGTTTTACAAAATTGTGACAGCATCTGAAGGCCCACCTTGAGTAGTGACGGAATCCATTTGGTTAAACGACGACTGCGTAGGTGAGATGTCTTGGTACAGCTACTGACTTGTGGTTGTTAAATTAAAGTCGTAGTAGTCCTTCAAACATGTAATTTGACATAGTATTTACGTATGGCCTTCCTTATTACGCAAATCAGGCTTATTTTCGCATACACTCAGATTGGGGTGCAATCTGAGCATGCCTCATACTATTCTACAGTTACCTATGGTTTAGGGTTCTCGAGAGGATCAAAAACGTCAGGCAAGTTATATTCTTGTTCCAGCGATCGTATCTTCTACTTCTGTAGTTAACCTCTATTAACAAGATTTCATGTTAGGCATCGCCTCGATCTGGGACTCCGATTATCTATTGTGCACACGCTTTACTATGTCGGTATCTATTTTTACTGCTTTCATTTCAATGATAAAATGATCATTAGTCGATTTTACTTTATGTTTTGAGCTAATAGCCTGCCATTTTCGTATATTGTTCTTACACTTCAATGCGTAAATATTCGGGCTCCAGATATGTTATCGCATTTATCATCTTTCAAAGGAAAAGAAGGAGAGGAGACAAGTTCGTGGGCCGAATAATATTGAAGCTGAAGTGTCGAAAACCTTAACGCTTCCGTCATCAGATTACTGTAGTTGTTGCATCTGGTGGTCATCAATTGTCAGTTCTGCCGCTTGTCTCGTGTTGTAACCATGCTGGAAGCACGACTTTGATCTGCCCGTTGGTTGCTACTTACATGGGATCTCCCGGAGGTTGGTCGCTGGCAGGCTTGCGTGCCCTTTGTCCCCTTAAAGGTCAGCGTAGTTGTAAGCCAATCAATATGGCTGTTGACCTTCCCCACATCAACTGGCGGACTGATAAGTCACTGCTGTTCGCCTGCGCTGTTCTCCGATTCGCGGGTGCATCTACGAGGCAGTGTCTTAAGTAAACCACATGACCTCTCACCGCTACCCCTATTTTCCATGAGTGTAGGCTCTCGGTTCCGCGTGCTCGTTTCCCCTATTGGCCCTGTCCGAACTGATCCGAGCCTTGTCCGGAGTGCCTGGTAGGTAGGCTTCAACAAGTCTGTATCTCGGCTGATTTGGCCTGTTGAAAAAAAAACTTTCAACTCGAAGGCGAAGTCATGGTTCAACTTTTGTTTGGGACCGTAGACCAAATATAGCTTGTTCTTACGGTTGATTGCAAGTTGGTGTTCGTACAATGGTGTACCCAGGCGTTTGCCCATTTCATTAACATACTTGGCATCGAAATAATTGCATAGTATGCTGTATATCACTGCTGATTGTTTGTTTCTTGGTCGTGGGTTATTGGGCTGCATGGCTTGCTGTCTGATTGTGCAATCTGGTCTATGCGCCACTCCGATCCCAAAAGGTTCTATGATTCTGGCTGTTGCTCCTGAAATGTTTTTCACGTAGGGGATGGCCAACCGAAATTTTGTCTCTTCGTTCAACTAATGAACACGAAGCTGCTTGAGGCACTTGCGGAATAAAAGACTTTGGAAAACCGTTGAGTTTGAAAAGGGCAGATAAGTACTTCATCCCCTTCTGCTTTCGATTGTTGTCGCTAGCGTTTGAAAATGTTGAAAGAGGGTTCTGACACAACTGCATTTGTGAGTAACAGGGTTGTTGCTTTGGAAGTGGAGAATGCGCCTGATATTACTTGCCTTATGGAAGACCATTGTCCTTGTCTTCCCGTCTGCAAAATTTGTAAGTTGGACGTCAAGGGAGAGTAATTGATTGTTGACTTCTTCTTCCTTGGTAAACCGGATGTCGCGAAAGGTTGAATTCAGCAATGGCTTGAAAGCTTGCCCAAGGCTCCTCTTGAGGACCACGAACGTGTCACCAAAATAGCCAGTCCAGAACTTCAGGGGTTTCGAGGTGAGTACCAGCCGCTCGAGCCTCTGCAGAACTGCTTCGACAATGAGTGAAGACAGGGGCGGGCCCATGAGTGTCCTCTTCGTTTGCTCGTACGCCTGGCCGTTAAGGGTGAAATATGATTTAAGACAGTTTTAGGTGCTCCATGATATGTGCTCGTTTGAGTTGTTGTCCGGTTTCATCATATTGTTTGCAAAGAAAGCCGTCGATAGCCAGTACGGCTGGGATAGAGGTAGATAGCGAGATCACATTGAACAACACCATCACCTCGTTGGATGTGTGTCAAAAACACTTCAGTCGACTTTACTGTCTACCCCTCGAAGTCGCTAGTACAACCCCTTTGAGGTGTCACGTACCGAGACGATGTGGCGTAGGGGCACTCCTGGCTTGTGGACTTTTGGCAGCTGCGCTCCTATTGCGTGCTATTCGTATTGTGAGTAGCCAGAAGACAACTGAAAAGCATTCAGTACATCTTTTGCTGTCAACAAATCCCGTTGTAGTAGCTTGTTTTAACCCCTTGAAAATAAGATCTGTGCACATTACTCCTTTTTTTACTGGTACTCAAACTTTTACTGCCCGTAGATTTATCACGTACACGCAAACACGGAATTGGTACTATCGGGAGTTGTGAAGAATCTCCCTACCACTTACGAGTTTCTCTCTTTGGTGTGGGTGAGTTTCTTTTTCTAACTCTTCAGCACAATACTTTTCGCACCTATTATTCTTCTACTTGAGGATTAGTTGTTCCTGCTCTAAACGACTACAGTGCTTTCAGTTTGGTTGTAAGAAATACCGTCAACCTAAACGTTTTGTCTTTGCTCAAATAACCTATCCACCGACGGATGTTTTTGCACCCTATCTATTGCTACAAACTTCCTACGCTGGTTGGAAAAAAAATCCTTGTTGGGAGTGCTACTGACAGCTGGTCTTTTTGAGTTTGCCAGATAGCGCCCATTGCGAATTCGTGGCGATCTTAATCATCCGGCCTATTATTTATCGGTCACTTAGAGACTGTGGAGAGGGTTTTCGCCGTCGTTGTGCTCTGGTGAGGTCAATTTTTCGGGTCCTCTCTGCAGCTCTCAAATACATTTCTTTATTTTCAGCTTAAGCCAATGCTGATTTGGTCTGCCTAGACGCTGTACCAGACTGTAAATGCTAGCGACTGACCGCCTTCTACAGACATCAACTACTACTACTACTTCCGATAGCGTTGGTTCCTAGTTCAAAATTGCAGTTGCCACTTAGCGTCAACAAAGAGGATTGAAAATCAGCAATGCAAGGGTCTGTTGACTATGAATTTCCAGATCAAATTGATGGACTGTGTAAACAAACCCTGGTGTACTTGGTTACCTTTTTCTGAATTTTCACTATGCTTAGTGATTATTAAATATTGCCGGAATTGGGTGAGTGAAATTTCCAGAAGGTCACTCTAACACTGGAATCACAAAGGCGCAAGCGGTCGAATCCCTGTTAACTGTACTGGAAGAATAGTGGAAAAGGTGACTTGACCTAAGACGGATGATATGCAATAAACACGAAACTCTAGTGTTCCCATCGTGCCGCCGGTTTCTAATCTTGTTTCTCTTTACTGTTTAGACTGTCTGGTTTACCGCACTTGGTACGCTGGATGAACCGTACGTGGTTGACCGACTGTCGGAAACCTTTACGACCGGTTTCGAGACATTAAAGGTTAGCACTTAACAGTTGTCTTTTCGGAGATAAGTTTTTTTACGTTTTACTGGGCTCCTTTTCTATTTTTAGCTGCATTTTGCTTTCCTTAGAACTCCCATGAAGTTCCCTATGTATGCGTACCACCTGGGCATAAAGGGTGTTCATTGTCAAAGTAAACCGAAAAAGTTTCATCAGATTAGGCTATTGTTTACTCTGGTGTAGATTCCTTTAGTTAAACGATTTAAAAAGTACACGGTGGTACTCGTTTCATTCTAGTGCGTTAACTGCTTTTAAGTTTTATTTGCACTTATTCACCTCCATGCTTGTCATTTTTAGCAGTCTGCTTCCGAGGATAGCGCGGGAGAGGCAAAACTGGCCGATTTCATTGCGGAGGAATTATCCTCTCTTTCAACCAAATGGGGCTTCCCAATCAGCAGTGTCTTCTACAAACATGGTGAGCGCCAGGCTGATAACATGTACGGTCAACCCATTACTCAAGTTGTTTACGGTCGGTGCTGTTAGAAGGAGTCTAGCCTGACTAAATTTCAGCAGGTGTGCAGGCTCTCCTCAGGCGTCGTGCCTGCCACCTACTGCCACAATCATTCCTTTGTCAATGCGAACTGTCGCGATGTCTTTGTGTCTTCGCGGTGACCTTAACCACTGGATACACACGCACGCGCGTGCAGGTGTGTGCCCAAGTAATCGCAATTCCTGAATGGCCACTTAGGTTCCTCACGGCAAGTGACTTAATTCCATTTCGCCCAATGATGCCACAAGCGAACGCGCTTGACAATCACTTAGAAGCCAGACCTCTCAGACAGTGAATTGCACACGGACTGCGAGGAAAACACCGTCAGTCCGCAGCCCGATTGTCCGGGCTTTGCCCCGAAGCGAAGGTACAAAGACCATGCGGCAGTTCGCATTGACGAGGGAAGCATCGTGGCAGAAGGTACGACGCCTCAGGAGAGTCTGCAAGGTGGCTGGCATTTGGTTAGGCTAGACTCCTAACAGGCGCAAACATCGGAAGCATACATTTACACTATCGGCATCTTAACTCCCACACTGTAATCAGTCGCTGTGTATTGTATAGTCTGAACCGTGGTTTTACTGAGAGCACTACAATCATCAGGCCAACTCGCGAGTTGTAGGTAAAAGACAGAAAACACCAGAATGAGAGCTTTATTGTGCACAGAACCCCCAAGTTACTTTCTCAGGCAGTAGTAGTCACTGTCAAAGCAGAGGCCAATGTTGACTGCGTGTCTGATAATGTATGTGAGACAACAAGGGCAGTGTGTTTATGACAAGTGGAAGACTATAAGACGTGGTTGGAATGCCAACCAGGCTTAGTGGGAATGTCATGCGGCCACACTTCTGCACAAGTAACTAACGCCAGCCCGTCGCGGCCTTTAATTTGAGACTGGAATCTTTGATCGTTGAGGGTTAAGCTACAGGTAAGAGGCGAGTCCCTTGGAAGCAGATAAGATGTGGAAGCAGCGATTGCGGGAACAAAAGGTTTATTTGCCTGACGTCTCGGACTCTGACTTAAACCTGTTATCAGAGAAAACTGCAAAATAGGGATGATATATGGACACCTTATGCAGTGTTTATAGTCCGTAGCGGCCACGCTACCCGCATGCGTACTAAAATTAGTAGCTCCTGAAATCATCGCTTTGGGTATTTATTGGTGCGATGGTGGCTTGGCAGTCCACTTCCGAGTCATTAATTGTTGTGATTTCCTCATCCGTGTAGGGCATCGTAAAATTTGAAAAAACTACGTTAGAGAAAGCGAGAGATTACTCCGGACGCGGAGCCACGCTGTAACGCTGAGGAGAAAAGTTGCTGGCTCCCAGGTTGCAGCTACCTCGACTAGACTTGATCTTTTTTCAAATGTAACGAGGCCGAACTCGTAGCAAGAGGTGACAGACGCGTGAGCCACAAGCTGCTTGAGTCATGGTTCTCCGGCCCGCAGTTAATCAACAAGCGCAATGAATTGCCAATCCAATATTCCGTACTGGGACTTTATCTGAGTGGGCGATTCAGTCATGTGGAAAGGGCGTGGCCCAGCAACAGGTTATATGACCGTGAACCTTCTTTTCGTGCTATCAACAAGCCCACATCCAATATGGATGATGAAATCGCGGAAATTAATGAATCGAAGCGGACTGCCACGCCATAATGACATCGAACACGATGCAAGCAATGATCATGGGAGCCTTTAATTGTAGAATGTATGAGGTCGCGTGGCCGCTACAGATTATTAATACTGCGTAAACTATTCGCTTACCCCCTATTTTGCGGTAATCTCTGATGATAGGCTCTAGGCAGGATCCGAGACGTCAGGCAAATAAACTTCTTGTTCCATCGATCGCATCTAGTACTTCCGAGTCTCCTTAGTATTTGCTATAATTCCCTCAGCAGCACGTATTGTTGCCGTACAAATGTTCTTCGGGCTCCGGACTGTAGCTCCAGGCCAAGAGGAAAGGCCATATGATGAATAGCAATCAGGCTGACGTACAATACGGCCTAGAATTTGTGTTAACTGCCGAAATATGCGAAATATTGATACTCTTTCGCTAATCGGCATGAAGTAAGGTTGTAATACTAATTATCGTGTGGCCTATTCTTCTGTCATTTCAGTCACGATGGGATGCCGACTTTTAAAGAACTTCTTTTCGACCGCTAGCCACAAGTATGTGCTGTAAAAAATGGCTCTATTAGTGGTATAAACTTTTTAGCATCGATTTTGAATTCAAACCTATTTCATGGAGGACCTAAACAACAAAAAGTATGTCTAGTACTCGTTTGGTAAGAAATTACTCTTTCGTATATTTTATAATTAAAATAAAGGTTTCTTACGGTTTTAAAAAAGTTAAACATTTTGAATTTTTTACGGTCGTGAAGTGTTCATTCGTTTTATATCACATCCGTCAATTTATTTATGCTGCCAATAATATATGCTGCATGTTCCGCAATATTTTATGAGAACCACGGGACTTCTTCCTCAAACGTAAAATGAAAAAGTACCTTTATTTGAACAGGCTTTACACAGCGTGCATTTTTGAACCTTGAATTCAAGTGAAGCAGTCAGTAGGTTTAAAAATTAGTCGGCAATATAGAGGCCTTTTAAAACAGAAAGATATCCCTTCTTTAAGTATAAAATTTAAAAAAGGCCTAATTTCCTACGAAACCTTCTCACCAGTTGAAGATGATGCTCTTTCTTGAAGAATTCCTTAAAGTTTGATCATTCCACATCAGCCTTCCAATATATAGCTGGTAGCACAGGGGGATTACATTTAATATCATGCAACATGCTTGCGCATGCTGAGGCCAGGACCCTAAGGTGCATTTTTCCACGCACAGTCAACTATTTGTTCTCAAACTCCCAGATAATTTTCGACGTCAGTTTCTGTCTATGCTGGCAACAGTGACAAATCTCAGTGCCCTTTTTCAAAATCGTCTCTGCCTACATCGAACCGTGGAAACACGTAAGCAAAAGCCATTTTTTATCTTTTTCTTTCATTCCCTTACCCACAACCCAAATAAAAAGGCTTTAAGGCAGTCATACGGCGGTACTCCATGTGACGATGCGACAACGATTTTATCTGCGTATCCGATGAGGTCCACATTTTGCTCTACAGCATGGTGGTATAAGGACCATGGTGACTTGTGTGGGAATGTAAGTTGTAGTAAACTTGTGCTGCAGCTAACGCATCCTCTCTCGTCGCTCACTTACCCTTGCCGTGGCGTGTGGCGCATACTACTACCACGCTCCCTGTGCGGCATTTGTTATGAAAGCGCATCCGGGAGAAGAACGCCTGCGACGCACCCTGATCTAGCCCCCTGTCGGCCGGGTGCGTCTACCACGCGGCCTGTTTAGGCGGGACACACATGTGCAGATACTCAGAGAGCACAGCAAGGTTTTATTTACCAACAGAAAATGCTGTATGGTCCAGAAGCGTTGAGACAAGTTTATTAGCAGAAATTCTGGCTTCCACGACTTATATAACTGTGTTTTTCGGGAGCTTTCGATTCCCTTTCTCGGTTGAATTTGACACCACAATGTGCTTCGGAGCGAGAGAGAGAGAGAGAGAGAGAGAGAGAGAGAGAGAGAGAACGAACATTGATTTGGAGGCCAAGTTAAAATACCTGTACTAAAAGCCAAGCTGTAAACGTTATTCTTGGAAAATGAACCAGCGCATGCCCTATAGGTTCCGCGGTATTTTAAAACTCGGCAAACCAGGAGTAAAGTGGCGTTGGCATTGCTTGTGTGCATCCCTGACGAGCCGGGTTTTAGGGGATCGGATAAGCAATAGGATACGCGGATGTGCTTTTCCGACTTTACTCCAATGGGATACTTTATGAAGCAATGAACACAGTAAATTAAACGTTCTCCTTCGTTTAGCCTATCCTTAGTTCTCCCTGTCTGGATCAACTGTCCCAGGCTAGTAGGCCTCCGGTTGATATTATTGTCCATACTCAAGTGTACTTTTCTATTAACACAGAAGTTGCGACGGACTTTCGGTGTATCTACCTCGCTTTCTGTTCACACGACCGCCGCCCTCCGGTAAAACAGGAGAGTCGGTACGAGCAGGGGTTGTGTGGATGCAGTGGATGAGAAAGACTGTAGCGGTCTAAGTAGAGGTCGTGCTTAGAGCACTACAATCATCAGGTCTAATCCCAGGTTGGATGTTAAAGGCTAGAGTCACCTGAATGAGGGTTTTATTGTGTACAGAACGCTGAGTTGCTGTCTCCGGTGGCAGTGGCCACTGGCGAAGCCAGGCTGGTCCTGTCTGTGTCCAACCAGGCCTGAGAGCGCCGACTGTGTGTTGTGTGGGGGTGATGAGAGTTGCTTTTACACGACTGTGAAGCGATTTCAAGTTTTCTGTCATTGGTGTGCTGCAAGTTGCCCGAAGGGATGTTGCCTATAAAGGTCTCCTGCTGCGTTGGCCAAAGGGGCTGTGTGTGAAGTGGTCCTTAGGGAGCCGCGACTACCCGGGCATGCGTGCGTGTGCGTGCGTGTGTGTGCGAGTGGAAGTCTGTCAAATGGTCTCCAAGTCACTAAGTGGAACAGGCGCTTAAGAAGGCGCAAGCTGGCCCTTAACTCCACATATACGAGCGCGTGAGACCTAGTTTAATTAGGAATCCCCTGATTTGCCACGACAATATATTCCCGAAACGGGCCTCATTCGCTATGCGCTAGCGTTCCGCCCATAAGAGATGAAGTTTAGTGCAATGGCTGACGCGGTATGAAGGCCTTCGATTAACACGCATCAAACGGCACTAAATCGAGTCTCAGAGCATAGGATATTCGTGCTGCGTTGCAACCTTACGACTGTGTAACTGCTGCCGTGCATGCTTACTCAAGGCCAGCCATACCGGTCTGCTGAAAGGCCCAGATAAAGAGGACTAAAGCTTACCTTGGCCGTATGACACTATCGGAAATAATAAAGAGAATTGGAATAACCGTTTCTGGATTATTTATTGTCATCAGGTAGCCATACCCAATTCCAAGTGTTAGTTCACGTGAGGCTCGAAGTCGTAGCACATTCGTTAGTAGTCCAAAGTCCTTACGGTTGAACTGTGGGCTCGTTGTCCTGTAAGCCTAGTCGTAGTGGAGGGACATCCACCAATCGCGTTGCGGGACCGTGGGGTTCACCTTCCAGTCCCACCAGCAACCGCACAGCGGTTAGTAATGCAGGCCAAATGACTTCCGACAAGGCCAGAAAAGACTGGAATGGCCGTGGCTGGCTCATTAGCCTTCATCAGCCGGCCATACTTAACCCCCTGAAGCTCGAACTCGTTACCTTTTAGTTAGAGGCCCAAGGTTCCGAGCCACTGATTCACGAGCCGAGATTGGGCTAACTGCATGGTAGATCAGAGCATTTCTCACCAAAATAAATGTGACGCTCCTGAACCTATCAGCACATACTGACTGTTGTGGCTCAAACAGTTGCTAATGCATTGAAATAAACCAACCGCTGTTTGGTTCGAATGTCAGGCTATAATGGTTCCTTCTTAACATCTCTTATTTTTTTGAGAAACCAATTTAAAAACGGCTTAACTTACGTCAACCACTGTTCTCCAGCTCCCGTTCAACCGACCCGATTCAGATGGTTCACTAAGGGAAGAGAGAACTAAGAGGATTCGACTCAAACTCATAAGTTTACATCAGGACTTAAAACGAACAAACGCGATTTGTAGCTATCGCACCGAGCTACTAGTCCTGGGATGAAAGTTTGCTGACATGCTTATTCTTTTCCGCTCGGGATACTGGGCTATGTGGTAGGATTGTGTCGTGGGGTCGTCTGGGGTAAGTGTGAAGCGTGCCCCGGAGGCATACGAACGTGTGATTTTCCGGGAGTGGATGGGCGGGGCATGCCAGGGAAGAAATTAGAGCCCAATTTGAATGCCCAATAAAAACGTTACGATGGCAAGTTGGGTCGCGTACTCAAACCTTGGGAGAAGACACTGAAGGTAGTTTTAATATCATCGCTAACCCCCCGCCCGACCAACGGCGAACGCGTGTATGTAGGGGAGTGTACCCAAATCTCGGGCGAGGTCACTAAGAGACATTTTCCAGTGGTATCACCAAAACCAACAAGGAAGAAGCTCAAAAAAGTACAACAGGCAAATATATTAGGCAAATCACCCTACTTAACATTTGTAAGTAAGTGGTTGTTCCTGTGGGTAGTTCAAAAGTCCAATTTTGCTTAGTTTGCCTATTTTTGCAGTTATGAAATGTGTTTGCCTTCGGAGAACCGTTCTGAATCCAACATCATCAGAAAATCCCTGCTAGACCGATGAATGGTGCGTAGAAAACCAGAATTGTACAGGTAATTCAGCCTACTTAAAAATTTACGAAGGTAGCTATAATACCTAAGGACCAAAAAACCGCTAGAGACAACCTCACCGGCCAGGTTTCCAAAGTTTCCTCTTTTGGGACGCCGATGGCCATTACCGTAATGTGAGACCGGGCAATTCTTGCTTTTTTTGACGTTTTCTATTTCTAAGGCGAATGATTACCTCGTGTGTTTAATTTGTTGTCGGCCTGTTAGTATTATTATTAAACACGATGTACACGCTGATCGTCAGGATAGCCAGCCTAGATTTTACGTTTGCACATCATAAAATTGGGAAGCTAAAGGGCAAGTTAGATATTTCCCGTATTGGTTGAAACTGCCGGAGCGTCATCGCTGCATTTTTTTGCTCTAAATCCGCCTCTTCTTACTAGGAGTCGTCTATCATTCGGGTTGATATACAACTGAATTTTCATCCGGATGTCCACTTTGGCACGAATGTCGCAGGCACAAAATATATAGCCGTAGCTTGCGCTATTTTCGGCTGTCCTTGTGGCCGTTTTACAGCTTTAAACTGGCCTTTTTATCTCCCACGGTAGCCCTTTGTTGTTGGCTCGTTCTCCTCTTCAGTGCTTGACCTCATAGTTGACGAGGAGTGTGATGTTGAACGAGACGCCGTGCCACTGCTCTCTCTCCTCAGCACCTGCCTCTTGCTTTCAGAAGATCCCGTCTTTCCGCAGGGTATGTCGATTGAATCTGACCATATAGTTGTGATTACTTGCATAATTTGACTTCTGTGGCAACGCTGTCCTCGTTTTCCTCGACTTAACAACAAGCAGTGAGTTCGCATACACGTTACGTGCTGATGAAGTCAACACAACTGACACACTACCCGCGCATAAATCAGCTAAACCTCAATTGCTGACTGTTTCTCGCAAAATTTGATAGACTGCACCACGTAGCTCACCGACTTAGGCTCCAAATACAACTATCAGCGCAGTAACATGTAACAAGGGCATTTATTTATGGTTTTAGTGATTTTATCTTAGTTGGATCTTCAAAATGTTTTTGCGACTGAAATTAGAATTTATTTGGAGACGATGGATTGTCAAAGACCGCAGTGCCCTTGAAAGGGTCTAACGGCGTGCAACCAAGCTAGTTCCTCGTCACTATTCACTGCTTCGTGTTGAAAAAATGTTAATTATCCTCCTCTTCATTCCTTTGGATCATCGACAGCTACAGGACGATTCAATGCAACTATTAGGCATGCTGTGGCTTCGGGACTGTTGCCTTGTATCTGGTAGCTTTTCCAAGCAACCTACCATTAGTAACTTGCGAGAATATCTTGTGAAAGTATCGTCACGTCACAGACTGCAAGGATTTTTTTCTCCAATAGAATGATTGTGGTATGCAATCTTTTTGCCTGTGGAGGTCGTTGTGTCTGCATCCATAGAGGCCTTTAAGCGGAAATTAAGCCAGTCCATGCACAGGTTCCACCACGCCGTTAGAACCCGACTAAACTCACTTCTTTTATCATTTGCCCTAATATTCACACGCTTTTAGTCGTCTTTTAGAAATTTTTTTGTCTATTTATCGTTCGATACCTCGACGCAACACATTGTATTGTTCAACTCGTCCCTCTCAATTCATAAATCTTAATTGCCCTTCAATACGTTTTGATGCGTTACCTATTTCTGTCCTACGCACACCGCGTGTACCGTGCATCTGTGCGGTCCGTTCTCCTATATGAATACGAATGTTGGGCTATGTGCGTGGAAGATGAACGGAAGCCGGAATTCTTTGACCACTACTGTCTAAGGAGCATCCTTCAAGTGAAGTACACCGACTCCGTCTCAAATGAGACAGTCCGCACTCGCTGCGACAAAGCCACCAGGATATCCCAGGCCATCCAGGAAAGATGATTGAGGTGGTTTGGACACATTCTTCGTCGTAAACCTTGGGGGCTCAGTGCTACTGCCCTCGACTTAAAGCCGTTGTCTTTTTGGAAACATCGAAGAGGGGGTCAACTCAAAACCTAGCTCGACTCAGTCCGTAAAGACATGGAATTGGTTCTTGGACCTTTAGTGTTCGGTCTTCGGCGCTGGAGAAGAGACTGGGTAGAGCTGTCTAGATCCGTTGGCATCAATCGTCATGCGTGGAGCGGTACCGTCCGTGACGTCATCGACACCGGCTAGATCAGGCATGGTCACAGCCGTAACAAGTACAAGTGCACACACCCATTTACGTGTAATTGTAGTTTAGCCATTCTTATCATGTTGCTATTTTCTTTTTCTTAGCATGACAGTGCGACCGTTGTATCCGATTAGGTCCACTGTGTGCTTCAGAGCATGATGCAACAGGGACGGTCAATTTTGCCTGAATTAGCTTTAAGTACTGCCTGCACTGCATCAGCTGCACTCTGTCTCTCTTCCCTCACCCACCTGTGCCCGGCGTCAAGGAGATAGGATCAGGCGCAGGTGGCTGGCGCGGCGTGAGCTTGCACCTACGCGCGCCTCCACAGCCCCTATGTGCGACATTGCTGTGCCCTGATCTAACCCTCTTGTTGGTCCAGAGTATCCATCATGCGGCCCATTTCGTTAGCATTTTCGTGGCTAGGTGCACTGTACAACTAGTGAGTTCAAAAGCACGCCCGTGTCTGTTTCTCAATTGGTACTCATTTGTTAATTCTTCCTTGTTGCTTTCATGTAGTCTCTTCGATGGTTGGAACTCGTCTGAAGGCAGCCATACGTCCGTGGATGATCGTGGCCGCTGATGCGTGCAAGGAGGCCGCCTGGTCTGCATACGCAGAGTCACAAAAGATTTCAAAACCGCTGGTGGAAGAGCTGCTCTGCCTAGGCGCCGTCCTCATCCTTGGTCGAAGTCAAAGCGACCAGCATGCCGAAGCCGTGGAGGATAGTGATGCGGCTGTATGTTTTTATACTCCCAACACGCTTTCTGTATAGTTATACCTTATTTTTAGTAGAACCGTCTGTGGTTGTTGTTCTTTGTCATGTCTCGATTTTTAATTTAGCCTCACTAAATTTGACTGGACCTACATTCAGTGCTAATCAATACCACAAATATGCTTGCCTAATAGTGTTTTCTTGAGGGCTTACACTGGATGGAATCTATCTCTGCATAAACCCTTGACCGCTACTGAGATTCCATTTTGTGTTTTACCTTCCACATTTTACTGCGTACAGGCTGTTTTCGAGTTATCCCATGTTCTTCTGAAAGCCATTTGGGGAAATTTGTGTGCCGCTCCCTCAAGGCGCTCATTTTGTTCCGCTGCCCTGCTCCTTTTGAACTCTGCACCGCCAAGCAGTGAAACGACAGTACGTACGCCCTGGCCTGAGGGAACATCAGAAGTCGGCCGTGGTTTCTACACACGGGTAAGTGTGAAGTCTGATTCGTTCCCCTATACGTCATCTAACCTGAGTCGATCTTACAAGTGGGTATGCATACCTTGTCAACTTTAAATATTATTCACAATACTCCCTTAACAGAATGAGGTTGGGGTTATTTCTAAGTTGAACTTATTCGTACTGACTGAATTTTCATGCTCAACCAATGTTGAGGGGCTTGATTGTCATGATCGCTGCTGCAACTATTCATACTTGAGTGCCTTTTAGACGTACCCCCTATCTGGTTGACGTATTCTCTTACTTCACCTGTAAGTACTTGCAAACTCACAACTTATTCTTCACGACTAGATGTAAATGTGCGAATTCTAGGAAGCGGGGTAGAAGAAGAAGAAGACGCGACCACTGGAACGAGAGATTTATTAGCCTGAAGTTTCCGATTCCGTCGGGCACATGCGCATTACTCAGACTATGCTACCATTACTTATGATTAAGGATTGGCGACTGCATCCGAAACTTCAGGAAAATAAAAGTCTTGTTCCAATAATCTCATCTTCTTATCACTTACCGTTGTCCCTGGATAGCTTGGTGTACTTCTGTCGATCGCTTGAATTTGTCTTAGAGCAGAACGGAGCTATATGCAGCTATGGTCCTACCCATCAGGTTCTTTTGAAATTACAGCCTAACACCCAAAGACCCTCGTAGGCCGTGAGTTAAAGAAATTCATTGTTAAAAGACTGGAATATCAGAGTACCTGATGGATTTTGAGATGACAGCCTGTTAGACGGCTTTCTTTTCTGCGAACACAACTTCAATCACAAAGGTCAACTAAAATCATCCTTCAGCGCTGATCTAATATTTAGGCTCTTCGTTTTATTTATTATGCCTACTTATTTAATTTAGGTAGGATTGTTGTACTAGAGTACTTTTCGGCTGGATTGGCTTGGATTAACGATTAGGGTTAGGGGAGGCGTTGAAGTTAGGATTTGGTTTTATTTCTACAGGTCATGTTACCCCATTCAAAGTTATTCAACTGCTCTCATTGGAGTTCCTGTTTTCCGCCTGTTTGCATATGTCATATTGCGTTTCTGTTCCAACACCTCAGTGGAATAATAAAACAGACTTAGGCTATAAATGCGAGTCCTATCAAGGTTTTTTGCAGATTCCGTTACCTGCCTCTCTTGTCTGCCCTCTTGGTAAAAGTCATATGATTGCCCCCATTTTCTAGGAGTCCCTGTGCTCTATGATCTCAGTGGTCTCCATGCTTTTGTTCTCCTTTTAGTTGATTTCTGCTCTCTACTCCAACCTTACGGACATTAGACTCAGGGACTTGCGCCTGCTGACGATGGCTTTGCTGGGCAAAGCACTCAGGATTGTGCGACACCAGCTCCCGCTTAAGGAAGGTAACTTGTTGAATTTTTCCTTGACTGTGCATTCTTTTTGCAGTGGCTCGACTCGAGAGCACTGTGTGGATTTCAGTGGTGACGGAGAGTCTACAGCTGGAGGACTATGATGAGGATCAGCTCCCCTGTCCACCTGCGCTGATTGTCTTTTTGGCGGAGGTAGGTGATCCTCTGTGTGTATGGGGGTTTCTTTTAAACTCTCCTAGGTACTGACTAACTCCTCGGACAGGGCGCTAATGTGTGTGGACGAGAGCTTGCTGCAGGATATTGTTATCTTCTACGCTCAACTGCCTGCACCAGTCGCCCGTCAGTGCCCCTTCCATCTGCACAAGCTAATGCTCACGGCAAGTCTACCTGTGGTTTTTCTTTAACTTGTGTGCTGGACTATATACATCAGGATTGACATCCCGCTATTTCATTAACGTCTAATTCGTCTGACCCTATCGTGAAAAGCTCGGTGCCTGCGGTGGGGTTCGAACGCATGGCAGTTAACATTCTAACCACTTGAGCTACGAGACCCCAGGTTTAATTGCGCAAGTGTCAAGTAATTCGCTCGACTTACGACAACCTATGGAATCCACCTAATCTGAGATGCAGTGAGGCGAGCTTCCAAGTAGAATTTCCTAAGCAATCGATCTAGGGTCCATTAGATGCCTGCCGGGCTAACTAATTGAATAAGTGTTGCTTTTGGTAAAACTGAATATTGAATCCGACTCAAATGTGAAAAACCTATCAGTACACACCTCAAATGCCGTCACTATCTACAGATCTGGCATACATGCTTGCCAGTATGATTTATAAAAAGGGCAAACCTCTTCAGCTATAAATCACAGCGCATTTTTTTAACTGCGCAAGCATCCTAAAGCCTTCCCATTTCCAGGTTGACGTTGAATGAGTGCATCGGACTTGCTCCCGACTTGTCGGGCATACTGTCTTTTCTATTATCCCTCATAACTCACATCTTCCTACGCATTGGTCGGGTTTCGAAGCAGAAGCTTGATAATATCCAAGTTGAGATGCCATGTGCGTATACACTGCAATCATCTGTTTGTGATAGTACTGGAAACTTTTTCGGTATGTTTAATCCATGGTCATGCTTGGAGTGTTAGGGACTTAAGAGACTTTGAATTCAACACAGATTGCAGACTGAATGTGGGGTCACTGCAAGTACCTCACGCGTTCATTGCCGAGAACTGCATGCTAACGATCTTCTCAGTCTAGTCAAGTAAATGGCTATAGAATGCCCTTTAGACCTCAGCATTTAATGTTTCCTTCCACCCTGAAAACCATTCTGTAAGTGGTTTGAACTTCAGTAAAAATCAAATGAAGCTATCGGCATTTATTGCTGTCCTCCATTGGGTATTAATTCGAACCTGCCGTTCTTTGAGAGGAAGGTGCATTTTATCGGCAAAAAGCCATTACCAACAAAGATAACGGAGACTAGAATGGCCATTTCTGGCTAATTAGCTATCGTCAGCCACTCATACCCAATTCCAAGTGTTTCCCCAGGAATTAGTGTCCCGCTCGCGATTCAAACCCGCAACCTTGTTAGTTAGAAGTTTTGCGGCGTCGGCATGAGTGTGAGCTCCAAAGACACCATGGACGGACGAGTTTGTCCTCTAACTGATTGTTTTATGCCTATTTTTATGTGCATTTTATCTTTCCATACTTTGGTGAAAAATGCAGCTGTGGGGACAGCAGCAGCCACGGAAGCGCATCTCGCTGTCTTCTCCTTTGCTCTACCTTATGCTCTGGTTTTTGGTGTCTTTCGTGCCTCTGTCTCCAGCTTTCAAGTGGACCCTGTACCTTTCTGCGAGATCAGGAAAAGCGCGGACTACTGCAAAAGGTCAGCGTCAGCGGCTTTAACCCCCAGAATGAGACTGCGCTCTTTTCTCGTTCCCGCTACAAATTCTTCCTTCTTCCCCTACTGGATGTTGCCTCCCTTCGCGGCACTGTCTCCTCGTAGGAGGTGGGGCGCACTCCCTACCCCGCCCCAGAGACTGCTTACAAAATCATGCTCAAACACCCGTTTTTATGTAGTTCTGACTTATTTTTCGTACATTAAAATTGATGGTGAGGTTATATCGAGCGGTCGGATATTTTCCTGCCTACAATAATCAACTACTTTAAAATTTTCAGTAGGTTTAATTACCTAAAATCTTCCGGTTTTCTAGACGCCACCCATCGATCCAGCTGGGAATTGTTGATGGCATTGAACTGCAGACCGGTTCTTCCAAGGCAACCGAATTCCATAATTGCTTTAATCGGCAAACTAAGAAAAGTTGGCCTCTTGAACTAACCACGGGAATCATCGCTTACTTACAATTTTTAAGTAGGGTGATTTGCACAAATTCGCCAATTTTGTTCTTATTTAACCTTTTTCCTAGATGGTGTGTGCGAATCCACTGGAAAATGTCTCTCTGTTACCCCGCCCGAGGCTTGGGCACACTCCCCCTCCATATACGCGTTCGCCGTTGGTCGGGCGGGGGGTAGCGATGATATTAAAGCTCATTCAGTGTCTTCTCCCACCCTTTGAGTACGCGACCCAACTTGCCCTCGTAACTTTTTTATTTAACAAACTTATTGGTATCTTATTTGTTCCCTGACATGCCCCGGCCGTCCTCTCCCCGAAAATCATGTGTACGTTAGCCCGCGGGGCGTGTTTCACACTTTCCCCAGAGGGCCCCACGAAATAATCCTACCAAGTTGATTTTCCATCCGGCTACATTGTTGCTGACTGAGAGGCTAGTGAGCGGACAGCGTGCTTACGGCTACAAAGATCAGGCTAGATGGGACTATAAAGGGAATTAAGGAGTAAGATATGGTAGCAGAACTCTGGTCCGGCGTGCAAGTAATCAATTTATTGAAATAAGATTAGCCGGGTTGCGGTCCGTGATAAGGTAGCAATTACTAATATGGCTCCCGCGCGGCAGAGCACGGGAACAACAACCGCCCATAATGCAGGTAGCTTTGGTTTCAATTCCATTAAAAATAGGATTTCGGTAGGGTTGGGGCTACGAGACGGAATGTTTGCCCTTCCTAGAGTCTAGTTTAATGTTGCCTGTTTACCGCAGTGGCAGGTTTCCGCCGTCGTGGTCTGTCGGGAGCAGGCGGTGGGGGGGGGGGGAGCATATAAGCACTTTCGACTGACGATTAACCTGCTTTGGAACAAGCTAAAGGCTACGAAGCAAACAGTATCTACTGAAGTCATCAATAGTGTTACTGCAGGTTTGTTAGTAGCTGTTTTATTCAAACTTGACGTTCGTGGGAGGGGCATTAAGAGGATAAAAGGGATGCCTATTTTCAGCTGCAATTGAGACATGCCACTTTGGAGAAGAAAACTGAACTTGAGGTCGGATTATTATGAGAAGAAAAATCAGAGGCTGATTTGTCTGAGATTATGCTGAAAGATGTAGTTGGATACATTTTGAGGTGTTTTAATTTTAGGCCGAATTAAGCAAGTTTCTTGGGGCGTTTTACCATTCCCTTCTCTCACCAGTGCTTGAGTGCATTCCTCTATGAAAGAGCTCCGTCCCCGAACACAACCCTAAGAGCAGCACTGTTTAAGCACATCGAGAACTCCACGATGTTGCCCCCCCCCTTCCTTATTCTTCTTTGGGAGATGATGAACGCGATAACATATCTGGTACCTCAATCTTTACGCACATTGATATAGGAATTATGTACGAAAATGGGAGGGTCCTAACTCAAAACACAGTTTTCAATCGGCCGAAGAGCACTCGAACATTAAACTGACAGCGAAGAAAAATATGCTGACTTGTTAAAGAGTGTGTACAATAGATAGGGTGAGTTTCAAAGCAAAACCATTGCAATGGATGTCGACTATGTTACGTAATTCGTAATGAGTACTGTGTGTGTCGGACCATCGGTTTCAATGATGTCAACCAAGCGCACCAACAGATTAGTACAGGAGGTGACGGTCTCAGGGTTTATTTTTAAGTGATAGAGGACGTAGTTAGCGGCTCCGCACTCTTCACCTTCTCCCGGAGTCTCGAAGACTTAACGGGGTCCGGCGCGGCTGCTGTATCAAATGCAAGCCAATAACCGTCTAATTTAGTCTTAAAGTGACAGCAGACTTTGCGCGGGTGCTACTACGTTATCTATCCTCACTTACTTATAGCAGGTGTCTGGCCAGACTAAGGTAAACCAGGACTGGTACTGCTTACTTCTCCTACTACGTACTATGGTGTTACTTAGTGATAGTACTTGTTGGTACCGGTACTGACTATTTTGTAGGTCAGAAGTGACGCAGATTAAGTCAGCACTGGACTCATCCCCTAAATCACGACCGGACGTCTAGTAGTACTGGTGCTAGCACTGACGCCACCATTTATCAGAGATTACACTGATTTAGCCAACGCTAGGGCTCATATCCCCTTGGTCTCAACAGGGAGTGTAAATCTGGGTTTAGCTTTTTCGGGTAAGTACATGCTTGATGTCATTAGCAAGGCTGCGATTGTCATGGTTTCCGCACTCTCATCTCTATCCATGGAGCTGTACGCACTATGATGATACTGATGGAGCTACATATCTGTGCTATAAATGTTAATTCAAGTAATCGTGCTAACTAAGGCCAGTACTTAGTATACTATTAGTACTGCTTCTGTATGCTTTTAAGGAGTCGCACCCAGTATGCAATCCCAATCTGTGGTATGTAATAGTGATTAGCATTTGGACAGTAATATAACGTTTGATTAGTATTGCTTTAAGTCAACTCTGGGCTCATATCTCCACAAGTCAGTAATAAGTGAAGTAGAACTTGTGCTAGCTCTGACGCTACCATTTGTCAGAGGTCAGACCATCATCTTTCTAAATATGTGGGCTAAAAATACCGGTAATAGAGGAAAACATTGTTGCTGAGACTAGAATAGGCTAAAAACCTTGGACTAAGCTTTGAGGACTCAACTGCACTATGAAAGCCCAGCTGTTCTTGAACTAAGAGACTCGACTGCATTAATTAAGGGGTACATTAGTGTTAAAACTGGGTAATGAAGTAACAGGTAGATTGGAATTATGTGTGGCGAATAAAGCAATTTTACTGCTGCTGTTAGGAGAACTAGGCTATAATCAAAGAATAAAAAATAAGTTACCTTACACGCGTCCCAAGCTTTCATCCGGGCTGATTTGTAAGTCATCCGGCGAGAATGATTGTCCGCGAGGCAGATACGAAATCCATAATGAGTATTAGTCAATGGACAGATCAGATGCTATTTGAAAGCAGATTTCACGGTTCTAAAAATCGCATCATTGCAAACCTTTGTAGAATCCTGATAAACCCTTACTTTAAGTATATGATCTGAAGAAGACGTGAAATTATATTCGTTGGGCGCAAGACAGAATACTCGGACGCACGTTACCTATAAATCATATTCTAGTTTACAAGTTTATCGAAAATCAATGTTAAAAATCAGCAGAGCCATTATTTATTGTTTATGCTAATTTCGCTGAAAAAGAATTTGCTGTGGGCTCAAGACGATCGGGCGAATAAACGTCTTGCCCCAGCAATCTCATCTTCTTAAAGAGTTTTCTTTGCAAAACACCGCAACTTATCCTACCAACAACGTTGTGATCTAATTAACCTCGATGCCTTGTGGCTTCGCAGCTTACAGAAGGGACTACTTTTTTACTGTTTAAACTTTTAAATGGCCGTATCTTTAATCCCCTAACTACCATAAGGCGGCTCGACCACTCTCGGCGTGCCATACATCGAGCTGTCTTTTTATTTCTACCTATGGCACGCACAGTAAGATATCGTCGATTTTTTTCAGTAAACGCAAAGCAATCTGGACTAAGCTGCCCAGAAGTATTGAAACTCAACAAAGCTATCCTTTGGTAAAGGGATCTATCACTAGTTTTTTACATTCAGGACAACTTTCATGAATGTTGGGTGCTGACTCGGTGGAATCTCTTTTTTACCCTGATGGCGTTCGTGGACTTTGAAAACTGCCAGGCCTCATGCTGAGAATAAGGGTGCTGAGTCTGCGGCCCCCAATCGGCTAATTCTTCAGGCAACAGCGAGCAACTGTTCGCCGACAAACATTCCACTGGTGCAGAAGCTCGAAATCATTACACTCAAGGAAGACTGATAACACTGTGTTCCTGTGTCAACGCTGCCCCATCCCAAACCCAAGTCACTCAACGAGCTGCAGTTTTTTTCGCTAAACTGTCAACTCGATCTATACCTGTACCTATATTTCGCTATTATCGTACGTTCGAAGTCAATTTTTTTCATTTGAAACAAACTATCTATTTCGTCCACTACTGATCAAGCGCAAAACTAAAACAAAACCAATGGTGACTGGAGAAGCGGGAGTTTGTTTTAGGTTCTTTCCTGACTTCGACGTTTTGAAAGGCAACCAAAAGGTGCTACACCAACTAACCCAATTTTCACATTGCCTGTAAACCAGCAATAAATCAATAAATTCCTCCTTCTCCTCAGTATATTCACGCCTCTAACTGCTGTTTCAGTTCACAGGTAGGGATGTCACAGAAATAAAAGAAATCACAGACGTAAAACTCCGATTGCAGGATGGGAGTGGGCAATAAGAAATTGAGCTATTTCCATGTACGTCTCTGGCTGGCAGGCAGGGAGAATCACGTGTATCGCAGTGGGCATAGTTAATAAGTGAAACAATCTGTTGCCCCCTTCTCTAGAAGCAGAGACGAAGTTAGATGCAAAATTGGAGGAATGGGGTATTGTGTATAGACGTTGTGGAGATCATGTAGGAAGAAGCTGACTGTCGGACGAGTGCACGACCACTCACGAGAGGACCAGCATCTGAAGTGTGAGAGGGTGGTAGTGCCCCACCCCAGTGAGGTCCTGTGTGGGTCAGCCTCGAACGTGATTGGCTAGAGCAAATTGGGGTAGGCTTGTGCGTTTGCTAGCAGACGTGAGTGCGCGTATACTCGGAGTTGCTTCACTTCAAGTGTAGGGGAAATAAAGTCTTTGTAGAGTGTACTCTAAGAGGGTCCTAAAGGTGACTGGGTCATGCTCAACGCGTAGGCGCAAGAATCGAAAAATTAAACATTTAGCAAACTCTGTTCACGTCACGGTGAGTGCATCATCTGCCCACTCAGCATTTCAACTTTGGATGGTGTGGTTCGGTTTAAGACGGCCATTTTGCCGAAGGCCTGAGTGATCTGCAACTTAACAACTGATTTGGACTGTCGATTTTCCTCATGTTCACCGTATGCCTTATAACAGGGCGGTGTGGGTACGGTGACTTGCGCGTAGGTTAGTTTTTAAGTTGTGGTAGACTTGCGCAGCATCTACCACACTTTCTCTTTGCTCACCCATCTGAGCCCGGTGTCAAGACGCACTGTAGTGGTCGCTGCTGCCCGACACCCACCTACCTATTGACGTCACAGACAAGGTCACTCAGAGCAGGCTCTTGCGCGAATGTACTTTTCGGCCTGCCTCCGACCAGATGCAAAATGACGCGCGAGACACTCATCACCCACGCCAGTGTCTACCTTCCTGTGGTCCAACCAAGCACCATCAAGGCCGTGAGACAGAGAGAGGATTCGGCTGCCGCCCCCGATTACGAGCGCTGGACTCACTTGGCAGTCTGCCCCCGCGCGGGGAGGACGCGCCGCCGCTGCTCTCGCATATGGCTCTCACGGTCGAACACCACGCCAGACCGAGTCAACCCTGCTGCCACCTATTCTCCCATTTATTCTGTACAGAATACAATCTTCCTATAACTCTGGTTTCCCTAGACTTCTCTCATCTCCTAAGGAACCGGGCCTGGAAGATCGCAGCCGTTAGGGTTAAACCGTGGAAGCCTTAACACCTTTGCGATAACAGTCAAAAAGACCGGAGGTGGGATCAGGCGTGGCCTGCTGCCACGCTTTCGTTATCGCCGCGCAACCCGAATAACACCTGCCGTACCCTGATATGACCTCTGTGTTGGTCAAGCGCATCTATCACGTGGCCTGTGAAGAGGGGAACACAACTACTTGAGAAAAAAACGAGCTGCATTTTTTTCATTTTTTGTTTGTTTTCATACTAAATATTGATGACTCAACCATCAACTGGAAATATTCACTCGATTCCGCCAATAAGTGGTGGTTACCAGAAGATACTTATCGAAACGATTCCGACAAATTTAAGCGCACTGAACATTATATACGAAGCGGTCGGCGCGAAACGAGGATTATATATTGATTATTTTTTTATATATATATATATATATATATATATATATATATATATATATATATATATATATAGTTGAGATAGTCTCTCTCTTCAAAAAACATCAAACCCCTTCAAAATCCTGTGCATTAAATTATATGTAGTCATCCCAACAGATTTTCCACAACACGAAACATTTTACGTTCTTCCTACTTTATGCTGCTAAGCGCCCCCAACAATTCTTTTTACTTTCTTCTATGCCCTAAGAAAGCACTTCGTTTAGGTTTCTCTTATCCTCGGGAAGCCGAAGAAGCTGTAGAAAGTAAGTTCAGTCGATTGATTGCGGGAGCGTGAATTTGTGGTAGCCCTGTGCCGTACTTGTATTTAGATACAAACTTGTAATGCTTTTATTTCTTCATAATTTTCTTGACTGATTCTATTTTCTACGCATTTCGCCAACTTGCATTTATCGTTATTTGTTTTAGTTCGTCTACCAACTTTTACGCGCTACACTTCAACTGTGTGACTAACTTTACCAAGAGCAGGCATTTTATATAATACTGTTGTTCCTCACAGAAGGTGTAGGAAGTTTATTTCGCCATATCGGGGATAATGTGCTTGGCTTTTCTTCACTTGCTCTTAGCGTGGGATCGCATCATCGATTGCTAAAAAACATTTTTATGCCATTGTTTTTTTTAGCCAAAACACGTTGTCTTTGTCATTAAGAGAAGCAGCCAGTCAGCCAATCGCCGCCACGAAGATTGTTTTTTCACTGACTCACACAATCGCCTCAGCACCTTCGGGTAGTAACGTTGGGGCTAGGAGAAAAAAATTGAACGTAAACAACTCGAAAAAGACAGAACAATGTTATCGCCTTGCTCCTTGAAATGTGACCTCGCGAAGAGGGGGAGCAGGGGGTTTAATAAAACAATCGCTTTGGCCGCGACGATTTTATTTAAGGCATGCTACTGCGTGGCCAACTGAGCAGGGGAGAGAAAACGTATCTAGCGGGCGAGGGCAGTAATTATTTTGCTTACCCACCTGTATGTATGACAGACCATTATCATCGTTTTATTGAAGGAAAGGTTGGCGAACGCCTTGAACTCTCGATTGGTAACAGGATGATAGGAAATGTATGGATCTAAGGGGAAACTGAAAAAAGACGTCTTTGCAGGCTTGCGGCTGAAAACACGGTTGTTTTTGGTTAGGTCAAATAGTAATAAAACATGGCTACCTACTTATCACGACCGATATAATGTAATGTCTGTGTATGCCTGCCGGTCACTTGGGTTGCAGGTGGCTGGGGAATGATGTGTTTGGTGCATGTGCAGTCGGCGCTTAAATGAATTAGCATGTAGTGGTATTTGCAGACAATTGGAGAACAAGACCAGTTGCTGACGCATGACGCCTTTAGCTTGCCTGCGCGCCCACTGCCTCCTGGGGCTAGGCGCTAACTGTCCTTGATCGACGCGCACATAGGCCTCAGCGTGACGGCACGCTCACGCTAGCCGGCCATCTCAAGTTCGCGCGCCCAGGCTAGTCTAGACATCAACTCTGCCATTGGCCGCTATAACAAAGCATTCACCGACACTGCGGCGATTTCTGATGCCCACGTCACTCCGGAATTGACGCTCTAGCAGCCGGACTGCGGTCATCCGAGAGTCAGCAGTCTTTCCATCTATTCTCCTATCCTTCTGCAGAATAAACTTTGCCTAACGATCTGGATTTCCCACCGTCTTCTCTCCTCACCTAAAGGAACCATGGGACTGGAAGATCGTAGAGCTATTAGGGTTAACCTCCTTACCCTTATCACCTGCGATAAACACAGGTGGAGAGGACAACCTCTTCGGGAAGGGTGTTCCACGCTGCAACAACTCTGTTCCAAAGTAGAATCTTCATCCATCGATTTTTACTTTGCAGGGGTGTAGTCTAAGGGATTAACCGCGCAAAGTGGGCGTATTAGCCTGGTTAAAGAAATCATCGGGGACAAGGCAACAATCCAGGTTATTCATAATACGGAAGGTCAGTATGAGGACCCCTCGTAGTTGTTAGCAGTAGAGGGAAAATAGGTTGAGGGTTAAAAGTGTGCTTTCATAGAGCAGCGTTCCCAGACATTCGTTGCTCGCCTCTGAACCTGCTCTAAGATGGTACTTATTGAGCGACAGTTACAAAACAATGGGAGTTCCAGCTGCTTCCAAAATGACGTTAATTCCTGCAGCCGGAGCAGTAATTGTGGATCACTGGGATAATTCCGTCCACGTCCCAAAGAAGACGAAGAAGAAGGTTCAAGGACATGGACCGAGTTATACTGGAACTGACGTTTCGGAGTAACGTAATGGTTGTTCCTGTTTGCCGGAACTGTTTTAGCATCGCTGCATGCCTGTTATTATATCCGTGCTCGGCACACGATCTTTGACCTGCTTGTTAGCTGCTGACCATCCATGAAATTGACCGCCGGAGGGCTCTTGTGACCTTTGTCCCCTTTGCGGCTATCGTAATTGTTGGCAAGTAAGTGTGCTTACTGGCCTGTCCTTCGTCCACCGACGGACTAATCAGTTTTTGCTACCCGCATGAATTCATGTCAACCTCGTGTGCACGATACCGGTGAGGAAGCGGTCCACGCCGGTCACCTTGTCCCTGGCCGACCCCTCTCCTTTCTTCCTCCGATCTCAGTTGTATTCCCCTCTTGTGTCTGCTTCGCCGTCCTGTTGGCCTTGTTCGAAATGAGTCAAGCCATTTGCATACCGCCTGGTAGGTAGGATGAAGGTATTTGGCTCTGTTATGTGTGCCAGTCGAAGACCAACCTTCCAGCAGAAGTCTAGCCATCTTGTCATTGGCTCGGCCTATCACCCTTGCATTGTTGAAGGCGTCGGTATGGTTCTTCTGCTGTACGTGTTCGTAGACCATAGACAGTTTATCCTTGACGTTGATTACGAGCTTATGCTCATGCAACCTGGTGCCAAGGGGTCTACCCGTTTCACCGACATACTTACCTACAAAAGGTGCACAGGGGTGCACCTTACGTCCCATCTTATCTCTACGTGGCACTCCAACTTTTGGTCTGTCAAAGTGGTTGCAGTAGCAGCCTGAATTTGGTAGTGCTGCGCTGATTCATGTCGTTCTCACCCTCCAAGCCTTTGTCCACACGCGCGTCCGGCACTGCCACATCCTCTCATCTCTGCGCCCCTTTGTACTTTCGCACCCTCGCTGTCAACGCGCAAACGCTCGAAGCTAGTTGGTGCCTCACGAGCTCTGATGCCAACGACTCACACCCTTTCCTGATTGGCTCAAGACATACTCCGTTCCCGGGGCTTCGCGACAGTGGACACTTTTTCACAGACTTGGCTGGCTTCTGTGCGCGGCTCTTACAGCAGCTATTGTAAAGCTACTTGAGCTCAGTAAAGTTGTTCCAATTTATTCCGTCTTCCCTGACTTTTGATTTGCAGATCCTTCTGTTTTCGATTCAGCAACAAGCTCTCGTTATTGCTCCATGAAACTGATTCAAAAGAAGACTACCGACCAAGACAAGGGAAACCGGAATGATATTACTCGTCATGGACGCCATAGCTGCCGTCAATATTCACAGAAGCTTCATGCCCCTATAATTCACATACTGCCCCCACGAGCGACAGTTTTTCTCCTACAGACCACAAATGACATTCCATTTTGAATTATGGGCCAGCCTTAGGAGTTTTTTCAATGTCTGCTCTTCTTCCTCAGTTACACTGCTGGCTCGTGTAAACTGAGTGTGAGTTTATTGCTTGAAACAAGCGAGTAGTGGTCTGACATTGTGTCAACGACTTCTTTGGAATGTTCGGCTATGCCGATGTATTTCTTAAATCCTAAGTACCAAGAGGGAGTTCAAAGGTGCATGCCTATATTTCCTTTAATAAATTTGACTTTGACTTGACTTGATTATTAATGGCTTATTAGGTAGCCTCAGCCAGTCATACCCTGGTGCACCATCCAACACTCTAAACCCATTGAGCTGCGGGCTCATTATCTTGCTAGTTTCTATTAGTGGGGTCGGAGAGCGAGCTCAAAGGCAGAAGGAGACGAGAACGTTTACTTACTGACTGGTGAACGCCAATTCACCGATGATACTGTGGGATATGATGTGGTCCGGCCGGATAGTAGAAGCTGAACGTGTCTCAATGGTTCTAAGCTAGTTGATATGATAAGGCATGGAAGGTCGGCTTGTTGTAGATAATTTAGTGCAGTGTTGAATGAGTAGAATCTAAGAAATGCACCCACGGTTTACGTCTTCAAGAGACGTTTGGATAACCATATGTTAACATCTTACACCTATTTAACATAACATTACAAACAATCACACTACTCGTTTGATTTCAATAGCGTATTTATTTACACTAGAAGATCACAGAGACTGGATATTCATGAACATTTGTACGCTGCCATTCCGCAAACGCCTCACCTCTTGAACAATTCATTTTTCCAAATTATTTCTGCGCAAATTTGCACAAAAAAGTGATTTGCAACAATGTTTGCATATTTCACAAAAAACTTATGCATTCCTGTACCATTCCAATGGAGTTTTTAAGGGCTCCGTTCATTTACTCCAAATATACTGACTGATAATTACTGAAATGAGTAAGTGACTCCCAGACGAGTGCACTCCAGCCATGAGTGGACCGGAGTCCAGAGTCACATCCCGGTCGGTGTAGTAGCCGGGTCTGGAGGTCTGCAACCGAACAGTAAGTCGTCGGTTCTGGGTGTGAGTGATCGTCAACAACAATCCTGTTGTGGACTGGTCTCGGGAAGCGGTGGCCCAGTGAGCCAGACAAAGGATGACCTTAAGCGGGGGGTTTAAATATCGTCTTTTGCGCACGCGCGGTGGTCAGGCCAGTCATGACCTGTCCCGCGGCGTCCGAGGAAAGGATGGCTAAGAAGTACAAGGTCGCTACAATACTCTCAAGCTAGCGTAGTACTTCCGAATTTAAATTAGTCGATATTTCTCTGACATCGCTATGTGCTCTTTTTATATGTTATCTATACAATTTTGGCGTAATTAATGATAGCTGAAGTCGTCAATTTACCAAAATATGACAGCTATTTTGATACCTAGTTATGCCTACCCAACCCCCAATCCACGATCACGCAGCTCCCGGAAGCCAGTCACAGCTGCTGACTCCACCCTGATATTTAGTTGACCCAATTGTGAAAAAACTCGTGGCATTTGGGGGGATTCGAACCCGCATAGGAGAGTGGCCTTTTAGCCAAGCTACGCTCTACCCACTTGAGCTACTAATGTCGCGCTTCACACACGCTTTTTCACAATTGGGTCAACTAAATTGACTAAATCTGTCAAAACAACTTAATCCACCCCGATAGTTGATTATTTAGCGGTGCTGTACGATCTTCCCTATCACACAAAGCCAACGCTCTACCCACTTGAGCTACGAATGTCGCGCTTCACACACGCTTTTTCACAATTGGGTCAACTAAATTAACTAAATCTGCCATACCGACTTAATCCAACCTGATAGTTGATGCTTTAGCGGTGCTGTACGATCTTCCCTATCACACCAACTAGGTGGTCAGATTTCGACCACAACTTGTTTTGACATGTTTGCGCAAGTGAACTTGTGCGGGCGTATTTTCGTGGCCGGTGTGCACGCCGTGATGGAACGATCATCCCGCGTTAGTACCCCTTCACCTAAAGGCTCCACTGCCAGAATGCAAGTGACCCAGGCCCCATCGGGTCATTTTACCACTGTGCCGGGCGTGAGCCACTGTCTACTTCGACGGCCGTCTTTGACCCGTACCATCTCACGAGGGAGGAGGGAGGAGATGACAAAAAACGTGTCCTACAAATGCTGTTTTAGGTGACCTACTCAGCGGCCAGATGGAAACAACCGTAGATCTGCTTTGTATGGCCTGCTAAACGGGACACGGAACAGGGACCGCTTCGTCCACTTAAAATACCTAGCCGCGTGATAAATTGCGGGAAAGTGAGATATGTACAAGGTGAAGATCACTAGATTAGCAATATTTTATTGCCTTAATAAATTTCGTGACGTCCTTAAATTCTGCTAATCTAGTGGGTTTTGCCTCGTACAAATTTCTTCCGGGAAAAACAATGCTTCGATTATCTGAAAAGGGGAATATGCCAGTGCCCTAACTCTAGCAGAAAGCTAAACTGTAGCTATTACTCTACCCGTACACCCTACAATAAGCACGAACCTAAACCGTAACCCTTAAAATAATAATGAATCTAATCCCAACTCTAACCTTACGCCTAACATCCATTCTCAATGTCCTCAATGGCAGAGTGACTATCCATACAGGCATCTTGGTCCCATTTCGACAACTCGAGGTCCGAGCGGCCAGCAAGGAAGTCAGCTATGATCTATAAAAGCAGGCAGAGAAGAGCATCATGGCTTCTAGTCATATTTGCTCTTCAGAGGCAGGTCAGCAATACAAAGGTGACAAGTAACGGAAGTTGAATGAGGCACTGGAGTTCTATCACTATCAGAAAGGGCATTGAGAAAAAAGCGTTTTCTCTCACGCACAGAATCAAAATTCGCCTCCGGAAAATGTGGTCCTCAATTCAAACTGACCATCCTAGATTATGTCATTGGTTGCGTGGGTACAAGTCAGCCAATCGGGAAGGCAGCGCAAGGTCGCTGTGGCGAAGGAGTCGGTGAGCTTCTCCTATTGTGAGTATAAGCAAGACACATGCATTTCATAATCAACATCGTCTGAGCCGAGAGGATGTAACGTTAGTGCGTCCTCGACACCAGCAATTCCAAATGCTGGGCTATGCCCCCCGTCTGTATGCATGGTCGATACGATGAACTGGTGGCTGGGAATGATCTGAGGTATGGAATGCTGGCCAGATCATCAACTCATCACCTCAAAACATAACCTTGTAGGAGGCCTAGTAAGCTAAATAGTGTTATTTTGAATTTTTTTGAAGGTAAAACAAATGTTATCAACAACCTGGAAATAAACTCGTGATATGTCCCCAGGAGAAATAGGTTGACGGAGGCAAAGCGGGTTCTGATCACAAGAATCTTTATTCATGAAAATACACAGGCAGCAGCAAGAATCTGCGTTGGTTTTTCTAGACTGTTCCTAGCCTATGGCACGAGAGGCGGAGTTCTGGCGTGGTTTCCCACGCTGCGAGACGTTCTAGAACATTTGCAGTGCATGTAGGAGCGGGCGTCACTTGTGTCACAGCGCCTGCGGCCGGTCTGCCGGCATGGCTCAACTGGGGTGCACTTCCAGCTCTAGGCTCTGAGTGCTTCACCGTTCGCGTCGCCATAACAACTCGAGATGGAATAAACGGAGGAGGACGAAGGGATGAGAAGGAGGATATTGGGGCCAACTAAGTACAAGACAGCGTCCACGTCCCTGCCCTGGATATCCTTGGAGTCACTCACTAAAGGTGTCAAGTCTAACTAACAATGACGATGAAATCCGTTGTCTCTCCTGACCGTGAACACCATGTCTCAGAGAGCCTATTGCAACTACATAACCCACGCAAACAGAATCGAAGGAACATGTAAGATGGCTGGCAGACTCGTGAGGTCAAAAAAGGAATTCAATTAGACACTAACCGCAATGAAAAGAGGAAATCCTGGTGGATAATAACGCTCAGCTCCACTCACATGGCATCCTTTTATGATCTAAGAAACGACAGACGACGTAAATGGGGGAACTGATCCTTGCGGGAGTCACCACTAGACTACCTCCGTCTGAAATAACTGCTGACCTTGACCCTCCCTCTGTCAGGACACTGCAACAGTGGACTCACTTCGGTTCACTCCGAGCAGAATGTCAACTTTCGCACAGACTTGCCTCATTGTTTCAGGAGATGTGTAAAGACAACTAATGTAAGGTTTCAGCGACACAACCACTTTCCATGCCGACAAATAAAAGTAAATGGTATTGGTTGTCACAGTCGCTATGACATCTGTCTACCTTTCCGGGACAGCAGGGAAGATATGTGACCTTGTTCTTTTTACTCAGCTTGTTGTACTCCATAACCGGCGAATCCTTCCAGAACTCCCTTGTAGATTCTCTAAACAACGATGACAAGCAATGTCAGGTCAGGTCAGGTATATTATGGAAATAGAGGTTAATACCTTTGAAGTCCCTCTTGGTACAAAACAGCTATGACGCAGAGCATGTGGCGTTGCGTAAAAAGGGCAGACATTAAAAAAACTACTTACGAATTGTTCAGAACTCTAGGTTTGAATGCCATTCGCTGGATTTTAAGGAGAAAAACTATCGCCTGTGGGAGGGGGTGAGGGGGAAGAGTATATGCAAATCGGATGGCCTGCTGCTGAAGTTGTTAAAAGCATGTCGGGCATGTTAAGTAGTAAGTATTAGCCGCCAAACCACCTTTTTGGTATAAAAATTGCCACCATCCGCAATGGTTGTCAATCCAACAATTCGCCCTGATCAAATCCCAAAAGGTGAGTTCAACAGAAAGCGCGGGAGTATAAAAGTGTAGTACAGGTCAAACGGACAGCATGAGTATGTACGGGGTTGGACTACAATCAGACCAATCCGATAGTGTCTTGGAGGGGTTAGCCTCCTGACCGGCTTTTTAACTCAGCCAAATGGCTCGGTCGAACACTAATTCCGTCAGCAGTTTGCACGGCATGCCCGCGCATACGCCCATTGCGGATCGATAATGTGGCGTGAGGACGAGTCGTCAGAGCAGCATACATTCGAGTTGGTTAGGGCTGCTTCTAATACTGGGCATCGGGAGTCATGGTGAGCTACGGAAATCCATCATGAGACCTGGACAGCCCAGGTAGTTGATGCGAAGTGTTTGAAAATTGTGTGGTAGCATGCTGACGGACGTCGCCTTTCTGCCAGCCCTCACCGTGACAAGTGTTTAAAGCGCGCCCGCGGTTGCGCTCTCCCCCCCCCCCCCTCGCACGCTCTTCAAGTCCACCATACTGGCAGACGCCTGCCATATCCAGTCCTCTGAGGTCAGCATAATTTAGAGAACCGAAGGAAAGCAAAACATCCATTTACATGGAGAACAACACCGCGAGAAACATCAGGAATCAACATGGAGGTGTAGGTCTGGACTGCGTTGCCCTACTGGGAGTTTGCAGGCGGTGTGAAAGAAAGGCGCATGGAAAGCTCGGATTTCCGGGCGAGCAACATCAGTGCTACTCTAAACGGGGTCGCCATGTCGCACGGTTAGCTGCCGAACGCCTGCTTAAGCATCTATTAAGCCCTTAGGTCATGTAAGACGGAAAACCTAACGACACAAGAACCCTACGAAGACGCCCAGACGAACTAACGGAATGGATGTCTAGACCCCTAAGTAGAAATATTAGTAAAGAAATCCAAATAGGACAAAAAGGAAACGTTGACCAAGCTGACCTTGTGCAAGCAAGCTACCCGCAGTTGTAAAGCTGGTATGTGTTTGCCTCAATACAACAAAAATAATCTGGACACGAAACTCTTAGTTAGTCAGCACAACCTTATTCAGACACCAGCAATTCGACCAACATTTCTCAAAAAGCCACGTCCTTAGTTTAGTTAGTCAGCACAACCTCATTCAGGCTCCAGTAATTCAACCGAGATTCCTGAAAAAGCCTTTTCCAAAGTCGGCAGCAGATTTGGCGAAGTGCAGCAGTAAACTAAAGGGTAACCTCTATGCAGCAAGCTACGCAAGGCACTGTCGTGAAATAAATGGGCTGTGAGAACTGAATTATTTGCCGCACAGGACCAGTTGGCGTGAGGTGGCTTTTTGTTGGTTTGGGACAGGGCAGCGCGTCCGTTTGGTGGCATTGGAGCAAAGGTGTGTTTTTGTCGCGTTTGTGCGTGTCCGTGTCAACTTTGGCTGTCTGGGTACGTGATTGTTTGATTCAAGGGTGGCGTCTGGAATACGTAAGCGCAAGGTTCCATGACTGACGAGCGTAAGACAGCCCCAGATGTAAATGCAGCTGGGACAACCTTGAGGTCTGAGGTATTATCTGCTGGTTAGCAACTTTGTTGCTGGCGTCGAGGCACCCGACAGAGTTGATGGGATATACTATAGGGAGTATAAACGATTGATGATGCGATCCCACGCTACGAAAAAGTCAAGCTAAGCCGAGCACGATATCCTCGATATTCTGAAATTAACTACCTGCACTGACTAGTACAGAACAATAACAGTGGGTCGAATGTCCGCTATTAATCCCCTTATGCAAAAGTTGGAAATGCAAGGGGATCACATTTGCTTCTTATCATACTGACTCGATCCTCTAGGTTAGTGCGTAATTGAAAAATTTATCGTGCCTCATTTTCAACGACCGAATGCAATTGATTAGGACTTCATGAAATTCTGCTTATTTAATCTCCTGGGCGTTTTTTTAAAGTTCTATATTTAAATAACGAGAGAGTCAGGATCCTGACAAGTTATGGCATTCATCATCTTCCAAAGGTAAGGAAGAAGAAGACGGGCGGGTTCATGGACCAAATTATATTTGAGCTGATGTTTCAAAAACCTTCTCACTTCCATCGTCAGAGTATGTTTTGTGGTCTTGAGCTAGCCAGCCTTGCCATCTGCCCCAAATTATAGTAGTGTTAGGCCTGTGAACTTTGACCTGCCCATTCCTTGCCGACTACATTTGGTCTCCTGGAGGTTGGCTGCTGGTGGACTTGCGTGACCTTTGTCCCCTCCACGGTCAGCGTAGTTGTAGGCGAGACAATATGCTTGCCGATCTGCCCCACGTCACCCGGCAGATTGATCACTCGTTCCTGGTTGTTCTTTGCCTCGCGGTTGTAACGATGAGACAGTCTTTGCTGTTGTTCATGTGACCTCCGACCGCCACCGCTAATTTCCGTGTGCATTGTCTCTCAGTCCTGCGTATTCGTTTGCCCTGGTGACTCTGGCTGATATGATCCGAGCATTGTGTGAAACGCTCGGTAGGTAATGTTCAAGTCAATAGCTCTGTTGATATTGCCAGTGGAGGACCAACTTTCCAGCACTAGCCTCACCATTTTCTCATTGGCCCTGCCAATCACCCTCGCTTTGTCAAAGGCGAATTCGTGGTTGAGCCATTGCATATGACCATAGACTAAAGACAGCTTGTCCTTGCGATTGATTGCAAGTTGATGTTCGTGCAATCTTGTGCCCAGTCGTTTGCCCTTTTCCCCAACATACCATGCCTCGCAGTTTTTGCATGGTATGCTGTAGACTACGACTGATTGCTCGGTTGCTGGCAGCGGGTCTTTGGACTTCATAGATTGCTGTCTGATTGTAAAATCTGGTCTGTGCGCCACTCTGATCCCAAATAATTCAAGGATTCGTGCAGTCGCTTCTGAAACTTTCTTCACGTAAAGGATAGGGAGCCATAATTTTGAATTTTCTTTGCTCAACCGATGAACGCCTAGCGACCCCTTTATTCTTAGCCATGCTTTCCTCGGACGCCGCGGGGACAAGGTCACTCTCTGTCTGGGGTGACCATCACGCGTTCGCAAGACGCCATAGTAAAAGCCCCACTCAAGGTCGGGACTTGTCTGGTCTCACTAGCCAACCACTCCAAGGTAAGACCAGTGCCCGAGATGCCGAGTGGGAGTATTGTAGCAACCCCCTTTCCTAGTCATGCTTTCCTCGGATGCCGTGCGGACTTGGTCATGTCTGGCTTGACCACCACACGTCCGCAAGACACCATAGTCAAGGCCTCCATTCAGGGTCACTCCTGTCTGGCTTTCTCAAGGCGGTCTAGTGTCACTAGACAACCACTTCTCAAGGTTAGACCAGTGCCC
>JAYGXS010000005.1:9686177-9717469 GCA_036362985.1 Ligula intestinalis
ACAGTTATAAACTAGTGAATATGATATTGCATGGAAGGCCATAGTGTCAGGGAGAACTTACTAAGGTGGAACAAGCGCAGAATGTAAGTAAAATGCAAGTGACTCCCAGACAAGTGCAGTCCGGCCATGAATGGGCCGGAGTCCAGAGGCGCAGCCCAGAGTCGCAGTCCGGCAAGTAGGTCATCGGGTCCGGAACAACTACAACCTAACAGTAGATCGTCGTTTCTGGGAGTGACTGTGCGTAAACAACTCCCCTGCAGTAAGTTTCTGACCTTGAGAAGGCCAGACAGGGGTGACCTTGAACGGAGATTTTTACTATCGTGTCTTGCGCACGCGTGGTGGTCATGCCAGACATGACCTGTCTGCGTGGCATCCGAGGAAAGCGTGGCTAGGAATAAGAGGTCGCTACAGTCCCGACGTTTCGGATTCTATCGGGAATCCTTGATCATAGGTAATAGTAGAACAGTCTGAGAAATGCGCAGACCCTTATCCGTCGGGTTTAGTTGGCTCAACTCAAAATAAGCAAATCCGCCAAAACAACTTAATAATTACGTTAGCCTAGTAGTCATTCTGGTGGATTCTAGATGACTGCTTAGGAAATCCTGCTTGGGCAGTCAACTTGCTCCCGTATTGGTGGATTCCATATGAGCGAAAAGTTGAGCTGGTAATATCGATCCAAGTGTGATTAAACTTATGGCGTGAAGCGGGCGTTTGTAGCTTAGTGGTAGAGCATTAGCCTCCGGTAAAGGCTTTTTCTGATGCACGGGTTCAAATCCCGCCAAATGCCTGGAGTTTTTTTACACTTGGGTCAACTCAAATTCAGCAAATCTGCCAAACCAACTTAATAATACGTTAGATCGCCTATTATCCGGTCGGACCACATCGTAGCCCACAGGGGGGTATCTACTTGCTTGTCCTAACAGGCTGTGTTTTGTAGTTTTATCGGCAGCGCAGTCACCAAGCGTACGACCCGATGTCGGCGAAAGTTTTCATAGCTACTTCTTCATGGTGGAAAACTGCGTCGGGGCCGCAGAAGCGGTACGTGGGATTTTTTCAGTATTTCTGGTCCATCGCTGATTTTTGTAAATATTGTACTAAAAGGTTTTTTCGCAGTCCTCCACATATCGTTTTCGTTTCTTGAAGGTTCTCTGGTTTCCTTGGAACATTCTACATATTTGTCAGTACAATCATCTGATTGCAGACACTGGCAGGTTTGGTTTACTTGCCAGCCGAGATCACAGGTTGTATAGGCAGTTGGCCTAGAGAAGTGAGCAGACCGACCAAAGCCGTTTGGGCCAATCATAACCTAGGAGTTAGGGCGTCGGCTATACTGAAGCCTTCGTCATGCTGTCATCGGTTCGAATCCAACTGAGGCCGCCGAAGTTTTCGCAAATGCGTCAAATGAATTAGAGGAAACTGCCCAAACTTCTCCCTCCCCCCCCCCCCATTAAAAACGAAATTGTTTTTAGGCATCAAAACTATCTACCTCGTTCGTCCTCACACTTAATTGTCTGTCTCCTTGCGTGGTCCACTACTACCTCAGCTAGCGTCAGACGCCAGCCTGTCCTGCTGGGTAACGCGTCATCACCGTCTTAGCACCTCATTGCCATGCCAGCTTGGCCCCGATTGAGGTAACGATGGTTACAGGTCTATGAGGACCACATCACCGAACTTCAATCCACCCCACTGTTTGTCCAAAATGCAAACTCGTTGATGAAAGCTCACCGACCGACCGTCCGGGAGTAACTGAGCGTAAACAGCTCCCCCGCATCTTGTGCACTGGTCTCACCTTGAGAAGTGATTGGATAGTAAGGCCAGGGAAATCTCGACCTTGAGTGGAGGCTTTGACTGTCGTGTCTTGCGTCCGCGTGGTGGTTACGCCAGGCATAGATTGTCCCCGCGGCGGCCGAGAAAAGCATGACTAAGAATAAGGAATCGTTACACACCCCTCAGATGTAATAATTCAGATAAATTGCACCGAATAGCTTAACGCCACGAAGGCATATTTTTAGTGGAAGTGTCGAAATGCGCGAAGGATCATCAAACGATAATGTTCGCAAATCACAGAAGGCAGATCATGTTGGACAAGGCGTCAAGGGGGCAAGGGAGTGCACAGGATGTACAGCAAGCAATTTCCACAAGCGCTCTCACCAGGCACGTGTGACAGCCGAAGTGCACCCGCTTGAGCTTAGCCAGGTGGTGGTGTAGTGACCTGGTAGCGCCTCCCAGCCCCGGCACTTTGTCCCGCATGAGATCGCGTGATTGCAGTTATCGGCCCGCCTATGAGAGACCCAATCACAAGTGCCGAACACTGCGCCAACGTTCAACTACTTGTGGCTGCTTGCAAGTGCGCATGCACAAGCCTGCCTGCACCACTTTGAACCTCACTGCGACGACTACCACACACACACACCTCGCCTCACACACTTCGGACGCTGCCCTCTCGTGAGTGGTTGTGCACTCGTCCAACAGTCAACTTCCTTCTGCCTATTTTCGACTTCTTCTGTACAAAATATACCATTCCTCCCGTCTGGCGCCTCACTTCTTCGATTGCCTTACGGAACCAGGCCTGAAGATCGCAGCAGCAAGGGTCTTCCCTATTTACTCAAACCACCGAGATAGGATCGGGGCGCGACAATTAATCCCCACGAATGGCTGCCTGTGTTAGTCCGTCAGCTGGGACATGCAAAGATGAAACGAGAGACGAAAATAAAACGGCCCAAACTTGTGACGAGGACTTCCCTAGGTTAAATTACCTATCAGAAATCGTTATGCGCGTTCTCACCCCTCTTGAAGTAGCGGAGCCTCCAGGAAGCTTTTGCAAGCAGTTGCTCAGGCGCTCTCACCAAGCGAGTGACATTCGGAGTGCATCTACTTGAGCTTGTCTTTCTATGGCTATCTGACTAAGAGAAAATTAGTTATTGGAACGAATTAAAGCGAATATGCCAGACCCGGTTGCTGTTGCAAAAACGATGAAGGTGCGATCACTGGGACAACGCTTTTATTCGCCTGAGCTTTTGGGTTCGTAGAAGAGGCCATCTTCAGAAGCAATGAAAGTAGACCGAGAAGTGACGCATTTGTATTACAGCAACGAAGAGAAATTGAAGTGCGGTAGAGGATAGCATTCGTGCTAAGTCGTGTCAACGCCACGCCGCCTCACGGTGTTATGACAGTCCATGATCAGCACCATTGTGGTGGCTCGCCTTGCCTTAATCTACCAAGCCTTGCAGTCGCACGTGAGGATATACTTCGCTCGTTCCTGTCCACTACACGCTCCTGGCCGATCCATTGTAGGAGTCGCCTGCATTTTTCCCTCGTCTGTATCTAGGTAGGGTCGCTGCCGCACGTGCTGCCTTTAGCCTTTCAAAGCTCAAAGCCAATCAGTGTGGGCAATTTCCTGATTGACTGCAGGCAAAGGGTAGGTCCCAATCTTCATGCAATCCCGGGCGCATAGGTACACACAAAAAAACAACTGGTCTACGAGGATTATGAGCAATACTTTTCCGTAGAACGCCTTGCAAGCTGTTCTTCGAAGTAAATATCTTGTCTAGCCTTAGCAATCTGCTGACTTTAAAAACCTCCTGTTATAGAGCTTGCTACCTGTAGGCAGCGTGCGTTCTTGGCTAGGAAATGGGCAGCGCGAACGAACGGCGTGATAGCAGGGGGCGGGTGATATTTCAACACGCCTGTTGATGGAGTTGAGGTCAGATACTCAGCCTTCCAGTAGTTTGTGTCTCGTATCATTACCGGCTCGCCCCAGTAACCGTGTTCCTGTGAAGCTGATTTCGTGGCCTTACTTCAGGGTGTGGGTAGCGATCTGGAACAGTGGATTGCCTTTCCACACTGCCCTTTTATGCTCCATTGTTCGCGAGGTAAGTCTTCGCCCGGTCTGCTCTGTACAATTACCAGAACAGTCGCGATATGGCACTTGAGAAATGATGCCAGACTGTTCACCTTCATCCAGTCGGCCGTCCATCGGCATGATCCAAGAATCCATGGTAGGTGTCGGATGATGCACGATACCCACGCCAAACTCGACAGCTGTAAGTTCCATTGTCTAGATGGTGCACCATTCTGGGGCTCATACTTTTGGCCTTTTAAATCAGATTCTACCACTCTAAGCATTCAGCTATGACCTTGTAGTCACCGCTAGCGTTAATTGGAACTCATGATCAGCCGCACGTTAAGGTCTGCGCATGCTAATTCATCGCGCCCCACTGCTGTTGACGGCGTGCATTTGGTACCAGGCGTAAGCCAGCGCACCTTGCCTTCCTGTCGTGACCGCCAGTGAGATGCCCGCTTTCGTAGACTGGCCTCAACCTGTCTGGACAGAGCTCAATGCGGTGGGTGCCGCTAGATATCACTTGGGGCCTAGCCTGCCTCGTGACTGGACGTGCGCTTGGACAGTCAAATGTCTTCCAAACTATTATCGCAGGGGGTTAAGTGAGTATAACCGTGCAACTGCGATCTTTAAATCATGGCTCCTTAGTGCATGAGAAGTACGTTAAGGCCAGAGTAGTAGGAAGAGTTTATTGTGTACACAACGGAAGAATAGAATAGATTGACTTGGGAGCAATACGTCCGATCAGTAGGTTGACCGGGTCCCAAGTCCGGTCTTAGAGTAGTCGGGCCAGAAGACAGAGAGAGGAAGATCTTTCATTGCCTAGGTCGGCCTGGCGATTTTTGGGCAGCGAGACAACTTGCGTCGGGCACGCGTGCGAGCTCCTCATCCGTCGCCTCATAGATGCGAGAACTATGATTGGCTGATTGAGACGTCGAGAAAGCACATCGGTGAGCGTTTGGTAAAGTGCACTTCGACGCGAGCTAGTCAGCCAGGCACGACCCGCTACACTATTCTCCTTTCCGTCGGTACAGAATAAACTCTTCCTACTTATCTGGCCTTCCCAATACTTTTCTCATCTCTTAATTAACCGGGCCTGGAAGATCTCAGCCGTTAGAATTACACCTTATTAGTCTTAAGACTATGTGATAAGCTCTTTGTCTTGCCGGTTTAGATCGGGAGATATTGACACTCGTTGGTGAACGTTTATCGACCGCTAACACTACTCACTTGGCCCGCCCTGTTTTGAGCTTCATTTTTCGGGCCGTGACACCAGCCATGGCGGCTAGTAGTTTAGGTAGATAGTATTGCCGGCAAGGAGAAGTGAGACCAGAATGGCCATTTCAAGCCTCAGCTGTTGCAACATCTGGGGCTGGGGACGAAGGGCTAATAAGCCAGAAAGGGCCATTTCAGTCTCTCTTGTCTTCGCCGGCCATACTGCCTGCCTAGACTACTAGCCGACACGGCTGCTGCCAGCGTCCGAGAAATGAGATCTAAAGCAGAACGGCACGAGTAAGTTCCGTTAGCGGTTGGTTAACGTTCATCAACAAGCCAGATTTGGACTGGACCGGTTTCTACTGACAAAAAGAGCGTATGCGAGTGTCTGAAAACAATTGCCGCAAGTTGTTCCCTCAGACAACAGTGTTATTATATCGAGGGGGGGGGGGTTAAGGTGTGGCAGCAGTCCCAATGTCCTCACGACAATCGCCAGGCTTGACCTAGTGGCTGCTCTAGTGTCTCCTTTTTTCCCTGCGTCCCATTGGCAGCCACGGGCCTGTTAACTGACAGACGCCCCAACAAAGCCCGGCCGCCCCAGACTTGACCTCCATATAGTCAAGGTCACGTGTGCAGGCAGCGCGCGTCTAGTGTGCATCGGCCAGCCTGCCTTTTCACGCGTAGTTCCCCCTGTTAATGTTCCCCTGTCTGGCCCCTTTGACCTGCCCAATCAGACATCCCACACGCACTCCCGCATCCTGACACGAACAATGGCAAACGCATTTACAACACACCACTGCTACCTTGTTCACAGAACGGTTGGTTGTATTACAACACACCGCTTCAGACAAGCTCCCAGGCGGACGCTTTTATCTCTCACAAGCAATCAGTCTCTTCACGGCAACTTCCCTTGTGTGCAAATAAACTAGTCCGAACATTTGTTGGAGCGTAATTCGAACTGCGGCTGACGAAGTGAACTTACAGGAAAATTTAAATAGACTTCAAAAGTGGTCGGCGGACTGGCTCTTACCGTTCAATGAGAGCAAGTGCACCACCATTCAAGTCGGCAAATCCGGATCCTTAAACGGCACGGCTTACCGACTGAATGACATACGATTGAAGGAAGTGAACGCCCAGAAAGACTGGGGAGTCTGGATCACGCACTCGCTTAAACCCTCCCTGCATTGCACAAAGGTAGCCAAGTCCGCGATGTCGATCCTATCCTCGTCAGACGAGCTTTTTCTACCTTCAATGAATAGTGCTTCACAAAAGTCTTCGGAACCTTCGTACGACCGCACCTTGAATCCGCTATCCAAGCTTGGAGACCCTGGGCCACGAAAGACATCAACATCCTGGAAAAGGTACAACGGCGCGCAACCAAACTTGTTATAGGGCAGGGCTCGCAGCCTTATGAAACACGGCTGTCGAATCTCAACCTCTTCCCATTGCGCTACAGGCAGCTTCGGGGGGACCTGATACTAGCATTCCGCATATTACGTCTTCAAGATTGCTGTCTTACATCAGGGAATTTTTTCGAATTAGCAACGACGACGAATCTGAGGGGTCATCCTCTCAAATTAAAGGTGACAGGGGCCAGACTGGACGCTCAGAAACATTTCTTTTCAAGAAGGATGTTCGGAGCGTGGAATGCGCTTCCTCAGGATGTCGTTATGTCGGAATCGTTAGAGGGTTTTAAGCGAAAACTGGATCGATATAGACGTGCACGATGGATCGGAACTGACAATTTGCAATAATAATACTACTTCCAATTTTTCAGTAGTATTAGTTTTTATATCTATTTATAATGCCCTCCCACGCATAGCCTCATGCGAAGGTCTCCGCGGTCTACCTACTTGGCTATCTGCGTACCGTGATTACCCCGCTAGCGATCTTATCAGCCAGACCTGACGGCCTAAACATTCACCCTTGGTTCCACCCAAAGCGGACTGTCGACGATCTGGACGGATGCCTCTCGTTTTCTAGTTCCGTTGGCGGACTCTGCAATCAGCAATGAAGAATCAGGACGTGGCTTCCACACGGTGATGATCCTCGGAACGTTTGCAATGCCCCCCCCCCCCCCCCTTGGCCCCCCCTTCTTCTTCTAAATCCCACGCATTATCCCCACAAGAGCGACAGTGTTTCGCCTAAAAATCCCTGAGGATTTTTTCACTGGCTGCTCCTATTTTCATCCTATTACACAGGACAACTCGCCTCGCCAACAGTCTGAGAAACAAATTTTCTGCTACCACTGCACATATGTACAAAAAGGGTTCTCAAAAGAATTTTTCCTACGTATCCCTCAATATACTGATACTGACTGCTTTCTCCTATCAGACGGAAAACTCATAGTGTAGTGGTTATAGTAGATCTCACATCCTAGACCGCTACAAAGGCTAAGACGGTTGATCCTAACGGCTACGATCTTCCACGCCCAGAAAAGAGAAGGCATGGGAAGGCTGGATTGGTAAGAAGCGTGTACTCTGCACAGAGGCGTTGAAGAGTACAAAGAAGGAGGTTTCACTCAGCTTGGCAGTCATCTGCCCGTGAGAACGCAGGGTCGTCAACGAAGCCAACAACGCTGTCTGCGGCCACTCCCTGCCGGAGCGAATTCCGGAGTGATATCTAGCTGCAGCCACCGCATTGACGTCTTTCCAGTCGGGGTCAGCCCAACTCACTAATGAGGATAGTCTTCTAACGCGGGCATCTCATTAGACGGAAGGCAAGGTGTGTACGCTTGCGCCTGGACCCAGGGACACGACATCAACAGCAGTGGGGCACGATGATTCAGCGTGCGGCTGGTCATGGGTTCCAAGTAGCGCTAGCGGCCACTATACTCTCACATGACTAGTGTAAAGTCTCGTGCGCCGTCCCAGAAGCGGATTGGTAGGGAGCGTGCGGCGTACAGGCAGGGCAGCGTCACAAAGTCTTGATGCTGAAGAGTGTGAGAGTAGACTGCAACAAAATCTTCCAAACATGGCTCACCACTGTTTTCAAATAGACTGATCCAGCCGGCAACTGTACAGAATAAAGTCCTCAACCTGGATGCTTTTCATCTGCTCCCACTTAGGCCACACGCGTTTCTGTAAAGCTGTCAATCCTCAGGAGGGGTTTTGATCTACCATTTGTGATGTAAGGGGTTTGTGCCAATATATACGCCCGAGAGAATCAATTTAGGCTTATTTTAGGGTAAGTGTCAAGTTTAGCAATACGTTAAGTTACCATTAAGTCTAGGATTAGTGTTAACTGTACGATTAGGGCTTAGGATTAGGACTACGGTTTAGGTTCACGTTAGAGCTACTGTTAGGGTAAGAAGATGGAAATAGTTACTGTCCCTGGACAGTACCGGGCCACCTTTATTAATTGGGAGTCATATGAGTAATCCTTACCCAATAGGTACTTTTTTTCTGATGGTTAACTCTCGCGTGGAAAGAAACCACAACTCTCCTTTATGTTGGCTCTGCCCTCGAAGTTTGTTCAGATTGCACAACGTACGCACTTTAAAGTTTTTTTAACACAAGTCATCATGATTTGACAAAACGCAAAGACTCGCTAGTGTCGAAGAAATCGCTCTTTCAAAAATTTTTTTTCAAACTACGTTGCTAAAGCCCCTCCTCCCTGCCAGATAATAGTAGGTAGAAAAACCTGTTTGCAGTCACGTTCTGGAGCCATGCGTTGGTAATCCGGTAAACAGTAATCCGGCCAGATCACGTAGCAGCCACATAAATAGCTGAGCTCAGTTCTCAACAAAATTTGACGGAATTTAGGTGGTAAGCGTGTTTATGGAGTGTGTCGCAAAACCTCGACTTACTGGATTATAACTTCAGAACAGCAGTTGGCGAGCAGACGTAATCTTTCGATAAATTCTCATTGAGCCATTAAATTTGTATGGGGGATGAGATCAGAGGCAGAGGTTCGTTATGTTCGTCCTTTCGTCCAAGTGAATCATGAGAATAGGGGGGGGGAGGGTAGGGGTCGATAAGCGAAGACTGGTTACATGGCAGTGAGGGTTTCGTTGAGCCGCTCCAGGGTGAAAGGGACAGGGCGACGAAAGAGTGCACAGAAAAACGCATGCAGTTAAGCGGCCGTTGAACATGTCAGGCGCGGAATTCGCAGGAGGTTCTGCGCGCACACCAAACCGGGACTTCCTTAACCTAATAGCAGCTGCTTCTGTTGTTGTTAACAGACGCTGACCCAGGACCTTGGAGTACTTTGGTGGGACCTTATGAATAACCAGAAAGGCTTTGTTCAGGTCCACATGATGACAGTCCTAGTGTTTTTTTACATGCCCTTCCGGTGATTCGCGTGTCAGTGGTGCGGAGTTTTCCGGTTCAGAAAATGGCTCACCATCTTAGCCGCTTCTTTTGGCGCTTAGTCTGTAGAGGCGTGTGGAGAATAGGAGGGCATTTGAAGGATGGCTTAATTCTAGCAGCATTTTACAGCTCTTTATCTTTTTTTAAACTCGAATAACTGGGCTACGCTGAAGTGGGTCTCTTTGTGGGACATGGTGAGCCTAGCAAATCAATGCAGTGCATGCTCTATGTGTAATGTATGTTGCCTGTACTGTCTAGAATGGCGCCAAAGGCGCACGACAAGCGAACGACGAAGGTCACAGACACGTCTTCCCCTATGTCTGTATGACTCTTCACCTTTTTCTCTCCCAGTCTCAGCACAGGGCCTGTCTTACATATGTTTTCTGCTGTCTATGCATAGCGATGGCGATGGGGATTGCTGAAAAAACGAGTTTTTTTTATGGTCGACACCCTTACTTTCCTGCCTGAAGCCCTCAAATGACTGAAATGCGATGCATTCGGCAGCTTCGGTTCTCATGCACTGAATACTTTCTGGTGGCGGGCGGGCGCAATAACCGGAGAGTCCTAGTTCTTGATTAGCAAACGCAGGGTAGGCACTATACATTACATAAGTACTGCATGATGTGTAGAGCTTGGTTATGTACAAGAAAAGAGTGCTGTTTGTCTGTATTCTACATAATAACAAAAGCAAAAAATGACTTGCGACACGTTTAAAAAAGCGGTCTAGTGTCAGTTGTTTTGGACGAAACTTCACTCGCAAGTGCTCTTTGATATCCTTCTCCAGGCACTAGAACTCGTCGAATTTTGTGAAATCTGATGCCTGTAGACTGCGTTGCGCACGCAGAGAGATGAAAATCTCACTCTATCCTGTTGACACACTGGGCTTATTAGCCGGCGGATTTTGCTATTTGAAATTCCGTCCCAAGCTGATTTGGGCTTGAGACGCGGCTGGGCCTATTAACCGTGGGTTTAATAACCGGCGATTACTGTACAAAGGAACAGCACAAGTTCAATCGCCACGCAGGCCGAAACCAATCCTGAAAGAGTGTGCGTGCGTAGCCTATCGCAAGTAGTAGTTTCTCCTAAATCTAAAGTCAAGCAAGGCGGTGTTGGTGACCAGAAGTTTACTGCCACAAAATCGACAGTACAAAGCAGAGTTCGACACGTCGAGTTAGCCCGGTAAAATTGTTTGCCTTGCCTGGGAAATGGGCTTAGTGTGAAAGTGGGTATGCGCTCATCAATTGGCTGGAACTAGCGTAGGGCTTGCTGCGGACAGACAGGAAAAGCGTACGGTTTCTCGCAGCGGTTGCCAAGCGCGCGACAAACAAGGGCAGACCGTGTGAGTCAGTAGCGGCAGGCTCTCACAAGCCAAGCACGTAATAGCTACAATCGAACAAGAGTGGGAAGGGGCATAAATGCTGTTAGCGGCGGTGTTGGTGGGGTGTGTTCAATGGCTCGTGATTAACTGGCACACATGCGCTGTGCTGACCGAGGGGAGGGGGGAAGGGAGGTGAGTGTGCGCAAACTTTCAAACTGTTTGTAGGTCTGCCTGGCCCGACGGCTGCTGTGTCTAGTCAACTTTCCTGCGGATAGTCGAGAGAGCGCAAGCTAGCATCTTCGAGTGCTTCATGAATCAGTTGTCTCTTGAGGTTGTGGGAAAAGGTGATTAAAGAGCAACAAAGACGAATGGAGGGGAGTGGGGACAGTATTCAAGCACCACTTGGCTGGGGCTGGCTTTGGCACCAGTGAGCATTCAGCTGGACGATAAAGTTCAACAGGGGAGGGCGGCAGCATTCTTGGAGAAATGGGGCACGGGTACGGGGTTCAGAGGAAGGGGAAAAGCTTTCGCGAGAGGGAAACAGTCATGTGTAGGTCGAACAGGAGTTTCGCTGGAGAAGGGACATGGAGAATTTCAAAATTGACGTTGTAACTTACCGTGCTTACAGCCTAGGTGCTTGCTAAAAGGCCCAGACGCATGCTTCGCCGGTATTCTGCCGCTGTCTGACACAGCTGCGAGGGGTCCGGCTCATCAGTGGGTCCCCCAGCTTTTCTGCCGCTGTCTGACACAGCTGCGAGGGGTCCGGCTCATCCGTGGGTCCCCCAGCTTTTCCTATATGGTTTCTGGTTGATATACCGGTTTTGAAAGTTCAGCTTTTTAATCTCCTGAAAAATTAATTTCAAACAGAACAGAACAGAAGAATTCAAGAAGTCCGAACTGCCAACAAGCATCGGACGTTGATCGTGATGATCTGAGGACGAAATATCTGCATAGAGCACAAGGCCGTCAGTCGATTTGCATGCTTCGCAGCTCCCCGGGCCAGCAATAGCTTATGGGCGGAGGAATCACCAACTCTGCAAAGCGGGACAGAGGTCGAAAATACAGCTCTGAGAAGATCTGCCCGAATCCGCAAACCCATATTAAGTTTTCAGGATAAAATCCGTTCGAGCATTTGTTAGCCACCCATTAGTACCTTTACTGTTTCCTCACACTTTGCGACAATGCCCACTACGAGGTGAAAAAATGCAGTGTACGCATGGCGGTGAGAATAACTGGCAGGTAGCGGCTGATAAGTAAAAAATTGTCACTCTGAGCTCCCTTGTCTTTGTCAATTATCCATCATATGCTGTCCGTACGGTCCAGACGTCATGTCTCATGCAAATTACAAGCGAACAACCAAGTCCATGAACTTGCGTTCAGACAACCTTTTTGCTAACTTTTCACAGGCACTCTCACAGAGCTTAATTCTGACAAACGTTTCATCAGTGCGGGTAGCTGTTGCTTTATAAGATGAAATTGTCGGCCAAGACATGAGAGACGGGAATGGCCATTCCTGGCTTATTAACCAGCAGCAATCAGCCATACCCAACCCCAGGTGTGTCGACTACCGAGGCTCGAACCCTCGACCTTGTTGGCTAAAATCCAATGCTCTAACCATTGAGGCACGGGATAGTTATCTTGCCGGTTTAGATCGGGAAATATTGACGCACGCTGATGAACGTTCTCCAATCGCTAACGGAGTTCACTGGTACCGCTCCGGCTTAGGGCCTACTCGCGCCGCAGCGTCTAATATTTTTTGGCAGACAACATTGCCAACAAAGGCAAGGCAGACTGGACTGGAGATATCGAGTTTATTAACCATCATCAGCCAGCCCTACCCAACCACGAGTGCTGCACGCCCCATTGCACTTAGGCCCGGACAACGGCTAGAAGCAATTCAGCCGACGGACAGAGAACGGTTTACTGTCGTATTGTACAGGACAGATTATATTCACAAAGCTCAAACTTTGTTAGAGGATCCTACGTCCTATGCAAATCCAATCCTTTAAAAGCGCTGACGCGCGAAATCAACACAACGCCGTTGGCACTGGACAACTTATAGGATTTAAGGCTAAGACGGTTAACCCTAAAATCTACAAGTTTCCAGGCCCGGTTCCTTAGGAGATGGGAGAAATCTTGGGAAGGCCAGAGAAGGAATAGTTTATTGTGTACACAGAGGAATAGATGGAGAGAAGTTGGACTTCGGAGCACACGTCATTCCGCTGGAGCGCCGTGGTCCTAAGTGACGTCTGGCGGCCGAGGGTAGGGAAAAAGGGACTTGTTTGAGTGGTGGTTGGGTGGCCACGAGAACCTAGACGCACGTGTGTGTCCGAATGGAAGAAGGTCAAGGCTCTGCGGGTCAGCGCGACTGTAAGCGCTGACTGAGCTATTGGATGACCTTGAGGCAGCTGGCCTTGAACAATGACGCCTGACAGAGCAATGGAGGGTGTTGGATGGCAGAGATCATAACAAACTCAGGTGTAATATCGCCAATCGAGCAATGCATGGCTAGAGCGTAAGAAATGGCTCTGACCCGCTTCTATGTTCTCCTCAGGGTGCACAAAGAGGGCGTACCTCACCGACTAATCATATCTATCAAAGGAACTTCAAACTACGGACTGGCAAAGTGGCTGTTTCGATGGTTCAATTTCTTGACGGCTGATTCATACAAAACAATCAGCTGGTTAACGCAATTCTTGAGGAAACATAAAGGGGTAAACTTCCTGTCAAACGATGTCGTGGTATATTTTGATTTCACGTCCCTTTTTACTTCGATTCTACAGGACCTGACAGTTGACACTATCCACTTAGTACTATGAGACAAATACGATGAAACGGAGAATCGCCTCGGACACGCCCAAATCCTCCAGCTCCTAAAGTTCTGTCTCAAGACGTACTTTACCTTCAATGGAAACACCTACGAACAGGTGAAGGGCACGCCCATGAGTTCGCCAATGTCCGAGCCTTGTCGGTCTTGCAAGGGTTGAAGTCGCTGGTTTTCTGACACCACAGACCGAGATTCTAGGCTCGGTATGCGGACGATACTTCCGTCGTTATTGAGCGGGATAAGGTGCCGACATTCAAGGAACTGAGAATCGTATTCAAGGAACGTCTAAACACCATCTTCCCGGACATTCAATTTACGATGGAGGAAGAAAACAAATAGCTGGCCTTCCTGGATGTCCTCGTTTGCCTTAAAGACAGTGGAGGCCTAAAAAATAAATTTTTCAGGAAAGCAACCAAAAATATGCAAGTCCTGAACTTCAACAGCAACCAACTGATAAGTCACAAACACAGCTGCATAAGAGCGCTATACCGGCGCGTTGAGACACATTGCAGCGAAGTGGAAGACAAAGTTTCTGAGTTACAATATCTTCGACGGGTACTGAGAGCGAATGGTAACCCACACAATTTTGTCAACTAGTGCATACGCAGACGAGAAGAAACCAGATCCAACTGCCCCAAAAGTTTGGCGAGTTCTTCCGTACGTGCAACATGTATCGGAAGCGGTCAGCCGCCTGTTCACTCCACTTGGAATTGGAATTGTGCACAGGTCAGAAGCAACCATCAGTCGCCGGGTCATGAAAACGAAAGACCCACTGCCACGACAGTTGTTAACTGGATCCGGCGCAGTTGTGAACAGAGCAACAACGTCGGAGAAACCGGACGATTACTCCGGACGGGAATGGCCGACCATGCAGTGGCGGTGTGGAAGAATGACGCTAACTCCCAAGTTGCAGCTCACTCGACGGGACCCGGCCATATTTTCAATTTTAACGAAGCCGAACTCCCCGCAAAAGATGACAACCGCGTGAACCGCGAGTTGCTCGAGTCATGGTTCTCAGGCCCACAATCCATAAACAAGTCAAAATATTTGCCGTTCCCACACGGCGTACTGAGAAATTGCCAGAGCAAGAGAACCAGTCTTGTCGAAAGGGCTGGACTTAGCAATAACTCTGGCGACAGCGAGCATAATTGTCGCGCAATTATCAAGCCCGCATTCGACACGTAAAACGAAGTCGCGGCCATTACTGACTCGAAGGCAAAGTGTCAAGCCATAACCCCCCTAATTAAGACCCCAAGTGGCGGTTACTTCAGTCGCTAATTATAGTGCGCATGCAGACGAACTATAAATACCATATTTGACGAAAGCTCGGGTCTATACACCGTGCTCAATGGACGAGTCCGTCCAGAGCTTCCCTTATTAATGCCTGAAGGTGATGCCCTCATAGTGCCGATCAGAAAAAGAGGAAAAGCAGTTGTCGGCGCGGATCCGGATCGCGGACGAAAAAAAGAGGTGCAAATACTCTCACTGATTATTTTTCTCAATATCCAACACCCATTAGCAGGTGTTATTTCCTTATTGCGTTACCCAACTTGCTTAAGAGAAAGGTTGTGCTGTACGTCAGCGACCGCCACATGCACCGCATAAGGAAAAGGCTTTTTAAAGAGATGTCGAGAAGGGGCATATACTTGAAACCGTTCCGATTGGTTTGCTTTTTCGCAGTTTTGCTGGTTTGACTTGAGGGAGACGACAGCCGAGGAGTGACAGGAGAGTCTTGGTCAATTGTGGTCCACTATTTTCGACGAACCGCATCCACAAGGCTGTTGGGTCATAGGAACATAGATTAAAAACACAAACATTCGATTGACTCGCAAGTGCACTTCCAATATCCACCCTTTATTAACAGGCCGAGCAGTTCATGGCTGAGCTTAAAGCGGCCGTATTGTTAAAGGTTATCAAAACGACCACAAAAAACGTGGATCCGCCAATTAGCGTTAAAATTGTTATAGCACACGCACCTCCTAAAGGCCTTGAGTACATGTACCACAAATGTCATGTCAAGTAAAGCACGTTCCACGAGGACAATAAAAGGAACCCCTCTGGAATTGAGATTTAACGACAAGGTTCCGCATGAGATACGCTTCCGAGTGCCTTGCAAATATTAAAATTTTCCCCACTAGTTTACGGCAAATAGAAAAGCCCTCAAACGACCATGTGATAGTGCAACTGGCTGTGACTAGAGTGGAGCGGTTGCTCCTTAGCGTGCTTCTAGTCCTGTCAGAGAGCTACACCATGTTGCTCTGGTTCCAAAGCAGTCGGAGTGTGAGTCAGCTGTACAGTGTCAGATAGAAGCCTAGGCTCATAAAATGCCGGGTTTTGTTCAGGGTCAGAACACAACTTCAAATTTGCACTGCAATTTCTACACCAGCAAAATTTCCAAGATAACCAAAAGGTAACGTGCTGTCAGTGGGTCCAGCGCATCGTGAAAGTTAAGCAGGCTTCGAACGCAGAACCAGCTATTAGCGGTAGGACTAAATTTGCTTGCAGACATAAAGATAATGTGGCCTGCGTTTACCTGACGTTCAAGCGGACAGGTCAACATCCAACTGACGGTAAAGGAGTTGACAACCATCCCCCTATATACTATCAAAATGCATACCAATGTGTTCCTACGAACGCGAGCATCTAAATGATAAAATGCAATTATTCCATACAATACCTTCGGAGTTCAGTTCGCGATACTTTAGAATTACCTGCCACTTGGGGCCCAACGTCGATTTACTTGGTGCCATAGGTGGAGTAGGATTTGAAAAGTTCCGTTCTGCTTTTGGTTATAATGAGATTAGTCGGAAGGTTGCGAAGGTTTAATTACCGCCCACAATACAGCGTTCGAGTTAGAGGGAGACACCCCTCATCAGGGTGGGATTGTCCCACCGCCTCATAAAGTGACGACTTGGTCGCTAGGATGACAAAAACAAGGAGAACTTATTTGCAAGTGTATACAGGCAGCCTTGAAGCAAAAGCTGCGAAAAGGTTTAATGGACCCTTGAAAAATACACTGCCGTCGAGGTCTACGGTCGACCATCCACCTTCCTAGAACCTAAGCGGTTACTGAAATACATGAGCCAGAAGAACATGATAATTCACAACGGTCCCGTGCCCGAGGCTTAACTTAACGTCCCACTGCTACTCGGAGGCAGATTCGTGTTGAAGAATACAACATGTGGAGACCGAGTAGATCAATTCTGGTGATGACCTGCGTATGAAAGCATGAACAAAACCGGCTACCCTCACACCTTATAATCATAATGATAGATGCAACACGCATTGGAATTTTGATCAAAGAAGTGCTGACTACAGACATCTAAGCAGCCAATTGCAACTTGTACATAATACGCGGCTACTCCACATCAGACATCAGCGAAGAATTCCCTTATCATTTTCGATGAAGTTTTTTTTTCGAACGAGTTGCATTAAATGCGCGCATAAATTTACCAGGTCAGAGGACGCCTATTACCGGTTAAGTGGACTATTTTGGGGTATCAAAGTCATACTGTAGTATTCCCAATCAAACCCCTTATTTGCCACACATGCATAATTAAAAACGCAAATCCAGGCGATAATTTTATTTTTCGTGTTAAGGCTAGAAAACCAAGGCTGAAATCACGATGGATAAATAAGGAATAAAAACATGTTCAGGGAAGATCCCCAACTATTTGAGTAATCAAGCTTTCAATAGCTGCTAATCTTTCCTTGCCGGTGGCAAGTACCTCCTCGTGGCTGGCCTCTTCAGTGGAGAGTTCGTCCATGACGACTTTGTTGGTAACGAGTGAAATTGCAAGGACATTCATGCCGGAATGCGCAGCCGTAACGACCTCATTTGCGGTACTCATACCTAAAGTGTTAGTTGCAACACAACAAGAAAACATACACATGAGCACGCGTGGAGGGGTAATTTGCGTGCAATATGAAAAATTTTAAGCTATTTAACAAGTGATCAGTAAACTGAAAAGTTGATTGACAACTCAGAAATCTAATTTTTTGGAAGGACCAAGCGACTATTAATGAGTTAGGCACCAACGGAAGAAGTACTGAAATATAAACTACGAAACAATTGGCCTAACAGTTCTAGTTACAATAGGACATAGTTGCGTCGATGGAACCAACTACAATTCAGTTTTACAAAGAATAGAATCATAGAGTTTTTAAATCACTCACCAACAACGTCGGCACCGAATGAGCGGTATAACTTTGCTTCTGAAATGGTTTCGAAGCAAGGTCCTGCGACTTGTACATATACACCTTCCTGCAATTCTACGGGAGGATTTAGGTTAGCAGCCGCAGACTTGGCGATGTTGCGCAATTTCCTTGAGTAGGCCTTTGATAGGGGAATAAACCGAGGACCAAATCTAAGAATTCTTAGAAAATACGACAGTAAACCTCTCATCATTTGGTCCTATAAGCGGGTTCGTTCCAATTGCGCCCATTAGATTTATGTGGTCCTTCAGAAGTACAAGGTCACCCACGCGGTAATCAGGATTCAGACCACCGGCAGCACTTGTAATAATAATGGTGTGGACACCCAACATTTTGAGCACACGAATAGGAAGAGCCATCTGCTTAATTACAATAGTTATAGTTGAGCATACCTGACACATAGAAAATCCCTCGTAGATATGTGGCCTTCCTTGCATAACAACGACTTTCCTGCCACGGCATTCCCCAAAAATCAGATTGCCGGCGTGTCCACCGACTGTCGGAATCATTTAAGGGTAAGAACGAACCAGATGGAACAGGAAATCCTTCAATATCTTTGTAGCTTACGGAAGCGGAAGGTATAATAATTTCCGATACTCTTCCTAGTCCCGAGCCACAAATAATGCATATTTCTGGCTTGATCAAACTTCGCAGTAAAATTTTTTGGGCCAGTCTTTCGCACTCTTCGTATGATGTCATCCGGTGAAAGAAGAAATTTCGACCGTGGTAGCGGAAAACTCTGTATCCAAAAGCGCGCTGCACAAGCGATAGAAGAGTAAATATGATTATCGATGTAATAGAACAAGAGGAAGTAAATTTCACTGAAATGGCTCTTTGACTCCATAAAAAACTTATTGATCTACACTTTTGCGCACTACCCTGAGACCAAGGAATAATATTCTGCTTGATGTAGTTCAGTCGTTAATATAGACAAGGCAGCGTAGTGAACATGGGATTGAATCAATATCAGTATTCAGTATCAGTATATTGATGGATATGTATGAAAAATTCATTTGAGTGCCCTATTTGTACATATGTGCAGTGTCATAGGACAGACAGTGGAAAAATCTTCAGGGATTTTTTGGCGAAAAACTGTCACTCTTGTGGGGGTAATGCGTGGGATTTAGCAGAAAAAGGGGGTTCCAACGGGAGGGGTATTGCAAAGGTTCCCAGGATCATCACCTTGTGGAAGCCACGTCCTGTTTCTTCCTTGCTGATTGCAGAGTCCGCCAACGGAACTGGAAAAATAGAGGCATCCCTCCAGATCGCCGACGGGACAACATCTGCTGGTACCCCTTTCATGTGCCATCATACGAAAAAGTACTCTTAGCACCCTGTATGATAGAAAACGGCAGATCTACTTAAAAAAATCAGCCTAGAGTCCAATTCAACCAATATAAGAAGTGAGCCGCCGATAATATGCGCTGTTAGCCGCATTCTTGAAGTTGAGGTAGGTGACATCAACTGGACGGCTCTGTTGCATAGCTTTTGTGTATCTTTTGATGAACAAGGAGCACTAGTTAGATACGAACACGATGAAATCCATGTATAGGAACAATAAGTATGTTCCTCTGCTCCATAAAAATAAATAAATTATTCTTAATACTTCAATCAAGGATAGAAAGTGAAGTGTGGGTTAGACTAACGATAACGTGGTTTTGTAGCTCAGTCTGATTGATGCTTTGTAGATTGGGGAGAGAAAGAGAAGTTGCCATTCCTCTGGCAGTTGGCCTTCTTCTCTAGGAATTTGGAATGTCATTACCGCTTGTTCGCACAGTACGTCAGCAAATTCCTGCAATAGAAGTGGATTCATTTTATCCGCATCACGTGATTTTGCAAGTTTTGATCGGGTTTATATTGGCCTTCACGGTTTATTTGAGAAGCATTGATTACAACCTAATGCAAAAATTTCCGATTTTGTTGTTGCTGTGATTTAGCAGAAGAAAAGGATTTGTTTACTGGCTGAATACTTATCGAAAGAAACAATAGCAGACTGAAGCTTTCGTTTGGTTCTCCATCTCCCATTTTCTGGCGCTTTTTTGAGTCAAGATTTTTTTGCTTGTCTCTTTTATACGTGTAACCACATACAGTCCTGCCATGCTTCAAGGAATTTTAGCGTATGCGTAGCTAATGGATCCTTTGATGTCTACTAGCCCGACTTTTACTGATTTTCTGTTGAAGTTTATATTTCTGAAAGTGCTGGATAGTCCTCGGTGGCTGGAAACCCTTCCTAATGCTGCTTCTTCTTTTGTTTCAATAAATCTAGGTTAATAGGCATTGCCTTTTATGTTCAGGGGTCTAAGCCGTGGGTCTGCTCAGAGCACTACAATTATCACATCTAGTTCCTCATAGGATGAGAGGGGATATGCGTTAACTTAGTGGTAGTCTGAAGACCCGATGCGAGGGATGCGCGCGCGTCTGTTTACTAGCGTGATATGGACGTGAATGTGTAAATGCCATGCGAGAGTGGGTCGTTGGCCGCTTGGTAAGTTGTTTGGCCAATAATAGTATATGGCACCGGTGGTGGACGGCGCTACAGCAGACGCTACGTAAAACACTATAAAAATATAAAGCAAAAGGTATAAAAAATGTTAAGATAAACTAGGGATGAGCATAAAGTGCAGTATTTATCCAATTATATATATTAGAGGTATCTATAGCTGTGACCAAGGTGTTTATAGGTTCTAAGAGTAATTTGATGTGCAGATGAACTGTATCTGACAAGCTAATATAAATCGATACCAAGTTTTTATGTATATGTCGAGTTTGTCATTCTAACGTCCTCAGAAAATCCACTCTAGACACCGATGACTCGCTCTGAAAGCGAATAGCAACGACAGCCGGGTGGGATAAGGTTTCTCAGAGCTTGAGGGAACTCCCACAAAGGTAAGTTGACATGGCGAATGCGAAGAAGTCATCAAACTCCAGAGCACAGTCCCGCTTCATCACGAGTCGGTAATTCTGTATGAGGTAACCTCGGATTTGTCTGTATTCAAGAGGCAAAAAGTTAAGTGTCTCAAGTCTGCATTCCTAAGATAAGGACCTCAGGCCCTTTTTTAACTTGCTCTGTCCTCCCACGGACTCCTTACAGGAGCTTTTAAATCTTTCGCAACCACGGGCGCCACGCCAGAACTTCATATTTTGGATGTGACCGAAAAAAGGTCCCGATTATATTTACCAAATAATTTTTAAACCATATCGACCAACGTTCCTTTAATGGCAAGGAGAACAATTGTCGCCCTCTTGGCAGCCCAGACACTCTGAAGAGAAGAATTCAGAGATGAAAACAGACAGCAGGGGTTAAGTGAGCGCGGAACCTGGCATTAGCTCTGTCCTAGCAAACCTCAATTGAACAGAAGATGACGACAGCCGGAAGGAGTGTACTACAATAACTCAGGACAAGGCAACATCATAAGGTCCTCTTGTGGATCGTACACACATCATAGTCAGTAAAGGCATGACTGAAGCTACTTTCAACACCATGAAGTTAAGAAAACAATAACACTGGAAGTATTTAGAAAAAATCTCAAATCTCCCTCAAAGGATAACGAGAAAGTAAAAGTTATAAAGGCATTCCAAATGGGTCGAATATGAAGAACACAAGATGAACGGCACCAACCAAGACCGTTGAAGGTTGTCATGAAGAGTGAGTTCCGGGTGCAGTTATTTTTGAGCAGGAAACGAATACTCAGATATTACCACTCAAAGGTTTTTTCACCCGCATTTTATCACCTTAGGAGCGAAAGAAATGGAGATTGTTCAAAGTAGAACTCCTGAGCAGATGCAAACTCGGCGAGATCAATTTGGAATTAATATTTTTTGAACGCCAGGAACGCACTATCTTTTCAAAATTAGTTTAGTAGAAAGACAAAAAAGTGAACATGTGCGCAGATAAATGTACAAATTTCTAATAATTTCAGCAGAAATTGTCCTTTTAGGGCAATATTTGGAGATGCTTTGCAAGTAATGGTGAACTAGAAAATAAACAGTTCAAACAATTCCTACAATGAAAATAGAGGCAGAGTTCAACCTGGCTCCGTTTTCAAAAAGCATGTAGGAGAATACTGATTGGGGAAAGTGTACATGTCCAGAGGTCAATTCTGTGGAGAAAGCCTATAACAATAACAAGCTAGTCAGGACGGACAATAATTTTTCTCCATCGGCAGTGACAGATTTGTGCGTGCAATCTCACGCAAGACGCAAACGCCTGAAGTCTAAATTGGGCTTTCTGTAAACTCATGTCCAAAGTCTTCCTTAAAAAATCCACGAACAGAAGACAGTACTTTAAGACAGGAAATCTGATGTTATAACCACAACGGAATCGTGGCTTAGAACAGAAATTGCGGAATCGGAGTTTTTGATACAAGGATACAAGCTTTTCCGCAAAGACCGTGAAAAGAGACAAGGTGGTGGGATTGCAGTATATGAAAGGACAGTAATATCCGTTGTGGAACGAGAGCACATTCTAACTATTGAAAATGAATCCATCTGGATAAAGACAAAGAAAGCAAATTCACAGAACCTAGGATTCCTGGCCATAAACAGGCCACCAAGCATTCTGAATGCAGCTGACGAGTTGCCCCTTATTCTGGTGAAGAAAGTAGCTACCCATCAAGAGGTTTGTAGTGCTAGTGATTTTAATGCACATACAATGGACTGGCAAAATCTGACAGTCAATGAAGCGTCAACATCTTTAAGTTTTAGGTTAATGGAACTCATACTTGATCTCCCTCTGGCACAGAACGTAAAGTCATTAACAAGATTTCGAGAGAGCCAGAGAGTTAGTCACCTGAATCTTATTTTACGAGGAATTTATTCTTCATTGATGAAGTGCATTCCAGTGCCTCACTCAGTAAGAGTGATCATGCGACCCTAAGGTGAGATAACTCACTCAATTCTCAACGGCTGAAGAAAAAAAGGGGCCAGCCAAATATATAGAAGTCAGCTATTAATTCGTTTAAGAATGCACTATAGCCCAGGAATTAGGACTGCCTGCTCAAGGCGGATCCGGAGGCGATGGGAAATCGCTCAAGACGATTGCATTAAATTTGAATAAGTGCTGTTGTTCGGCGAAGGTAGAAAAGGCGTCTAGTCGCCCTGCCTTGTTGACGAGAGACCTTAACAGGTAGGTAAAGAAGAAAAATAAGAAATGGAAGCTTTAAAGGGAAACCGGGTCACCATTACACCTTGATGAATTACATCGCCAAAGAAATTCGGTAAAAAATCGATTCTTCAGGCAAGGAAAAACGATGATTCAAGCATCCTCTAGCAGGCTGAAGAAAAGCCGAATATTTTATTCTTCTATATTACTAGTAGATTAAAAATCGAGAACCCAGTCGCAATATTTAAAGAATGATAATGGCGTGGAAGTCATTGTGAATGATGAGAAACCTGAGTACAGTGGCCGGTTCTTTGCCTCGGTATTCACTAGGGAATTCGGGCTTTCCTTTAACCATGTCAACACTGCTGTTGAAAACGCATGTCCTGCGCTCCTACCGCCACTGTTCCCAACATCTGTAGTTGGAGGAGAGCTGCAAAACATCTAAGAAGAAAAGTCATCCTGTCCTGACAATATACCGACCAAGTTCTTGAAAGAATTGGCAAGCCAACTCTCAAAACCCCTAGCATATACCTTTCTTTCTTCATTTGACGTAGGGAGACTGCCGCCCGAACGGAAGACGGCAAACAAATACCAATTTAGAAGGATGTGGTCCGAACGAAGATCAACGATTATAAGGCAGTCAGATTAAATTGCATTTGCCTTAAGTTGATAGAAACGATATCGAAGAAGTTAACAATGAACTTCCTGAAAATAAACAAATTACTCTAAGAGTTCCAAAACGGCTTCAGACAGCACCATTCTTGAATTTCCAGCCTATTGCACCGACTAAGCTGTAGACACGCGCAAGGAATGAAGAAAGTTGAACTCATCTATATTGATTTCAAGAAGGCATTCAACAGCGTCCCACATAAACGTGTAATGTAGAAATTATCCGAAATTTAAATAAAAGGAAACCTGCTGACCCAGCTCAGGGATTTTCCCATAAGGCGATTGCAAACTGTGTGCATCGGTGACACAAAGTTGACACCTACACCCAATCTTAATAGTGTCCCACTAGGCTCCGTTTTATGGCCATTGATCTTCCTAATCAATACCAACGACTGTGCCGATGACCTAGGGTGCAGTATCATTAAGTTTGAAGACAATGTCCAATTCTGGAGAGCCAGCAGGTCTGACGCCAGCAGGCAAGCACTTCAAAAGAATCTCAATCGACATCGCGGCTGATCTGCTCGTTGGCGCATTCATTTTAATGTACAAAAGTGTTTAGGAGAAGAAGATGCGATCACTGGAACAACAGTCTTATTTTCCTGATGTTTCGGATTCTATCGAGAATTCATAATCATAGGTTATTGTAGGAAAGTCGGATACATGCGTAGATCAGGGTGATATATTCCCAGGTTGCGCGGTATTTGTAGTTCGAAGTGGTCATCCGCATGCATTCTATAATTGTCAGTTCAGGTACCCACTGCTTGAGGTCTTAAGTGGTGCAATGATGGCTTATGAATTGCCATTGTTTGCTTGTCAGCGTTGGATGTGGGCTTGATAATTGCGGGATAATGATGCCCGCTGTCGTCAGAGTTGTTACTGCGCCCGATCCTTCCCATGCGACTGATTCTTTTGCTCAGGAAATTTCTCAGTACACCGTTTGGAGGCCTGAGAACCATGACTCGAGCAGCTCACGACTCACGCAGTTGTCACCCTGTGAGAGGATTTCGGCCTCGCAGAACTTGAAAATATGGCCGGTCCCCTCGCGTAAGCTGCAACCTGGGAGTTGGCGTCTTTCTTCCTCACCGCCGCTGCATGCTCGGCCATTCACGGCCGGAATAATCTTCCGGTTTCTCCGACGGAGTTGCTTTGTCCACAACTGCACCAGATTTGGTAAACGATTCCAGCCGTTTCCTGCCGTGGAAGTGGGTCTTTCGGTCTCGTGACCCGGTGCCTGATGGTTGTTTCTGGCCTGCGCGCATGTCCGACTCCAAGTGGGGTGAGTAGACGACTGAACACTTCCGATAAATTCTTCACGTACGAAGGAGCTCACCACCAGGTGTCGGCCCTCCTCATGACACAATGACTTCGTGACACTCTCTCTGAGTTTTGATGTAAGGCACTTAAATGATAGAGCCGACAGTGACCTCGTTATCGTGCCGATGGACAAAGGGTAGTCCACTGTCTTATTGGACAGCACAGACTACATTCACGAACCTCAGACTTTGTTAGAGGATCGTCATTCCTACGGCCCATGCAAATCCAACCCCATGAAAACTTTGAAACACGAAATCAGCACGAGGCTGCTGGCAATGGAAAACTCAGGTGCAATATCGCTTATCGATCGACGCATGCCGAGAGCGCAATAAACGGCCCTTGTCCGCTCCTGTAGTCTCCCGAAGGTGTAAAAGAGGGCAAACCCCTTCAACCAATCGCACCTTTCAAAGGATTTCCAACCAACGGACTGAAGAAGTGGCTTTTTCGACGGTTCAATTTCTTGACCGCTGATTCAGACAAAACAGTCAGATGGTAAACACAATTCTTGGAGAAATTTCTAGAGGTAAACCTCCTGGCAAACGATATCCTGGTATTTTTTTATGTCACATCCCTTTTTGTTTCTATTTTACGGAACTCGGCAGCTAAGACTATCAACCTACTCCTACGAGAGAAATATGACGAAATGGCAAATCACCTCAGACACACCTACCTTCTCCAGCTCCTCAAGTTCTGCCACAAGACACACTTGAACTTCAACGGAACTATCTGCGAGCAGGTGAAGACCACTCCCTTAAGTTCGCATATTTCCGGGCTCTTAGCAGAGGTGGTCCTGCAACGGTTGGAGCCGCTGGTTTTCCGACACCAAAGATCGAAATCCTGGGCTTGGTATGTGAACGACACTTTTGTTGTTATTGAGAAAGATCAGGTGCCGAAATTCAGGGAAAGTCTAACCACCGTATTCCCGAACATCTAACTTACAGAGGAGGAAAAAGAAAACAACAAGCTGGCCTTCGTGAATGTCCTCGTTTGCCACAAGGACGGTAGTGGTCTAAAAAGTAAAGAGCTCAGGAAAGAAAACAAAAGTATGCAAGTCCTGAATAACAACAGCAAGCCCCCAAAAGTTCACAAATGCAGCTGCGTAGGAGCATTCTACCGGCGCGTTGAAACGCCTTGCAGCAAAGCAGAAGACGAAGTTGCTGAATTAAAACATCTACGGCGAGGATTGGGAGCGAGAGTATACCCGCGCAATTTTGACAAACAATGAATATGCAAATGAGTAAAAAGCAACATTTAACTCGCCCTGAAGTTTGCTGAAGTCCTTCGTACGTGAAGAATGTATCGGAAGCGGTCAGCCGTCTACACACCCCACTTGGAGTCGGACATGCGCGCAGGCCAGAAACAACCATCAGGTACCGGGTCACGAGACCGAAAGACCCACTTCCACGGCAGGAAACGGCTGGAATCGTTTACCGAATCTGGTGCAGTTGTGGACAAAGCAACTCCGTCGGAGAAACCGGAAGATTATTCCGGCCGTGAATGGCCGAGCATGCAGCGGCGGTGAGGAAGAAAGACGCCAACTCCCAGGTTGCAGCTTACGCGAGGGGACAGGCCATATTTTCAAGTTCTGCGAGGCCGAAATCCTCTCACAGGGTGACAACTGCGTGAGCCGTGAGCTGCTCGAGTCATGGTTCTCAGGCCTCCAAACGGTGTACTGAGAAATTTCCTGAGCAAAAGAATCAGTCGCATGGGAAGGATCGGGCGCAGTAACAACTCTGACGACAGCGGGCATCATTATCCCGCAATTATCAAGCCCACATCCAACGCTGACAAGCAAACAATGGCAATTCATAAGCCATCATTGCACCACTTAAGACCTCAAGCAGTGGGTACCTGAACTGACAATTATAGAATGCATGCGGATGACCACTTCGAACTACAAATACCGCGCAACCTGGGAATATATCACCCTGATCTACGCATGTATCCGACTTTCCTACAATAACCTATGATTATGAATTCTCGATAGAATCCGAAACATCAGGAAAATAAGACTGCTGTTCCAGTGATCGCATTTATGTCTCCTGAACTGCTGCCGTAAATTAGTGTGTGGTTTCAAGTCTCCGTACTGGAGGGACCAATAAGGACGATGATTCCTTTCAGTACCTCCTTGATCAGCAACCCCATTTCAAATGTGGACGAACAGAAAGTCCGTGATTTTCTAAAAGATTGCTTGTTTGAACCATCTTCGCAGTGTCCAAAGGCAGATTAACGCGCTACGCAGGTGCCTGATGTGATTTGAGGGGAATTTGTCTACATCGACAAGGAATTATTCGCAAAAGCTTAGGGAGTGTTTGTTTGGTTCCTTTTGGAGCATGCCATCCGGGCCTGGTGTCCGTGGCTTAAGAAGGATAATCTGCACCTAGGACGAGGGTTGATGAGGACTATGAAGATGATCAAGAATCCAGGTCATCTCAGCTATAAAGACATATTGATTGAACTTGATTTATTTCCTTTCAACTCCAGGCAACTCTGCAATGACGTCATCCAAACCTACCGAACTGTCAGAGTTCGTGATCACACCCTAGAATTTAATGAAATCTTCGAATTGGCTTGGATGGATCATCTGCGGTGACATCCCTTTAAACCATAGTCCTGTCACTCGAAACACACTAGATGTCATAGTGCTTAATGCCAGGTCCGTTATAAATAAGATGGCTCAACTTCGAGCTATCGCTTTCGAGATGATGCCCGATGTTATATGCATAACAGAATCTTGGACCCATCCAATTATTTCTGACTCCTCACTTATCATAAACGAGTAGGATTTCTATCGTCACGATCGCATTAATAAGCGTGGTGGGGGTTGTCTTCTCTATATTAGAACGTCATTTATGCACTTTCCGCTTTATCTAAATAGCACGTCCTTCTCTGGAAATTACTGTTTCACTTCTATTATCCTGTCGCCCCGGCAAAAAGCGATTATCGGATGTGTATATAATCCTCCTAACTCTTCATCTGAAGAAGATGCAAATTTGTGTGAAATATTTAAGTTTATTTCAGAATCCACTTTTGAAGATAAAATTTTTGCTGGAGATTTTAATTTTCCTGAAATCGACTGGCTGTCAAACTATTGTCCACCTAGATTTCAGCCTTTCCTAGATACCATTAATTTTTCTAACTGGTCTCAACTGGTTAGTTCCCCAACAAGACAGAATCATATCCTAGATCTGATTTCATAAATGGTATTGCCCCTCTCTTCGTTGATTTTAAGCAGGACACCTTCCAAAGTGATCACACATTAATTCACTGTTGCCTTCCGCTTCCTTCTATGGAAAAAGCCAGTGCTAGTCGTACCTATCATGCGTATGACCTCGCAGATATTAGCTCAATCAACAATTTTCTTGACTCATTAGATTGGCAGAGTCTCTCTTCCATTAACGACGCTGCATATCTTTCTGAACTCATGTCGGTCGTTTCTAATAAAATGCTGCAATTTTCGCCCACTAAAATTGCGAAACCTTACACACCAGAATCGACCGTCCCTCATTTTCTTTTGCCCAGACTAAAGAAATTGAGGAGGCAGCTGAAAGATAGATCTACTAGTTCGCTGTCTGTGCATCTGACGATCGCAGAAATCTTAGAAATAGCGTCAAAGATCCGTCTTGCACGTGACCAGCACAGGGAATCTTGCGCCCTGAGCGAGTCAAACTCTGCAAAATCGGTTGCACAACTGTTTCGTCGTAGGTCCTCCGCTAAACGAGGAATTGAACTACCCCCATTGCTGAATTAAAATGAAACATTTGTACTAGATGAGTCTGATAAGGCTGAATTATTCGATGCTTTCATTGCGAAGCATTTTACGACAGAATCCGAACCGGTCCCGTCGTTTCAACCATACTCAGACAATACTCTCGGGAACATTGATTTCTCTATAGAATTAATTCGAAAGCATATAATTTGCCTAAAAAACTGGCACTCTTCGGGAACTGATGGTATCCCCAATTCAGTTATCAAGAGAGTGTCGACCTTTCCCAAATTACTTAGCCATATATTTTCAGTCTATCTCTTAAATGGTTACTTTCCTGACACTTGGAAGACATCCATTATTCTTCCAGTCTTTAAATCAGGATCTCGTTCAGACATTAAAAACTACCGTAGTGTTCATAAACCCCGGCCCTAGCTAAACTTCTGGAAAAGATAATTTTAAATCATACTCTCAATTTTTGCCTAAAAAGTAAGCTTTGAAGTGACTCGCAGCATGGTTTTCTACCCGGAAGATCATGCGAGACGTGTCACTTAGCTTTTCTTAACCACGTCACTTCCCTCCGAAACGAGCAGTAATCAGTGGTTGTTATCTACTTTGACCTGAGCAAAGCCTTCGACAAGGAACCGCACAGACGGCTTCTGGTAAAATTGGAAGCCATTGGCATCCGTCCCCCTCTCCTCGACTTCATCGGTTCCTACTCTTCTAACTGCAGCCAGAAGGTCCTAGTAGGTAATAGTTACTCCACTTCTCAGCTGACCACGAGTGGCATTTTTCAAGGCACTGTCTTGGGTCCTTTACTCTTCATTCTATACATAAACGAAATTTCGACTGTTCTAAAAAATTCAAACAATCTCATTTATGCAGACGACCTCAAGTGCATATGCTCATTTTGTAAGGACATGGCAAGCATATGCGTTGATAAAATAAATGCGGACCTACTTACACTCTCACGTTAGAGTGCTACCTGGCAGATGGAGTCCTCTCGATCCAAGTGTAGTTTCATGCGTTTCGGTCCCGCCAAGCTTCCTCGTCCCCTAGTCTTTCAAAATACTCCACTTTTAGAACGATCCACTATAAAAGACTTAGGTCTAAGCTACACAAATAAACAAGCATTGTCACCTCATGCGGATCTAATATTTGCGAAGGCTGCACAGATATGTGGTTTTATATCACACAATTTCTTCCTGCTGGAAATAAAGTTACAACTTTATCGCATGTATGCTCTACCCATCCTAGAATACTGCTGTCCCCTCTTTAGTCTAATGAATGCTTCTGACCGTGGTAAGATTGAAAATGTACAGAGGTTATTTACTCGCAAAATATTTGCTCTTCCTTGATCAACTATTTCTTATATGGAGAGATGTCAGTTAGCGAACATTGCATTTCTTTGGGTCAGAAGACTCGAAGCGGGCCTCTGTTTACTTTTTCGCGTTAACTTTACCCCTAACCTTCCACGAATTAACGCTCTCATTCTCGCAGATAGACCTTATGCCACTCGTATTTCCTCCAGGATTATTGCACCCCTTTAAGCTCCACTTCGAACTTTTCTTAATTCTTTGCCTACAAATATGCCTTCCTCTGGAATTATATTCCCTCGAAATTAGGCTGTCGTCTAACTTCGCAGTTTTTAAAGTCAAATAACGTAAAAGCTTAACTTCGGAAGATATAAAGTCCTTGTTATCCGTCTCCTTCCCAAACACACAACTTTTGGACTTTGAAAAGGGTCCCCCTAGTATCTGAGGTGGTTATGTTTATATCAAATTTTTTTCCATAACTGTCTATTTCTTCCTCCTTTGAGTGATATTTGCAACGATGTTTCGTCAACTTCTCTGTACTGTCATCATTGCCATTTTCTCCATTCTCCGTTTGACAACCCTGACGATAGGCTTCATGGTCTTTAGTCATGCTCATGGCGGTTATGCTATTTTCACCAGCTCGTTGCTAGACTCCGCAGTCTACAAGGTCACATCTCCAGCGTCTCGTTGATGATCAGGTGACCTCTGCCGTTCACTCTCTTGTCGACCCTGTTGTCCGCGATGGCCTCCTCCGGTTTCACCTCCCTGATGGTTGATCATGAAGCCAGTTGGGTGGTGTAACAATGGTGAACGACAGCCTCTGCTGTTTTATGATTTCTCCAATTACAAGAAGCGTTTCCAACTCTCATTCCTTCTCATTAATAGTCCTGTCGCATTTGCACTACAATCAATCCTCTCAACCAACCCCCTTAATTTTGTTGAAGCAGTTTTTTTCTCCAAAGTTTTGTTGTTTTAATCGGGGTTCCCTGAACTCCGCCCCAGCTTAAATGGTAGGAGTTTTTTTCACTGCTTCCTTCTTAGTTCACCATGCGTTGACTACTTTTTTAAAACGATGATATGTTGGTGAATATGAATTAATCTACCAACACTACTAAACGCTCCTACTGTCTATGTGGTTGTTTCATGGAGAGCAGCATTTATCAACTTTGCATTGATTTTTCCAGAGCACTAAGTTTGCAATGACGAGGCATTCCGGGCCAAAAATATAAAATATATTTATTTATTTATAACTGCAGAGGAAGCCGGTCCATATGGACGTTCGACGGAACGCCTTCTCGAAGCTTGGAATGGACTTCCTGACGAGGTGGCCCTCTCTGATACTGTTGACGCTTTTAAACACAAACTCGATTATAATTTGCTGAGAAACTGTGATAGACATAATGAGCATAGTGTCAGCAGCAGCAGCAGCAGCAGCAGCAGCAGCAGCAGCAGCAGCAGCA
>JAYGXS010000005.1:9717479-9731302 GCA_036362985.1 Ligula intestinalis
AGCAGCAGCAGCAGCAGCAGCAGCAGCAGCAGCAGCAGCAGCAGCAGTTTGCAACTGACGCACACCTAACGTTGATGTTTAGCCTGCATTTGTATTATGTAGTATTGTTAAGGTTGAACACTTTTGCAATTTTTGGATATGAATAGGGAGCTGAAGGGCGAAAGCCTTCTTCCCTTTATAAAGTTGATGAAACTGACTTAAACAGCAATAATTTTCAATCTTCTTTTCTACATCCAGTTTTGTTCAATATTGACACAACTAAGAGGCACACTGCAAGTAAAACAATAAACATTACAGGATTTAATGGAAGTTCTGTGATAAGCAAGAGTGGCCGAAATTACGTCCGATATTTTGAATAAGCGAATTTTGGACGCTTCCTCTAACTGAGAGGTTAGTAGCCTTTTTGACTCAGAGAGCCAAGTAAGCAAATATTTAGAAATATATTTCATATTTACGAAAATTTCCATCAAAAATTGAAAAGCTTAATTGGCGAACATACGCTTGTTTTCAAAAATTCTTATCAGGCCTTTTAATTTATATGGTAATTAAGTAAATAGACTATGCGGATTCGTAGAAAAAAATAGAACGGTGGTCAGGGCAAGGCGAATGGGAGGGGGTGGACTCTGGTAGACTCTGACAATCGCGTGGATGACAAAGAGGCCTTCCGAGTGATCTACAAGGTACCTTCAAGCTACTCAAAATTTATGGGACAGCGTCTGTTGGCTACGGCAGAAGCGCCCGCCATCAGGCCACGCCGACCGGTCCTTTGCGCCCAAAAAAATTTCGTCGCGGCGCCGCAGTTACCAAAGTCAAAAGCTGCTAATGCAACAGCCAGCAGCTTAGCACCTCAACCGACTATCAGTTCCCCCTAACGCTGATCAAAATTTAGAACCCGTTCCGCCCCCCCATTCCCCATGCCTTGACAACCGCTCATTTTTTTCTACCAACCCGTAATATCTATTTACTTAATAACCATGTAAATTTAAAGGCCTGATGAGAATGATCGAAATTAAACGTATGTCCGTCAATTAATCTTCTGAAATATATTTTAGTGAGAGCACTATACTATATTTTAAGTTTTAATTCAATTAAATGTGAGTATAATAAGCCTCTGGATTTACTCTGAAATAGCCAGATGCAATCATCAAAAGAGCCACACCTGGCTCACGAGCCGTAGTTATCCGACCTCTGTTCTAATTCTTGACTATTTCCCTGTATTGTTTTACAGTTAAGACCGCATAATCACGCGTAGGGCCGTGGGTTCCCTCATCTAATTTTTTCTTAAACCGAATCTCTACGACCTGGATGCCCCTTCGCTTTCTGGCTGTTTCTGCTTCCAATGGAATATTCACTTGTCACAAAGAAAGGCTATTATGGGCTGCATCTATGGTCTTCCACAGTTTTAAGCTGCTGATGATGCACAACTCTATAACACTGTTAACCTTATTCAAAAACTTGCCCTCAATGTTACAATAATCGCTCTGATTTTACTTTACATCTGATAGATTGACGTTCAAGTACTTGTCCACCTGGATTCCAGACTTTTTAATAGTTTATCGTTTTTTACTTGGTCTCAGCTCGTATACTCTTCAACAGGATATTATTACATTCAAGATCTAACATTTTTCTTTTTAATGTCTTCCAATAGGGAATTTTTGAAATTGAGCATGGATTACTTTATTTTTGACAATTGCTGAGCTGACCAACAGAGTTCAGACCTACGTAGCTAGCAGCTTCCTAGACGATGTATTGACAAAGAAACTATTTTTGATAAGTGGACTGGAGCGGCTTTATTTCCTGAAATCGTGCAAAACGTTTAGCGATGTCATGTTGACTGTTTCGAACGGCATGTTTAAAATGTGTGCCTCGTAGTTGTCTGAAGTCTGAATCTTCGGCTTCCGTTGTTCTTCACTTTCCTTATAACTGACTTTTGAAGCTGTAAATGAAATGAAATAACTTTAATAATCGATCTTTAGTTTATATGTACATCCCAAAATCAACAAAATTTTAAAAATGTTTTCAAAGGTGAGTCAAGCGCGTGACAGGAAAAGAGGATATGTTGTTTTCAGTGACCCAAACGTGGCCAAATCAGTCGAGAAAGTCTCCTGTACACAGTCATATTCTACGAGTATTGAAAAACTTTCTCGTTTGCTTATAAATAAAAATCGATTTTATATTTAAAGCCCGGAAGGCCTCATCATCGCAAACTAATTGTTGTGATATAAATTAATACAAAGTTGGTAATTTCTGCTCCTTGTGAGCAACCACATTAGCAGCTGAAGTGTTTAGTATTTTCGGCGGATTATTTGATATCCGCCAGCAGATAGTCATTTTTAAATAATAGTCAACACTCTCAGAAATGTTTAGTGAACCAAAGGGGAAGCGGTGAAGAAACTCCTACCATGACGAAGGGGCAGAGTTCAGCAAAAGTAGGAGAAAAAACTGCTTCTGTAAAAATTAAGGGGTTGGTTGATGGGATTGTTGCGATACAGTGAAACAGGACTGTTGATGAGAAATTATGAGGGTTCGAAACCCTTCCTGTCGTTGGAGAAATCATATAGCAGTAGAGGCTGCTGTCCACCACCTTAAAACGGCCCAACTGGCTGCAAGATTAACCATCAGGTAGGTGAGACAGGAGGAGATCATCGTGGATAAGGGGCCGAAATGACGAGTGGACAGAAGAGCTCATTGAATCATCACTGTGATGTCGCAGACTCCAGCTTACGGACCACCGAGTCCAGCAACAAGCTGCCGAAAACAGTAGAACCGCCACGCGCATCACCAGAAACCGCGGAGCCCATCGTTAGGGTTGTAAAACGGCGGACGATTGTCAACAGCTTTCAATAATGGCTGGACAGACTAGGAGATGAAACACCGCTGCAAGGAGAACTCTATAGTGGATAAAATAGGCATGTATAGAAAGCAATTTTAAAGCAATGTAACCGCCTCCAAGAGGACCATTTTCAAAGCCTACAAGTTGTGTGTTTGGGAAGGTGACGGATAATAAGGAATTTCTATCTTACGAATTTAAATGTTTACGTAATTTGGCCTTAAAATGGATAAGCTAGACGCTAACCTTATTTCGAGGGGAATATAGTTCGACAGGAAGGCATATTAGGAGGCAAAAAATGAGAAAGGGTGGGGAAATTATCAAAGAGGACTTAAGCATGCTAAATGAAAACAAAAGCTTCACCATCGACAAAAATTACCAAATGGAAATAATGCGCACTTCACAAAACACCATACTGCTGAGTTTTCGACTTTTAGCTTACATTTTGTCCGTCGACTATGAGGATGTTCAACACATGCTCCACAAAAGTATGATGCACGATCTCTTACTTGCGCTGGATTAGGGTGAAAGTAGACTCCCAGTCAGTCAGTCAGTCGGTATATTTGAGGGAAAAATAGGCGTGTGCCTTTGAACTCCCTATTTGTCGCATCAATATCTCAAGAGTTATAAACAATGTTACCAAGTTTTCAGTCAGGAAAATATAGACCCTCACATGGTGCAGTGGTGTTTCTAGGCTATTTTTTCACATAGTTCCCGTTGTGCTGCAGCATGCGTATATCAAGTCGGTGTGTGAATATCTCCACAGATTGGGACATAACAATCGCCTCAGGAAGGCTGTTTTCACGAGTCAACGACCCGATTAGAGAAAAAATACTTCCTCACGTCCAATCGGTCTTGAGGCACATATAGTTTGAATGGATGTCTCCGGAAATTAGTTGTAGTGGCAAGTTGGAAGAAATCGTCACACATGAGAGCGCAGTCCAAGCCACGAACAATACGGAATGTTTGTATTAAATTTCCGCGTAACTGCCTATAACTCAGAGGATAGAGATCAAGATTATTTAGGCGGATTTCATATGTTAGTGAACCTTAGCCTCTTACTAATTTTGTGGCCCGCGCTGCACCCTTTCAGGTGCGTTATAATCCAGCAACATTCACAGTTTCCAGGTTTGAATCACGCATTCAAAATGTGGCCTTATGAAAGTACCGAAAATTTTCGGGAAACAGTCTTAGTCAAAAACCACGAAGGCCCGCTTTATGGCGTACAACATTGAAGTTGCAGTTTTAGCAGCCTTACAACACTGTGTAGAAGGTTTCAGATTGTCTGTCAGCTAGATGCCGAGATCTTTGTGTATTTCTGTTTCTTGGAGGGGATTCCGTTCAGATGGTAATGTCGCGCATCAGGGACCGAATTTCGATTTTCCAGGTGCAGCAGAATGCATTTATTCGAATTGAAGGATGGGAGCCATCAATGTGACCAATAGTTTAATCGACAAAAATTTTTCTGGAAGTTATCTTAATCGGCAGCACACTTGATGACCCTCCATATTTTTACATCATCCGCAAACATGGCACACTCGCAGTCGAATTCCTGTACACAATAATTAACGAACAAGAGAAAGAGGGTGGGTTCGAGTACTGAACCTTGAGACACTTCGCTCTCGATGACTGTCGGCCTTGAATGTTGTCGACTTACACACACCGCTTGGTAACGATCAGCGAGGAAATTCTCAATCCACATAAGAAGTCTGCCTTCGATACCCATCAGTCTCAACTTGTACAGAAGACGTTGTTGTGGAACACTGTCAAAGGCCTTCCGGAAATCAATGTAGGCTGCACGTACGGTTTCTCGTGCATCAGGTGCCCATGTCCAGCTTTGCAGCGCGTAGAGCAAGTTTGTAACACATGACCTACCGCTGCGAAAGCCATATTGAACGTTCGACAAAATATTATGAAATCCAAAATATATCATCAATTGCTTCTTGATGATCCTTTCAATTATTTTGTAGCATATTGAGATCAGACTGACAAGTCTGTAGTTGTTCGCAGATGCACTTCAACCGCTGTTGTAAAGCGGTGTAATATGCGCATTTTTCCAGTCTGGAGGAAATACTCCAGTACCAAACAATTTCTGGCATATCATGGAAAGTGGTTTAGTTAGCTGTCTAGCAAATTCCTTGAGGAAGTTTGCAGGAATCTCATATGTATCCAGAGATTAAAATTCTTTCAAGCTTTTCAGTTCTTGGAATATCGTCTCTTCTCCGAGCAAAATATCCTCAATATTTGGTGCTCCCGCGACTTCGTCAACAGTTGCGACGAAGGTAGCTTCTATGGTGAAAACCGACTGAAAGAACTCAGCAAAATGTTCTTTTTTGTTTTAACAGTCGGTGGTTCCGAGACCATCATCATCTTGCATAACAAGAATCGGTTTTCTGCTGCGTGTGCTCTTCCTCGAATAACTGCATAGCAACTTTGATTTTTTGACAGCTCGACAAATTAAAACGCTCTCAAAGTCCCGTCATCCTTTGAAAACCGTTTGCTTTTCCTTCTCGCTGCATCTATCTCACTAGTGCATCCCTCGCACTCCTGCACCCGGTGTTAAGACATAATCAACAAGACCGTAGCGGAATCTGGCGTAAAGCCGCCCGTCATCACCCCAAGGTGTACCACTATACTTGGCTAGGAGCCTAGTTACGTGGGATTGCTATAACGGCCTAATTAAGGAACAGCCATTGTAGCCTGGTTCTTAATCCGCAGGTCAGCGGCCCTTCACATGAAAACAGAAACTGGATAAACCGCATGTTCCGAATTTTCAGTCAGAAACCCTCCAAGCAATGGCTCTTAGCGCACCACGATAGTTTGAAACACGTCAGATGTTTTATAGTGTGGGAAGCGTACAGCTGAAAATTTTAAATCACGCACTTTTTTTGGTTTTTGGGATTGATTTCAGTTGCATTAGCTTTCATAGTTTAAGATCATGGAAACACAAATTATTCGCAATATTTGTTTAACTGCTCCAAAGTATGACCTTAAAAAAGAAACGCACATTCATTATACATAAACCCCAATTATGTTGTCGCGCTGCACTGATTTAAACAGATTTACGGTTGCAAAATGGGTTCCTACGAAGATGCGCAAGCCGTGTGTACTATTATAAAACCAAGAATTCCTTGCACTCCCCGAGTTGGCATTATATGTGGGTCAGGACTGGGCACGCTTGCCGAAACAGTTGTCGATCCCATAAGTATAAAATATGAAGAAATTAAACAATTCCCAAAGAGCACAGGTAATTTTTTTCTCTAAATAACTGTAAAAAGTTGTTGGCCATGCTGGAAACCTGGTCTTTGGAAAGCTTGGCGGCAAGTATGTTATGGTTATGCAAGGTCGTTTCCACCCGTACGAAGGTTACGATATGTCCCAGGTAAAAGACAAATAATACCTCACTGGTATAGGTCACCCTCCCAGTACGAGTGATGAAGCTTCTTGGTGTTGAATATATCATTGTTACCAACGCGGCTGGTGGTTTGAATCCAAAGTACAATGTCGGTGACATAGTCTTCATCAAGGATCATATAAATTTTCCATCTCTTAGTGGAAAAAATGCTCTTGTTGGACCAAATGATGAACGGTATAGAAAAATTGTATATTACTCTTTAGCTTTGGCACACGCTTTCCGTCAATGAATAACACATATAGTAAAGATCTGCGAGACCTCGCTAGAAAAATTGCAAAGGAAATGAACATTTCCTCCATTGTACATGAAGGTGTTTATTTCGCAAGCTCTGGGCCGGCTTACGAAACGCCAGCTGAAGCCCGCATGATTAGAATTTTGGGAGGTGATCTAGCTGGTGAGTTTTAACGTTAGTATTCACCCTTGTCAATTATCCCAAACGTGTTAAGCGTACTTTTAAAACAATCTGAAAATAACATGAGAATTGGGACTTTTTGAATTTTCATCTATACAGGTATGAGCACTGTTCATGAAACGATGGTTGCCAGCCACTGCGGCCTCAAAGTTTTTGCAATGTCCCTCGTTACGAACAAAGTTTTGGTGGAGGAGGACTCTTCGGCAGTCACAAACCATGCAGAGGTCCTGGAAACAAGCAAAAAGCGAGCTGAGACTATGAAGGAACTAGTAACAAAACTAGTGTCGGAGATGGTGTAATTGATGCGAGTTTATGTTAGTGTTAATAAACGCCTTCTTAATCATCTTAGTATTTCTAATTATTTATTTGGAATCTTTTAGATCAATGTCTTGCAGACACCATTTAAACTATTCGGGAAATTTCAATCCTTATTTTAGGAGACGACAAATGTTAACTTCGGTGATGCCTTTCATTAAGTCGGTTTCTGAGAAACGGAACATTTTGACAAAGGGTTTTTGCTAAGCTGTGCATTCATAAGGGTGTTTACTCTTCTAATACATCTGGGATATGTTAACTATGTAACTGTGTTTTACGCAAATAATAGCCTTTGAACATTTGAACAGTTATATGAATACGTTGGCGGTGTATGTTTAGTATGACAGGTAGGTTCAATTCTAGAGAATTTCGTTAAAAATAAAATGTGGCAGTTGGCTTCAACATGTCAGTAGGCAGTTAAAGCAGAATGTCTAATAATTCGTGATGAATTTTATATTCGATCGAATTTTATCTACACTTTGGCATTATACTTAAAAACAAGAGCGATGCATTAATATTGGATGTGCTGCCTAACGGAATCTGTTCAATGACAAGGCCCCAAATAGATATTAACAGCTTGTGGCAGGAGTTGTTTTGAGACATTAAAAAGTTTGCACGTGCAGGTCTAAATATTTGGTCGAAGTGTACAGTATGGGGAGTCCTGCAAGCAACACCGTCAAAGTCGTACGAAAACCCTTGTAGCTCGCAGAGCGTTTACCCCACGGAAGCAAAATTAATATAACGTCCGAGGAATAATACATGTTAAAAGGAAAACATATGTAAATGTAGAAAGTATCATTTATAAAGTGAGAATTAATAAGATTAATCGAAAACTAGTAAATCGCAAAAAAGCAATGTATGAAAGGTTAATTATTTAAGTCATTGAAAAGTGACAACAGTGTAAAATAAAGAGATAAAAGTGCAAAATATGGAAACTTAATAAATATTGAACATAAGAATAGTTCACGAATTGTCTTTTAGCGTTCAAAACAGCCAAGTTGTCAATGGTGGTTTGATTTGAACAATTATTGAGTGCAAATTCCAGCTTCTGCTCCATTGGTAGATATTAAGCTGGCTTCTCCCAGTTCCTTTTGAGTAAAACAAGTACATTTTCAATGGGATTAATGCCCGGAGAATCGGAAGGTATAAAAATGCTCCGCAGGCAGAAAAGTAGGCTGCCGTCTAGAAAAAATCAATTTTATTCTTAAGGGTAATGATTAATCTACCTCTTTTGCTCGGTGAACAAGGGTGTTATCTTGTAACAAAACGGTGTCCATATGACGTCTTTGAATGTTGTTGTATCCAAGGGCATCCTTTTCTATGCCCACGAAGGTATGGCTATTTGTGGTGCCTTTTTGACCGCCAAATCGGTTGCTCCCCGCGCTTGATAACCATAAAAACCATAAGGCGACGACAGTTCTTGAAAGTCGGCCTTGATGCTGTATATTTTTTTTAAAGATCTGTCCACATATTACTGTATGCTTCGACTTAGGCGGCTTCTCTAAAAAAAAGGACTTAATCAGTGAAGTAAATACTCTTTCATTATGAAAGCTTACGACTAACATATTCCTTAGCAAAAAGAAAACGTTACTCGATTAATTTTCTACTTAAATATGGCTTCATCGTTACTGTTTGCTGACGAAAGTCACTTTCACGCATTATTTTTGGAATTATACACTGAGAGAACATTGACAAATATTCCCTTAGAGTAGCCTTAACGGACATGTAATGGTATCTTTTTACTATTTGATGACAACAATCGTCATATTTCTTCGTTGTGGACCGTTTTTACCCATGAATTTGACGTCTGGGCACTGTCCTTTAATTAATAATTTCTAAGATTGTGGCCTTATTAATATCGAACATATTGGCTTATGAATTACGCGGCAGCCCATCGACTGCTAATTTTCGTATGCGCACGAAGTCGGCATCGGGCAGGAAATGCTTTGACATCGTCACACCACGACAAGATGCAGGAAAATGAAATAAAATCGCGCGTTTCCCTACTATATCAAGCTGAAATTCATAGATATCGGGGCGATTAAACAAATTTACCATACAAATTTATAAAACTCGCTTTTATGGCGGAAAACTTCGCATATTAGCAAACAATAACTTTAAACACTCAAATCTGTCCTTATTTCTGAAACTAAATGTGATTCCTTAAACTTGGCATCATTTTCATTTCAGCAATTTTGTACAAAATATTTTAGTTCTGGAAGCGATCATGATTCCAAGTTTTTTTACTTATTCTGGAATTCTTCTACAGCACAATGCATATTAGTAAAACTTTGGTTCTATCGTGCCTTACAGCATAAAAAATTTGTTCGATATAAACTTACTCACGATTTAGCCCAAAGTTGTGCCTATTTGACTCCATAAATTTAACTAAGATGGCAGTTTTCCAAACTAAAGTCTTTTTTATTATCACATTTACTGAGTTGGTCTAAATAACCTGTCCAACTTTATGCTTAACTATTAAGTTAAATTTTTTCATGATTGCTGTTTGCAGGACTTGCCATACTGTATTTTGCAGACCTCAGTGGCATTAATTGACTCTTGTGGTTAGCAAAATTGTGATAATAGATCAAACAACTAACTTTCTTTTTTATGCGGAAAGCCTGAATCTAGGCTTGCAATCCGTACATATCATGATCAAATTATATGAACATTTCACATATAAATAGAAATCACAGGGCATGCGTTTTCATCTAAGAGTCTTCTTTAGAGAACCGGTATAATCTAAATGGTTTTATATACAAGAATAAGTTAAAATAAAAGAAACTGAATAGCAGCAAAATACACATGGGAACATGAAACGGCAGTATCAAAAATATTGTTTCCATTGACCTTATAATAATGTGAAGCGTTTAAATTAATAATAACACCCAGAATTAATTCAGAACGGCTACAGGTGTAGACAAATGGAACGCCACTTTGAGCTCTTAATAAACATATCAGAAAGATTATATGCGCAACCACTAACCAAACGAGGTAACGGCACACGAACAACGATCTACAATATACATTCCAGGCACCTTTTTGAAGCCCGTTACAAACAACAATTACTTTATAAATGTTTTTGTGTCTTTTGAGGCATAAAAAAGGAGGAAATTGCGCCACTTTTCAAAAATATCTTATACATACCATTAAATTGGTAATGTTTTGAATTTAAAAATCGATAGCAGTGCTATTTTGATAAATTGATGCATTCTAACGTTAAATGTGAGCAAAGGAGCGTCAGTGTTTCCAAGAAAGCCACTCGAGCCACATTTTTAATATTTCAAAAGTGCAAGCATTAAAATCCAGGTCATAGTTTGCATAGTTAGGAATAAGTCTTTATAAACGTACGTCTGAGGTAAAGCACTTTTTTCTTTTTCTTAACTATTACTATTTCGATGTACAACGTGTAATGAACTCACTGCCATTACACACGTTGAACAGAAGATCACTTGCCTACTTGAGCCTAAATTGTAGCCGGTCAATTAATTCCGCTCTACTGAACTTGAAATAAGATTCAGAATATCCGATTGATGCGTGCATTAAACATTAAAAGCATAGTCGTTTGCGTAAAATTTTAAATATGGACGAAGTCATGTGCGAAAATTCATTAATAATGAATGTTTTACTGAAAAAACAATATATCGTTCAGTCAAGTTCAGTTTATTTGAGGAAATTAAATTGCATGAAGTACTAAAATTTATGACCTTTCTTGGTCTCCCTTTAAATAACTGAGTCTACAGAAAAATGCTCTGCACTTGTTCGGTTAACCAAGGTTGGCCAAGCTATTTATTTGTCAGTAGGGTGTATCATGCAGTCCTTAGTTATCCACTCTCCCTAACATTTACTAATTTTCGTGCAACAATACATTATGAGCCAATTTGTCCTGTGCTCCATCACGATAAATCAGACATTTGGATCTGAATATATTCTTATTCAGATGACTGTATTGATATAAATTCTGACCGGTTTGAACCGGGAACATAATTCAGATTTCAGTGTTAAAAAGTTATGGTGCTTATTGGCTTTCGTCAGTCGACGGTGCGAACTCAGGGCTCAGACGTTTGGAGCAATTGATAGGCAATCAAGCGGATATTTCGGTCGTAAGAAACTAACTTCACTTTTTGATAATTTATATCCGAATCTGGAGCCTGGCAACTGGGCTTCCAATTCTAGGTTTGAAAATCAAGGAGGTTGTCAAACCTAGAATGTATCTCCTCCAGATATTTGACGACAATTTGGGGAGCGATCTCAAAAAAGTTGCATAATAAACGCTGCTAAAAGGTGTTAATTTTTTTCTTAGTATGTTTTTTGTGATGCTTGGTTTTAAATACAGAGGTAGGTGTCCATAAATTCTTATGCAAATGAGTACGAGGCAGAAAACAGTGGCAAGTGCTTATTGTGTGTACGCATAGCGCAATCCCATTCTCGGGTTGGTCTACAGTCTGATGGTGGCACCTTTTAGGCCACCAGAGTGGCCGAAAAAAGGAACAAGTAATGAACAGACATGTATAAAAACTTTTGAAAGAGCCATGGGTGATAATCAAGAGCCCATTTTTAATGAGGCTGTTAAAGTAAACAGCCCATGATTTCTTATATAAGCATCCCTAACTAGCCTTATCAACCCTTTCTGATTGTCAGTAGGAAGACAACTTCTGTCGGTGAAGCTTAAGAAGGGCAACTTTTATAAAAGTTTATCCCTTGGTGCCACCGCGAAGAGCCACGCAATCGAAGGCTAGACTTGTCCAGCAAAATTTACTTCCTGCTGCGTTAGGCGTAATCACGCGGAGATCTGATTGGCTGTTTTTGTCCACTAAAGACTCAGGGACTGAGACGTGGCGACAGCTTCCTTCACAGCCAAAATGCATGGCCACTGGCGCTAATGAATAATCTTTTCGCGGATTGTGGGAGCGATTTCAAAGCTGATAAAACTATGAGTCGGTCTATTTCAGCCTAGAGCTAGTGACTCATCTTTCTAGCAAACTGATAAATCTGTACTTTGCCAAGTAGGCGATTCACAGCTAGGTGTCCTGAATATCACTGTTCTACTTAATCTTACACTTTTGATGGCTATAAGGGTTGGGAACAGTCACATTTTGCAGAATAAATGCGTAACGCTTATTTTTTAAGAGAGTCACACCACTAGTTAGTATAAATCAGTCTGACTGTGTGTGTATGTGAACACCTTCGCTTGTGATGGTAAAACTAACACCCTACAACACTGTGTACTTTATTTAGTACTCAATACAATATAACATATTATTATATAATAATGGGCTAAAAATCTGGGCGCCTGTTTCGACGAAGTAACTACAGCGGCTTAAATTGACAGGGAAGAGCCTTGCCACTGTGACCTGTGGGAAGGGAAGAAGGTAGACACTAGATAGGAGGAAAAGTGTATTCTGTACGGAGGTTGTGAAGAAAAGGTAGGAGGAAGAGTGCACAGCCACCTGCAAGAAGAACCGGTGTACGAAGTGTGTGAGCGTGGCTGTCGTCAAAGCAAGGTTCTGTGGCAGTCAGCCACCGGTCAGACCGGATTGAGGCAGGCAGGCTGGCGCAGTTTGTGGCATCTCTGATTGGCTGTCCCTGAAGCGGGCTGAGGAATGCAAGCACGTGACCTCATGCGCGACATGACGCTGGAGGTAGAGCCACTACAATGTTTCTGATATCGCATGGCACAAAGGTCTAGTGCTTGCCTGTAGCCAACAGCAAAGCTACAATGGACTGCGCTTAACTGTATGCTGTGCAGTCTGCACTGTTCAAATACGAAATGGATAAAAAACGGCAGACTCGTATCTCCCATACTTTGGTGATGACAATGGGACTTCTAGGTTTCCCTCCTTGTTGATACCCCTAGCATACGGACAAAGCATGGGATGCCTCCTCCGTCTTTCCTCATGTATGTGTGGCGGACAGCCACAATGCCTATTCCCCCTTCGTTCTCATAAGCTCGCTGCCCCAAAGTCGTGTCGTCTCAATCAACTGTCACAATTCATTCGTTCACTGGCGCCCTCGTCCTCTGAGGCTTGACCTCGCAGCTGCTTCTGGCTAACCGATAACAGCTGCGTCAACGCCCCCTGTTTTTCTGCGTGCCGGCGGACCCAACATTTTACCTCAGCTTATTCAGCCACATACTAATTCGACTCTCTCAGGCCTGGCTGCATGCAGTCAGGACCACTCCTGGTTTCGCCTGTGGTCCTTGCTACCTGAAACAGCAACTCAGGGTTCTGTACCCAATAAAAACCTCATTCTGGTGACGCTTGGCGTTTATCTTCAACCTTGAGATTTCGACCTGATGATTGTAGTGATCTAGGCACAACAATTACTTAGACCCCTACGAATTGGTGACCCCGGCGTTATAGGCTCATCAGCAGTACGTCCTCACCCCAGGGATATTTTATTTTCATCGGCGACCATTTTGTCTTCGATAAATCTCGCAAATCGCATTCAGACTTCCATGGTTTCCATGGAGTCTTTTTCGATGTTTGCTCTTTTTGCTTTTGTCCCAATAGCTGGCTTGTGCAATTTGGCATTGTGAGTGAGCCGAGGTACTTCTTCTAAGAAATGTTTCTGCTGTACAGATGCCTTTTTGTTGACACTGTGTCACCCATAGGGTGCTCAAACACGCTCGCCTATCTCTATCCAAATAAACTGAACAGAATTTGAAAGGGCCAATTTTGCGAGCCTTCGGATCATTCAGGTAGCAAATTAGAGACGACCACTTCTGTCAGATATGTATGTAGGCATCATTTAGAGTGCTTCAAATGGGTGTCTTCAAAACGCGACTGCGAATTCCCTTATGCAATATTGAAGACCAGGAAAACTTTTGCTAGACGAAAGTCCGGACAGTT
>JAYGXS010000005.1:9731702-9768158 GCA_036362985.1 Ligula intestinalis
CTGTCAAATACAATAATATAAGGAGAGGGAAGAGTCAACAAAACTTGAATCAAACAATCAGCAGTAATTAGGGGGGAGGGAGAGGAAGATGGTAAGGGGTCAAAGGGAAAGGGGGACGGGTCCTACAGTTAGTTCGTGTCACCCAGTCGTCTCGGCAGCACTTCGTGGCATAAGGACACCGAGTGTCGCTGTCTCACCACCGTCTCACGATGTGGTAGGAGGTTTGCAGATGTATGTTGACTTGTTCTTTGCCCATGGGAGCCTTAGGATCTGTCTCTCCTTTTCCTCCCTTCCCTTTGATCCCTTAACATTTCCCCTTTCCCTCTCCTTTAATTACTGCTGATTAGTTGGTTAAACTTTTGTTAACTGTACCTTTCGTTTTTATCATTGCATTTGCCTGACGATGAATTAATCGAAACTGCTCGTTCACCTACCTTAACTTCTTAAATGCATCATACGCCTAAGATATTTTAGCCCAGCTTGCTTTGGTTACTTTCCGGTAGTCGGCAAAAAATAAATGTATTTTAAAAAGTTGAATGCCCAAGTATCCTGAATTTTTTCCATTACTGTGCTGTACCCCTTTTATAGAAAATATGTGGGAAGTACTGTGCATTATAAGCATTTGGTAACAAACTGTGCCTTTTCAAATTTAGATTTTTTGAAAGCGCATGTTTCGGTTTAAAAAAAGTGGGCTTATAGACACTTTTTTTAAATGTATGAAATTTCCATTAATACAACGTGGTATCTGTCCATTTACTGAGGTTACCAATAAAGTTTAGAGCAAAATTCACCAAATTCTATGAGGTCTATATGAAATCATCCTAATATATTAGATAAGCGTACAGTGGGTGAGGTAATTTACACAAAGTCAAGATCAAAATTGGGTTTGGTAGTTTATTTTGATCTAATTAGTGGCTAACGGCCACCTCCATAATAACAAATATTCATACATTCACGTTCTTGGTAAATTCTTCTAAGAAATATGTAACTCTAAATTTTTTGATATAAAAAACTACTAGAACCTACATTTATGGAACACAGCTTGAAAACACTAAAATTGTCGAAAATAAGCCTGAATTAAAATGACTGTCTGAGATTAATTACAGTCCCATAACTGAAATATTTATATAAAAAGTCATTTTCGCATAAAAATGATATGAAAATGATTTAACCTGACGATTATATGAACATGTATTTTTCTAATTCTAAGCGAAGCTGTAGTGTTCTTTAGAAAATTTTATTTTTCTAAAAAGACATTAGTATCTTTTATATTTTCAATTTAAAAATTTAGCCAAAGGTTGTCCATGATTATTCCAAAGTTTTCATACAAACGTTACTGCCAGTTTGCAAGTGATGATCAATCTTTCACCAATTTCGACATTTTGATGGTCGGTTGTTGCTTTAATGCAGTATAACCTTCAGGGGTGCGGATGGACGGTTTGTCGGCTACAACGATTCTGGTGCGTGGTCCATGAATTCGTATCGATTTGGTCCCCAACTGTGGCATTCATTTTCAGGTAAGGTAATTTCGATTTATTATGGTTGCCACGTTTGAGATTTCCTCCTCTCGGTTGATAGTCTATTTACTTTTCCTGGCTTTATAAACCCAATTCTCTCTTGGGTTGCCTGCAGTGCTGCAATTATTTTTTTTGCAAGTTTTATGCGTGCATTGGAACGTGGTTGAATTTAAGGCACTAACAAAACATGTTTATGGGTTTCATGAATTATTGGACTGAAAATTTTCCCAGAGGATTAGATCGCAATCCATACAGCTTGCATGTGCACATAATTATAAAAAATGTTAAGGCTAATATTTTGTCGCAGAGATATTGAGAGACACCTCGTTTTACACAAGTTGCGCCGACTAATATCAACAAAGCCCGACTTTGCCATTCGCATGCCAATAGGTAATATGGAGAGGTCTTGGAATTAACCAAATCATTTTCGTAAAGTACTGTTTCCGGACTTCAGTAGGGCTTACATTTGAGTAAACGGCCGCTTTGACATTTCATAAAAGACCCTTTTCTAACTAGTGTTAATTCAAATCATCGGCGTCTTGCGTTCATGCTAAGATGATTTGGATCAACGGTCTCTGGCTCTAGCGATCTAGACGCAGAATTCTATACCTATTAAATATTGACATCTATATAGTATGCAAAAGGACATTACCAGCAAAGACATGGGACACTAGGAAAGCTTTTTCTGGCTTACTTGCCGTCATCGGCTAGTGATACCCAACTCCAGTGTTGCTGCTGAAATAACTACCATACTCGAGTTTTGAACTCGCGATCTCTCTGGTCAGGGCGAACGTCCGAACCGTTGAGCTACGAGCTCACGGTCTTGCCGGTCATAGATCGAGGATATATAGTAGCCGATATACGCATACCGATCGACGTACGCATATCTGCTACAACATATATGTGTGACAAATACGTTATATTGTACTCCTTGCCTATGTTCTAGATAAGATATATCTGTATATGATATATATATATATTTGTGGAAAGGAAACTTGCCGACCATATACTAGTTAAAGGCCCATACATCTGTTTGCCTATGTTTTGGTACTTAAAATGACGCAGCAAAGAGGGATTCACCTCCTCAGTGGGTCCTGTAGCTTTCTGTTTGTGAATATGAATTCTAGGAACTAATGTCAGAAAATATTCACATGGGGTTAAGTGACCAAGACATGCATTTGTAGGGTAAGACAGAAAGTGTCAACGAACATTAGAGTCATGTAGTCACGTCATATCCATTTTACAAAAAAGAAGTACCACAAGTCGTATAAGTTTTGTATGGAAAAGACGTTATACCATACTCACGATAATATATATGGACCATTATCGTGGACAGGTTATGTTCCGACCACGGTTCGGAATGTGTTCTTATCCTTCCACATTGGAGCTCAATCTAGAACACTCGAAGGCAGTTACACAGCGATAAGTATTCGTACAAGGAATTAGGGTGTTGGTCTTAAATAACAAATAATAAACAACAACCAAAGAAGCCTGGTTTGAATTACTAAGTTAATAAGGGTTGGTATTCATTTCTACATCAATGCACATATAAATAAAAATTTATCTTCACACGCTTGGTTCAAAATATTTTTTTAAAATTTTTTAACAGCGATTCCATTAATTTTGCGGTAAACCTGGCTCCAATAATCTTTGATGAAACTAGAGCGTCGGGGACAGGAATGCGTCTTACAAGACAACTAAGAGGCTGACTGTTTTTTTAATATATGAGCAAAAACTAAATGAATTGTAACCACATGACATGGAAGAAAGTTGCTGTGGTCAGTAGCTTTGATTCATTAACGTCGATAGGCTTAGAAAATTGTATCCAAACGGATTGTGAAATTCTCTTTAAAGGCAATTGTCAACACTAGGACTTCCGAACTTGTGTGGGCATGGAGCAGATATGCAAGCGTAAAAAATTTTTTTTGAAATATAATTGCCGCTGCTACAAGAGCCTAACTGGCTCAAAACAAAATTTTCCTGTAGAAGGTCATATTATCGCTTGTATTAAAAGCTCTATAGAGTCCAAACTGTCCCCACCCAAACCTATTGACGTGGATTAAAACAGTTGATGGATGCAGATAGTCCTGAACACACCCATTTTTATAAGAAGAGAACTGGTTGGATGGATGCGAGCATGAGAAAGGAAAGGAAGGGAAATAGAAAGCCCAGAAAACAGAAGGGAAATAAAGAGCCCAGAAAACAATCATATGGATATTTCTGCTTCAATAGTTTATAAAAAAGGATCAAATGAACGGGCTGACAATGAAGCGGCAAAATCTGAAATGCATTAACGAGTTTAAAATTGACAGACACCTGCTAATGCAGTAGCTAAAATCTTTGTCAGAGTGCATTTGCAGACGTTACTTGGTAAAAATAAGGAGCAAAGGATGCGTACCTAGATTAAAATTTCAATGACACGTCTCATGTAATATACACTTAAATTTAAAAAAGTGTTTTGAACTAGGACTAAATTTGTTAAGCGTGATGTTTTATATTGTTTTATCATTCAGCATAATCAGAAGATTTTTCTGACACAACAGACAGCCAGCTTTTGAAAGAACATCTTTGCGCCCTCTTGAAGAAACAAAATTCCATAAAGTATGACAGCTTATGCAGTATACATTCATTATAAAAAGTTTGATACAACTTTGTACTCCTTTCATAGTAAATCAAGGCTGCTGTCTGGTTACAAATAGCTTCTACTTGTAAAACCTATCAAAACTCTACGATGACCGAACAAATCTTAGCCTTTCAATTCATTTATTCATGCACCTCATGAAGTCTCCGTTACAGTTCACATCCATTAAAAAATGCTTTGAGCGCCATATGATAGTTTCTTAATGATCTCCAGGAATGCATGCTTTTACTTCCGTGGAAGGCACACAGATTGTAGAATCAAAATTGTAAGCTCAAAGGAAACGGCAAATTGGGCTTAAAATTATTCGAGGATAAAATATTTTTAAAACCAAAGCATACCCGGCATTAGAGTAAACAGTGCTGCAAAGACGTTATTTTCTATCCCGTTTTATGTTTTATGTAAAATTAATGTGAATTGTTAAGGACGTCAAAAAAGCACATAACTTACATACATATTTTTTTATTCAAGTGGGATTTTTCAGGAGATCGGTATCCTGTTAAGCCTGAAATACGTCAGAATTATGCTTCAATCTAATGAATATTAAAATTCAATTCAAGTAGTAGCTATTTTCGATCCAAAAAGAATGTGTACATATCGGTTAACGTCCTATGCGATCGACCACTAAGTGCACGTTTAAAGTACTTGACAAACACACCCCGTCGGCCAGTTAAGCGAACGGCGCTCTCAACGAGCTTGTTAGTTTGGGTAATTTAAATTCATTACAATCGTGGATTTTTTGTTTACAATTTACATACTCCGCAGTACAGGTCTGTTTGCTAGTGACACGCTTGTCCTTCGAGTACGTCCGTGAGACGCATATGCAAATTATTCCTTTCTCCCATTTAATAAAAGTAAAATAGGACTCTACGTCTGAACCAGGAGAAGGGACATACGGGGAATGTGCGATTGAAGTAGACATGGTTGATCAGATGCTCGTGGCCTGCCCTCTGCTCCTTCGCAATTCAGCCTCAGAGTTGAACATGCGTTAGCCGTTGTAAAATATCCAAGAAATGGCCATCGTACGGCAAAACGCAAGTACTACTACTCAGATTATTGGAGATTATGGGTTAAGTGTCCAAGACTCAAATTCACGAATTTGACCAGACATACATACTTTCAACCTTTGGGCAATCATTATCAGCAGGCAATTCCTGTCATGAGATTGAATCCGGAAGGCTGCAGTATGAGGGATTTGCTTGATACAAAACTGTGAATTACTTTCTAAATCAGCAGTGGGCACGAGCGAAGCCAGGGCTAGTGTTGACTGCCTCCAGTCAGACCTTAGAAAGTGAGTGAAACAGTGGTGGCAGATACTTTAACTTGCTCGGAGATGAAGTTCAAGCGGTGTCCAAGTGATGTATTGTATTGCTCGAGAGGGTGTCGTGTACTATGACCCATACCAAATCCGCCGAGGTTTGGCGTGTTCAAGTGGTCCTTAGATAGCCGTGAATATCTCTACACAAACGTGCGTTTGTGTGCGCTAGTGGAGGGTGGTCAAGAATCTGAGGGTCGCAGGTGAGTGAGCAGCAGCTGCCTGCAAAGTCACATGACGTCGAGGCAGCGGACGTCAGACAGCAGTGTAAGCAGTCTGCCACAATCCCCATAGTCTGCTTTCTACGATTCGCCACGGCGACCTGGAAAAGTCCCGTCAGCCGGCCGATGGCTTCCAAGCCTTACACGACGCACACACTGGTGACTCACCGCGGTAGAGGCGCCCTCTTTTCGAATTCCAGCAACCAAGGCGGGGGATGATGCATCCAGCGGAAGTGAATGACTCAGACAACGGTGCAGCGCAGCCAAGCCACTATCATGGGCTCATTGTGGATTTTCGGACAAGCTGTTTAGTTGTTTCCGATGTATGAGCAGGAAATTCCGCTGAAGAGGATAGGCGAGGCACTCAATTTGTCCTATTCGACGGTCGAAAGAATTGCAAAAAACCTGAGAAAGAATGAAAATTACGAGCAAGATTTCAAAACGGATTATGAGAAGAAAAGGCCGCAACAAAAATAACTAAACAGCTGGTTGCTGAGATGGTCAATGCTCAAAACGAGATGACCGAGAGAGAAATCATTCAGGAATTGGGGATCCTGCAGGTGCCGACATCACAGTCCACCGCTTCAAGAATCATGAAAAAAAATCAATTACTCGATAAAGCGGTTGTCTTTGGTGCCTTAGAAAGAAATACACCCACACTCATAAACATCCGGAGATTTTATGCAAATGCAATTGCCTTGGTGCCCGACGAGAATATTACAATGCATAATGGGGTCTACATAAATTCATACAGGGGTCTGTATAAATGCATACAGGGGTCTATATAAATGCATACAGGGGTCTATATAAATACATACCCCTGCAGTTATCTAAGTATATATAACTAATTGTGGCATTACCTTACTAAACTTAAACTTGCATCAACCTATGAACCAAACTTAACCCAGCGTAAACTAAATTAGAACTAAAAGTAACCACGAGGCCCAGGGGTAGTGTTACCTAAAATAGTAGACAAACTTTATTGTCCCCCAAAAATAATTAAGTCATCGCGCTCTGAAACCATGTTCATAATTTATTTGTGTCACCTGTGACTAAACAAGCACTTTTATTTTTAGTAATAATTGCGAATAATGTCACCAAAAGTTTTATTCCAACCAAAAATGCTTTCAATTATAGTGCTTGGGTATTTCCTAAAGCTATTGCTGCTCACTTTTCCGAATGCAATATTTTAAGCCGGTCATGGAATGCCCCCACTTACATGTGCGTGGTAAAATACCCAGGAGATGTCTGTTGCCTTAGAGTAGGTCAAAATCATGTTATTAGTACCTAAAAGATAGCACGTAGCGGACCGGCTCATTCGATGTGGGGAAGCCACAACAAGACCGCTTAGTTTTTCTGTGTTACAAACATTACCATAATGAAATTCTACCAAACGTGGCAATTCCAAAAACTCCTCCAAAGTCAATTTAGATGTCAGTATCAACCGGAGCAATACAAACATTGTCGTCCTACACTAATGTCCTACCAAGCCCTACATATTGTATAGCTTGCAACTTGCCCGTAAGACCACGATTCACTGAACCATATCCATAAAAGCAGGTCTCCATTAGTTTACGCTGTAAATTCTGGGGTTTCTTGCTCGGCGGTTCCATTGTCTATACTATCACCAAACAAACGCGAACGATGAGGATATTTTAAAGTATGCATATTATTCTTGGTGTAAATAGGTAAAGGTTGAATACTTTATTGTAGCCTCAGGAAACGAATGTAGTGAACCTAATGTCCAAAGTAACACTTCCCAATTTGGTAGCCAAAATATAGTTCTATTCTAAGCGAAATTATGAGTAAGTAGCGCGCTGCTTTCCATAGTGAGCCGGGCCAGGGCTATACCTGGGACTTAGAAAGGGCCAGGCTAATAACTAGTACTGCATTTGTTGTTATGTTTTCGTGTTCATAATTGGATAAGACTTTCTAGCACTGCGCCCATCCCACCTCAGGTGACCAACCAACTGTTGCTGGCGGTTGGGGGGGGGTGTGAGGACAACCCTCAGCGCATTTATTCCTTCGCTACAAACAATCTAACGAGCTAGAAGCTATCGCGGTGCGCTAAAAGCCGTGGCTTGGAGGGTTGCCAACTGACGGAATAACTTAGACGCCGCAGTCAGTCCATTGGGTGTATGGAGTAGCTTATTGTTGACTGACAGTGAGGCTCAAGGGCTCCTTCTTAATGGGGCCTGTATGGCGCTCCCGGTTGGTAGCCAACCTACCGAGGTGTGCTGTTGATACGCCTGCTGAGTGTTAGTCGCGCCAGCCATCTGGGCCTTCCCCCATCTCCGGCCCTATTATCTCTGCCTTGACAACCATGTCCCGGTGTGGGAATGGAGTAGATTTTCTGCTAGTCTACTTTCACTTTAGTCTCCTGGAAGTCACTGCGTTGCCTCAGCCTGCTGAAGCGGGTCGTGGACATCTACCAGTCAAGTCAAATCAAGTACAATTTATCAAAGGAAATAAAGACAAGCGCCTTTGAACTCCCTCTTGGTACATGGGATTTAAGAAATGCATAGGCACAGCCGAACATTCCAAAGAAGTCGTTGAAACAATTTCAGACGACATCTCGCTTGTTTCAGGTAATAAACTCACACTCAGTTTACACGAGCCAACAGTGTAACTGAGGAAGAAGAGCAGACAGTGAAAAAACTCCTAAGGCTGGCTCATAATTCAAAATGGAATGTCATTTGTGGTTTTTAGGAGAAAAACTGTCGCTCGTGGGGGAAGTGTGTGGATGATAGGGGCATGATGCTTCTGTGAATGTTGACGGCAGCCATGGCGTCCATGACGAGTAATATCTACATCCGAAGGACCATACGAGGAGGAGACCAGAGTGGCGATCGAACTGTCAAATAAGGTTTTATGTTCAAGGTTGGGTAAGAACATGAGACTTTAATATTTTTTCCCTCAATTTAACGCATAGCAACCTCCACTTTGGGAGTTTTCTTCGCATGTGTCTTGCAGCTTGGCAGATTTGCAGTCGTGCAATCCGTTTTCAGCTTTGTGTCTCTCTCAGCTATGCAAGCAAGTACACCACTTCCGGAATTATTTATCATATTGAGAGCGCAGCTACTACCTAAAACCTCAGACACACGTGATCCCACGATATTCTGCTGCTGTATGGCAAAACTGCGAGGGGATTGAGAGGGCTCCTAGCCTCCCCAAGCGCTTTTCGGTGGATGCTAGTTTCCGTAAATATTCCCATGGTTAATATTAGAAGTCAGTTTATGGCAAACAATTGTTTTCAGCAACTCTTCATCAGACCAAACATTTGCAAGGGAAATTAACGCTGTAAATAACAATCAAAGTTCAAATAGGTCGAAAAATCAATAACTATCTAACACGGGCGCTGATTGGCCAACGCGGACTATGTCAGTGTCCGCATGTAGGCCATGTCAGCGTGTTGGTTGAGGGATTTTTGCGTTGGCCATTCAGCGCCCATGTTAGATAGTTATTGATTTTTTTACCTATTCAAACTTTAATTGTTATGTACAGCGTTAATTTCCCTTGCAAATGTTTGGTCTGATGAAGAGTTGCTGAAAACAATTGGATGCTAATATGTTTGGAATTTAGGCTTTTTAAATTCCTTAGAAAATAAAGAATAACTCTGAGTTCCTAAGTTCAAATGAGGCTAGTCGATTTAGTCGGAAAGTTGCGTTAAAATAAATAGGGATAGCCGCACAACCTTTTGCTCGATCCTAAAGCCTGATGACAGGCTGATGTACAACATAACGCTAACAGTTAGTTACCATGAGAAAAAGACGACCCGATCGCTGGGACAACACCTCTATTCGCCTGACTTTTGGAGATCCGCCGCGGATTCATCCTCAGAGACATAAGGACAAAGCACCAACAGAAACGGGTTAGTTTCCTTTTCACCATTTAATTTCGTTAGTAGTCAGTTTTTAGATTGGGTGCAGGTGAGTATATTCAAGGTCTTGTAGAGATAGACCGAAACATACTGTAAATATTTGGGGTGAAGTTGACCAGAAACCGCGGGATTTTTGCGTTATTATCCACAAGCTGCCAACAGACAAAAAAGTAGAATAACTTGAGGAATTATTTAGCATACTAGCAGCTAGTATCTGTCAATATGTTAAATAATTCCATAAAAGTGACTGAAGCTCGCGCTGAAATGTGTTAGCTCCTCTTGCTTTCGAAATTTACAACTTTAAAAATATGTGCGTGTGCACGGCTTCACGATTCCTTACTGATAACTTTACTGCCATAAAAAATACATATTTTATTAGGATATTATTCAGAGTAATAATATTACCAAACATGCCTTTAAAATAAATGTGCGAGTCCTATGACAATAAGCTTAATCGTCTTTTTATGCATTGTTGGATGTAAAACACGCCCTCGTCGCAAAATATTCTCAGGTATTTTGGTTCCTTCGCGTACCTGTGCGCTTCTTCATATTTTGTTGCTTTCCTAAATCCAACCAAGATTTCCAGAGAGGTGGTTTGTGCTTTGATTAAAGACCAGTCAACCAAAGCCAGTGTTTTCGTCATGAAATATCAGAACTGACCACAGGAAAGCCTAGATATTGCACACAACTTAGGCTGATGTATATTCCAAGACTTGAACTTGATGCAGTATATGTTCTGAGTTGTAAGGCTTATCACCGTAAAGTCTGCCAAGTATGTACTGCGTTGCTTGGTCGATTGGTGAAATAGGGGTCAGGCTACAATGGCTCCGTCTCAATGGAGCCGTTATGACAATCCAATCCCACTCAATGGGATTTGAGTCAGGTGTGGCGGTACGCTTAGGGGCGGCTTTGGTCACGCCAGTTAACCTGCCCCCGGCCTTACTTCCAACGTTAGGACCCTTGACTGCATCTTGACAACGGGTTCAAGTTGGGCGGGGGGAGATTGTGTGGTAGATGTAGCGGAAGTCTTGTTTTCCTATAATCTACTTTACGCATGGGCCACTGGGTTCGCTTTCAGTCTGCTGTGAACGAGCAGAGCTGAAATATATTTGCCGAAATCACTTCTCCGTATAAAAATACTCATTTTGCAACGATAATGAACATCTGAATGACAAAGCATTGCCGGACAAAACGTTAGTCGAATGTCTCGTCTCAGTAATCAAATTTGCTGAATTCATCAAGGCGCAGTCCGCTTGCAAATTATTTTTCATGCTCTTGATCTTAGCCGATTACTGAGAGGAAACATCGGACTAAAGTTTTGTCTGGCAATGGTTTGTCCTTCAGCTATTCAGTTTCGTTATAAAATAGGTATTTTTATACGAAGAGGTATATTTCGCAAACGCACTCCAGCTGAAGACATCTGCTACTTCATTAAGTACCTCACACTGATGAAACACTTATGAACAGTCTTCCTAAAGTAGTAAGGAAATTAGCGAAAATGTTGACATGAGAACTACTCTCGTATGCAACATAAAAGAAGACTTTTGTAAGAAAAATAATTCAGACACAAAGTAAGAAACCTGCATAGGTTATATGCTTTGATATAATGTATTTATTCTACTCCCTTGACCAAATTGTGAAAAACCTCTCTGGCCTACGTCATATTCTAGCCTCGGTTGGCTAGAGAGTTGAGGGTACTCCAGCCTTCTCTTACTGTCGTGGGTTCAGATCACACGGCTGCCGCCGATTTTTGAAATGGAGTCAAATTAATTACTAAAATCTGTCAAACCCCTTCTCAATATAGTATAGAAGGCCTCATGACAAACTCGTGAGGAAGGACGAGCCCATGTGTTGCGACCCTAACAGTAACCCCCTACCCGAAAATCAAACCCCTCACGCAAACTCAGACCATAATAAAATTCCGACCCCACAATTTCTTCAATTTCACTTAAGACTACGCCGCATCCCTGCTCTATGTCAGAAACCTAGACCTAAGGTTCCAGCGAAAATTTATGTACGCTATAATGGCGTCTAATGTGTCTGCAACAGTACACTTCTAACATCAGCATACCATTTACTCGAGGTCATGCTTTAAAAGGATTTCAGAGCTGTCTCAATAAACCAGAACGGTATTTCCCTTAGTTCATAACCTATTTTATACTTGCGGTAATGTCGTTGGGGAAAATAGCCCATCACTGAGCTAAAATGACTAGAAGCTAATAATACAACGACGTGGTAAAAAGGCACAACACTATTCATTCTGTCTACTCCAGTCAGATGCTTGTTAAGAGTGGCAAGCACACCCATCGAGAAAATTACTTCGAAATTCACTTCTCGCCTAAAAGATTTAGCTTGCAGCAGCAGCGGAAAATCTGCGCAATAAGGCGGACTGTCAGCTACTTCCTATGCGGCCTGTCCGTCATGGGCGTTTTTGATTCGTTGGCAGCGTGGCTCGGTTTTGCGAAGCAGCCTTGGATTGCGCCGTCTGGGCGTGCCATTTTTCAGACAGAATCGGTCCGCAGGCAGGTTCTGTTAAGTCGGCTTCTATCGCAGAAAAAGCAGTGTGTACTTTTGGAAAGGGTGTGTGTGTGCATGCCATAAGGCGAGCCAACAATTTGTACAGGGCCAGGAGGAACGTTGTACAAGGTTTTGCAACGCCTTTACGAGTCTATCTGGCGATCATGCATAGGCCGTTCATCTTCGTATAGCAGTCCCATTTCATTTTAGGCTGTTAAATTTACTCGTAAATTAGGTGGTGAGAGTTAACAAAGAAAATTTCCGAAAAATTGCCCAAATAGCTCAGGCGTCTTCGATTTTTAAACTCTTCAAGGCTAAAACTGCAAATTAATTTTTACGAAGCACCCACATGAAGCAGATCCACGTTACACAATCGTTAAAAGCCCCGTGTCAGTAAAAATGACAGAAGGTACTTCCAGAAATATGAACTTTATCTTTTTTGGGAACAAATCGCATGTCATTAGATTCACAACCACTAAAAGGTGCTCAAAAGCCAGCAAAAAAATTGGATATTTGCACGAAAACGACATGTTTATTGCTATTTATTCTAACACGGTCTAGAAATACTTCCTTTTTGGTTAAAAACATGAAATGTCACCTTGATGCTTCCAATGTGGTGTAGGTAAGACAACAGCTTTTAGGGAAACAGTTTACAGAATGAATGTGCAAATTTTAGCGTTTAGTTGCACTCTATTCGATATTTTTTAGCATCCAACTCGGAAAGCAGGAGGCCAAGGAGTCTTTAAAGGGGAGACAGCAAGAAAACTCCACCTTCACTGGCTGCGCAGCAAGTCGTGATTCCGTTTTGGAGCGTTAGGCTCACTGATCAAAGAGCCCGTGTTCGATTGGCAGGTGCTTCAAATCTGTGGTCAGAAATGGCTTGCTGAGTATGATGGTTAAAAGGTCAGAAATGATCATTCCAGTCTGCCTTGTATTTGTCAAAACTCCCTTTTGCCTATAGTCCTGGTCGTTATATAACTGCTTGCGAGGAAGCTCCATTGCACAACTTGAGAGAGCACGTCAGATAAAAATATCCATGAGCGCCTCTTTTTCCTCTTCTTTGCTAAACATTTGGAAGAGTAGATACTCACTAGGGTTTGTAGTAGCCAGCTAAAAACGATATAAAATGCGGTATAGGAGGATGGTAGTATTTTGAAGTAGGTTCCTTCTCTGGCAAAAACATTGGCAGCATACTAAAACTTTTAAAAAGTCACAATCAGACCCACAGTGTAGTATGGCCTTGCTGGGGAGCGGTAGCGATAGGTGGATATGAATCCACACACACAGGGTTTTCGGATCCAGGATACTTAAAGTAAGCTTCCTAATGTTGGAATTTGGCAGTCCAGCCCTTCGCAGAGGAGGAGGGCGCGCAGGTTGCAACGCTCGTGCGCATCAGTAACTGTCGGCTTCTTGGCTAATCCTGGCTGTCCTCACCGGCTAATAATCTTCAATGCTGACTCACAAATGACCTCACTGAAGGCGCTATGACAACGCCTACACTTCGATCGCCATCCTTGCAGCTTCAGGCGTTTCTTCATCGAGTTGTCAACTACTTCCAACCTCTCTCTCTCCTCTTCTTCCCTACAGAATTCACTGGCATCTCACTTGCCGTCCCACTTCTTATCCTCTTATTCGGAGCTGAAACCGAAGCTCTTAGCCGCAAGGGTTTGCCCATAACTACAACTGCTGTGATCTCTTCAACACTGCTGATAAAAGATGCCGTCGGTAACCTGACTGCGGCTTCTGGACACCGAAATGCAGCTGAAATAAACAACAAACAAATCAACCATCCCGAATCCACCACACGCCACCACGTCTGAATACTGGAGGGTGCGTTCACCTTTTTAGTAAATGTCAAGCGCAAATCGAATAGTGAAAAGGATAGCTTTGGTCTCCATCGAGGGTAGGCGCCTTACGGAGTGGACATCGGGACTTTCGGTTGAACGACCTTCCTATCCACTGAAATCATTTATCCGTAATCATCAGCACCTGTACGCCGCCAATCATCCTTCCAAACGGGAAATTCCAATGAAGTGAATGATTGTTCGCCGAAAACATCCATACCTCCCCTAACGACTGAGCCGAACGCTAAAAATTAACTGCCACCGCAAATTCGATGTTAACTCTGGCACGTACAACGTTGTTCGCAAGGAACAGTCTATTTCCACAACATGGGCACCTGAAATAGCACCCCTGCATGCAACGTGGGCTGTTCCTAGAAATCCTTGCAAGAGTTGACAACCGCGTTAGCCGTGAGCTGCTCGCGTCATGGTTCTCAGGCCCCCAGTCCATCAACAAGCGCAATTATTTGGAGTTCCCATATTGCGTACTGAGACATTGCCTGATCAAGAGAATCAGTCACGTTGGAAGGGCCAGGCCCAGCAACGAAAACAACTCGGACGACAACGAGCATAATTGTCGCGCAATCAACAAGCCCGCATCCAATGCGGACGAGCAAATCACGGCGATTAATAAGTGGAACGCGAAGTGTAAGCCAGTCCCGCACTAATTAAGACCCAAACGGTGGCTACAGAAATGGATACTTATCATACGCATGCGGATGACCACTATAAACTATAAATACCGTGCAACCTGTGCATGTTTCAACTCTCTCGGCGCATGACTATGACTACGATAGCATTACCTATGCTTAAGGATTCCCGACGGAATCCGAAACGTCAGAACAATCAAATTCTTGCTCCAGTAATCGCTTCTTCTTCTAAGGGCTGCTCTGATCGCCTTTCCATCCAGTCGCGATGTCCACAGGGAGGCACTCTCGCTCAGAGGGTCACCGTGGAATCCCTAGTATCAGCACTAATGGCGAGGTGGTAAGTTCACACAGTTCGACATCCGACTTTTCCGACTGCGTGCAAAGACGGTGACTTGTCTGTGTGAAAGCGCTTCTAGACCACAGTTGAACCTACCCCAACCCTTCTCCCTCTTCATCAATTTGGATTCGGTGTCAAAACCGAACACGGAAGGTGCGATCGGACGCAAATGATTGGCGCGGCGCGGGCCTACACTCCGGCGCACCGCAAAACCCTCAGTGTGTGTGTGTATGTATGTTGGATCACCACCGCCAAAGCAAAACGGACGGCACGCAAGTCTCACAATCCACGGACGCACGCTGCCACCACCCAAGCCCTTCCAACATATCTGTGTTGTCAACGCACCTTCCGTACACGCATTGGCTTGGTCGGTCACCTCCGGAAGCCGTGCAACCCTCCTCCGACAACATCCACGTATACTGCACCAAACACTCCACCAGACCCTACTCCACCCTCCACCTCGACGGCAATAATCGACGCGCGAGATGCCTCGTTGCCCTCATCCACTGACACCAACCAACCCACAACTTCCCACACATCATTGCCCGCCACAACTCGCATCCCCACACCTGAACCCCCCACCAGCTCTGAGGGCCTGATATGCCCTCACTGAAATCGCACATTCACCTCACGCATCGGTCTAGTCGGTCATTTGCGAATCCATCGCGCAGAGACTGGTGAACTTGTGCCTGGAGCACCAACACACAGACGAGACCGCCGCCTTCACTGCCCACACTGCCCCCGATCATTTGCTCATCGCATGGGCCTACTAGGTCCCATGTGCATTCACGACAGCGGCACTGACGGTGATGTCGGCACACCCAGCACCTCACACATTCCCACCACCAGCCTCAGCCCCACTCACTAGTCGCCTCACGTCACGATTGCGTCGTCTATGTTGTCGGGAACACAGATGAGTGCCTCCTCCCTCAGGTAAGTGGAGGCCGTTCTTGCTGAATTAGTCGAATACTGTCTTGTCTTTTACTGCACATAAAAGCTCCTGTAGTTATATTACTCGCGCCTTGTTGCAATCATACTCATAATATCGGCACCTACAGTTCTGTCTTTAGCACATACGCCAGCCTCAGTAGTTACTGAAGATTCTTTGCTGTAAGGTAAGCTGAGATTTTGCTCTCATTGTTCTTTTCTATACTTGATTTCCTCCCCTCTCTCTCGGCCTGTCTGCCTTCGCCCCTCGCCTCCTCTCCCTATCACCCCTTTCACTTTCTTCTTCTTCTTTCTACCTCTTTTCTATTTTTCCCTTTCGTCTTTTCCCCTCCTCCTTCTTCCTCTTTTTATTCTTCTTCTCCTCCTCCTCCTCCTCCTCCTCCTCCTCCTCCTCTTCTTCTTCTTCTTCTTCTTCTTCTTCTTCTGCACGCCCACAACTGAAAAGTTCACCAATTGTCTCTCGCTCTCCTTTCGGCCCCGCCCACGGACGCCCACCGACGACGGAGCATGGGAAGTGCCTTTCAGTCGTTGACTGACTGGTTACCCCTCTCAGGAGGGTGTTGGCCCAGGCTTCATGCAGAGTTGCTCTCATTCTTCTGAGATCTAATGGTCTGTATGCACATGCAATGCCAGTCTTCAGCCAACCACGGTCCCTGCGGCCTGAAAGGCGCTGGCACTTTCTCTCACTTCTGCTTCCCTATTGGTGACTGCGCTCGCGCTCCCACTGGGTTTCAGGCCCCACTGCGGGTGCCCGAAAGGCTAGGCGGTCACTATGCGGTGGGGGAAAGAGTGAGGTCGACCTCGGCGCGTTTCTTCCCTCACTAAAATATATCTGAATGCATCTGAATCTATCACGGTGCGCTAAAAGCCGTGGCTTGGAGGGTCTGCCAACTGACGGGAAAACTCGGGCCCCCACGTAGCTGGTCCTTCTGTACGCGTGTGTCTGTGTGTGCGTACGGGAGGAGAGGGAGGACTGAGAGTCAGGCTGCAATGGCTCCCTCTTAATGTGGCCTTTATGGCGCTCCCGCGCAGTCGAGGCCATACCTAGCGAGATGGCTGTGTCAAGTGTGCGCATACTGAGTGTTTATCGCGCCAGCCATCTACACCCTCCCTCATCCCCGGTCTTATTGACTTTGTCTTTACGCCGGAAACGGAGGGGGCAGTGGCGAGCGAGTGGGTATATTCTGTGCAAGTCTGCCTAAACTCCTCTTTTCTCTCGCACGAGTTCTTTGCGTTGCTCCCGCTTGCTGTCGCTCTCATGTTGCTTGCCCAGCTTGCTTCTGTGTATGCTGCGGCTTGCTTCAGCGTCTGCTGCGGCTGTTGGAGTACGCGGTAACCATCGTCGAAATCGACGGGGGAACTCAAGTCGTGTCGTGTGTGTGTGTGTATGTGTGTGTGGCGTTCTTATTTGTACGAATTACTTCGAACATGTGCAGTGCTGTGCCCTGGTCTGACCACTCAATGTTTGTGGGTATCTGTCACGTGGCCCATTGTAGGAGCAAAGGCTAATCGAATGCCTGACTTGAGTATAAACCTCTACACAGTCTAAATGCGAGAAAAAAACTTGAACTAATGACTCTTATCTTGCCGTCACTTAAGCAAAAAGGTGCCAGGAACTAGGAATCAACCTATTTGAGGCGGTCTTTCAACAACGCAACTCGCGATGAACTCTGGAGAAACAGCCAGCAGTTCGGATGTCAGGAATGCGTTCCACAGGTTCGTTGACGATCACACGATGGGTTGATGATTCTAGGGAGCATGGGCGGCGACAAATGGTGTAAATCAGCGTTCTTTACCTGCTATCACTGCTGTGGCATGAAGAGCGACCGGGCGAAACGTCACCTACTGAACCGCTAAAGGCCTTGCTCGTGCATCACCTACAGAGGTTTTTAGAGTCAGTTTATGTGACCTTGTTCACAGAAGACAGGAAAGCAAACGCCACGAATAAAAAGGACCTATACTGGGGGTCAGTCCCCCTGGATACTTTGTAGTGGGTCGATGCCTGTCTATGTTTGGTTTTCCGGTCGTGGCCTCAATCTGTCTGGAGCTCAAGATCGTTGTGGTCGCCAAACTTCCTGGTGCGAGACACAGGTCACCCACGCTGTCCACGCACACACTGTCCACCGCACGGTGCCCAACCAATCACAGGCTGACCTAGCCAGTGAATGCACTTTCGCTCTGTATCCTGGCCTGACTACTCTCAAACAGTCACTTGGGACTCGGTCAACCTACTGAGCGGACGTGTCCTCCGAGTCAGACTTCTCTCATTTACTCTTCGTTCCTTTGTCTACACAAAAAACGCTTCTCACTACTTTGACCTTTACGGATTTCTCTTCTGCACTAAGTAACCATGGTCTGAAGATTGCGGTTGCTGGGCTTAACTCACTTAACCCCCTGCGATAACTTTACCTTCGGAGCAACCAGGAGCATGGAGAAGATCAAGGTTAGACATCAAGAGAAGTAAACTGATGGTCGCAAGGAGCCCTTACTCAGTGTCCGCAAAAGCTGTTGCACAATTATGGCTAAATGCCGTAGGTAGAAGTGACCGTTCGAGTGACGATTTACACTGATGTTGTTTTCCTCAGTTGGCTTCTGGAACATAGTTGCATATTACACAGTTGCACTGAAGTCACTTGACTTCAGATCTTGGCCTATGTACAGGTGCAGATCCCTTGCCAACTAGATCATGTCAAAACGCCTGTCCTGCACGCCTCCTGTCAACACAGAGTCGGCAAAATGAACGATGTTCCCACACTATTAGTGAGGGACCAGGGTGCTCATGCCAGATTGCAACCTCCGATTCAGGAAATATGTAAGCAGTATTGTGAAGGTGAGATTTTTATAAAAGGCGGCTGTTATGAGACAACCGCCATTGCAGTTGAGAACACTTTTCCCTCCTTCGGACGGCATAACAGAAATGCAGACTTATTGGTAAAGGTCAGGGCACTGCAGACCGTCCAGTATCCGGAGACCGAGAAAAAATGGGAGTACGAAAATTCGCCTGGAAACAAATTATCGGGGCTTAAACAAAATTTATCCATCGTGAAACTGGCGTGAACACAACCGACGCTGATTCGGTCATCTTGATTGCCACCTTCGAAGCGACGGTACGCCGAAATTTCGTTGGCCAAAGGTCTTCTACGCCAATGGGCCAGCTCTCCGCATGTCGCCCAAAAAATGCCATTCTCGGTTAAGAGAAGAATAAAACGCCCTATGGGAGTTAAAAGGCTGAGAAAGGCTGATCAAAGGTCTTCCCAGAAAAGATGGACTTCCAAAGCGAAATCCGAATTCTCCTGAAGAATTGACTGCCCACAAAGTCAAAGATGCCACCGGAGTTGCCTGGGTATTGTTAAGAGAGTATGATTTCGGCAGTTGGTTCATAAAAAAGCCAGAAGCCTAATTTGATTGAAATATGTTGAGATTTGACTGTATGATAAACAGTTTCAAAATTCTTCTGAAGTAATATGTTCATAACAAAAGCGCATTTTAATTGGTGTTTAATGTAATAGGGAATCTACTGTACTTGTACTTGTTACGGCTGTGATCATGCCTGATCTAGCCGGCCTCAATGATGTAGCGAACGGTACCTCTCCATGCGTGGCAATTGGCGGCAGCGGATCTCGAAAGCTCCACCCAGTCCCTTCTCCACTGACGGAAGCTGAAGATAGAAGGTCCAAGAACTGATTCCATGTCTTGACGGACGGTGTCTAGCCAGGTCTTCAGTTGGACTCCTCTTCGACGTTTCCAGGTGGGCTGCGGTGCCGGGTCGAGGGCAGCATAGGTAAGCTCGTAGGGCGGACGACGAAGAACGCGTCCAAACCACCTCAGTCACCTTTCTGGAATGGCCTGAGATATCCTCATGATAAGATCGCAGCGGATGCGGATTGTTTCATTTGAGATGAAGTCGCTATACTTAACTCGCAGGATCGTCCTCAGACACTGGTGGTCAAAAACCTCCAGTCTTTGCTCATCTTCAGCGCGCACAGCCCAGCATTCACATCCATAGAGGAGGACTGACCGGATGGATGCACGGTATACACGAATCTTCGTGGCGATGGAGATGTCACGTCGGATCCATAGGCGCTTTCGAAAGAACGAGAAAACCCAGAGAGCAGCATCGATACGGGAGACAATGTCATCCTTGCTCTGCCCATCCGGTAGCAGCCCATCCCGAGGTATTTAAAGCTGTTTACTTCTTCAAGTTGATGGCCATTTATCCCCAGGGGTACCTTTTCTGGTCAGGGATGCAGCTCGAGAACAACTTCGTCTTTCCGGAATTAATGAAAATGCCTACTGACATAGCGATCTCATTTAACCGCGACACTACCGACTGTAGACCACTAAAGTTTGAGGCTAACAGCGCAATATTATCGGCGTGGTTAAGATCAGTAAGTCGGCGTCCGGGTGCAAGTTCAACACCGTCCTCTTCATGTAGGGCTTTGCCGAGAGTCCAGTCAATCACGTAGTTAAACAGAATGGGCGAAAGAACGCAGCCCTGTCGGACACCAGACCGGATATCGAACGACTGAGAGAGATTGTTGTGGACGAGGACTCATGCGGTGGTAGACCGATAGTAGGCCTTCATCATCGCAATGAGTTTGTTCGGCATTTCATCCAGTTCAATTGTTCGCCACAGGAACTAACGATGGATGGAATCGAATGCGGCGGCAAGGTCGAATAAGCAAACGGCCCTCGGTTGCTGGTAGCTATGGCGGAATTCTAGAGTGCGCCTCAATGTGAATATTTGATCCGCACATCCACGCCCAGCTCGGAATCCGGCTTGGTTGGGTCGTGTCCTGGAGTTACGTACAGACTGGAAGCGCCTGAGAAGAACAACCGCGAAGATCTTTGCAGCAACATCAATAAGACTTATGCCACGGTAGATCTCGCATCTTGTCTTATCTCCCTTCTTGTGGACAGGTACAAGGATACCTGAGCCCAGTCATCGGGAACGGTCTCTTCTCGCCACGCGTGTACAATCACCTCATGGAGCCGAGGAGCCAGGGTGTCGACACAGGACTTGTAGATTTCTGCAGGACTACTGTCTTCTCCGCACGCCTTGTTGTTGCGTAGCCTCTGCATTGCATCGGTAACTTCGTCTTCGGAAGGGATGTCACACGACACTGCGTAGGCAGGGGAGGATTGAAAATCCACTGTGGAGGAGAGGGAGGGTGTGATGGGTTGTTCGTCAAAAATGAGTAAGTGCTCGAAGTGTTCACACCAGCGATCGACCTTGGCCGAGTTGTCGGCAGTAAATCCTCCATTCACATCGCGAACAGAATCACAGAGTGTCGGGGGCTTACCACTAACCTGGCGTATGATTTGGTGTTATTTTCGGGTGTCACCAACATTAGAAGCCTGCTCCATGGAAGTCGCCGTTTCGGACCAATACTTCTGCCGGTCATCTCTAGCCGACTTTGCTGTCAGCTTTTGAAGTTGGCGGAAGGAGGCATCGTTCCGGGACCTGGCTCGAGTCGGCTCGGCCGAAAGCTGCAGGGTTCTTCCGCTGATCCAGTCACTGCGGCGCCGCTGAGTGAATCCGAGAATCTTCTCAGCTGCCCCATAGATGGATGTCTTCAGTGATGGCCACTTGCTACTGCCCTCGTTGTCAGCCTGGGTCATAAGACGGGACTGGATTTCTGTGCTTAAAGCCTCGATAGTGTTGGTTTGCCGGAGCTTTGTGACACCAAGGCATCTCGCACGTGGCAGTTTGGGCACAGATGAGAGGTGAACCTTCACGCGCGTGCAAACGAGAATATGGTCAGACCCGTGGACGTTACCAGTTTCGGCACCTCGTATCGACCTGCTATCGTGGACCCAGCTGAGAAACCGTGAACCAACTAGAATGTAATCGATCTGACTGGCGGTACGGCCATCGTTCGAATACCAAGTCAGTAGATGTTTGAGACGATGCTGACAGCATGTGTTGGTAACAAACAGTCGGTTCTTTTCGGCAAATTGCAACATCCTCTCACCATTTTCCGTTCGAGAGCCAAGCCCAAAACGACCAAGAAGGTGGCTGTTTGTCGGGTCACTGGGCCCAGTCCGGCCATTCCAGTCCCCGGCAACAATTAGCCGATCTCGGCGAGGGAGTCGTTCGGCTAGCTCCTGCAGCTGCGAGTAGAAACTATCTTTCTCTTGCTGTTCAGCCGCTGACGTAGGTGCATACACAAATAGGACCGAGATGTTCGTAAAATGGCATTTTAGTCGAACATAGGCCATTCAATCGTTGACTGGTTTCCATGCTAGTAGTGCATAGTTAGCTTTTTCCGAGAGGGCAAAAGCCACATCGTGTCTACCAGCTGAGCCACTCGGACCAGTGAAATAAGAATCGGCCCCCTGGATTTTGATTTCTTGGGCGCCTGAGTCGGGGAGTTGGACCTTTGACAGGCAACAAACATCCACGTGATATTCGTGGAGACTGTGCGCTGTCAGACTTTGAGTACCAGGTTCCAGAAATGTTCGCACATTCCAGCATCCAATACCAAGAGTCCGTTTTTCGTTTAGTAGTCCAGATTGCACATTATTCGCCCGCACCACCGGACAAGGGTTGCGGAGCGCGTCGGTTCCCGCGGATGCCGTAGCATTGGTCGTAAAATCGTAAGTTGACATGTTCATGAGGTTTCTTGGGAATTTTGGATACAAGGGGTCCCCAACGGCCGCATAAATTTGAAATCTGAAAATAATACTAATAATTCCAGTTTTCTGTACGTCACAGTGACCAGAAAAAGTTTGTTGATGCTTTCGCCCCAGCAAAAATTTGGTGCAAATATGTCCCTATTACGCAAATTATGTTTTGCGCGAAATGTAGGATTCGTGAGGATTAAAGTTCATTTGCAGCTTACGATGCCGAATGACGTGATGTCTGCTAAGCGTGCACTTCGCATCAAGCTACTGGAAGTATTATGGTAAAATTATACAGCAAAGGGTGTTTACGGCTCTATCTAATCCAATATGACAGCATTTGCTTATCCTTGCATCTATCAAAGAAGAATGTTTTAATTGCAACCACATCTACAAAACTGAGAGAGCCTCATATATCGCCGAAGTAAAGGTAAGCAAACAGTACAGCTCAGTTCCCTACACATCCCTTAAATGCTCGCTTTGAAGGAGGGTTGCTAGAGGCAGACTGTTAAGAAGCATGAACCCCAAGAGTCGGTCTCAGGTGTGTTTCGCCACTTCACTTTAAAGGCTTTTGGGATTGCTGCGCTGCTGGCGGACTAGGCAAGCAAATAAACAACAATTTGTATTCCTACGGAGTGCAAAGGAATGATTCACAATAATTACGCAGAATCCCACTTTGGATCCCAGATCAGTGAGTGAACGCCCCATCCTCATGGTATAGGGAACCGGATGAACGGTCTGGAAAATCTAAAAAAGAAGATATAAGTAAATACATAAAGTTTATAAAAGTAATAGATCAGGTATATTGATTTAAATGTCTTAATGTTTGTCAAAAACTAGCGTGTGATAATAAAATGTGCAATTATCCAAATATTACTAACTTAATTAAAAAATAATTAACTACAAAACGTTAACTAAAGTAACCTAAACTGACTTTACTTAAAAAATAATCATAAAACCAAAGTAAAAATAGTAAACATAATAACAAACTGAGAACGAAACTGCTAACTGGACTTCGATATGAATAAGGTATATAAGCCAAATAAAATAAACTAAAGTAACGTTGTTGCGAATGTCAGCTGAATGTGTGTGCAGAGCTTAGCGTCGCGAACTATACTTATCTAACTCAAGAGCGTTAAGTTGGACCATAGAAAGTTTGAAGTAGATGCCCTCCTAACTGCCAAATGTTTTTCACAAATATAAAGAACCCTGATAAACTCTAAAGTAAATTTAAGTAAAAACATGCCTGAATTTGTGACACTGAATAAACTACCAATGCTTAAGAAATATAAATAAATTGCTTTTTATTGATAGCACCCTATTTTTGCGAGTATATTGGATTATTTAGGCAATTTATGGGACCTCAATTAGGATTCAACCAATAATTAAAACCCAAAAATTAAAACTGATGTCAGAAACCTTTTTTTGGGATATTGCCGTGTCCGCTACCGGATGAAAATATGCGAAATTGTGACAGCTAAAACCGCCCTAAACACGCAGCAGGACACCCTGCGACAGAAAGCGGGTATTAAATTACAAAGCAGGGGCGAATTGCCATGCACGAAGGGCAGTCGGGCGTTTCACCAAACAATGAAGTTGCTGCATATTATTTGGTTAGTTGACGTAGTCATGACAACAGAGAGGGTGTCACTGGAAGATGCCGAGCAGAGGCCATGCACGTATTTCCTCATTAGAAACAGAGTTGCCCGCAATGTACCAATTTGTACTCGGGACAGTTCTGGTGCTTATATCGATCAAGATGCTCCCCAATGAACAAAAATATTACTTCAACAGGGTTTAGCTATCGTGCGGTCACCCCCAAGCTATTTTAGCCAGATCGGAATGCTCGCCTTTGAAGGAGTTTGCTGATTGCCACTTACAACCATCTGTCAAAAATCACTACTAAAGAACTTTTGAAATTTTCTGGTTGATTTTCGATGCATTCATAAATTCAAATATATTTTATAGGAGCATGTGTTTTAAAGAAGGAGAAGGAGGAGGATAATAATACACATTGAGCTTCAGAGGATAACAGCATGAATGGAAGTTTACGCACTCGCACCTGGGAAACCAGCCGAATCCACAATTGGCAGCAAACGTATTATCCTCTACTGCAGACCTGTCGTCAGAAAATCAAATTACGAACGTGGCCCTGTCCCATGGGAATAATTCCCTATTAATTTTTACTTCTATAGGGATAAGGCCGGAAGTGTAAAAGGCGAGGACATATTTGGGTGTTTTATCTTCCATCTTGAAACTTTTTCGAAATATACCAATTTGTTTGCGAAGCTTGGCCAAAGTGGAGACTGATAAAGCCAAAGAAAACCAAATTATATATACGGTTTGAATATTTCAGTGCAAAGTATAGGTTTGTTTGTAGTGTTTTTTTCCTGTAAGAAACTGAAAAGTATACGTTTTTTATCCTTTGCCAGAACTCAAGAGTCATTTCGTATAAAATTGTGAAATTTAAAGACAGAAAACCGCATTTTTTGCAGAAAAAATACAGTGGATAACGCCAATTGCTCTAAAGATGTCATGCTTGTGACCGCCTCGAACTGGCTGTGCGCAACAGTAAGTCTCTAGATCAGTTTGGGCACCATTGTAGGCATATCAAGGAGCAGGTTTGTTTTTAAGTAAGAAGATTTGAGAGGAGGTTCCAGATATTTCTGAGGGTTTTTGGCTGCTTTCAGTAAGTAAATAAAAATATAAACCAAGTTTTCGGAGATAGTTTTCGTTTATCAACAAAAACCATTTTCATAAAAGGCAAAAATTTAGAAAAGCGAAAATTCGTGACGAATGAATTGACTCGCTTTAGGTAGAACGCATTGCTTTCCCATGCAAATAATGGAATAAATAAAGTGAAATAGGATTGTTTGAGATTTTCTTTATAAATCAGAAAAAATTGGAGCTTTTCCTAGACAGGATATGTTCACCATGCAGTTTGGAAACCCTGAGTGCATTTCTACATATGATTTGGCATCAGAAAAGTTTTTAAAACCATATGATAATTTTCTAACACGTAAAAAAGATTTTTTATCTTTATATAAAATTTATGAGATCAGCTGAGACCAAGGTACATATTGCTTAATTATTATTTTGCTTCAAAATTTAACTTTTTGGGGACAGTCAGAAATATGCTCGTCTAAAATCGCGTCCCCTGACGGAAAGTAAACAGTGTGACTTTAATCTGCACAATAGCACATGGAACAAGCATGCTCCAGCAATAATTTTCGAATCGAAAACACATTCTGGACTTTCGGATCTGATTGCATAATAAAAGCTATCTACCATATATGGACAAACTCAAGGTCACTTATTCTAGCCACTCTTTGAGCGCAGTAGCAGTGGCAGATCATCCAACGAGCAAATAACCTTCACTACATTATTTTTAATACGGCGGCCGTGGTTGGAAGACGCTCAATGTGTCTGCTTAGAGGCTGGCATAAAAACCCGTTTAAGTGTGCCTTTTATTCATCCTTCCCGAGCCTGCGTCTGGTGATCAGTCGGTGAACATAAACGTTCCTAATCTAGACAGAATTTTTTTACCTACAGGTACAGTTGATAGCCTTGATCATCAATTGAAAAAAAATCCCCGTGATGCAAGATCAGTCCGCGCCGTGCCCCAAAACCTTTCAGTTGTTCTTACTGAACAGCCCACTGCTGTCTATCAATTAAAACCATTTTATGTAGAACTCCCGCTTTTTAGAAGAACGGAAAATGTTGAAAACATCGAAGACATCGGTGTATCTAAGTAAACTTAAGTTCTAAATATACAACTAACTCTTCCACGCACAAATGGCGAGCAAAAAAAACAACCCAAGAAGGCTTTTATCTAAACGTAGCCCCTTTGTGAATTTTCGTGGGCAAATTCTTCTATATTACGCGCAATGTGAAGTCTGACCCTAAGCAGACAAGCTAAAAATAGAGTTTATGTTCCAACACTGTTTGACGAGGGCGTACATTTTTTCTTTCTTTTCTACACATTTTTAGATGTCTTGGATAAAACCAAGCAAATTTGCAGTTGATTGCGCCGACATGGACGTTACGAGGTTCAGATAATTTACAAGCTCCATGTTCGTTTATAGAACAGCACAAACAAAAATAAGCTTTTGATCTGAACTTTTCAATAGCCTAGGGAAATTCCTGGATGCCTAGAAACCTCAGAGGCTGCCAAATTAGGACGTGTTGGGCCTTCAATCCACAGATCTAAACTAAACCCTTCATAAAGGAAACCCTCTTTCTGTGCCGTAGAGCCACTCAATGAACAAAACTAACCACCTGAAATTTGCGCCATGCTGCCATCAAAAATTCAGATCTCGACATTTCACGAGCTAGGCAATCTATTTTGCACGCAAAAATCCGAAGTCACTGCGAGGTTTTAGCTGTTGCTGCATAATTTTATTGCACAACAATGAGACGAAGCCGACTAGAGCAAACAGGACGCAGCAGGTATGTAAAGCATGCACGAAGTTCGTCGCTGTTACCCTAAGTCCTGAAGGTTAGTCGGAGCCACGCGGCATCGCTGACGTCAGAGGCTGGAGCTCGCACACAAACAAACCGTTAGCCAGTGGTACCACCAAAGTACGCCTGCGCCAGGAGCATCTTCAGCAAAGACGCCGCATCAAGTCCGCGTCTGCGTTATCTACCGACCTCAATTAGTCAAGCCCAGCCCCCTCCCCCCCGACCCTGGGTGCAGAACTTGGGTTTTTTTTCATAAACAATTTACGTCCGACCACTGTGCAGTAGGGGCTGCTTAGTGTCAAAAATGGTTGAACTTTTTTGCTTATTGTCCTCCAACAGCGCTCAAGCGCTCTAGACGTCAGGAGTCCGACTGAGCGCCACGATCGTAGGCCCTCTCTCTGATATGTCAATTCCACACATGAAACAGTTGTCCAGTTTGACGCAGGCCTCAGTCACTGCATTAAACGGAAGAGAAGGAAAATTGACCACATTATAAAGTTTCGAGAAGTAAAATGTAAAGGTGAGATGGAACTCTAGACGACATGTTAATATCTACGTGGGGAGGAGGCTTTACATTGCGAACAGATAAGGCAAAATTTGAGGAAAAGAACAATGGAAGTGACAGAGGATAAAGTTAAAACAACGACAACTGGATACATGTGTACGCTGAAATGGAACTGACGAGGACAGGCTTGACTGGAATGGCTAGAGCTGGCTGTCATCAGTCAGTCATACTCGATACTATGGGGGAGCAAGTTAGGCGGTCACAATACGGTGGGGAAGAGAGTGAGGTCTACCCTCGGCACTGTTCTCTCCTCACTATAATAAATCTGAATGAGCTTGACTCTTTCGTGGTGAGCTAAAAGCTGTGGCTTGGAGGGTCTGCCAACTGACAATAAAAACTCGGACCCCCTACGTAGCTGCTCCTTCTGTACGCGTATGTCTGTTTGTGCGTACGGGAGGAGAGGGAGGACTGAGAGTCAGGCTGCAATGGCTCCCTCTTAATGTGGCTTTTATAGCGGTTCCGCGCACGTGGGAGCATATCTAGCGAGTTGACTGATTCAAGTGTAGGCCTGTTGTGTTTATCCGCCAGCCATCTACACTTTCCCTCATCCCCGGTCTTATTGACTTTGTCTTTAAACCGGAAACGGAGGTGGGAGTGGCGAGCGAGAGGGGTAGATTATCCGCGAGTCTGCCTAAACTCCTGTTTTCTCTCGTGGTAGTTCTCTGCGTTGTTTCTGCTTGCTGTACCCTTCGTGTCGCTTGCCCAGCTCGTCCCAGTGTTTGTTGCGGCTTGTTTCTGCGTTTGCTGCGGCAGTTGGAGTACGCGAGGCTCATCGTCAAAATCGACGGGGGAACTGTCGGGTGGCAAGTCCTGACGTTCGAACCTTGGGCCATTGCGTGCAACACTATGCAATTGCACCACGCTCTCACTGCTGTTTTCGATTACGATGGAGAATACGCTTAGCGGTAGAACGCTCACAGATCTATCTGGTTAGGGAACCAGCTCGTCTCGTTTTGCCTTGGAGCTCAATCGTACTTGAAATGCATACGCGTTGGTGCACGTATGAATTAAGCGTTAATGTTAGTGTTAGTTTAATTCTGCTGGAAGATCTATGGCGGTCCTGCGAACAGCCCTGCGCTGACACTTTTTCTCCCCTGCCAGGCTGCAGGCCTGCATTTGACTGTCCGTGACTCATCGTGTGTTCGCCGCGAAGCCTGTCAATCCTGCGTGCTTGCATATACCCCGGAGGCTCTTGTCCCACCTGCCGTAAATGCCGTTCCGCAATCAGCGTCACATATTTCCTGATTGGTTTTAATACAGGTCAGGGGTCGCCTGCAACCATGTGCAGAACACGGAGACAAAAATTGCATTGGCTACTGTGAGCCAATTCGTTCAGCAGAGCCTTTGTTGGCTTCTTTTACCTACAGTACACTATCCTTCCTAATTGGCCTTAATGATTTGGCGAACCTTCTGTAGTTGACTATCGCCCCTTTAGACAGATTTGTCAGCGTAATGAGCACCTTATAAATTGCACTTCTGCTTGAAGAAGAAGTTTGGTGCTTCATTAACCTTGAACTACGTTAGTTAGATACCTACGTATTCCAAAATTGCCTTCGTTGCCTTGTTCCTTACGTGTGGAGGCAGATAAATATACGAACGGCATACTATCCAAAAATATCCAATATTCAGGAATTTCGCATGTTTAACATTTAAAAATGAAAAGATTGTAAAAAAATCAAAGGAAGGCCAAACCGACTGACTTTTTAATTGGTGTACAATAGAAGTATAAGCTCCACCACATAAGATATAATCATTTTCTCGCTGTTGTGTACAAAATAAATTCTGCATATTTGAAGTGATAATCCAACATAATCATGCGGGTATATTTTGCGCCGATAATTTTTTGCGCTACGTCCTTCATATTGAAATGAAAACACATCGATTGGATGTCCTGTGAAGATGGACTTCTTTCAAAATGACTCGCCGCAAAAATTAAGCCCCTAAATTGCCAATTGTTTAATTTGCGAAATGCCATGCATTCCTTTGCCTACTACATGTCAAAATGTAGTTTAGCGCCAAAATTCAATCACGCTCACAGGCTTTTGAAAATACGGCTCATGCCTACAGACAACTCAGTCCGCATTTGGTAAAACAAGTCAGTGTACATCCGAACTCATGTAATCACAGTTTAACCTGTAGCAGCTTTGCGACTGAGGACAAACACATGTTAGTTTCAGTGACCGTCTGGCCACTTTCTATCCGCGAACACTGTGCTATGGAATAATTTTTGTAATTGAGATGACTAACTTAGGTGTCCTCACCTGCAAAATGTGATCAGATCAAAAAGTAATTGAGCGTTGAAGGCAACGCGCCTGCCAGCGTACAGAATGACATTTTGAAAAAAATAGCATAGCATCATTACTCAGGAAAAAGTCCCGTATGTAATACCGATAAGGCTATTAACCTTCCTTAAAAAGAGACGGTTCAGATTTCTTCAACTAGCCCGTCCGTAAGCAATTAGCCGTTTTGGGTGATATCAACTTGGTAAAGTGTCTATCAACAGCTGGGTGCGACAGTGTGTAGTGCCTCACTCACGTGCGAACGCTCACTGTTAGTAGTGTCGGCCTCTAAGACAGCCAATCACAAGCATACCTGTCTACCCAATCTGGTCAGTCACCTTTCAAGATTGGCTTACAAAAAGACCGTTCCAGACGCTTGGAAGATGCTAGTGTTCACTTCACATCAGACGCAGCTCGCTGGCCGGCAGTTGCTCGCTCCTCTGACGGTCAAATTCCTCCTGCTTATTCTCCACTTCCTTCTGTACTGAACAAAATGTTCCTATCACGTCAGGCTCCCACTTCAACGCTTGGCACACGGAACCAGATCAGAAGATCGCAGTTGCCGGGAATTTTTACTTAGTGAATAAACTCTCATGCGCCAAGTGCAAGCAAATTGGACGTTCGGTAGACGTTAACTCAAAAGTGAGCATCGAAAGAGTACCGACCGCACGGGGAATGCCAGTGATATGTCGCGTCATAATTTCACTTGAAAGAGCCAACCACGTGAAGCCGCCTAAACTAGACCAGAAACAGTGCAAAAGAATTCAAGAACTTCATCAGTTGTATGTGAATTTCTTGAGCCACCGTGATAGCTTTGATGTAATACGAATACCTAGAGAAACGGCCTGGCTGTTGACACATGAACAAGAACGCGTGAGCATGCCTGCGGGCATGCGATCATCTCGACGAGCATGGTGCAGTTGGCTGCAATTTCGTCCTGCCGTACCTTCACCCTCGAGGGTATGTGCCGTACTGGATAGTCACGAACTTATTCTTCTTGATTTGAGCATTCCATCTTTTCAACCACACAGAGGGGTTGTTTTTCTGAAAGGAACGCCTTCACACTGATTTTTAGGTGGTACCAGCATGACGAAATGCCAGCCACAATGAACTACGGATGAAAAGTTAAAACCGTTTACTCTGTTATCTACTTGAATGATTTTACTAGTAAACTACACGTAGTAAACAGGTCGCAAGACCCCGAAACATTGCTGAAAAGCGGATATATGCCTCTAGAACCCCCAAGACCGAGTTCGAGGCCCCGGAACTCCCACCTCGACAGTTGATGTATGCTTGAGGGCGATAAAGTACGCGACAAATGGGGAAATTTGACAGACCATTTCGCCATCACCGGGGGGGGGGGGCAAATAGGTGACCGTCTGACCGCCGCTATGCGCCTAAACATAGTGAGAGCAGGACTGTGGCTAGCGCGTGAATTAATCTATAGGAATAGCAGGCGCGCGCAGCAGTCTCTCAAGCCTACCTGGACCCGACGGCAAAACAGTTAAAAAGACCGCATGCCGTGAATGGCAGCGGTAACACCTCGTCTACACGTGCCACACACGGACCGGTCCCTGCAAGAGACCCAGGATCTCACATATAAAGACGGTGAAATTGGATCCCATCTGAATATAAGTACCATAGAGGTCACGCTGGACCAGAGAGAGACTAGAAGTATCAACCTAACGCATGGGAGCTATGACATTTTCCATCAAACTATAGGTTACTAACACGACAGATGTGTTAATTTGTTCTTGCATAAGCGATGTTTGTGGTTATCCCCTTCAAAGCACGCAATGAGTGACGAGAAAATTTATATCTCCGTCGAGAAAACTTTGCAGATGCCTACCTTTGAAGAAGTGGTGAGGCTTCGGGAGCGTCCACTTTGCTGTGTTCAGCTTTGCACGGTTTTAAAACGGGTAGAATTAGACAGATGAGGCAGCTTTTCATTAGGTTACCCGGAGCATTGCGTGTACGACTCTTCTCGGTAAAAGGAAACATGGAAGACTTCTTAGTAGGTTGCTATTACGCCGAATATGCGGGATCCAGGTTCCAGGAAGTTGTGCAGAAATAAGCCCCTGATAAGGTTTGCTGTTTGAGCTTTCTTGTGGATAAAGCCAAGCCAATAGACAGTGCCATCGAAAGGCTCAACCCGCCCGAGGTGAATGCCGTTACAAGTAGTAAGTAGTAGCTAGAATGTTACAATTTAGTCTAAAGTGAAACTTCAGTGAGTTTGTTGTCTTGACGGACCGACAACCCCCCTGCTCCTTTCAGCGATTCAGCCTCGAGGTAAATGTTTCTACTTGCGGCATTTCATTCCTGAAGCAAAATATGAGATCCCTTCACTCAGGTCTTCAAACCCACATGTTCGGACCGTTCTGGCGTCAGTGAGCTTCCCTAGGCACACCTGCGGCCAGTATTGTCATGTGCTAGGCCACAAAAGATTAAGAATCCGATAACTGGTTGGCTTTACCAAATTCGCTTACCCATAAGGCAGTGCCTATGCTCCTGCATACAGTTAAAATTGCCTAAGCAGCCTCGAGTATTGCAGTGGGACCATAGGAATTATCCGAGTCTATTCCAATCGTTTTAGCTCTAACCTCTCACACCGTCCTTCGTCTCCTAGACCATGGTTTGTGAAGCAATTCACAGACACATTACTTATGGCGCCAGTATTGAGCAAAATGACTCTTGAGTGTATACAGCAAGGAATGAATTCAGGGCCCATTAAAGTCAGCCCAAGGACTGTTTGTTGTCTCTCTTTTTCGTCTCCTCATCGACCGAACATTATCTTCGATGTTAACTGAATATGTTTGACAGAAACTGATCTGGGGCACAAATGACGCCACGTGTTTTAGCATAACTACCAGTGCTTTAAATACTTATAACTGAGTAACAATGCGACTGTTAGCCGTCAGAAGGTTGCCCATCTCGAAGGAAAAGTGGGAGGGTCAGATACCAAAACCTGCAAAGAATAGAGGCCTAGTCATCAAAGTATTTCATACAACAATGGTAAGACCTGTGAAGACAGCTGTCAGCTGCACCAAGTCGTATATGCAGGCAAACTCTAATCATTTTCAATGGTCAATTAAAATATGGATAGATGTAGGATCAGAGTGACAAAAAAGAGGATCAATGACGCCTTCTTTCATGGACCGTCCTGAATGCAGGTTGGTAGTCCTGCCGGAAGAACAAGCCGGAGGAAAGGGGAGCGGGTAGGGGTGACTGAGAAGGCACAGAAAGGAAGCGCCAGCTGATTACTCCTAATCTCCACTGTCAAGTCGACACTTCCGCGATGGTGGAAGGCGTCTGGGGGTCGGAGTGAAGTGTACAGCAGGAGGCGGATGAACTGCGGACGGCAATAAAAAGAGACACTGTAAATGGCATCTGTTTTGGGCCATGGAAAAATAAAAGTGCACCGGAGTGGGAGGGGGACTAAAAAATAGCCGAGTCTGTCCGAGTCAAGGCTCAGTTTCAAAAACATTCGTTTTTTTATTTCGGCTAATCGTAGACCGAAGCAAAGCGGCAAAGTGGGTGAGCGAGCGCCCCTCCGAAAGTACACGCGAAGGCAGGAGATAGTGCGCAATTCATATCCTTTTTTATCATACTGACGGCACAGGTGCTAAAGGTTAGAAACGCGCACGTTAAACCGAGCTCGCGTCACTGCATGACGCACAGCTACGAGCGGGGTCAGTTCATCAGTAGGTCTGCCAGCATTCCCCATGTGTGCTTTCTGGCACATGAACTTCAGTTTCCTGCACTATCATCATGATACATAATTGCGGTGAAGTATACTACTGACTGCCCATTGGCAGCTTGGGAATACTAAATGAGTATGCTTCAGAGGCTGAAGGATTTCAGCTTAAATATTCTTATAAAATTTTATAACGAACTAGAAGTTTGGTGCGAAAGATTTATTGCAAGTGTGCGCATTAAGATCCTCGAAAATAAAATAATACATAAAGAGGTGGGACATATCCCGCATAAAAAAATATGACCTAGCTTATGCAATGTCATGTATTTACATAAATTTGGTTTTCTTATTTTGATGTGTTCAATGGAGATTAGACTCGGAACGCGTTTCGCTAAAATGCATCTTGCTCATTGAAGGAAAACAGACGGGAGCTGGGACAACCAACCGTAGGTGCCGCAAACTGCGCCAGTGCTCAACCCCTTGCCTCTCGCGGCTGCTAGCATGTGTGGATTTGTAAGCCGACCCAAGTACGTCTCGCCAATCCTTTCTAAGGCTAACTCACACAAAGACTGTTCTGTAGACGCTCGCAGACTTCGGGCGCGGCCCACTCGCGAATGGTCATGCACTTATCCGGCAGTCAACTTTCGTTCAATCCACCTTTTCTGTACAGAATGCACAATTTTTTTCATCTGAGCTTCTACTTCTTATCCTTCCATAGGGAACCAAGCCTTAAAATCACAGCGGCTAGGATCTCCTGTATTGACTTTACCCACTGCGATGGATATATATAAACTTAGCATAAAACTAAAGCACGTTTTAAAAAGGAAACTTTTTATAGAAAGCTTTTTGATTTATCTTAGGCATACTGATATCCTCCTTTTGTTGCAGACGCGCAGCTTTCTGAGGGAATGTACGATTCGGAAAATATGATCCAAACGGCCAATTCCCAAAACTCACTAATTCGGTCAATATTTTGCATAAAAAGCTTAGTTCAAAATTTTTGCCAAACACATAGACCAGAATCTGAATTTGAGGAGAAAAAAGGGGTGAAAGGGGACAACCATGAAGAATTCAGCGGAGTTTCATGGTTGATTTAAAACTAATTGTAATCGAATACCAGAAATGTCTATAAATAATGTTGGCAGTTCTTTTAATATGCACTAAACGCTATGCTGACGACTTTGCCTGATAATTAAACTTACATTTAGTAGTCACAGTCACATTATTTTTTACGCTTAAGGAATTTGCCACTTCTTTACAAAGTTGTTATTTATGAAACGAGTTGATGCTAAGATTCGAATCAAGGACATTGGTCAGAGGCTCCTTGCCTGTGTCAACTGTGGTCGCGAATACGATGGTTAACGAACATGCTCGTTCCGTTGTTGTGCCTGGAAGCTCGTTCTAGGGCCCTCACAGGCAGTCGCAAAATGACCAATGATATATGTTGAAGTGGAATTGAAATATATCCGGGATCGGATGTCGTAAGGTACACACCTGAGATGGAGTATTACTGACTGAAGACGCCTAACAAACCATTAATGACAATTCCGTTCTCCCTCTTCTCCCTGACGGATCCACTTTAACACTTCGCTAAGCAACTATCTACGAGGGCTTTAGGTGGAGCTCCAAGGCCCAACCACACTAGCATGCGCCGTAATATTACTTTCAAACTCGCTTAAGCTTGTGTGCGCGTGCTTATCAATCTTTCATCTATTTTGGCACTCTGAATGACATGGTTAATAAAGAGTACTTTTTACTGACTATGAATCATATGCAAAGCGCTGAGCCTGCATAGTCCGCGGTCCTGGTTGAGGCAAATACTCTATCACTGAGGCAGAGTGTCAAGCTGAGCTGCAGGGAGTAAATAAGGTCATTCTGAGATCTTTTCCGATAGCAGGAAATTGCGAGACTTTAGTGGCGCAACTGTGAGTGCGAAGCTCCATCTCTTGCCTCTCGCGACTGCTAGCATGTGCGCACTTGTAGACCGACCCTAATCCGATCTGTCACATCACCTATAAGGCCGATTTACACAGAACCTCACTCACCAAGCTCACGCACACGGTCTGGACACCGACGCCCTCGCGAGTGATGGAGCACTCTTCCGACTCAACTTCCTCCTACCGATTCTCCACTGCACTATTCCTCCCATCTGGCGTCTAACTTCTTGCCCTCCCTCATACGGCACCGGGCCTGAAGATCGCAGCGACAAGGGTTTTACCTATTAACTTGTGCCACTGCGATAAGGCCAGATGCCAATCTGGTACAGGGTGTCCCAGAAGTAACTTACCCCTTTGATTTGCTAATAAAACGAAAATTATTAACGCTAGGATATTCAAACTTGTTGTATTCGAAAGAAAAACCTTTTTATGCTTCATTAAAACTATGTTTCGAATATTATTTCTTTTAAATGATAACCATGGTTGTTTCGACAACTTAGGGTTCGTTTCTTTGTCGTTTCCATAACGCTCCTTAGTGTATCAGGCGATAGTTGTCTGATTGCAGAACAAATGTTGTTTTTAAGTTCTTGCAGATTTTTTGGATTTGTTACATTAACCCTTGACTCCAGGTAGCCCTATAAAAAGAAATCGCATGGGGTCAAATCTGGAGATCAAGGGGGCCAAAAATGTTACCAAATCGTGAAATCAAATGATTTTGAAAGCACTCATTGAACAATGTAATCTTTTCTCTTGCTGTACGGGCCCTGGCTCCATCCTGTTGAAACTAAGCATTGCGTAGGCCATGTCTTTCAATTTCATCGATTCGAAATTCGCTAATCATAAATCGGTATCTTTCACCATTAACTGTTACTGTTGCGCCATCATTATTTTCAAAAAGTATGGGCCAATCACATTGGAAGCAGTTATTCCAAACCACACCATCAAACGAAGAGAATGCAGCGGCCTTTCTTGAAGTTCTCTTGCTTTTTCATCGCACCGAATTCTAGAATTATGTCTTTCGAATAAAACAAG
>JAYGXS010000005.1:9768558-9796907 GCA_036362985.1 Ligula intestinalis
TGACCAATGATATATGTTGAAGTGGAATTGAAATATATCCGGGATCGGATGTCGTAAGGTACACACCTGAGATGGAGTATTACTGACTGAAGACGCCTAACAAACCATTAATGACAATTCCGTTCTCCCTCTTCTCCCTGACGGATCCACTTTAACACTTCGCTAAGCAACTATCTACGAGGGCTTTAGGTGGAGCTCCAAGGCCCAACCACACTAGCATGCGCCGTAATATTACTTTCAAACTCGCTTAAGCTTGTGTGCGCGTGCTTATCAATCTTTCATCTATTTTGGCACTCTGAATGACATGGTTAATAAAGAGTACTTTTTACTGACTATGAATCATATGCAAAGCGCTGAGCCTGCATAGTCCGCGGTCCTGGTTGAGGCAAATACTCTATCACTGAGGCAGAGTGTCAAGCTGAGCTGCAGGGAGTAAATAAGGTCATTCTGAGATCTTTTCCGATAGCAGGAAATTGCGAGACTTTAGTGGCGCAACTGTGAGTGCGAAGCTCCACCTCTTGCCTCTCGCGACTGCTAGCATGTGCGCACTTGTAGACCGACCCTAATCCGATCTGTCTAATCACCTATAAGGCCGATTTACACAGAACCTCACTCACCAAGCTCACGCACACGGTCTGGACACCGACGCCCTCGCGAGTGATGGAGCACTCTTCCGACTCAACTTCCTCCTACCGATTCTCCACTGCACTATTCCTCCCATCTGGCGTCTAACTTCTTGCCCTCCCTCGTACGGCACCGGGCCTGCAGATCGCAGCGACAAGGGTTTTACCTATTAACTTGTGCCACTGCGATAAGGCCAGATGCCAATCTGGTACAGGGTGTCCCAGAAGTAACTTACCCCTTTGATTTGCTAATAAAACGAAAATTATTAACGCTAGGATATTCAAACTTGTTGTATTCGAAAGAAAAACCTTTTTATGCTTCATTAAAACTATGTTTTGAATATTATTTCTTTTAAATGATAACCATGGTTGTTTCGACAACTTAGGGTTCGTTTCTTTGTCGTTTCCATAACGCTCCTTAGTGTATCAGGCGATAGTTGTCTGATTGCAGAACAAATGTTGTTTTTAAGTTCTTGCAGATTTTTTGGATTTGTTACATTAACCCTTGACTCCAGGTAGCCCTATAAAAAGAAATCGCATGGGGTCAAATCTGGAGATCAAGGGGGCCAAAAATGTTACCAAATCGTGAAATCAAATGATTTTGAAAGCACTCATTGAACAATGTAATCTTTTCTCTTGCTGTACGGGCCCTGGCTCCATCCTGTTGAAACTAAGCATTGCGTAGGCCATGTCTTTCAATTTCATCGATTCGAAATTCGCTAATCATAAATCGGTATCTTTCACCATTAACTGTTACTGTTGCGCCATCATTATTTTCAAAAAGTATGGGCCAATCACATTGGAAGCAGTTATTCCAAACCACACCATCAAACGAAGAGAATGCAGCGGCCTTTCATGAAGTTCTCTTGCTTTTTCATCGCACCAAATTCTAGAATTATGTCTTTCGAATAAAACAAGTTTCAATATCCTAGCTTTAATAGTTTTCGTTTTATTAGCAAATCAAAAGGGTCAGTTACTTCTGGGACACCCTGTATGAACCGGAGGTGCGCCAAGCCAAGTAGGAGGTCTGTACCCTGCGTGAACACATGTGTCAACAGCAATCCCACGCAATGGAATTGCTTACTGACAAACACAGAGCACACTACTAAGGCCTTTTCTGCCTCATTGGGCGTCATCAGGTGGTGGTAGTCCAACTTCAGTGTAGCAACGGAAATTGCCGCCACACCCGAGTTTCGGACTCGCGTCTCTCCGGTCAGAGGCGACCACTCTTACCCTTGAGCCACGGGTCCGCCATGTTGTCGGTTTGTGATCGGGACTATATAGCAGTGGGTACCTGTACAGCAATCTGCTTCAGGATGTACTCATCCTGGCTGATGTCTTGTTTGCGAGCTAATTGGAACCCCAATTAAAAAATTGCCACGCCTCATGCCCAGAGGCAGCATGATGAAAAAAGACGAGAGAGTTCAATCATCGTGAGCGACGCCGTCTACCCTGTGCCACACGAATTGGACGCAGCACAGTGGGAATCAGGTTATAGCATGGCAAACCTTCCCTACATTTATCACCAGTTTCTCTGGCCTCATTAAGATAATGTTAAGATGACCAGACACAGTGGGGCCGGGCAAAACTAGCGCACTTCGATGTGCTGGTAGAAAGCCCCCTGGTATGGGCATATGTGTGCCAGGGAACGACGCGGGTCTTACATGCGTGGTAGTGCCCTAAAGGCTACTTTGAGAAGGAGTCACGCTGCAGCAAAGCACTCCGCATGAGAACCGAGTAATCTTTCAAGTATTTGCAGCCTTTCATGTCAGCACTTATTGCGCGCGGCGAAACATTCCATCGCGGGGAATGCGCTCGGAGCGCAGGTGATTGTTTAGAGACTTTTCTGCTTGGGCAGAAGGCCTACTGTATCCGAATTTGTGGATTCTCAGGGTTGCAGCAGGCTGGCGCCGGGTAATTTGACCCAAATACGAAAAAACTCACGGCTCTCAGCGGCCTCTCGTAGATATCAGGAGGATAAAGCGTTGACTGTACTCAAACTGTACTCTCTATGCGTCAAATCCCAGAGTCCGCCGATTCTTTTTCACAAATGGGTCAAATAAAACATAAACACATATAAATTTATAGTGCAGCAAGGCTGAAACAGTCCCGGCAAACGGGAACAACCACCACGTTACTCTAACGATGGAAACAAGCGAGTGTCCCAAAACGTCAATCCCAATATAACTCGGTCCATCTCCTTGAACCTTTTTCTTCTTCGTCTTCTTTGGGGGAAGATGAAAACAGTAACAACCTACTTTTACATTTTGCAGTAGCCCGATTTTCCTGTTTTTGTTAAACCCAGCCAATTTAAGGTCAATTTTCCATCAATAGGCATCAGTTGCCTGAGCAACAGGAGGTTTTTTTGAGCGAGTTGATTCTATTTAGCCCAGTAAAACAACTGCAAGTGGCCTTAATATCATATTCTTTGGTTACTTTCGGCACAATAACATATTTATTTACACTCGTTTACCAAGAATTGAACGTTTAACCACCAATTCCTTAAGACGCCTGGGAGGGGGGAGTGAATATTTAGGCTGCCCTACAAGACAGTCTTGTCATTTATTCATTTGACATTGTGAAACAGTGCCCTTTAACTTTAGTACCCGGCTGCCACCGCAGTATATTACTGTAGAGTAGTTTTCAGTATCCGGCAAAAAGTGAAGCATTTTCCGAAAAAAAAACAAGACCTGTTTTTAAACTCACGTTTCGCCCGGTGCTTAGCGTTGATTTTCGGAGGAGCCGTGGAGGCGCAGTAGGCATCGGTCTGAGCGCATAGGCAACAATAAAAATTCATTTATCGAATTAAGCAGCAAAAATGTCGGCAAAACTGGCATCCATAAATATCAGAAACTAAAATAAAGATCACTTGCCCTCATTAATCGAAATGGACATTTACTGAGACATAAAACATTACTAGGTCACGGGAAAGGAGGCACACATTGCAAAATAGTTGCTCCAAACCGGGAAAAAAACATACAAAGTAACTAGACAATCCAACATGCAACAGTCAAGTGGAATATTCTACAATCGCATAAACGTAACACAAAAGTCACCGAGTGACCAATCCATGCAAACTCACTCAGTCAAGTCGACTGTTCACTGGGCGCATACTCCTTCAGCGGAGGAAAATAATGCACAGGTAAAAAAAGCTGCTAGTTGGAGGCAAACAGAGGGGAGCTTTAAAAAAATTTCTTACGGGGGAGGAGGAGGACGAGGGTAGAGTGGGAGAGGACGAAGTGAGAGAGGAGGAAGCGACCGCAGCAGCATCATCATCATTGTCAGCATCGGCAGCAGAAGTAGTAGTTCGTGAATCCTGCAGGGAGTCGTCGGCACAGGAGGACACGGCGGGAGGGTAGTCGTCCCTTTCGGAGAGTTCGTCGGTTACTGTTGCGGTTTCGTCGCCGACAGCCGTCAGCGCCGCGGGGAAGGAAGCCGAGGGGTCAGGGCGATCGCGCACTCCTCTCCCTGAGGGTTGCTTGCAGGATACTGCACCGTCGTCGCCAGTGGGGAGTTGGTTGGCCACAGCGAGTTGAGGGGAGTGCTGGTCAACTAGCCGGAACAGGTACTCGTGCCGTCGCATATTAGAGAAGAGAGCTTTCTGTTGTGGGCGGAGGCAAACAAATGTAACCAGAAAATGATGACCTGGAAGAAGTTTTAGAAATTAGGCCGGAGGCCCCAGCCCAATTCCGGGGCTGTGTGTTAATTCCCAGAGATATTACGAATAACTGTTAAGGCCAGGATTAAGATACGGGAATATAAAACATCCTTGGGGTTTTGCACGAGTCCATCTGCATTACCGGAGGGTCTTCTGTTCCCGCCTTTTACCAATAAGCGCCACTAGGATAATGCAGAGGCCAAGACGTCGTCCAACTCTAGGGAGCAAGATGACCGAGCCATCATCACTTCCAATTTCGCCACGGGTAATGAACGTTTAGCAGTTTACGGCCCGAAAGCCGGCCATCAAACAATTTGCGTGTAAGCGGGAACCATGCTCTATAGGGGGGGGGGGGGGGGACCACAGCAGACGCGTCTTCGACCGCGTTCCACCCGCCCTCACGGCGGCCAAGGTCTGCTACACCAAACCTCCCTACGGTGAATCAATCTTCCCTCCTCCATGTTTTTGACGACGGAGCAGCCCCTCTCGACCACGCTGCTCCGACTTCCCCTCCTCTACACCGCCGGGTTTGAGGCCCACCCGGCGAGCCTCCTGATCCAACGAGGGCTACTAGCTAGCCAGCCATGCTTTATAGGGGGGAGCTGCTAATTGTCGTAAGTATGCAGTAGCGTACTGACTGCAACCTATAAGTACTGCAACTCCACGTGTATCCGATGACGGATCCACGGCAGATTTTGAAACGTCAGGTGAATAAATTTCTTGTCACAGAGATTATATCAACCTCTTTTCAATTACTTCCTGGGATTCGCATGTTCGCTTGTATTGCTAGGTAGCCCATAGTCCACGGGATGCAACAAATATCCATTTTCTTACAGGTATTATACGAGTAAACTTATTTGTACATTCCTAACTTACTCCCAACCCACTGATTGCGCTGTCCAGAAATTAGTACTGTTTGCTTGACCCAACTCCTGGTTGCCACATGTGCACAACGTTTTCTCAACTTTCAGCGCGTCGTAAAAGCGGCGATAATCAGTTCACAGTTCTAGTAGGCGGCAACAAGGTTTTTCTAGTAGTCGCGTGAGCACTGCGATTCCAGAACTGTGAAATGACTGTGACGATTTTGATCAACACATACAACACAGACTAGTGTGCATAGCCGAGCTCGACACGCTATGATTTTTTGTGGAATAATGAGAGATGGGCTAAGTGCTGTGATAAATAATCGGCAGTGCGGACAAAGATGAGATTACCATCATTATCATCATCAGCCTGCCAGCAAGCCAGCCAGCCAACCGGTCATATCCAACCCCAGGTTCGAGTCCAGGACCGGCTGGTGTCAAATCTAACGCCCTAATTTTTTAAGCTATGGGATTGTTTCCCTGTCGGTTGCGATCGAGTGCATTAACAGTGTTAGTCGGGAGCGTTCACTCTTGCCCCCCCCCCCCAAAACGGGCTGCAGGATAGATGCGCTGAACTGCCATGCGAGCCAGATCAGCGTACAGTAGGCGTTATTGGGGTTGCGCTCCTATATAGCAAATGCCGAACTCGGGAGGCAGGGGGACGTGGTTGGTTGGTTAGTAGCCCTTTTTGGATCAGGAGTTACCACCGGCGACGAAACTGGGTGCCGTTGGGAGACGGAAAAAAGCCGCGACCTCGGCCGGCTTGAGCCAAAGGTCCACAGGGGTGAGTTGGGTGCCTGGCTGGGAACTGCAGGCGAAGAGATGACGGCAGTCATGCGGCGAGACGCCGCGGTCGGGACAGCAGTCGGGTATGGACGGGTCGAGCCGGTGTTGGTACTGGCAAAGGAGCATGCAGCTGCCACTGCGTAGCTGCGCAGGGGTACAGCGAGTGATCCTCGAGAGTTGCCGTTCCGTGGCCGCAATCGGAGGTGGATAGCCACCCAGAAGGACCAGGGGGTGGTAGGTGGATTTTGCGTCCACAACGGCTCTCTGGTAGCCTGTCCTGATGGCGGAGCCATCAACGGGTAGATCCGAGAGAGAGGATGCGACAGCTGCCTTGTGGAGACCTCGGATTGACGTCCGAACGTTAAGGCTAGGCTCAGGAACGTTGCAACGATGGTGCGGGACGTGATGGCAGGGGTAGGCGCACGCAGCATCAGCAGCAACCTGCGCCCAATTCCGCCTCAGATCTTCGTGATACTGGCACAGGCGGGAGGGGGGGGGTGAGGAAGGAGACAGTGAGGTAGATGCAGTGCAAGTCTACCATCACTTACAACTAATTCACGTGCAAGTCGCAGTCTCTTCATCACTCTGCTGTGAGGCACACGGTGCACCTCGTCGAAATCGACGGTCGAAATGTTTTCGGGTAATAAGAACAGGACCGTAAGACTGTACGGTGCGATAGCCATGGGAGAGTTGTGAGTGGATTAGGTTATAGAATAAACTTGAGCCGTTGAGCGTTGGAACGCAGTGCCTAGTCCTCGCAGACGGTCGCACAACGGTTAGCGATGATGCAGAATGAATACCAGCAATGGGAATTGGAAGGTCATTGCTTGACCCTTGGCCAACGTTAGCCAACCCCATTCGATGCACAGTTTCAGTTTAACTAGGATTCTAATCCATCCCTGGGTGTCAAATCCAGGCAATGAAAACCTAGGGCTAGTTATATCTGACGGCAGAAAGAATCGTTGCAGTCTTCCTTCCTGTATAGTTAATGATATCACGGCACAACTACAGGAGTGTACCCCGTCATCTTAGCAGCCAACGCAACTGCCACGACTGTGAAAATTCCGAATCACCATCAAAAGGACAAAGGGTTCGCGGCTTAATGTTTCGAGCATCTGAATTGACCAAAGAACCCCAGTTCGAATCGCAGGTTTTTCGAAGCTGAGGTTAGACATGATTGGTTTAAGACGACTTACTCACCTGAAGGCACTCCCTTCTGTCAGGCTGAACCCCGTCGGGCACTGCGAACGTTTTGACGAAGTTCTCAGCTTACTAGTCTCGTTTTATTGCTTTGGAGCACGAACCCAAACCACATGAGAAGACGAAAAAAAAGGAGACATAAAGTGAAGCACTGGAGGAAGGAAAGAGTTGCGTACCGCCAGGATCTCATCCTTCTCTCGCAGTTTCCGCTCACACTCGGCAAGTTGTTGACGGCAACTTTCCAATTCACTGCTGTTGCCGCTAGACAGGCAAGAGGTCTCTGTTCCACCTGCGGAGCAGAACAAGATGGGGGGAGGGGGGACGAATGTTCGGCTTAGAAGGCATTACAATGCCGACAGTTTGCGGTAAAAAAATGACAGAACAACGTTGCTGACAAAGAGAGGGGAGACTGAAATGGCCATTTCTCGTTTGTTCCCCATCATCAGCCGCCTATACTTTTGGCCGGACTCGAGAGAGAGCCCCAAGGCAGAACGGGACGAGACAGTTGGTTCCACTAATGAAAGCATAATGAGTCATAATGTTCACTGCTTAGGTCAGTTGCCCCTCTCCTCCAGTTAATAATACCTCGATCCGAAACCAGATGAGGCGCAGACTGGAAACAAAATCAGCTGATTTTGGATTCGTGAGCATTTTTTGTCTGTCATACGCATGACTTAGGAACCTATAACTTTTTTAAAAAAGTGCAGATAGTAGGCGCTGTCACCTCAAGGTGCATTCAATGTTGCCTGTTAAAAGACAGCGTCGCAGGCGAACGCTAGAAAAAAACTTTTGATTTCAACTGTTACCTACTTTCGTGCGCTACAGTTGCGCTACACTTTAATAAAGCCCTCCTCCTCCTCCGGGGATCAACTGATGCGTAGAATTTTTACGAAAAAACTTTCCATTGTACGCAAGGTCCCAGAATGCCTACGTCGACGGGGAATCCTCCCGTAGAATTTACTTTTCCGGGGGATGGGGAGGGAAAAATGGCGAACTCCACTTCACGCTGCATCAACCAATGACTGCTCGAGGCGGCTGACACATGACAAATGTAGAAAAAAAACAGCGAAATGACAGCCTCCTGCACCTAAAAGTCTGCGTTGGTTGCAGCAGACCCAAGAGTGCCAACACCATCAGACATTTAAATATTCTTTACTGCATACTTGCGTAAAACTATTGAAAAAAACGACAATGCGTCACAAAAGTGCTACGTGATTCCCCCCTCGCTCCCTCAAAAACAAGCAAACGGGCTATCCACTCTTACTGACCGAAAATTATTCGAGACTATCTGTTCAGTTGGTGGGCACTAGCTCCGGGAGTCCTGACAGTTAAACAGACCCCTTCTCTGCAATTATTTCCCATACTGGCAGCAAAGGTATGAGTTCAAAGCCCAGACACCTGTTTCGTCAATATCTTGCAAGCGCACGGTATAGCCGCGAGGGAGTCGGTTAGGCGAAGGTTCTCCCAGAATTTCCTGCTGGAAGATTTCTGGTAGGCACAACAGTTTTGAAATGGTAGTTGTTTTTCATTTCAACAGAAATCAACTTCATACTCGGAGGAGCACAGTATATTTAGGGGTCTACGGGCGTAGCCCGAAATTTGATAAGGATATTTGGGTAGAAGTGACCCATAGTGACACAACTCCGCGCGGACGTTTATGTGATGGCGGTCCCGGTCTGTCTCCGAGACAGCCGACCGCAGGTTAAGCAAACTCTGCCTCGCGCGGTGGTTACTAATATGCACGCACTCGTAGGCTGACCTTAATCCATCTGGCCAATCACCTTTTTGTGTTTAACTCACACAAAGGCCGCTTTGCAGACTCTGAGACGACTGTCAGGCTCAGACTCTTCGATTTTACCCCACTTGGGTGCAGAACTACACACGTCAGAAAGTCAGCTTCCTCCAAAATATACTCCACTCCTTCTGTACAGAATAAACTATTCCTTCCGGCTGGCGCCTACTCTCTTCGCCTGCCTACAAGGAACCGGCTTGAAGATCGCAAAGACAAGGGTTTACCTCGCAACTAACCGCCTGTGATAGTTCATAAGCTACTGCTGGTTAACCGCGTAATATTCACAGGCTATCATTACGTAGGTCATACTACTAACTGTTAGATGGCAGTTTTTGCATATTACGGCATAAGCGCGCAGCGGCTGATGGACTTCGGTTAAAATATTCATGTCAGCTTCCGGTCTACGCCTATCCTCCCTTCGTTGTCCAAGACCCCCTGCCCCGAATTCACGCTGCGTCCCAACCATCCGTTCCAATGCTTTCACTAGCGCCCCCGTCCTCTGAGGCTTGACCTTGCAGCTCCTTCTGGCTAAGCGATAACAACTGCATCAACGCCCCCTGTTCTTCGGTGTGCCGGCGGACACGACAGTTGACCTCAGCTTACTCAGTTCGCACACACGTGTGCACACACCCGCGTATATACATCCGTGCAAGTAAGCACGCCTGCCTAAACGCCACTTGAATACACCACCCTTCGGCCGATGCAGCAAAGACCTCTGCAGGCGACATCCTCTCGGACAATCGCAACACACCAATGACAGAGCGCTTGAACTCGCTTCAGTCATGTAAAAGCAACTGTCATCAGCCCACACAATACACAGTCGGCACTCTCAGGCCTGGCTGGATGTAGTCAGGACCAGCGCGGGCTTCGCCAGTTGCCACTGCAGCCTGAGACTGTAACTTGTAGTTCTGTATACAATAACCCCCCCCCCATGCTGGTGACTCTTGCCCTTTTACCTTCAACCTGGGGATTTCGACCTAATGGTTGAAGTGATCCGAGTACAAACACTACTTAGACCCCTACACAGTAACACGGGATGCCGTCTTACACTCACTTAATCCAGAGCAGGTTCTTTAACCAACTTAAAGTATGGAAATACACCGTTATCTCCATCATTAACTGTTTCCTGCGGCCCAGTCTTCGGTACTCGCTTGATTTGCGTGCTCTGGTGGTAAGGCACGGACGTAGACAACAAATTTTGGCAACCTGCTGATACCCCCTACCTCTTTCCCCATAGGTGAATCCTTGTCCGCGGAGCCAAACTTAGAACCGTCAAATGAACACGAGTTTGACCACTGACAGTGCCATTTTTCGTATGTCTGTCGTTAGGCGCGAAAGACATCCCACGTGACAGACCCGCCATCACAGAGTGTGAAAGGAGACCAAATAAGCAAATGAGGCGACGCCATAAAAAATATAAGTGTCAGTTTTGGTGAGTAGCAGGTATAATTTTTCCCTGTCATTTTTTCAGGGCTGAAAACCGCCAGACAGGTAGTTCGCAAGCGGGGGGGGGGGGGTTAAAAAATATCACCTGAATGATCGGAGGAGGAGGGGGGGACCGCTGGTAACACCCAGTGCGTGCACCCTGCCACGGCGTCGGCAGTCATGCGTGACGATAATGCACTTAAGAATGGCGAGTGAATGGGAGGGTGCATCCGGTAAAAAAATTCGCAATTTCGCCGAAAAATTCAAACAGCGGCGAAGCGTTGCCTGCCCACGAGCGCAAGATACAGTCCTCCTAGCTGTTCAACCCATAAAATTGCTTCTTCGAACGAGTCATTTTACACACACATACACAGCAAAGGGGTTTGGCTTTTAGCCAGAACCTGTGCGGCCAGTGTAATGAATAAAGCGAGCTGCGGTTACTACTGACTGTCTGTGGAAAGCTAGTAAGTACTTTACAGTTATTTCGCTATGGCGAATGGATTTCAGTGCGAGTAAGCACATCAAACTTCGCGCCGAGCCTTAAAAGCTAAATTGCAAGGGTTTTCGTCCCACATTACTGAGGATATTAAAAGCCGGCGGCATTAAGCACGCGGGAGAGATTCACTGAGAAACTAAATCCTTCGCATGCAGCGGCATAAGCGCATCGATGCACGCGTTCCGAGGCTTCTATCCTGGCTTTATTCTAAATCATTCAGCAGTTGTATGCTGCCTTTTTGGTAGTCTGTGAATAGTGTGCGGATATTCCACAGCAGCTGAGTGATTTCTACAAATCCCTTATTTTCCCTTTGAAGGGCCGTAAATATATGGTTGCCGAAAAGACTTTTCAATAAAAAATTTTTCAACACTTCGTGGGCCTTTTCATTACATTCGTTGTTTGCAGTTCTAGCACACGGTTAAACCGCTAATCTGCTGCCTTATAGACACCTGCATTCTTCCTCTCGTATTTTTGTTTCTTAGACAAAAAAGAATTTCATTTTAAAGCGTTGCCTCAAAATGCTTCCTTCTGCTGCCGGTGATATGCTAAAACAACACTTCAGAAAAATTGGGTAATTTTCTCGTCACATGCTGACTGATGTTGCTCGATCCTGAATTACTTGCTGCGAACTCTCTACACTGTGTGTTGTTACTTTAGACAGTTCTCTTGCTATATATATATATATAGATATATATCTCGGCATATCAACTGTTCGTATCATCACATTTTGACACTCAAACTGTTCCCACAATAACTGTTTTATTTTTTCGCCGGATGTTCGCGCATAAGGAGATCTTTACTGACTCTGAAGGTCGCGCAACTTGTTTGTTCGTACAGACGACCTGGTTATAGGACGTGGTAAGGAGACGGGCTTTTGCGTGTTGTTTCGAGCCAGGGGCTTCGGCGGCGGTCACGTGGCCTCGAGTGATGAGAAAACCAGGGCTTTACCAACCGAGTGACGGAGGAGAATGAATCGACCATTACCAAATTATTGGTATGGCTGTGATGCAGTGCAGACCGACAGTCCCACTGGCAGGGTATTCGACTGAATTATAAATTATAAAAAATCATCAATTATTGGAAATGACAGTCTCAGTAGGGCGTGACTTTTGAATCCACCGAGAAGAGGGGACGGTTTATTGCGTACAAAAGGTAGAGGAGCTGTCTCAGGTGGCTGGTGCTGCTGGTTGATCTCCAGCGCGCTCTTTGTCCCGCCTCGGGGGCAAGCCTTGGCACTGGGAGCTGACTAGTGCATCCGCGTGTGTTATGCAACTCTCCCTGTGTCAAAGGAACAGTGTCTTATAAGAGTGTCTAGTGCGCGTTCACCTGTAACCTGATTGGCACATTGGGACAACTGCGACCAGTGGAGCACGCGAGCCAGCGCGTGCATCTGTTTCCTCTCCACAGATTAACGTCATCTCACGTGGACAGTCATCGCCTGTATGCAGTCAGATCTAGCAAACAAAGACACTTGGCTAGGCTCGACGTCTCAGCAAGGCCTCCAAACGTGGCTAGCATTTGGTCCGGCTAATATCCTCACAAGACTAGCCTGCTCAAGTTCTGGACAGGTCATACCCTTGGTTTGTCTGCACCTCAACGACGGTAACTTAGACCCGAAGATGTTACAGGAGAACCTCACCAAAAAACATAAGCGGGAGACTATAATGGCAATTTCCGGCTTATTAGCTGTCATCAGCCAGCCATAGACGATCCCAGGACCTACACACTGGGACTTAACACAGAGTCCTCGCAGGCAGCTGTACAGTGATAAGTATAAATACAGGTGGGAATACGGACAAAAACGGAGGCCATTTTCTTCAGAAAGCCGAACTGTACGATGTCAGCCCTGACTATCCTAGAAAGTGGACGTTGCTAGAGGCCACCAGGACGCAGTCAAGAAGGCATTGCCAGTTGGCGATGTCATGAAATGTTGACCCAAATTCTGAAACACTTTTGCGATCAAGAAAGAGTAATATTAAGCCGAATTGATACTCTTTAATAAAAAGCAACCGATCGCTAACGGAAATCAATTGTCCCGCTCTGCTTTGGTGCTCATTCGCCAGCCCCGCCAGTGGCCAGTAGTCTAGGCAGATAGCAGTGCCGAAAAAGACAGGGTGGACTAGAAAGACCGTCTCTGACTCAGTAGACGTCATCAGCTAGTCAGACCCAACCCCAAGTGGTGCACAACCGGAGACTCGGACCCGCTAAATGGGATTGGGCATGACTAGCTGAGATGAGCCAGAAATGGCTATTCCAGTCTCCTTTGTCTTTCCCAGCAATGCTATCTGCTAAAGCGGGATGTCCGGTACTAGCCGCTGAGCAGATGCTGGTAGGGCTAGAGATTGGGTCCCGAAGGCACAAAGGGACGTGTGCGTCCAATGACATGATAGGCGAACAGCCCGTCCCTTGCTACCGTCGGAATGCTGAATCTGCTGAATGCAGGGTTCCCTGTAAAAAAATTTTACGTTGAAAACCTATCGATTATTCCCAACGCTCTCAGCGGAAGCCAGCGCCAGTTATGTGAAGTAATGTGGTCTTGCATAGGGCCCTTGTTCTATGTCAAAGATGAATCCTTCATGACAGAGTTTGGGACATGCAACTTACCAAATTAATGAGATTGAAATGAGCTAATCAAACAGAAAATTTCCGAAACCTCAGTGCTGCCCCTTACACTAAATAACAAGTAGGGATAATGATATTGTCTAGAGAAGCTGCTGTGGTACAGCTAAGTCGCGCGTGAAAACGTGGGCTGACCTTGAAAAAACGTGGCAGCTGAAATGACTTTTCGCTGAGAGTCTTTGAGTCAGCGAAAGATCTTGAGACTGTACCGTGCAAAAAAATGAAGCACCAAATCAAATTAAAACCAACTAAGAGAGAAAGGCTTTCTGCCATTAAAAAGATGGGATGAGATAAAATGGCCAAGGAAGGATACATCGTTCCGCGAGTATGTGTCAAATAGGTGTTCTTTTTCCTGGATAAAGCATACTTTGCAACTGGAGTTCGCCCTTGAAGCATGGAGACCCCAGACCACTTAAGGGTTCAGCATCCTGGATAAGTTTGTCGAGGTGCACTAAAATTTGTAACCGTTACTATCCCCTCAAAAGCGACCAGTTCGAGTTACAGGCAGCTAAGGGGTAACTTAATAAAAACTTTCCGCATCATATGCGGTCAGTAATGGCAGGTTCCTACCTGGATATTTCTTCGAGTTTGCAACTACAACTAACCTGCCACTTAAAATACGCGTGACTGGTGCCCGACTAGGCACACAAAAGTTTTTTTCTTCCCAAGAGTGGCTGGAAATAAGAATGCTTTGCTTGAGGAGGTCCGTGTGTCTGCATCCGGGGAAGCTTTTAAAATGAATGTGAATTAGCATTGCAGTACGCACCACAATACCGTCTGACCACTGTCGCCTTGATGCTCCCAAATAATAATTTATTACTGTTATAGAACTACTTTAAATATTTAAGCAATGTTTATTAATTGAATTTTTAGGCTCAAACCCAACCCACACCACTGACATTCAACCTGACGCCTGCAGCAGCCCACAGGCCATAGTAATTTCGCTGTAGCAAAAAAGATTGTGACTATGCGTAGAGTTTTTAATAATTCCTGTGTAATTTTGTTCATATTGGCTTGTCCAAATTCTTGACGCACTTCCGCTGCGTGTAAGACATAGGGAGTTCAAAGGTGTGCGCCTAAGCTGAACTGGACTGAAATTGCGGATATGAAAATGAGTAAATAACCGGCAGTTTCGAAGAAAATGATTTTCACCTGGCATTCACGGGTTTTAACATCTTCAAAACATCTCCGCATTTTGGAGACGATTGACGTAAAATTTTAGATCGATGAAAGACCCACGACAACTGGTTTACTCATGGATTGGGTAAACCTTTGGAGCTAAGAGCAAGGAAGAATGTGGGAGCTTTAAACGGGAATATAATGCTAATGCTACTGTTTATTAATGCGGATAAGCATATCATCGTGATGACGCATAGATGTCCGAGCAGTCCCAATATGTAACGATTCGGGGGGCTTTGAAATTCGCAAATTGATGTGAGATAATACAATTCGGGTGTATTCTACTGGTACTATTTTCACAGGTATTATGACTGATTTATAACAATAATTATCCTATATTATTAGTCCATATGTGAATGCCTGCGCAGACTCTAATTAGGAGATCCTGAGCGAAGCGGAATTTAATTGTTCCTCTACCAGATCGGCGAAGCACATATATAATCATAATAATAATAACCACGTAGGAACGTTGTTAGAGTTGCCGCTTTCGTGGGATAGATGACAATCTAGTAGTTGATATCAGGGGGGATAGTCAGATTGTAGTCTAACTGTCACGTTGTGTCAAGCGCTTTCGATCATCACGCACAGAGCGTCTGCGGCAGTCTATGATCATCATCACTACGCTGACTCATCATGCCTTTGCCTGACAAGATTTTGCATACCACACGTCCTGCCCGGCCGCGATAGCCCGAAGCCAATCAGTGTGCACCATTTCCTGATTGGCTGCAGGCAACAAACAACATATCTGGGGTTCTTGTAACCCCGCCCACCCAGGCAGATAAAAAAACTGGCCTAAGATGACTGCGAGCGACTCTGTGCTGTAGAACCCTTTCTAAGTTATTTCTCAGAGTAAATACTGTCCAGCCTTACCGGACTACTAACTTGAAGGAAACTGTTGTTGTTGACACAGCCACCTTTAGAAATGTCTTCCTCGATGACCAATTGAATGCGAATTCAAACAGCAGGTCTCCTACTAGCTGCGGCTGGAAAACAACGAAGAAGGCCAGCTTTCATGGTATTTCACCTCGCAGAAGCTAACGTTTTAGCATCCCGCCTCTTCCTCCAAGTTCGCACTGGTGACCCAGACAAATCGACCGGCGTTCAAAAGTGATTACTTTTTAAGCCCTTTCATTCTGCCCAAATTCCTAGTTGTGCTTAAACCTGCTTGAATGGCACTCGATTCAAGAACAAAGCAAGTGTTTTTGTGGACATTCTGGGCACTGTTTCATTTGTCCCACACAAGTGACAAATTATTCAAATGCAGTTAGGTATCACTCAATAACCGATTTGGCGAAAAAATATTGCAGTTTGGAATGGCATCCGACCAGCACGAGTAAAAAGCATTGCTGGTATAGGCAAAAGATATCAAAAAAGCCTTCAGATCAACGACTAATACACAAAAAAGTTGTCAAATTACCTGACTTTCCCACCGAACTCTGTGAACAAGTTTGGCTAGGCGGTTGTTTTGGAGAGTCTTGTAAATCCAGACGTTTCAGTCGCCGCCATAAGCGCCTAGACAGATTGTGTACTCGGTCTGCTAGCTTATTCCGCACAAGTGGGTAGGGCATCTCGAGCAACAAGGTGTGCACATTTGCCGACTGGCGTCGGTTGGGAAGAGAGCCCTCGTCTGAAATATCCGAAGAGGAGGAAGAAGCAGCTGAAGGGAAGCGCTTATCCCCAGCGCGATTGCTTTCCTCTCCCCGGTCGCGTTCCTCGTCGCTGTAGCTGTCTAGAGAGTTGCCGCCATCATCATCGTCGTCGTCATCCCCGTCGTAATCTACGCATGCAGCAGAGGTGGGCGACGAAGACTGGCGGGCGTGGAGTTTTTTGGCAAATTGTGAAAACCGAAACATTCGCGAGGCTAGGACACTGACCATGTCACGCAACTCTCTGTTTTCGTGGAAGAGTTCGTTTTCACGCCTCTCCAGGTGTGCGATCATATTGCGCGCGAGGTCCAACTGAACAAATCAGAACAAGAAATCTAATTTTACGTTAATTACAATATGCTTACTGATTTAATATTAGTAGGCATTATTGCCAGGAGCGAATATGAGAGTTCCGGGATGCAGTTTAGAAGCAGAAGATGCGATCCCTGGGACGAGAACTTCTATCACATATTTCTGATAAAAACAGTGACATATATAATCTACTTGGACTGACAGACGTTTCAAGAGATTTTTAAGACGTCATAGGAGGCTTTTGCTGTGCACTCACCAAAGCAGGCGGTGGCTTCAACAGTGAGTCGCTCGTGGAAGAAACAGGCATTAATGACGCCGATAAATAGCGTTCCCTCCTACCTAGCTGCTCACCATCGACCTTATACTAATTTAAAGGATATGTTCTACTCTCACGCAAGTTATAATTATCAAGCCAGGGCTCAAACCAGTGCACGCTGAGAACACGAGAACAGACACAGTAATGGACCACAAGATAGACGCGATACGTGAGAAAAGTGAGATAAAAAAATGAGAGAATAGCGAAAACCTCAGCGGCATTTCTCAACGGTCATAGACTGACTCAATAATGGAAAGTGGCTGAATGAATTCGTGTTTGTTATTAGCTAGAAGCATGCCTGTCTAATAAGTACATCCAGCTGCGTAAAGGGTTTTGGACTCCGACCCGAAATTCCTTCGGTCTCCACGCGAGACAATAAATGGATCGCGACTGCCTCAAGGAAACCCGGTATGAGATCTGCATTGTGGTCAATACAAGAGGAAATTCGGTTTCTGGTTTCAATCATTTTGATACCGACTAGATTTTCATGTGTAGGCCAGGCGGGTGCAGAGAGGCCGATCAGATCTACACAGGCTGCCACTTTAAAAAAGGCATGCGGTTTATCCTCTTCGAAATTCAAACAGACTTGTGAGGACTCCTCCACAAGTGATAATTCGATTATCTTACAGCTCTAGGTTAGCGTGAGGGAATGACCGTTGATCAATCTTACCTTGACTGACACACGGACAACGTTCGACCCGGTCTAAATAAGCATATATTAAGAGTGCATAGATGCTAACTAATTAGTTACGGAACTCACTCATCCCCTTGTACAGTAGATTACATATCTGATGAATGGTTGGTGATTGGGGAGTTTAACGCAAATTCGAGGTTGTTTATTTAGTTCTTTGGGTTGACTTGAGGCGCAAAATCTTGTTTACTAGAATTGCATTCCGTTCAGATCAGTATACTGGGAGAAAATATAGGCGGAAATGGGCGAAATTCGGCGTTTTTGATATCCAAGGAGTTTCCTACGCTATTGAACGCTGCGGTAGAAGGCTTCTTGTTTGTTCATGTTGCACTATGAAATAACATTCATAAAGAGCAAGAACATTTTAATTATATCTGCTTACAAAACGGAAAATTTTGTTTTACGTCCATGAAATTAAGGTTAGTCTACGTACGAGATACAGCACTATGGTCGAGAAAAGATCGATGAATTTAGTTAACAAATTTTGCCATACAAATCTGTCACGATTTGTGCCCTAAAAATAAGTAATAAACTAACAAGAGACCAAAAGCTGTTTTAGTACGCCGAAATTACTTAATCTATTTGACTCTACATGAAGATCACGGAATAATATATGTTTTCTAATTAACATTGTTGAATAACTCCATCCAAATGTTGTCAAAATATAGAATAAAATCAATAGATATAAAAACTTGGAGCGGAACAGGCAAAATAATCCAATAGAGGAGAATATCCGAGTTCCAGGAAGCAGTTCCGAAGGAGAAGAAGAAGAAGAAGAAGAAGAAGAAGAAGAAGAAGAAGAAGAAAAAGAAGCGATCACTGGGAAAAGAATTTTATTGTCCTGACGTTTCGGATTTCGTCGGGAATCCTTAGTCATAGGTAATCGTGAACAAGCCTGAGACATGCAAATCGAGGTTCAAGAATACTGGAGGATATTTTGGGTCACTCTTTTGTGCAAGTAAAATCAAAGAACGGTGCTCTGAAGTAAAAGAACGCAATGAAAACTGCTCTGATTTACATAGAATTGTAAGTTCTTTCATTTGAGGCAGAGTTTTTTCCTCCAAGTTTTAGGAAAGTCAAACAACCAGTCAAAATATCCCATTTTGATCTTGACTTTGTGTTCAAAAAAGGTATCGTACACAGACATTTGACTTCAAAATATCTAACAACAGCACTTTTTGAGGAGTTAACTTGTTCCAGAAAGTTTTTTTATTAATCTCAGTCGTATTTATTCTCGGCTTTTGTTGTGGAAATTTATTTTTTTCGGCAATGAGTTGATATATTTGGGCGATTCTAAAGTCATGACCCACACAGGCAGCTATCAAAGGAGGAATGTTTAAGAACTCATTATTTACGTTAATGCTTTTAACATATTTCTAAGTTCTAAATTTTCGGTAAATAGGTTGAACGAGATCGAACTCTTGAAATATTTTTTTAATGTGACAAACGGTAATTTCTTTCAGCATGCACAAAATGGTATGAATTTGATAACAAGTACAACCGTAATCTAACTTTTATGGAAATAGCCAGCCTATCCATGTGTGGCAGTCAATTTATTTTTATTCCACTCAACAGCCGGGATGTGATTTCCATAGAAAATCGTTTTGAAATTGTCAATAGAAATTGATACAAAGCACGCAAGAAATGTTTTCGTGCATTAAAAACAGAAAGTTGTACGAAGTATCCACATTGGGAAAAACTTTAGTTAAGGTGACCACATCCATTTCTGACAAATTCAATGCAAGTTTAAATGTTATTAGAAGCAATTTAATTTATAAAAATTTTGTACATGTACTTATTTTGGATTAACTTGCTAATCTTTTCCATTCCTATGACTTAAACATACTTATATTTCACATTGGACCAGTAACTTTTTAATATTTTCATTACCTGAGTTTGCAGATTTTTGTGAAAATCAAATGTTTTATGCTAGTAAATAGTATAATATCTCAACCAAACTCTGACTTTTTTACTTATGGTTCTTACTTTACTGTTATAATAGTTTGGGGGCACGCCGCGTGTGCTGACTTCCCGAAAAATGACTTTCATTAAGTTATCGAACACGTAGCTGATGAGGGCCAACAGCCCGAAATAGCTATCCTGCGTTACCTGTCTAAGCCGAAAATACTATTAAAAACATTAAAAAATATGTTACTGACAATTAGCTAGTAACATATCAATTATTAGTAGCTTTGCGGAACACAATCGGTTGATCCGACTCACAACAGCATTAACTCAGGATGGGCACATCATGAGAGATAGATCGGTGCACAAACAAATAATATATACTCCCGATCTAAAACCGGCAAGACACCGAGCTCGATGGCTCAATGGTTAGGACGTCTGTTCCTGACCGGCGAGGCGCGCGTTCGAAACTCGGGTGCGGCGGCTACCACACTAGAGTTGACTGCACGTAGCTGATGAGGGCCAACAGCCCAAAATAGCTATCCTACGTTGCCTGTCTATGCCGGAATACTACTAAAAAAGAACATATTTCATCTACTGTACCTTGGACCTCCCTTTGGAGCAACCCCAGCAACGGCAAAGGGGATGGTAATATAAGCAGAATGACATGGCCAACAAAGCGAAGAGAGGCTGGACTGGCCGTTGTTAAGATTCAGCAAAGACAACAAGCGCGTGTTGCAATAGATTTGAGCATATCCCCCCTAAACAACGGATCGCGGGTTAGAGCCTCGGGTGGTGACTGGTTGATGATGGCTAATGGGCCAGAAATGGTCATCCCAGTCTCCCTTGTCTATGTCGGTAATGCCATTCAGACGCATATACCCTACAAATCGAACCTTGAAAACAAAACCAACTGAGGTGCAGGCTGCGAAAAAACCGGGCAGAAGGGGGTGGTGGTGGCGGTATTTAAAATACAGCGAGTCAAACCTGCGCAGCCGCCATTTTATCTTATCCCTCTCCCTCCTCCTCTTCCACGCCTTCCAACCATATCTCAAATAAAAGTCTGAATAAAAACCAAGTGCAACTGCCACAGGATGCTGACGCCATTTTTTTACTTGTTTCTGAAGACCATGCGCGCGCGCACGCACCTACAGACGCTCAATCGCCCACCCACCAAGTCGCGCGCAAACGCATGACCTCTGCGCCTGAACTGACCAAATGGCTTCCCCCTCCTCCTCCTCCGACCATTCGAGGAGTGGGAGGCTGAATCATACTGTTTTACGACCCGACAGGGGCTGCTAAGCGGTAGAGAACATGATTTCTGCGGCGGACGACGCTTTTGAGTGTACGCGTGTGAATAAGTATAGATGAGGAGGGGGGGGAGGGGGGGCGGAGGAGGACAGTTGGCGCTCACGACGGGCAGTAACGCAGTGATCGCATCAGAGTGTGTCGCAGCAGCCCATTCTTACAGGCGCATGTGGTGGAACAGGCGACCGCCAAAAACCGCGCCAATACCAGCACCAGGCGACTGAGCGACTCGGGCAGTCAGGTGGGACGCGGGAACCGTGACTGAGTGACACGTGGGACAGTGCAAAAGAGGGTAAAGCCGCCGTCGACGTCGCAGCAAGCCAGTGCAATCCCCACTAAAAAAATCTGATGCGTTTGAGGCGCTCACAACTGCGCTAACTGCGCGTGTGTGTGTGATAATTGTTCACTTCTGTAGCCACCGCGTGGGTCTCGATTGATGCGGTACTGGCTTGACACTTCGCGTTCGACCCACTAATTGCCATGTCAGCGTCAGATGCGGGCCTGATAATGGCCTGACAATTATGCCCGCTGTCGTACGAGTTGTTGTTGCGTCCAGCCTTTCCAACGTGACTGATTCTCTTGTTCAGGAAACTTCTCAGTACACCGTATGGGAACGCCAAATCATTGCGCTTGTTGATGGACTGGAGGCTTGAGAACCATGATTCGAGCAGCTCGTGGTTCACCCGGTTGTCGCCTCTTGCGAGGATTTCGGCTTCGTCAAACTTCAAAATACGGCCGGGTCCCCATCGAGTGAGCTGCAACCTGGGAGTTAGCGTCTTTCTTTCTCACCGCCGCTGCATGCTCGGCCATTCGCGTCCGGAGTAACCTTCCGGTTTCTCCGACATAGTTGCTTTGTCCACAACTGCACCAGATCTGGTAAACGACTCCAGCCGTGGAAGTGGGTCTTTCGGTCTCATAACCCGGCGCCTGATGGTTGCTTCTGGCCTGTGCGCAACTCCAACTACAAGTGGGGTGAGGAGATGGCTGATCACTTCCGAAAAATTCTTCACGTACGGAAGGGCTCGCCAAGCGTTTGGACCAGTTGGACTTGGCTTCTTCTCTCGTTTGCGTACGCATTGGTGGAAAAAATTGCATAGGTATCCATTCGCTCTCATTATCCGTCAGAGGTGTTGTAATTCAGCAACGTTGTCTTCCACTTCGCTGCAATGCATCTCAGTGATCGCATCTTCTTCCTCTGAACTGCGCCAACAGTCTTGGCTTGGAGGGTTCTCGGGGTGAATCAGTGCTGTCCAGAACTTACAGTTAGGCCACAATAGCTTCCTCTTAGTGTGACTTTATCTCGCACTCTCAGGCCCTTCTCAGCGTGATTTTCATAGCAATTTCAGACACTCGACCTTATTATAGCGTGGTCGTTTGTGGTACCTTAACCGTGTAAGATCTGAGTCACCCTTACGGAAGCCTGGAACATATGGAATTATGACGAGATCGTATTGAAAAGAGTATGTGACCACTGGGACAGGACCTTTATTCAGCCGCTTTCCCACACCACTTGGAGTTGGAGTCGCACATAGGCCAGAGACAACCATAAGGTAGCAGATAATGAAACCAAAAGACCCACTGCCATGGCAAGAAACATTTGGCGTCATCTAGAGGATCTGGCGCGGTTGCGCGCAAAGCAACTATGTCAAGGAGAAACTGGAAGACTTATCAAGACGCGGGTTGCCTAACAAGGGGCAGCGGTGCGGAGAAATGATGCCAATTCTCAAGGTGCGGTTCATTCGAAGAGGCCCGACCACCCATTCAAATGTGATGAGGCCGAAAATCTTACGAGAGTTGGCAATCGTGCGAGCCGCGAATTACCGGATTCATGTTCCCGTAAACAAGTGCAACGACTCGCCCAATTCATATTCGGTGCTGCGACTCAATTTGGCCAAAACAAGTCGTCACTTCGGGAGCGCGCAGGTCAACGCACCGTCTTACGTCAGCACCAGGGATCCGGATGACTAAACAATCATCACGTCTAATTGCACCACGTGTGACTTAAGTTCAGCAGATCATGGCCCGCACACCGGTGATTAAGCAATTGGCAATTGTCCTCGATGGAGGAGAGTCGTTAATTTTCAGAATTGTGCAGTGGCATTGTTTCTGCATACTATAAATACTGTCATTTTCCTGTGCAGGATTTATCCGTTTCTGTTACTGTTGCTACAACTGTCTCTGATGAAGGATCGACGACAGAATTCGAAACCTCAGTCTTGTCCCAGCCATCATAGCTTCTTCATTAGGACGGCACAGAAGATGAGTTAACACTCTTGCTGTCCTCGGGTCGAGATGACGAGGAGACAACACGCGACAACGCCATCGCACAAAAGGCCAGGTTACGGGCACACGAAACAGCGCCACCGGGTTGTGTCACCCTGAGGTCATCGATATCAAACGACAAATGTCAGGGTAAGCGTCCCGTGCAGGGACCAATAAGAAGAGATATTGGGCACAAAGATTGTTTGCTCTTTAATACGACGCTGCGGACAGAAGGCAGGATTCTGCTGCCTACGAGAGAGCGTGCTGCCGACACACAGGACAAGCTGCAGACGAGACGATTGTTGCCCACAGGGACGCTGAGAAGTTGAGGCACACGCGCAGAAGCTTACGTTCACACAGAGACTGTTGCATTAAACTGTTCTCTACTATCCTGCCTGTCTTCTCTTCCTAACGTACAACTGGAGAACAACATAACAAGTGGCGATGCAGGTGAACACAGGGTCATGACATTCTTCTTCTTCTTCTTCTCAATTACTTCCTGGGATTTGTATGTTGGTTTGTATTGATACCAGGTCGTATGTTTGGCGGGTTGCTTCGCTTTGTCGGACACATTGTGTTCGCGCCCACCTCCTCCGGTCGTTTTGACCTTGTCTTGACATCGGAACAAAACGAATGAGGTAGGAAAGAGTGCGTTCTGTGCTGTGTACAGGCCGGTGACTCGCTATAAACTACTTCACATGTGGGTTTAGCTACTTGAACCCCCTCATCTGTATGCTAGCGGGCGCGAAATGGCAGTCAGACTGTCGATTCTAATGACGTCTATCATGTGCTTCACAGCCTGATGAGTTGGTTAGTTTAAAGGGATAGGGGGGGGGGCTTGCGTTGCATCCACCGCACTCTCACCCGTATGTGCCCCCCCCCGCACCATATCGGAGACAGGATCGGGCGCATATGATCAGAACCGCTACCACACATGACTCAGCCGGTAGAGGTCGCGGCGTTTCTCCGTCTTCCCACTACAACCAATTGGGATTCCGGCGGAGACTCTTGATCCAGCAGGGGCGACGACACACACACAAACTCAGAGTGGGAGTTCCATAAAGGCCACGCGTGTCAACAACGCTTCCTCCCCGCATGTTCGCATGTGTTATGGGAGCAGAATTCGAAAAAAGCCTCCCATGTCCTGCTCTGGCCCCGAATTGGTATAACGTATCTACCACGCGGCCCGTTTTAGGTGGAGGAAAATAGGCGAAATACTATGTGTGCATGAAACTCATACAGATAGTTAGTCAAGTTGATGGATTGACAGCTTCATCAGACCTAGTCGGGCCTAATCTGTGAATACGAAGAACTGTGCTGGCTGCTGAACCTAAGACCAGGCAACAGTATCGAAAAACCGGAAACTGGATTACAGCGGACGACTTGCCTTTTAAGATACTGATTAAGCAGCGTTAGTCAGTGAAAGAGAAAACGGCCTCAACAAAATAAATACTACTAATGTACATTCAGGGGCGCATCACAATACACCGTAACACCGACCGCTAAAACCAAACTACAAGCAATTATCTTTCCAACTTCCAACCAGACAGCTCGATTAACTGCGTCCTGAAGCCTGCTAGTAGTCAGGACAGATCTCTCGAGACACGTGGCCGGCCTTGCTCAGTCCAAGGTCGTCTCTCAGCGTCAGTTTTTCCTAGGTTTGTCAGACCTGGGTTTGAATAGGTTGCGCGAGGAAAGGGCTCGCAAATAAACGTCGGATCAACCCCTTATTCCGGTGATCAGGAGGCAGATAATCCAATCGCATTCGACCGAGTTTGTTGAATTCGCCATAGTGAAAACAAATGGATTTCCATAATCGGCTGGGGTTAGCCTTGTCCGCCAACATTCTTTCCACTCATCGGCTGAACGAAAATTAAAGACCCAACCAATTATCGGTCGGACTCCGCTTTGCACACCACCCAACTTCCATTACCTGTGCAATTGCGGCAGGCTTCACTTAGTGCAACTGTTTCCTGTCATCCTGCACGAACAGCTCGCACAGTAATAGATCACCTAATTTTATATTTCTGAATTGACAGCTGAATTCAGTCCCTTCACTGCTCCTCCAGTGGCTCTAAGCAAGAACTGATGGAAACAACTGCGTTTGGATAGGTTATAAAGGTTCAGTGAGGCTCAAGCGGTAACCCTGGAGGGGTATTGCCCATTGCAGGAGTTCTTTCTTTGAAACCATGCGTTAAGAAGCAAGGGCACTAGCGTAAGGCTAAGTTATTGACGTAAACGCTTGCACAACGGCTTCAGTAAGACTGTGGAACATGGAAATGGAAAGTCCCTGTTAACATCTCACCTGAAAGGAGGTCAGAAAATGGAGCGGGTAGGATCCATGTTTTTATTTGGGGGACCGCGTTTCAAAGCATCCAGGGCAAAAAATAAATTGTTTCACAACGCCCCCAATGAACTAATTCATACATTTTACTACTAAACGGCGCGAAAGGGTGGTTGAGAGCAAAAACAAGACTACGATCAAAACGACACGTCGGCACTAGCAAAAGCATATTGCTGGAAGAAGTGCAAATAGTCCTGACCTTAGTCCTAAAAGTGCGCTTAATGCAAACCTACGGTGAAGCAACCCCAATGGCATATGTAAAGGTCAAAAGGAAGCGGAAACGAGATTGCAAATCGGATAAAAAGACACAACGGAAGGGCTGGGGGGAAGGACGAAAACAAGAACGAAGAAAAATGACAATACGCAGTATTGACGCCGTCTGTATCTCCGCCACGCCGAATGGCAGTCTACATAAGTGGCTTTGGGAAGCCGTTACCGGCTGATTTCGCACTTTATAGGCAGATAAACTTACCAACCAAGAAAACTGAGACCAGCATGGCAATTTCTGGCCTATTAGTTGTTATCAGCCAGTCATACCCAATCTCATGCGCGGATCACCTGAGAACCGAAGCAGGGGTCTGTTGGCTAGAAGTTCAACGCTCCAAACGTTGGCGCTGTCCTCCGACCTAGAACTTTGTCAGCGGACATACTACGGTAACCAGCCGTATTCGCACGGTTGCATCCCAACTCGCCACAGGGAACGCGGTGAAACCGTACTACTTGTACTTGTTACGGTTTTGATCATGCCCGATCTAGCCGGGCTCAATGATGTCCCGAACGGTGGCTCTCCATGCGTGGCGATTGGCGGCAGCGGATCCGGAAAGCTTCACCAGGTCTCTTCTCCAGCGACGGAGACCAAAGATAGAAGGTCCAAGAACTGCTTCCATGTCTTGACGGACGGTGTCGAGCCAAGTCTTCAGTTGCCCTCCGCTTCGACGTTTCCAGGTGGGGTGCGGCGGTGGGTCGAGGACAGCATATCAAAGCTCGTTGGGCGGACGGCGGAGAACGTGTCCAAACCACCATAGTCGCCTTTCTTGAATGGCCTGAGGTATCCTCGTGATACGATCGCAGCGGATGTGGACTGTCTCATTTCAGATGAAGTCGCTATACTTAACTGGCAGGATCGTCCTCAGGCATTGGAGGTCAAATACCTCCAGTCTTCGCTCATCTTCAGCGCGCACAGCCCAGCATTAACATCCATACAGGAGGACTGACCGGATGGATGCACGGTATACACGAATCTTCGTGGCGATGGAGATGTCTAGTCAGATCTTTAGGCACTTTCGGAGGATCGAGAAAACCCAGCGAGCAGCGTCGATACGGGAGATAATGTCATCCTCACTCTGCCCATTCGGTAGCAGTCTCGCCCCGAGGTATTTAAACCTGTCTACTTCTTCAAGTTGACGGCCGTTAATCTCCAGGGGTGCCTTCTCCTGGTTAGGGATGCAGCTCGAGAACAACTTCGCCTTTCCGGAATTTATGGACATGCCTACCGACATAGCGATCACGACCGACTTTAGACCACTAAAGCTTGAGGCTAACAGCGCAATATCATCGCCGTAGTCAAGATCAGTTAGCCGGCGTCCGGGTGCAAGCTCAACACCGTCCTCTTCATGTAGGGTCTTGCCGAGAGTCCAGTCAATGACGTAATTAAACAGAATGGGCGAAAGGACGCAGCCCTGTCGGACACCAGACCGGATATCAAACGATTGAGAGAGATCGTTGTGGGCCAGGACGCGTGCGGTGGTAGACCGAAAGTAGGCCTTAGTCATGGCAATGAGTTTGGTCGGCACTCCACCGCCGGCTGGCCGATTCCGCCTCAATTTCGCCCAGCCCCTGTCAGAAGGACAATCTGCATGAAGGAGATTGCCAGTGCAGTGTTAGTGAGGCCTCTCCACGCAAACAGTTGAAGCAAAGACAACTCTCAATTTCCCCCCCCCCCGCTCTCGCCTAACCCGGTGAATTTGTATCCCGCTGGAAAGCATTTGAAGGGTGGGTCACAACATTCAAGAATGCCAAAAAAGCAGGCAGATCTGTTTCGCAAGTATTCCCAAAACATCATTGGTACAGCATGAGTAGAGCTGTCACAAGAGACAATAGCAAAAATGTTAATGCTGTGATCACTAAAGGTGGAGGTTAAACGATGAAGTGCCCTAGTGCAGGCTGCGTAGCTTCCACTTCAACTTCTTTCGCTCTTACCACATTCATTGCACTCCACTGGCACCGTCCGGTCAAAACGACTAGATCAGTGATATACGGCTGGCGTGTATGCGTGTGCCATGGCTGAGAGGCCTAGACGTCCGTCTAACGACCAGAGTTTAAATAATCTGTCCAAGAGTGGTAGAGCATCTCCCTAACATGTCAACGAGACGGTTCGAGTGAAGTTAAAAATTCATTGAGGTGACTTGGGAATTTCGGGTACGAGCGGGTCCCCAACAGCCGCACGGATTGTTTGTTCGAGGTTGTCTCCTCTTTGGCTCAATAGCCTAACCACAAGGCAGCGGTGGCAAGTGAACTTATTTGATGGCGGTTCACACTCGCCATGTCACAGCGCCGTCGTCAGGCTTTGCGACACTTTATAGGCTTTTTGCTTGCCAGGCCTCAGCTCGCCGCGCCCTGGTAGCACTGTCGCTGCTGCGTCCGCGACTGCTTATTCACCACTTCTTATTTCACAGCTAACCTTCATTCAAGGTCGTCTCACTAGCCGCCACCCGTGGACGCGCCAGGCAGCCAGACGGGTAACTCGTCTTCCCGTCTTCGAGTGAAGTACACCGACTTGGTCTCCAATGAGACAGTCCGCACTCGCTGTGACAAAATCACAAGGATATCCCAGGCCAGTCAGGAAAGGCGGCTGAGGTGGTTTGGACACGTTTTTTCGAGTTGACCCAAGTGTGAAAAACTCTAGGCGTTTGGCGGGATTTGAA
>JAYGXS010000005.1:9804720-9849993 GCA_036362985.1 Ligula intestinalis
CACACACACACACACACACACACACACACACACACACACACACACACGACAGTTCCCCCGTCGATTTCGACGATGGGCACCACGCGCTCCAACAAGCCGCAGCAAACGCTGAAGCAAGCCGCAGCATACACAGAGGCAAGCTGGGCAAGCAACACGAAAGCGACAGCGAGCGGGAGCAACGCAGAGAACTCGTGCGAGAGAAAATAGGAGTTAAGGCAGACTTGCACAGAATCTACCCACTCGCTCGCCAGTCCCACCTCCGTATCCGGTGTAAAGACAAAGTCAATGAGACCGGGGATGAGGGAGGGTGTAGATGGCTGGCGCGATAAACACTCAGCACGCGCATACTTGACACAGCCATCTCGCTAGGTATGCTCCCGCGTGCGCGGGAACGCCATAAAGGCCACATTAAGAGGGAGCCATTGCAGCCTGACTCTCAGTCCTCCCACACACACACATACACACACACACACACACACGATAGTTGGACGAAGAAGACTACCATGTGCCTCACAGCAGGGTGGGCGCTCTGTGGGTGACTGTGAATTAGTTCTATGTGGTAGCAAACTTGCGCTTCATCTACCGCGCCCATATGAGCCTGTCCAGAACCAGGAAGACCGCGACTGAGGATGCAATAGCTTAGAGGGTCAAGCAGCCCACACATATGACCTAGACAGCACCAACATCACACACACACACACACACACACACACACACACACGACAGTTCGACCGTCCCTCTCGAAGATGTCCACCCCGAGCCTCAACAGGCTGAAGCAACGCAGCGAATCCCGCGGGATTATAGTGAGGGTAGACTTGCCGATAATCTACCCCACTCTCTCAGCACTCCCATACCTGAACCCGATGTCGAGAAGACAGGAGGTGGAGAAGAAAGCAGGCGGCTGGCGCGTAACGCACTCCAACACGCGTGCCAGAAACAGAACCTTGCTAGGTAGGCTGCCGTCTGAGAGCGCCATAAAGGTAACATTAAGAAGGAGCCATTGCAGCCTGGCTTTCAGTCCACAGGCAGTCACTTCATACAACAGAATACACACTGGGCCGACTGCGGTGTCCAAGTTATCCCGTCAGTTGGCAATCCTCCAAGCCACGAATTTTAGTTCACCGTGATAGCTTCAAGCGCATCAGGTTGTTTTAGTGAGGAAAAAATGCACTGGGGGCCGACCTCACTCTATACCCCACCGCTAGCAACAAGCCACCGCCTAGCTGATCGGTCACCTGAGGTGGGACACACACCAGGTGTTCATGCAAAACGGGTGGATAGTTCTGATACCACAGGCGTGAGCGTACCAAAAACAGTGAACGCACACAATCTACATCAAAAAGACAACCGACAACTAAACAAAGTTGCATTCATCCACTGCACCGACGACTAGTGCATCTGAGGCTGAAAGACATTTAAAACCACTGGCGAACACAGAAGACTGAAGAAAACCAAGGCTTTGTCTTTAGTGATTATTAACTTCGTCGTGACAACTAAGTCTACGTTCATCGAGACCGCTAGAGAACTCGCCAGTGCCCCGTGTTAAGATGCAGAACGATTCTAAAACGCTAGGCCGAATATTTAAAGCGTATCCACAAGCACTCGCGTCAACAATCTGCAAAGAAGCTATCAACCGATCTCTATAATCCACCTTCTCGTTATGAGAAAAACAAAATATTGGATGTAGAAAAGCATTGGCTGCCGTTGACAGTTGCAAGCTGGAGGAAGCCAAATCATTGACAAGTTTATTGAAGTATTTCAAAAGATTTGACAATTAGGGCAAACAATGCAAGGCATCAGCGAGACGACGTCAAAAACGTGAACTTAAGTGGCATGCTGATGCTACCTCATCGCTGTGTACAAGCGTCCCGGTCACCGAGACAATTACATTTGCGAATTTCTACTCACAAATCAGCTGAAAATAGGGATACAAAGCCACACATTTTTTTGCTCGTCATTCACGTGGGAATTTATTATCCTATACCATCCTCTCTAATCCTCTGCTGTGTTTGTCTGCATTTGTGATCATGAGGTCATATCTACAGTATACTACTACCTTTTTAAATGAACGAAAACAAGTTATTTTATCATAAAACATATCACCCTCTCAATATTTGTCAAATGCGGCCAATCTGTCGCATATGCAATTCACCAACAACACCAAAATCGACAATTCTCCGTAGGATGACAACACGATGAAAAAAGCGTGTGAAGAAGCGGAAATGGAGAAGTTGAAAGCCGATCTGTCTCCATAGTTGATGTGAATGCCGAGAAAAACTTGACTTGTGAGTATTACATGACCTTTTACCTTTGACCTTTTAACATGACCCACTATTTACCTTACCATCTGCTCTCCGTGAATGGAGCCATTTTTGCTGAAAATTCAAGTTTGTAAAATCCTCAATACAGCATTCTTATTCTTATTCAATCTAATAAAAGAACCATTACTAAGATGCACATTAAATGTGCTCTTCCTTTTTGAAAACCAGTTATACAGAAAACAGCTGACGTTACTAGAGGGGTTCGAATCTCACCTAGTGGATATGTTCACGAGCAGGCTGGAAAAATTTCAACTAAGCAATCACATAAATAAGCTATGACACTACGGTCGCTACGTCGATAAAATGTTCGGAATCGCTGTAGCAGAAACCGATGTAAATGCACTCTTAAATGCTGTCAGTTAAGCACATCCTTTCAGTAAGTTCACGTTGGAAGTGGAAATTGTGGGTAGACTTTTTTTTCTTGGACGTTCTCTAAGTCGGAGACCTGACTGTAGCGTCCGAAGGCACGTTTATCAAAAGAAGACCTGGTCTGGACAATATACGAATTTTAGCAATTTCGTACACAACCAACAGAAGCGTAATCTAGTCTACCGCTTAGCGCAAAGGGCTAACAAAATTTTCTCGGCAGACAGCATTGAGGTTGATTATAAGAAAATACAGAACCTGCTTCGCGATAACGTGTATCCTGGCATATTCAATACAAAGAGTATGGCTGTGAGACCAGTACAAAATAATCACACTCAACGCTATTCCTTAAAGTCCCCTTTTAAGGGAATGCGGCAAGTGAATTCCCAAAAATGCACTTTTCTAGCAGCGAGAGTGCGGTTGGTTGCCAGCTCAAACCACTTCCTTGTGCATCTACGAATTTACTTGCTCATGTGGAGCGGGTTATAGTGTCGGCGATATCCAAAAAAAACAAGAGAACACCTCCTGGTATGGCTGAGAAAAGGTGAAGTTAGGTGCATAAACAGCGCTATTCTCGCGCATATTGTTGAGTCCGGACATCGTGTGGACCCAACGAAGCTCTCCAGCTGACTTATAAGGTCCTAGGAAACTACCTCAAGTGCCTGGGTCAGCGTCTGCTAGCAACAACAGCAGCGACCGCTATCCGGTTGATGAGGCCGGCCTTGTGCGCGCACAAGAACATTCTGCAAGCTTCCAGCGTGGCATGGCCAAGGGTCGCCTAACTGCATGCACTTTTCCGCGTTCCCACTCTTTCTCCCCCTGGACCGGTTGCACTAAACCAGGGATCGGCAACCCTTTTAACTCAAAGAGCCAAAAAGCAAATATCTGGGAATACATTTCAGTGAGAGCCATATGGTATTCTTTTCAATAATGCTCTTATAATACTCATTGTTAATGTGATTTCTGGCGTTGCATGGATTCGCTGAGAGTTTTATTGTCTGGTCGATAGTTGGTGAGGGTAAGCTTCATGCAAGCGTTGAGGCTTTCATCCGTTAGACGTGATCGTAGGGTGGACTTTATGTATTCCAGATGTGACAATGACTGCTCACATGCATACGTAGATCTAAACAGGATCAATACAGCAATACTCACACGCTGCAGTTCATGCTATGTGACCGGAAGCATGTTCCAAGTTTTGACTATCAGCTGGACTTCGGGTTGAAGTTTTTTTTAATTTCTGCCCACATGTGCTTGCTTGCAAACTCCACTTTATGTCGTGCGATTCTTTCCGACGTACTCACCCACACGTCTGAAGCCTTCAGGTCAGCCAATTCTTCTTCTAAATCTCTAAGGGAGACACCACGAATATAACTTATGTCGGCTGTGTTTAATGAACACTCGTGGGCACATCCTGGGGCTACTCGAAAGAGACGTTGGCGACCACATTCAAGGCGCTGGCCAAGCTGCATCTCACCTATGCGGCACCAATCTGGTCTCCCACAATCAGCTCCTCCAGCCTCCGCCGCCTTCAGTCAGCACAGAGCGGTGCCCTCCGCACGATCACGGGCTGCTATAAAATGTCCCCCATCGATCACCTTCATGCGGAGGCTTCTGTCCTGCCAGTCGCCGCGCACAACAAACTCCTGGGCCAGCAGTTCTGGTAAACTTGTTCACAACCTGAACATGCGAACCACCATCGTTGCAACGCTCCTGAGCCTAGCCGTAACGTTCGGATGTCTATCCGAGGTCTCCACAAGGCAGCTGTCACCTCCTCTCCCTCGGATCTACCCGTTGCCGCCTCCGCTATCAGGACAGGCTACCAGCGCCTTCACCAGAGAGCCGGTGTGAACGTAAAATCTGGCTACCACCCCCCGGTCCTTCTGGGTGGCTATCCACCTCCGATTGCCACCTCGGAACGACATTTCCCAAGAGTGACTCGCTGTACCCTGGCGCAGATACGCAGCGGCTACTGCATGCTCCTTCGCCAGTACCAACACGAGCTGGACCCATCTATACCCGACTGCGGCGTTTCGCCGCATGACTGCCGTCATCTCTTCGCCTGCAGTTCCCAGCCAGGCACCCAACTCACCCCCGAGGACCTTTGGCTCAAGCCGGCCGAGGTCGCGGCTTTTCCCCGTCTCCCAACTGCACCCAGTTTGGACTCCGGTGGGAACCCCTGATCCATCAAGGGCTACTAACCAACTAACTAAAAATAATACTGACAAACCTCTGATGAAGAACGTCAACATATTTAACCCATAAATGGGTTCTGGAAAAGTGTGCTGAAATTCCGGAGCGACTGATACAGATGCTGAAACAAAAGCATGAGTAAGTGAGGGCGGATATCACGCATAACGACTTAGCATTGCAGGCATTTACCGTGCGCTCGGTTCCAGATGCCGCAGTCTCGTCCACGCAGATGGACGCCATGACAAGGAACTGCAGTGATGTCCAGTTATGGGTTCTGCGTGAAGGTTGTCGTGGGTTGCATTATTCGCCTACGCCTAACATACCTTAATTGGCATGCAACTCCTATCTGTGGCTGTCAGAAGTTAAGCCTAGGCCTAATATGCCCTAAACAAATTACGAGATTGTGTTATGTGAGCTCTGAGTGTGACTAGCTGCCGTTGAACTTCCGATCAAAATAATCAAACAAACAAGCCCTTTACTAATCCACTGCGCCACACCCAACGGCCTGTCACAATGAGTCCGCGCACTCTGGCAGTTTCGAATGTTTGTCCTCTTTTAGAAAATCCAGGGAGGAACCGGTCGGAACAGAGAACTGCACTAGTAGCTCGAGAACTGGCAGACTACAAGGTGGACAACACTGCTCGTAGCGAAACTTGATTATCTGAAAAGAGTCAGTTACATGAAGTGGATACCGGCTACATCTCCTTCGGGAGCGGTCGCCCAAAGGCGTTGCCTTTGCCATCGGGAAAGACATCGCGGGACGACTGCTTTGTCTGCTACAGTGCAGCAAAGACTGACTGACGACACCCAGGCTGCCCCATTGGGGATCCGTATCTGCCATCACCATCAGCTGCCCGGCCTTTCTAATTGATGTGCTTTGACGAGGAAAAAGACACATTCTACGGGAATCTGCACGCAGTGATAACGAATGCACCGAAGGCGGACAAACTGGCTGTGTTTAGCTACTCGAATGCCCGCGTCGGGACAGAACACCCTGCCTGGCAGGGAGTGTTGGGTCCCCACGGTCTGGACGGCTGTAATGAGTACGGCCCCCATTGTTGACGGACCTGCGCGGAACCCGACACCTTCCACCTTCCAACACAGGCGAAGGTAACATGCATGCACCCCGGATCGCGGCACTGCCACTTCCTGGGCCACATTTTCGTCCGGAAGTGAGATCAATAGGACGTGACACTGATGGCTTACTGGATCACCGCATAGTCATTTCCAAGATGAGGCCAGGTCGCAAGGAAAAATGCTAAGAGCCTACTAAAGCAATTATTCTAAGAAGACGTTGCTACGGATCCCGTAGACATTGTGAATGAATAAAAGCTTTGCAAGGACACTCCGATGACCTCCGTCAAACAACCGCAACTCAATCAGGATAGCAGGGGGAGCACCATTTGAGATAAATTGAACTTACCGTCTCCTTTGCAGACCGAAGTTGAGCATTTACAGCAGTTTTCTCCGCTTCCAGACGTCGTTCTCGCTCTCGGTTCTGGTTGTTCACTATGTTGGCGGCCGCAAGATCATCTTGTAACCGTCGGTTCATCTTTCGTGAGTGTTCCAAATCCCCGGTCACGCGTCGGAGGCTGAGTGAAAAAAAAACACACAAGGAAGACACTGTATTAACGCAATGGAGCGACCGAAAAAATGACGATTATTCTGGGGAAAGAGTGGCACATAGCTACAATAAGAACAGGGAGGTTTCATTGTTGATAAGACTATTGTGAAATCAACTTCACTGATAGCAGTTAGGAGTCGAGTTTGAGGAAACAATCGGTGAGGAGACACAACCGCTAGAACAAGAGCTTTTGTTCGCTTAACGTTTCGTACTCACACGGATTCGGCGGACGTGGAAGATTACTCTGCATGCGAATGGCTGAACACGCTGCAGCAGTGACAAGGAAGAATGTCGGCTTTTCGGTTGCCGCTCAGACTCGGCTGAGGTGGAGATTCCTCCGACAGATGAGAACCGTGTAAGCTGCGAACTGCTTGAATTACGAACGTTTGACCCTCTCTGTCGGCTAACAAAAACAATGACCTTCCGCACTTCATATTAGCCACGCACGGATGACTACTGTTTCTAATATCATTGTTGATTAACCAAGTGACCCGAGTAACCCTAAACGAATGTGATGAGGTGTCTGCAATCAATCAATTGTTTTGCGCCGTGCAATGGATGAAGGAAACGCCCATTCTGAGAGGTATGCAGTGGCACGTAACAACTGCAGCACTTATGCGGAACATATCGGAGTCCGACTCTGATGATGATGGATTGCAGTGGGATTTCTAAACGTCAAGCAAAGCGATCGTATCTCCTCCTGACCTCAGCAACGTTATCCTCTCTTTGCAATCCCATTTTGACCTACGGTCAAAAAGGCAGCAGGCAGGATTCTGAATAGTGGTTGACCTGAAATAAGGCACCCATTCACGCGTGCCGTAACGCAGCTGGTGGCTCTCTCTCTCTTTCTCGCTCTCTGTCAAAGCAGAGTTTATATACAAAGCATCCACTGTTAGCGACACGTTTGAAACACTCCCAGCCCCACATGGTTTCATCCGCCCGTTCGAATAATTACGGGCGCAGTCCCGTGAGTGCCAAATGAAGACATGAACGTGGTACAACTGAAAACTCAGACAGTTTTGTTGGCAAAGAAAATAGAGACTGAAAGGACTATTTCGGGTCTGTTAGGCGTCGTCTGCAGAGTCTAACGCCCTAGCCATTGAGCCACCAGCTCCTTGTCCTGCCGGTTTGGGTCGGAAGTTATTGGCACTCTTTGGTGGATGTTCATGGACTGCTGACAGTCACTTGTCCCAATATGCCTTTTGTCGCATTTCTTGGGCCCTGGAAACAGCTGTAGCAGCTAGTGTGGCCCAAGGCAAAGGTGAAGCGGGACAAAGGAGTTCCGTTAGCGGTCGGTGAACGAGTGTCAATTGCAAAATTCATCAAATATGACTATTGGTGGATGGAAGCCCACCGATCGGTTACGGGACTGATGCATTATCCCCTGATAAGGGGCATTTCTTACGGTTGGTCACATGCATACAGTTAGCGATTGATCGCATAAAATTCTAACCGAAGTTCTGAAGTGAGTTTTCAATTAGGAAGAAATACTGGAATATGGCTTGTAATATTAATTATCATGCAGCTTAATCCTCTGACGGCCTTCCGATGCACTCCTTTTCTGTCGTCTGAAAAAGCCTCGGTCGGTCACAAGCAGGATTAATTTTCTACTGATTTTCCATACTCATTAAAATTCAAGTATACTTTACATAAAACAAGCCCGTGTATATCCCTGCTTGTACTTATTTGATAAACATGTCATCTTCAATTTTTATTCTCAAACGGGGGTGCAGTTCGATTTTAACCTATTTTACTTATTTTAGTTGACCCAATTGTGAAAAAACTCGCGGCATTCGGCGTGATTCGAACCCGCATAGGAGATTGGCCTTTTAGGCAAGCCAACGCTCTACCCACGTGAGCTACGAATGTCGCGCTTCACACCGTGAGTTTAATCACACTTGGATTGATATTACCCGCTCAACTTTTCGTTCATATGGAATCCACCAATATGGGAGCAAGTTGACTGTCAAAGCAGGATTTCCTAAGCAATCATCTAGAATCCACCAGAATTACTGCTAGGCTGACTTAATTATTAAGTTGGTTTGGCAGATTTAGTTAGTTTAGTTGACCCAATTGTGAAAAAACTCGCGGCATTCGGCATTATGACATTTTATTAATGCTCCTCGGGAAATACACAACAGAGCTCGCATCTATTTCAACATTTCATGAGCACTAAATGTTATCTTCCTAATGCCATAGGGCAGTATATATGCAGCAAAATTATAGACTAAAATCCCTAAATTCAAATACCACGCTGGATTGGACTCAATGCTTTCGGGAATTGTAAAGCGTTTTTAAAACCCAAATGTACCCTTCCCTTCAGTATTACGTTTTAAGAACAAGTGTTATTTTCACCAAATGAATACAATTAACTCTAAAAAGGAAATGTTCTCTATAAAATATACTTTAATTTCTACAGGCATCGAAAATCAATAAAAAAAGATGTAATAATTGGGCAGTCATTTCTTACCGAGGATAATTTTTGCAGACTACCAAAAGGAAGTGCCGGCATATTATAGGATTATTAGGGACGGTTGTCGGATTTGAATAATTCACTTGACCAAATTTTAAAAAAAATTCACAGCCTTGATGGGAGTCAAACCAATAGACAAATGAAGGCTTTTGCGCAGTCAGCGCTCTGCCATTTAGCTATGAGGCTCACCGTGAGCCTGCCTGAGCAGTCAGTTTGCTTTATCTGTAATAGTGGATTCCATACAAGCAGTAAAGTGTCGCGAACAAAATCAATCCAAATTGGATAAAATTCACGGCGCATGGTGAATCTTGTGACTCAATGGTAGAGGTTTGGCTGCGCGAACGCCTTCTCTGCTGTGTGGGTTCGACTTCCACTGAGGCCGCGAGTTTTTCGCAATTGAGTCGACTGAATTATGGAATTACGCCACAAGATAATAAATGTTGCAATTCTTCTAAGTAATTCTTCCTAATCGAAAACGTGTTTCAGAATTTCGGTTAACATTTCACGAGATCGGTTACTCACAGTAAACTTAGCTGTAACATAAGATATTCTAGATGAATTAAAGGAAGCTGACAGGGGAATGCGAAACAATAAAATGTGTGTTTTCGGGACGGCTATGCGAATGTTCATGTTAAAAGCGTGAAATAATCTTAGAGATTGGTTCGGACGCAAAAAGAAAGAAGTCCTCAACTGGGATCTAACTTTGTGGCTTTCAAGTCGTGCGTCGTGCCTGAAAAATGGAAGCAGGGTTTTGAAAGAGGAGCCGCCATTTGCGGACTGACATACAGGGCGTTAGAAAAATCGTTTGGCAAGGTACAATGCTTTGCGAACAATAGCAGAGTACCGGGGCGTTAGAGGCATACAAGAGTTTCCATGGAAGCACGGGAAGGGGGGAAAGGTAAAGAGACACAGAGACAAGTCATAAAGTGGGTGTCCAAAATCATGTAAACTTTAAGGTACAGTCAGTGATCGATCTCATGCAATTTTAAATGAAATTCGAAAATGCATTGTCGATTTCGAAATATTACTGAAGACGAGTTTTAATACTGATTACAGTGCAGCATATTTTCTACATATTTCAGACACGACAAAATGCCGGTATTAATTTTAATGGCCCTATAAATGGAAATATATTCCACAGAAAGTATGCACAAAATATATTTTCTTCTACTCATTTGGTGCCATATCGCTTATTCTTCACAATTTATAATCAAAATAAGGATACTCTTTGGTGTGAAAAAATGTAACCATGCGCTTTAAAGAATACAATGGCCGTTCAAATGGTATCGTATATGTCCGTTTGCTAATAATGCTTATGAAGTAGGCAACAAAGCCCAATTCCACTGTAAAATTTGATGGGAATATATGATTTGCTTGACTTTAAAAGTATGCAGCTTGTAGACTGCAAGCCTTAAATTCAAATTTAACGGCAGATTGAGCTCAAAATGTTCGGTAATCGAAACATGTTTGAAAACCTAAATACACCGTTTATTCTGGTCATAAAGTTGAAGGACATTATTTGCTACCAACCGAGTGCAACGAATAATAATGTTTTCGAGAAAGTATACTGGAATTTGTAACAGCATCAGAGATTTAGAAATAATAATGCTATTTAAATATGAAATTTGAAGCATCTTTCCCAGATACAAATTTGAAGATTGCGTATACAGCAGAATTTAATGGAACCATAAATTTCGCTACTGCCTACTGCTGGTTTTGCAGACGGCCGAAAGGGTGTGCATTTAAAAATTGGTATCCTTGAGTTTTTTTCAATATCTCGGATATATGCGGCACGATAATAAAAGTCGCAACTCTAATTCAGTAATCTTTTTGAATCGAAAACACATTTTACAATTTTGGTTAATATCTTGTGATAGCAAATCTTCTTTAGTAAACCTTTTTCATGCATCCAATCGATTCAGCAAGCGAAATTAACCAGCTAAAACTTGTCCGGTCAAATTTCCACCTCGAAATTTAATGACTTAGGCAATCTATTTTATGAGATGGTCATTTGGTGGATTCTACATTGATTGCTTACGAAATCCTGCTTGGGTATTCAGCTTTCTGTGTCAAAGTTGGTGTACTTCATAGATTGCAGTTGGCTGGGCGAATAACTTGACCTAAATGTAACTAAAGTCACGGCCCCCAGTCGAGTCGCATAGTTCAGATAGTTCGCCTGTTGACTATGGGGTAGTGGGTTTAACTCTCACCGAGACCGCCGAGTTTTCAAAACTGGGTCAAATGAATCATTCAACTGTGTTAAACACGCCTGCTAATAGAAACTACAATGTGGATTAGATAGTACGGTCTTCCGAAGCCGGACAGCTGTTCGAGGCAACCGAGATAGCAGTACTTGTGGAATGAAGCCAATGGTTGCTTGTTTGGTTCAAATTGCTATCACTTTCGACCCACATCTGAGAGATGCACTGCAGCGTGCCCTCGAGGTCAAAGGGTTTCCCTGAAATAAGTCGACCTCGTTAGAGCCATATTCACGCGATATCACGCACTACTTTTGAAATTCCTTAAAAATCTGGACAAGGCCAAATGTCACCACTGCTTCCACCTCTGGGCAAACTAAAACGTGAAAATTACTACCGAAAAACTTTGTGGGATGGTGAAGAAATTACAATTTGTGGTTCAGAATCCACCGTCATGCTAAGTTGTAATCATTTCAAACAGTTGCAGTTTGCAGTTACCATCAACAACATAGTGGGCAAACGAAATGTTAGCAAGGTAGTTGAGCGATTCGTATGAATGGTCTTGACTACCTTGAGTCAAGTGACATAACAATTAAGCTAAATAGAGTTAAGGTGCTCAGATCCCAGATACCTAGCGCAAAATGAACCATAATCGGCGCGCATAATTAAGTTGTAGAATATGAATGGTCGTGACACAGAGATACACAGGACGTCCACGAACACTGAGCGCCCGTGAAGGTGATAAAGGGAAAGGTTTTATTCCACTAGTACAACCTGTCAATTCTCCAAAACTACTTGCAAAATCACTGCTAGGGCATAGTTCATTGGCAGTGCGCCGACAAGCTGTACGTTAATGTAAAAGCCCTTCATAGGCTTATGTTATGTTGGTCACCGACTTACTGAAACCCTGACTCTAGACACCCTAACCAAATCTCACCTAGCGATATGAAACAGCAGAATAAACGTCAAATCGCGCGATGACCATGAACGAATATCAGGCATCTGTCAGCTGTCATAAAACTGTCCATATGAGGGTGCCGGCGACTGGTCGATCAGTAACGCGGGACTACCTCATTCACCGTAAGTTCAATCATGGCCAATTAATACATGATTAAGACTGCTATGAATATTATAATCATGATATAACGGCTAATGGTCAACATGTTCCCTTATCCAGTTTTATTTATAGTGTACCCCGTAGTTTTCAAACTGTATGCCGATAAAAGTCTTAGGCATTGTTTTATTCTACATAGACTTTCACTTACCTGTCTTCGGCAACTTCGAGGGCGCGAATGGTCCGTATCTGACGCTCAAATAACCCCAGACAGGAACTGATAAGCAGGTTGTACTGTACAGTTGCCCTGGAATGATCCTTAGGTCCGAATATCAAGAATGGTTGCAAACCCATTCCAATGAATTCCTGTTAAGATAGGAGGAAACGGTCAATTGTCAGTAGAACATTTAACTGTTTTTGGTTCAGTTGATTCAACTTAAACAGCTGGCATACCGAATTCAGAGAACGCGTATGATTATGCAACTGCTTCGTCCAGTCCGCAGATATGTTGATAACGGGAAGCTGGCAGTCTTCGGGTGCTGAATTGCTTACGGAAACCTGCTCTGACAACCCGAAGCTTGAGACAGTAGTACCGTTGGACGTGCAGGAAACATCCCCATGACAGTTGTCAAACGACATTATTCATGCAGGTATTTGCGATGCTAAAAACAAGAAAATGCACGTTTTTATGCAGTACAGAAAAAAGAGTCAAATCACAGGCAAAAATTTTAGTAGCTCAGGTTTCAGAGGCAAACACGTCAAGTTGATAAATTTACAACTCCGGTGGAGCGATATAGCAACGACCATAAACGTTTAGATTACCTACCTATTGGTTCCTAAGACAAACTTGAATTTGTACACGTCAAGCTAGAGGAAAGGCAGCAAGACTGAAATAAATGCCTAGACGTGACAGACGCGTTTGTGCAATTAGACTATGAGCATATGGAGAGTAAAATTTCACCAACGTATGAATAAATTATCCGTTGCAGGGGATATCGTCGGTAGTAATTACTCATTTTATGTTAAATTTCCGTTTATGTTCAAAGCCCGTCTTAGTCGGGACAAAGGATTAAAGGCCCTAGAGACTGGCAAGCAGAGTACAGGCATGTGTCCCTTAGTACGTTTACTGTTGTCATCAACACAAGTAGCGGGCGGACAGAATGGGATCGAGCAAGATGCCAACTACAACATTGAGTCACGTACCTATATGATAAATGTTTATGTATCAATGTTTGTGGGTACCGAAATGCATGAAACGCCAGAAGTTGTCAAACCTTGTTTCATTTAAAAAATTCTCCTAAAATATGATTGCAAAACTAATTGGCATTGAATATGTTAGCGCGCTGGCCTTTGTTTGAGTATTCCTCCGGTCGCATGTGCAAATAATACCTGGGGAGACCCCACCGGTTCGGGTCCCTTTAATAAAGCTTAGAAGATTTTGAAAAAAATACGGTAAAACCAGGCAGGTCCAGACAAGGAAGGCCGATTTTAGTGCCAGAGAGGGTGGTGCGTACCGAACCAACGTTGGCTGTAATCAGGCGGAAGGCGGAAGGCTAGTCACGCTGTTCTACAGAGGGTTAGGCGATTTCGATATCGTTACCAATGATCTCCAGCTTTCTTAAACTATTTTATAGCATGAACGATATTAACTCTTTGCCATCAAAGGAAAAATTATCTGCTTCAGTACGTTTTTGGGGGCAGTCTCATCTAAGTCTTCAGCTTATAGAGAATTTTTCTTCGAGAATCTAGTGATAGTAGCACATCTTACTAATGGATAACCATGTGCGTTTCTTCATTAAGGATTCGGTGTTGAGGATGTTAAGCGCCTTTACACCGAGTTGGTCGCGAGTCATTTTTAGCGGAGGTATGGTGATTATTAAGTGTTATGAGGACATAAATAGTGTTGGAGCCGATTTCTACACGGGCACTAGCACTAGCAGCAATTCATGCTTTGAAAATATGTCAGTTATTTTAAAATAAGTATTATATAAGTTCCTGTTTTTAATTAAGAATTAATCAAACGTTAACAGGAGACATCAATAAGACGTATGAGGATTTGTATATACAAATCCAAGCTTATATATAATCTTGGATTTCCAGGCGACAAGTAGTAATCAAGCGAGGACTTGGATGATGAAGTATATTAAATTCTAAAAAAAAACTGGCCATAAAGCTGAGTTGTAAAAAAAGTTGTTTTTTTAACGGAGAATTATTTATCTCAAACAGATACCCAGGCATATCGAAAATTGCTTATAAAAGCTATAAAAAGAGAGAAAGATTCGGGATGAGTCATGAAGAATTCTGCCTATCGAAGTGCACCTGCAGTCGAACAAGGTCGAGCAGGTGAAGGAAACCATGACTACACACCATCTCGAGATCAAATAAGTTGTTTGGGTTGGTCGAATCAACGTAACAGACTTGGTCGATTGGAAACGAACTCTGAGAAAGTTCGTATTTAGTATAGCTACACTGAATCAAAAAGATGCCTTGCCCATGAAAGTAATTATAAACAATTTTTGGGAGGCGGCAATAATAAGTTCGGACCTTAAAAGTTCATCTAGGACAGCGGTGAAGAACTGCTCGAAACAAATTACGATGACGTAACGATACCTTAACGTAAGTTAGGAGGCAAAATATGGCTCAAAACAAAGTGCTCAGTAATTGTGTCGATAGTATATTAAACATAAAAATACCCAAGCTCTTTTATCCCGTGAATTAACCGATTAAAAAAATCGGTCCTTAAGTAGCATAAAGCCAAATTAGCAGAATCAATTTCAACCGACCTGCCCGAAAACTACGCGCAAATTTTAATATGCCACCACAGTACACAGCCGTTTTAAACAAGACTTCACGGTAATGCTCAGACGAAAGTGAAATATCTTAGGCTATGTGCAGTACCTGAGTCAAGGTTCAAGCAAGCTTGAAGTCGTTGGCTATTTTTGAAACTTTACCCAGACTGAGCCACTCAGCTTATTTTAAAATTCTTGTCACTCAACATACGTTCAGTATTGACTACGAGCACTAAGTTATCCTTAACTCGGCAACTTTGCGAGCGATTGATTTGAGCGGGTCGAGTTAACTTGAGGTGACTCCGCTTTCCTGTAGTGATGAATGTGCGTTGATTTGTTGTGGGCATGGACCCATGCTTATGGACCTCATTTTCTGTACCATCTGTGTACTAAATAAAAGTGATGACTGTCTCTGTGTGCGTCTCCGTTATCATTGGTCGCAGGGCTCAGCTTGAAACTGAGCAGGCGCCTTCTGCACCTTCGATGAGCGTGTGGGCTGTACCGTGCTTACTCTGTAGGCGCACGTGTGCGCACTAGGATGCGCGTGTGTGTGTGTTTCTTTACTGCCCGCCACCGCCTCGTCCCCCCTTTGCTGCGGCGCTGGCTTCCCGGCCGCGTACGGACTCTGTGGTGGTGGCGATGATGACGACGGGACACCGGACATTTACACTGCTGCCCCTGCGAATTACACCCGACGTGACATGCGGATGTGGACAGGCCTGCATGCTTTGCAAAAGGGGGGAGTGGAGGAGAGCGACAGCCATGCAGAAAAAAGGCCGAGGCCACTCAAATATCGAGGACTGGAGAACGCCGTCTACATAGGCGTCTCCCCGTTATCATTGGTGACAGGCAGCTCTTTCAGACTCCCTGATCTTTTCTAGGTTTGTTCCCTAGAAGTCAGGTTCTTTTTTCCCTTAAAACCAACTCTTTATTTCGCACACTATTGACCTAGCAAAAGACCAAAACAAATTCAATAGTCACTGCAAAAGAAGGGGTTTGGGTTAGGTTTTTTCCTGCCTTCCGGGGTTTTTGACGGCACCAAAGATGTTCTTTACGAATAAACCTTATTATTATTAAATCACTTGACCCACTTCCGCTTGGTCCTACACACAGATGTATTTCCTACTTGAAATGCCAGCCTTCCGCCTCCCCCATCCCCACCGTCGATGCAGTTAGGGCTTAAACGGCTACCTGTACAGCCATTTCAAAGTCACTGACACGAATGCACGAATATACGATTCACCTTCGAAATGATCGCTCCCAAGAAATCGAAGATCAAATGCCCCGACGAAGACATGCAGATACGATTCGTCATCAAACTAATCGCTCCCAAAAAACCGAAGTCAAAACTCGGCAAGTAAGAAGCCTAGATAGGACAAGAAATTCGCAACGTCGACAAAACAAATTTCCTGCACATAGAAGTTAACGTCTGGCTTTGCAAGCACCACAACGAGTGACCCAACGCCCAGTCAATGCTGAAAACAAAAGTTTACAACCAAATGAAATACAGTATGATGACTCTGGCCTGTTGTTTGCTTCCATAAATGCTCAAATGTAGAGAAAAGCCTCCCTGAATTACAACCCAAGTTTTATTTGTGCGGCAGATGCGAATGTTGTCAGTGTGAAGATGGAAGAAGTTTGTGGGCATTGTCAGGCAAATCATGGACTGGTGAAACAAACGACATGTCCTGTTCTAGCGGAAAGGTTTTAGTAAATAACTTCCCTCAATCACCAGAACGACTACAAACATTGCTTGCTGGTGATACCAGCGACTACAAAAAGTTTCTTTCAATCCTAAGACATTGTAACGGGGTTTTCAAATGACTTCTTTTGGTGCATTTAGCGGGGTGACCCAGTGTGGCTTGACGGTAAGATGAGAAATTGATCGCGAACATCATTTATACTACCATTATTAAGCACATTGTCTCTTAGGTGGATGTAGTTCTCTACTTGAAGTTCCTTTTGGTGTGTACAAAAATAACAAAACCATTCTGCTTCCATTTTGACAAACAAATCGACAGCAAATCGAAGAAATAACTTTTTGAATCGACTTTGTAGACTGTAAGTTCGTTCTTGGACCATAAAGTGATATGCGTAGAAAGCTTTACATCTGCCTGTATAATTGGTGCCAATTTGAAATTGTTTATGGATATCAAAACCAAAGATTCTCCAAAATGCTTCATTACTGGGTAATCTCATCATTTTTGTTCCAGCGGTTGAGGGAATACAGTGCAATTCTATTGGCCACGGTACACTCATCTCAAATAATAGCTGATCACCGTTTCAACAATTCAGGTGAGTCCCTACCTCTACTTCCTTGGCATTTCACGGTACCACCATCTCGCAACCTCTGAGGAATCTTGAAGTTACTGTGAGCAGTTTGCCACGAGGAAGTAACGTCACTGCTACACCAGCTGATGCAACAGCCAAAACAATTTTGCTTCCTTTGCTTAGTTCAGCCAAATTAACTTAGTGACAAAGTTTGCCAGTTCCACCAGGCACATCCAAAAAGAAAACGTAGTCGCTATTACGGTGGTTGTAGACTACGGTTGGAAGAATTGTGTTTTTTTTCACAGTCGCTTCCGCGTTGTGATATCTTGAGTTGCCTGGAAAAGGAATTTTTTCGGCTTGGCACCTAACGGGGTTATGAGAAATTTTGTTTATCGGGAAGCATGAGTGTGCCGACTCTACCTTCCCTTACTTTAACACTTTGACTGCGACTCCCAAAAATAGCCCGTAGTTTTCCAGATTGCTTGTATAACATATGGCACACGTCGCAGGAAAAATTTTTAGGTACGCATTACTACCTTCGTGAGACTATAGCTCATGTACCTCTGCCGTCGCCCAGAATGCTGCCTCATTGTTTCCTGCCGTACTGTTTTCCCCGTACACGTACTTTTTATTACTATTTTAATGTCCGTGACTTTCCCGTTTGGAGGTAAAAAAACTCTACTCTTTTTATGTTTCTTCCCTAAAATTTTCTACATAATCACGTTTTGCTCATTATTTTTGAAGTTGTTTGTTAAATTTACTGATTATTCCAAAATTCTGCTCTTCTCGTGCGTAAACTTACACCTTTTCGCCGCAAACGTACTTCTTTGCTCTGATTTTACTACATGTTAAGCTTCCTTTTTGTGGTTAAAAACCGATAATCTATGGGATCCACACGTCCAGTTTTCCACTTAAACTTGTGTTTTTTTAATACTGCCTCCCTATCTTTCGTCCTGCTGAACAACGCTCTTGCCCGCTCAATGAGATCAAGCAGGACTTAGCCACTGTAAATATCGTAATTTTCATGACTTAACGAAATTCACGCAGGCGTCGGACTTGCACATTTAAACAATATTTTCAGTTATTTTACGATTTTTTTGTCGCTACTTTCTGCGCAATGCCTCCTTCTGAGCTCACACATACTTTTCATCGAGTCAAAAGGATCTTAGAAATTCCGACCTACTCACCTTCTATTTCATAATCACTTTAAGAGGTTCCCATATACGGTTTTCCTTCCTTTTGCATACATAAAGGACAACAACGTGTAAGGAAGCCCAAGGCGAAGACGGACTTCTGCGCTAGTCTCTCATAAACAGTCGACTGTCAGAGCCCTTCGATCATCTGGCATTGAAAGGGGACACTATTTTAGGAGGGCTAGGCATCAACTTAGCTTATGCTCCCATGATATGACAATGAAATATACTTGACTTCGCATTGGCATCGGCAGGCAATGGCAAAATTTATGGTGCTTGCGTAGCCATTTGTTAAACATGTACAATAGATCATCTATCGCCTGAAATTTAAAGATCTAAATTTGAGTGTATGGTTGAACAGACATTGAGGCACTGACGATAAATCCCATCTTTTATTGCAGGCGACTGACTAAAGATAAAGGTGGTTCTCTGAAATGCTGGTAGATGAATGTGCTCCAGTGTGTGTAATAGACAATTGGGCCGTTGGAGCCTGTTATGCCATCAGCCGAAATGTCTGCCTCAGTGCACTGCGAAGGGAACCAAAGACGCTGGGCTAATCAGGAGTGCGAAGGCAAATTGATGAAACAGTAATATAAAGCAGGAAGTACAGACGGAGCTAGCGGTAAAGAAAGGAATGTGCCTTGGGGATGTATGACAAATCACTCAAGAAAGCCCCGGATCACTAGAGGTGGTCATTATGAGGAGAGTGGCACTAAGTATTTTGATCGTATCCGACGAAGGGAGAAGATATTAAATATTTTTTATATTTAAGTCTCCGTGTGCCCCATCATTAAAAACTCAGTAATGTGGTAAAATAAATTAGTAAGGGATAACTGCTGTTCTACGTGAGAAGGTATATGAATAATAAAGAAATAAAAAAATTTTATATTTTAGGCCCGGAGGGCCTCGTCATTGCTAACTTAGTGCTGTGGAAAAATAAATACACAGTTGATAAATGCTGCTCTCCATGAAACAACCACATAGACAGCGGGAGCGTTTAGTAGTGTTGGTAGATTAATTCATATTCACAAACATATCGTCGTTTTTAAAATAGTAGTCAACGCATGGTGAACTAAGAAGGAAGCAGTGAAAAAAACTCCTACCATTTAAGCTGGGGCGGAGTTCAGCGAACCCCCGCTTAAAAAAAGCAAAAGGTAGGAGAAAAAACTGCTTCAACAAAATTCAGGGGGTTGGTTGAGAGGATTGATTGTAGTGCAAATGAGACAGGACTGTTGATGAGAATGAATGAGGGTTGGAAACGCTTCTTGTAATTGGAGAAATCATATAATAGCAAAAGCTGTCTTTCACCATTGTTACACCGCCCGACTGGCTTCATGATCAACCATCAGTGAGATGAGAACGGAGGAGGCCATCGCGGAAAACAGAGTCAGGAAGATGAGGGAACGGCAGAGGTCACCTGATCAGCAACGAAACGCCGGAGATGTGACCTTGTAGACTGCGGAGTTTAGCGACGAGCTGGCGAAAATAGCAGAACCGCCACGAGCATGACTAAGGACCATGAAGCCTATCGTCAGGGTTGTAAAACGGAGAATGGAGAAAATGGCAATGGTGACTGGACAGAGAAGTGGACGAAAAATCATTGCAAATATCACTCAAAGGAGGAAGAAATAGACATGTTTGGAAAAAATTGATGTAAACATAACCACCTCAGATACCAGGGGGACCCTTTTCAAAGTCCAAAAGTTGTGTGTTTGGGAAGGAGATGGATAACAAGGACTTTATATCTTCCGAAGCTAAGTGTTGACGTAATTTAACTTTAGAAACTGCTAAGTTAGATGACAGCCTAATTTCGAGGGGAATATTATTCCAGAGAACGGAATATTTGGAGGCAAAGAAGTGAGAATGGTTCGAAGTGGAGCTTAAGGGGGGTGCAATTTTACTGGAGGAATTACGAGTGGCATAAGGTCTATCTGCGGGAATGAGAGCGTTGATTCGTAGAAGGTTAGGGGTAGAGTTAACGCGAAAGAGGAAACAGAGGCCCGCTTCGAGTCTTCTGACCCATAGAAATGTCATGTTCGCTAACTGACATCTCTCCGTATAAGAAAGCGTGGATCGAGGAAGAGCGAATATTTTGTGAAATTTTGCAGAAATTAGTATTCTGGTTAGCAGAATATTTCATCTCCGCTAAAATTTCATCATTTTAAAACGATGTTCAAGATTCTTTTGGAAAATACAATGAACCAGGGAAGAAGCAGCAAAAAATTTCTTACATTGAAAACGAAGGCAGGGTTCAGGAAGCCCACAGTTTAGCAAATGTTGGAGAAAATCTGCTTCTGTAAAAATTAATAGGTAAATTGATAGAATTTTACGGTTCAGTGACGCAGGATCGTATGAACGTTTGAGAAACTCCTTGTCTTGAGAGTGGGCATGCAGTAGCAAGAGCTATATTCCAGTACTGTAACACCATTCGACTGGCTACAAGATCAACCATCAGGGAGATAAGAAAGGAGCGTCTCATCGTGGACAACAGACTCGAAAGAAAGAGGAAATAGATGACGTCATGAGAGCGTTGCCGCAATGCTGGAGATGTGTCCTTGTGGACTGCAGAGTCGACCAGCAAACTGACGAAGACAGAGGATACCGCCATGGTCACCAATCGAGACAGCGGAGACCATCGTCAAGGTGGAATTACGGAGAAGGGTTGTCATAATTTGGCCACTGCTGGTTGAAAAAAGAGGATGGGATGAAAAACGGCTGCGAAGATTGACTGCAGAATTTAATATAAACACATTCAGAAATTACTTGAATATCAAGCGAACTGCATCAACTACTAGGAGGACCCTTTTAAAGGTCGAAAAGTTGCGTGGTTGAGGAGGAAACGAAGAGTAACGACTTTAATTCTTCCGAATAAAAACGGTTAAGTAATTTAGCTCTGAAAGCTACTAATTTAACCGACAATGAAGGCGTGGGTAGACGTTTACAACCACGATATGGTGAACCACTCAAAAAATTATTGATCCGAGAAAGAGTCATCATATCAAGGCCGTATAAAAGTGTTGGAGTCACCAGAATCGTAGACTGTGGAAAATTGGCTGGGTGGACCTGGGCAAACATACGCGAAGCGCAGTCCCTGATGAGCTCGTTCTACATCATCCCCATGATGCTATATGAATGTTTTACGAACACTATACATCACGATCGCATCTCACCGCATCATATCATACCATTCCAATCTAATTACCTAGTTAAGCATTTTTCTCCGTTATTTTTTGGCAAGCCATGGCTCGCTGAACACTGCCATCAATTTCCGTTATAGGAGTTTTTGTCACTGCCGTTTTCTCAGTTCACCATATTTGTCTGATATTGTTGACTATTATTTTAAAGCTTGTCCGTTATAAATCGGATCTGACTTAATATGTATAACATATTACTCATTCCGGTTGTTTTACAGTTGCTTACGCGCAGCTGTGATTACATAATTTTCATTTATTTTAACCACGGCACTAAGTTTGTAATAAAATTGTCACTTGGGTCTTAAATATACAATTTATTTATTGATAATAATGAGCATATTTTCTCAGGAGCATGTGGAAAATGTACACGACACGTAACCGAACCGTACTCAGTGACCGATAATCTCAACATGAAAAACGAAGCCGAAAATCGAGCGGAAGAGATAACAGGTCGGCTGGTAAAAAAAAGTAGAAGGCTAATGCAAACCTAGGCGTACGTTACTTGACTTTGAGTTCACTAATATCAACACGCGCGACTTCTAAAACAAGGTTGGAGAGTGAAGCAGCAGTCTCTTGGGATGACCAGCTTATCAAAATCGATATAAAATCGATGATTAGCCGGTGCGAGGAACAACAAATATGCAAAAGAAGAATGGGCTGAAGTGAGAAAGGTTAAGAAGATTGGAAAGGACATGAAATTTCACACAAGAAACTGAATATTTTGTAGCTGGTTATTATTCTAAGCTGAAGTTTAGTTGCGTATGTGAATAACTGTGCTGTTTTTACTTTTACATCAGGCACTCCTGCAACACAGTCCACGCAAAAAAGGCGTCCGGAGTCGAAGATGTTAGGTGGACAGAGGTAAAAACACTTTTAAACGGGCGACCAGCAACAGGGGAGATAATAATAAGGCCAAACTGTGCCTTCTCTGGTCGATGGGCCAAAGAAGTAGATTAGAAGACAGCAGCTGCGGTGTGTAGGAACGGAGTCATTGAGGTTGTAAAGTAACAATATGAAAAATCGTTAAGATTAATCAGGAGGTCCATGTTCAAGAAATAAATCATAGAATATCTCGTAGCACTCAACCCCGCGGGATAGTAAATATTGAGTGGACGTTCCCTGGCCTCGTCTTATCTAAACATTCTTGTCGAGGTGAAATCTCCTATCCGATTTGGACTTGCAGGATTCTGGGTTCATTTGGGGCATAGGGTAGCAAACATTCACATCGCTCATTTAGACGAGTCTTGACAGCCTGTGTCTACCACAAGATCTAGATGTTGGTCTTCTCTTTGCAAGCTACACTAAATTACTGGGTGGTGCTTTTTTAAGTTTAGAAAAGCATAACCTGGGAAGGAACCGGACAATAAGAAATTTATACACTCCAAGAGAAAGTAGATGCATAATTTCGATTTGAATACCGATTAATTGGGTGAAGATGGAACATGCAAAATGAATAAATCTTCTGGATGTAGACTGAAAAGATATCGGAATCAATGTAGAATACAGTAGGTTGCCAAACTCATAAAATCCAAGGATTTTTACGAGTAACTCCCTGTTACTCAAACGCAGCCCAAGCTGCAGCCGTCAAAATCTTACAGCAATAAGGTAGTGGTCATTTTTCATAATAGAGCATATTGCGATTTATGAAGGAATATAAAGTTTCATAGAAATATCAGTTTGTTTAACAGAGTTGAAAATTCCAAAAAAGTGGAAATCGGGCTTCTAGGTAAACTTAAGTTTTACATGTAGAAAAAGCCTGTTAACGCAAAACCATCGACTTAATACAGCAACACAAGTAAAATTACGTTGGAAACTAATCTTTTTGTAAAGTTTTCGGTTACATATGCTTTAATATTACATGCTATGTAATGTTTGGCTGTTACCGAACAACCCAACTTTCCAGTATGCACAAATAAACTAGCAGTGTCGCCTCATGCGGATCGAATATCTGCAAAGGCTGCAGAGATATGTGATTTAATATCACACAAATTCTTCCTGCTGGAAATAAAGTTAAAACTTTATCGCATGTATGTTCTACCCATCCTAGAATACTGCTGTCCCCTCTTTGGTCTAATGAATGCTTCTGACCACGGTAAGATTGAAAATGTACAGAGGGTATTTACTCGCAAAATATTCGCTCTTCCTCGATCCACTGTTTCTTATACGGAGAGATGTCAGTTAGCGAACATGACATTTCGTTGGGTCAGAAGACTCGACGTGAGCCTCTGTTTCCTCTTTCGCGTTAACTCAACACTTAACCTTCCACGAATCAACGCTCTCATTCCCGCAGATAGACCTAATGCCACTCGTAATTCCTCCAGGATTATTGAACAACCCTTAAGCTCCACTTCGAACCACTCTCACTTCTGTGCCTCCAAATATTCCGTTCTCTGGAATAATATTCCCCTCGAAATTAGGCTGTCATCTAACTTAGCAGTTTCTTAAGTCAAATTACGTAAACACTTAGCTTCGGAAGATATAAAGTCCTTGTTATCCGTCTCCTTCCCAAACACACAACTTTTGGACTTTGAAAAGGGTCCCCCTGGTATCTGAGGTGGTTATGTTTACATCAATTTTTTCCATACATGTTTATTTCTTCCTCTTTTGAGTGATATTTGCAACGATGTTTCGTCCACTTCTCTGTCCAGTCATCATTGCCGTTTCCTCCATTCTCCCTTTTACAACCCTGACGATAGGCTTCATGGTCCTTAGTCATACTCGTGGCGGTTCTGCTACTTTCGCCAGCTCGTCGCTAAACTCCGCAGTCTACAAGGTCACATCTCCGGCGTTTCGTTGCTGATCAGGTGACCTCTGCCGTTCCCTCATCTTCCTGACTCTGTTGTCCGCGATGGCCTCCTCCGGTCTCACCTGCCTGATGGTTGATCATGAAGCCAGTCGGGTGGTGTAACAATGGTGAACGACAGCCTCTGCTGTTATATGATTTCGCCAATTACAAGAAGCGTTACCCACCCTCATTCATTCTAATCAACAGTCCTGTCTCATTTGCACTACAATCAATCCTCTCAACTAACCCCCTGAATTTTGTTGAAGCAGTTTTTTCTCCTACCTTTTGCTTTTTTTAAGCGGGGGTTCGCTGAACTCCGCCCCAGCTTAAATGGTAGGAGTTTTTTTCACTGCTTCCTTCTTAGTTCACCATGCGTTGACTACTATTTTAAAACGATGATATGTTGGTGAATATGAATTAATCTACCAACACTACTAAACGCTCCCGCTGTCTATGTGGTTGTTTCATGGAGAGCAGCATTTATAAACTGTGTATTTATTTTTCCACAGCACTAAGTTTGCAATGACGAGGCCCTCCGGGCGTAAACTATAAAAATTGATTTATTTATTATTTTTTAACTGTCCGTGAACCTGCTGTTGCAGGACTGCGCCTACGGCAATTTTTGAGGCATCGGTGGTCAGAATAAGCTGTGTATCAGCATCGGTGCTCAGATGATGAGGCAGGGTGACATCCATGAGTGCTTTCTTGGCTGCCTCGATTGTTTCAAGAGCACTGGGTGAAAGTTGAAGCGACTTGGTCTTTGACTTCAAAAGATCTGTCAAAGGTGCCAGGGTGACGGCGCAATTTGGTATGAAACGCCAGTAGTAGTTGATTAGGCCGATAAAACGGTGGAGCTGAGTTATGGACTTCGGGGCTGGAAACGACAACATGCTTTGCACCTTCTCTGGGAGGAGTGTGATCCCATGTTGGTCAGGATGATGGCAGGAAAATCCAGAGAAGTGACGCCATAAAGACACTTATATTTTTAGCTGTAGACCATTTTGCTGAAAACGATCGAAAACTTGGCGTAAGTGTTCAACGTGTTCCTCGGGTGACGAGCTTGCGACAAGGATGTCGTTGATGTACACGAACGTGAAGGAGAGACCGCGTAAAATATCATCGACAAAACGCTGAAACGTTTGGGCCGCGTTCCGCAAACCGAAAGGCATGCGAAGGAATTCAAACAGGCTGAATGGGTCGTGATGGCGGTTTTAGGGATATCCTCCTCCGTGACCGGTATTTGGTGATATGCTTGCACGAGTTCAATCTTGGAAAAAAAGTCTTTCCAGACAACATGCGGGAAAAGTCATGAATATGGGGAATCGAGTACTGGTTCGGGACTGTAGCTCGATTGAGAGCACGATAATCACCACATGGCCGCCAATCATCGGATGACTTTCTGGGAACCATGTGCAGTGGTGAAGCCCATCGACTGGACGAAGGACGGATAATCCCCAAATTCAACATGTGCTCGAATTCATTCTTCAAGATTTGCAGCTTCTCAGGAAGAAGCCTATGCGGATGAGCATGGAACGGTCTGCCGGTGGTAGTGATCTGGTGGCGAACAGCGTGTTGAACCTGCTCCGAGAACTGACAGGGCTTAGAAAGGGAAGGATAATCCCTCAAGATTTCAGAAATTGGCGGGCTTGGCACGGCCAAGTGGATGCCAGCGGAAGGCTCACGCGAAACTGCCCCGATAGTAAACAGCTGAGTGGTAGGATCTAGCAACTTCTGATGTTTAAGGTCAACTGTGAGGCTGAAGTGTGACAGGAAATCCGCTCCAATTATAGGTGACTGGACGTTAGCCTCAATGAAAAACCCAGTGGAAGTGGCGACGAAGTCCAAGGTCTAAGGTAAGGGACCGCTGACCGAACGTGTCAATATAATTGTTGTTCGCAGCCTGCAGAGTAAACCACGAGGGCTGGAGCTTATGATGTCGAGGGGGCGGCAAAACGCTCTTTTGAGTTAGAGTGGTTGCGGCTTGCAGTCGGACGACCGGTTTGAAGTGGGTTGAGTGTAGAACATATCGTGCTCACTTGAGAGCACAATAACCTGACAGTATCTTTAAGATCCTACAGGTCGTCATCTCTGTTGTCTGAGACGTCTCGAATCGGTACAGAGGGTGAAGTAGACTATGGGAATGAAGTACTAAACGGTTTAGTGGGCTTTTGCTGTGTACGGCTGTCAGGTTTACGGTTGGATCGTGAGGGCGAAACCTGGGAGACGGTATGCTGAGGTTCTGAGGTCGAGGCTTGGTTTATAGCGTACGAACTAGTGCCAGGGTAATATTGTTGGGTGCGGTCTGCGTGATCCGCGAGTTTGGTCGGCTGAACCTCGTCGTCAAGCCGGGCGAGCACCTGTTGCATTGGATGGAGTAATTTATCCATCCAAATGCGACGGAAAATAGAATCATCTAAGGTATGACCAGCAAGCAGGTGGCGCATGTGGCGCATTAGAGCAGAGGGGGTTTGGTCGCCAAGCTCGACGCTGCTGAGGAGTTGGAAAAGCTTGCTGTTGGCAGCTTGTGCCGTACGTTCGAGAAAAGCCTCTTTTAAGCTATCATATGGCTTGACTTTGGGGATAGGATCACGAAGATCCTGAACGGTGAAAGCGATGTCGAACGGTAAGTACTGCATGCGTACGCGTAACGCGTACGCTCGCCAGTAATCTGACGTGAGGCAAAAACAGCCTCGATCTGTTTAATCCAGACCATTAGGTCACGCCCTTCGTACGGGGGAAGCTTAATGGATATCTGAAAAACATGAGCTCGTCCTGATCAGGTGGTGTACGCGAGTTGTTAGAACCAGCATCATCTTCGTCACAATCGTGAAATTGGTGGTATTCATCGCCCATGTTGAAAAACGTATGAACGGCAGAGTCAAAAGGGAAAAACTGGTGAATGGAATATATAATAAGACGTGGATGACAATAGGAACGGGGTCACCAAATTTTTAGAGGCTATAGCAATATAAATATAAAAAAACGTCTTGGAAAATACGCAATGGAAGGAAGTCTAACTCCTAGTAAGTGATTTACTAGACTATTCTAGTGGAAAAATTGTAAAAACCGGTATATGAGGATGACGATGAAGATTAGAAATGATGCAACTCACTTAGATCCTTCACGGTCCTAGCCGGCAGTAGTCAAGCAGTCGACTTGCCAAAGGATGACTCCACGAAAACCGGGATCCAAGTTCGTTGGGCCGCGATTGTGAAAATTGAGAGAAATCTCGTTTGCTAATTGTTGTTGTCGTTGAAGGGCAAAATAAACAGCAGCGGGTGAGGAGATAATTGAGCTGTGGAGAGTGTTTAGCAAGACAGTTGCTGGCACGTGTCAAAACCAAAAGTGTGCTTGTATGTTACATTCGAGTTTAAACAAAATTGGTTATTGATAAATTTCAACAACGCATAAGTTGAGCTAAGAGCCCACAAATATCAAAGGTGATTTTGAGAAAACTGTTTCACAATGTTTCCCGACCACTCACTCAAATGTGTTTGATGTTAACCACCTTCAACTGCACAATCGATTTCGCATCCGCAACCCTTTAAGTAGACAATATACATTTAAGGTGGGGTACAGCAAGTAACCGCCATATAAGTTTAATACCCTATTTGATGCCACAGATCTTGGCATATTCGCAAAATACGATCTTTTAAATTTATGGTGCTCTTCTTTTCCCAAAAAATAATTTGCTTTCTCATAATTGCACTAACCTTAATTTCATGAATACAGAACAAAATTGTCTGTTCTCTGAACATATATGATTAAATCCTTTCCACTTTTCCTCAATATTATTTTATAGTATAACATGCAACAAAAAGGCGCTTTTTCCCTGGCATTTAATAGCGTGTGAAATTTCTTGGATATCAAAAAACGTTGGATGTGGTCCCCGTTTCGTGCCTTTGTATCTCCTGTATACTGATCTGGACTGAACTCTTTTCTAGTAAACAGCATTTTGCACCTCAAGTCAACTCAATGAACAAAATAAATGAGCTCAAATGAATGTTAAATCACTCACTCATATTTTGCTCCTTACATTTTATCTGATAAGCAATCAACAGTGATTAAGCATGGTTTAGGATCGATCTACTTGTAAGAGCTTGCTAATACATGGAAGAATAGAGCTGCAGTTAATACGAAAAAGCTCACCAAGGCCGGCCTCGAGTCGTCTTAACAATAACCCTTAAGCAGATATTAGTACCGACAAAGACAACATAGCCTGGAATAGCTCTTCCTGGCTTATTAGCCGTCGTCAGCCAGTCGTATGCGGACTTAACGGGTGTCCTACTCGAGCCTCGAACTCGCGACCTCTTTGATCAGAGTCAAACGCCCTAAAAATCCGACTGACAGCTCCTAATATATGCAATATTACCTCCAGCTCATAGTCTATAAGGTAATATTCTCGGAAGATGTTTGAATTAACTATATTCCCTAGACTTCATCAAACAAAGGACATAACATGCACTGTCAAAAATGGGAAGAACAAATCTACAATAACATCACGGCTTCACTTCTGGAAGGAGCACATTATATAATACAAACACACATACCGGCTCAGCTTTTATATACATTTGATCTGCGAGTGATAAACTTATGGTACAGATGGAGCCTTGTTAAATTAATAGTTAACAAAAGTCCTTTATGTACACTTTATTATTCTGAACGAAGTCACAATCTCCCATTGCTTGTGCAGCAGCAGTTGATGTGAGGAACTAAAAGGGACACCGGCAGCGTACTTGAATCAGTACCTTCATAATTTAAGAGCCTCACGTTTCACCCATTGAGTACTCTTTCCTCTCCAGCATCTTAACTTGATCAGTTAATGCCGCATGTTCTTTTGTATATCTTTTTTCTTTTGAGTTGGATTGATTCCCCGGCTCATTCAGAGCAGACTTCTTTCGTCTTGCTGAAAAAGATCGGATAGGTAACTATTGCAAAATTTGTTATCTGATCGCCTCGTCGTAGTTGTCAAAAAATGTCAGAAAACAGTGAGCATATCCACAGAAAAATAACAAATGAGTCTTTGTGTAAGGCTTATGAAATTCGTGGGAAATTTTTTCAGAGTTAAGACATTTGTTTTGGGACTACAACTCCCACAGTACACCGAGATTATTAGAGGCATCGAGACCTGCAGGCGAATGTCGGTCATTTTATGGCTGACTATATGATACGCCGAAGTACTATGCAAAAACTGCGAAGGAACATCCAAATACAATTTCACGTATGGCCCTCAAATACTGCAAAGTAAAAAAGAATTGATTAATCGTTATGATTGGAGAGAGAGAGCAGGAACGGGTTCGCGAGGACGTCCTTATGAGCATGAGGCATTGCAAATGATGGAAAAGCCAAACAACGGCGGTGAAGGAAGTACTGATCGTAAGAAAAGTAGGAAGGCACACAAACGGTCGTCAGCGCTATCAGAACATCAAAATTTTCAAAACGATTTGGACTTAATGCATATTTTGTCAATAAAAGAAAAAGGAAAATGCTAAATAAAAAATATGCAAATAAATAGATGTCCTTATCTCAGTATTGAAGAATATTCAGCAGATAATAATATTGGTACATAGCTTATTGTTTTAATATTATATTTAAAGTTAGCGTGATATTATGCACACTTAAATTTGCCGTATATAAGTGGGTCTATTACGATAAACGTGTGAAAGACGCGGTGTTTATTGCACTATTTAAAACAAATTAAGGCATTTATCATGTTTCGTGTTTCATCAATGCATGTTTCGATTAACGCATTCGCTAATCTTCATTGTCTGGACCGGTCCACAAGTTATGATGCTCAATTATAACTGACCTTAGACCATTACCGTATTATATATTCCTTTTTTTATTTAAAATTGCATTATATTTCCCAGTTTGCTTTAACGGTCATTTTAGTTAATTTGTTACGCTTCTGTTGTTCACAAACAATCGGACATACTTATGCTTATTTTTTCACAGTTTTTGCGTGCATACCAATCGCCTCCTTTGGTTGCTTGTGGGTTGAAAAAAAGTTATAAGTGCTGCATTCATTGCCATCGCGCATGAAGTTGAAGTCACCATTGGAACTGAGAAATTTGCGTATAATTGGTCGTATTTATCCCACAAAATGGCAGGCCTCTTATTTATTTTGTATGGAACTGAGACTGACGAATGCTCCCAATAGGATTAATTTGCTGAATTATGCTGACAAGGGGACGTTATAGTCTTCTACCTTTTCTGCTTTATCACTGCATTTCTTAACCCCTTAATCGCCGGTGGAAAAGTCAGTGTCATATGTCTACTGATACTTCAATAAAACCAAATTGAACGGAACCGAAAAAAGACTGCTGGAGTTTTTGTAAAAAAACATGTAAATATACTTCACATAGTATCAAACGTCTTGGTCAAGTAACACCTTGTACTCGTTCTTTCTTTCGCGCAATATCTATTTAACAACAATGCCATGTAAATTGAACCAGAATTTCTAACTTATGTGGATTGCGGTCTGAAGTCAACAAATTGCGTTCTGAAATCAGCATCCCTGCGAAAATATTGTAGCACCATCCTGCATTTATATCTAATTAAGTAGCATTGAGTGGCCTTCTAGGATTAAGTGCACAAAATCCGTCAGATTGTTCTCCTGAATCCACCATTTCTATTTGTGATAAGAAGCTTTTATTATAACAGGTAAATCTTTGGCTAAGTTAAGATGCTTAAGCCACCAAGGAAGGACAGATCCCAGGTGAAGTTTTGATACCTGGTTCAGGAAAAACATAGAAACTTCTATACCTTTTGATAAAAAACCGCGGCTGATGATTCGTAATTTGTGTAATTGCCTCGTTATTCAACTACTACCGCCAGTTTTTCATTTTGACTTTCGTGCAGTTTAACTTGATTTCGTGATTTGGTGTAGGAACTTACGTGCTCATGCCTGTTTCCCGCTTATTCTGAAATTTGTCAGTACTTTCTGATGAACTGAGAGGAGCAGTAGCTCGGAGGCTCGCCTGGATTTAGTAACCCACACAAACACGCGAACAGCCCTGCTCCCACAAATTTTCCATTTCAGATTTTAGACTTAGGTGCTTGCTTTGCATCATTTAATAAGCAATTCGGTTCGTACTATTGCTGTTGTACTGGAAACCCGCCTACCGGTTATTCAACCAGGTTGTCAAATGCCACAATCGCTTTCACCTTGGCAAATCATTTCCAAATCAAGTTTCTTTTTTATAAAGTCCTTGGCCTTTATAAAATACTACATTTTCAATCGCTTAAGTGCAGATAATTATAATAAGGCACATAGTTGTTCGGTATAACTGAACAGACAACCTCAGCGCTTGAGTAGTCTGAATATTATTGGCGGCCACACGGTGGTTTCAAGGTTACGTGCAATTGGGGACGATTTGTTATAATTTCCCGATGAAGGGAGGCGTCGTAGCTGTGATATATGTTATGTTAAGTCTGAATTTCTGTGAGTTCTGTTCTGCCTTAAAAGCATGCTCTGATTTTCAAAAAGATCACATTTTAAAATTATTAAATAGAAATAACTCTTATATATTGATGAGTTCAGTTCCTACTTCCTTTATATGCAGAATGTAATCTTGTTTTAAAACTGAGCCGTCTTATTGAGACCCCTGCTGTCAGAATTTTACTGTTATTGGTGCTGCATTTATTTTGATGTCTTATAAGACATAAATTCCTGTCAGAACTTTTTTAATTTACATTGATTGTCTCCTCTTATTAATATTCCTCGATATTTATAGGGATATTATTTTTCATATAGATGGCCTCTATTTCTGTCTCATTGAAAGTTAACTGAGGCCCCTGCAGAGTAGAATTTCTCTGGACATTTCGTTCACAAAGGCTAACGTAAGATCACTTTTTAATATTTCACAAAAAGCATTTGCAGAGTAGTCTCCGCCACGTAGAGTTTTTATCGAGTTTATATGTCTAGCTAACTAAGCTGGTCCCGGATCGTTATGAAAAATGTTTGACAAGACTATGTACCAGTACCCTAATAGCAAAACGTTAGCGCCGCGCGAAATCACCTAGCGCCGTCGCGCTTTTCTGTCCCTGTTTTGCGCGTACATTTACATGCGCACCCAGTTTAAGCTGCCCTTGCGAGAAGCGTTCCTTTTCGGTGTCACCCCCTGTGAAAGGGGGGTTCCATTTATCCCTCTGGTCGCCCCCCCCCCCCGCGCCAACACACTCCTCCCGCGTGTACTCACCCTCCCCCCATAAATGTCATGCGTGAGTGCACTTCCGGCGTCGTCTAATAAATGCGCGCGCCCTGGGTCTCAAAGGCTGAATTTATTTGGCCCCGCAAGAGAGTGCATTGATTTGGGATGTTTATTTCGGTTTTTGTGGTAGCTGACGCAGGAATCCCATGGTCTAAATCTGGGCCATGTCGGATGTAGTTGGTGCAGACAAAGGCTTGACACCATTTGATAAATGCAAGTGTGACGGTTAATCACGTGCGCACAGAGTAGCACAGCGGCGCTAGCGTTTCACCATCAGGGTACTCTTACACCTTTTTGAAGTCTCTCTGCAAATTTTGGTTTCGTGGATATTAATATTGTCGATTTTCGTGATATTTTATTCTCATCTCCACTACTTTAGGTTACTGTGACGGCTTCTCTTGTTTCGTATGCAATTCCTCCGAGAATAGTGGCTGCTTGGATAAAAACTTTAAGGAATACAGCCAGTCGACCCTGACTAAACAGTTATGCATGGTTTCGAATGCCCGCTTTTGCATTAAGACCACCGCACTTTATGGAGGTATGTCATTGCTCAAATCATGTGTCTTACTTTTGTTATCTTATTAAGCAATTATGGGCACAACTCGATGGTGTAGTGCAATGGACATGGGCAACCAGTGCCAGTACACTTCATTTCCTGACCATGATCGCATCTATCGGGCTTGCATCTACACCTGTGATACCGATGCCTGCAATTCGGCGTATTCCTTTCTCAGTCAGCCGCCTGGTTCCTTTGCGCACACCGTTCTCCACAACGTTATTTTTCTTTTCTGCATCTACACAATATTTTCCCTTTAAAAAGAAAGCCAATAGAATTAATACACGAGGGTTCGAAATTTATTCGTCAGAAAATATGAAAGAATCATGGCAGCAGCGTCATTTCCAAGTGGCCCTTAATGGGTGAACTGTCGAAGCGTTCACTGAAAGTTTGAAAAACATTGCGGTCAGGTTTTATCGGAATTGGTTATGTAAAACACATCAATGCGCCTATCAATTTAATCAAAATATGAGTTCTTCCATTTTGTGTGTGATCTTGCACAGCTCGCTTTACGTTTGTACATATGACGAGAGGAACTTCTTTCTTATGCGACAGTTCAAAATTGTATGAATAAACGGTAACTTATCAGATCTGAACCACTTCTCTAAATTGTTTTCGGGCTTTATTTTCTATTTGTGCAGACTTGTTGAAATAATATTTTTAAATGGGACGCGTTGTTACTCTCAATGCAAAGGGTAATTTAATACTCTTATATTCCTACGTGACAGGAATCGGGAGCATTCATATTACCATTACTTTTACCACTGCAAAAATGCTGCGTTTGCTCATAGGAAATGATGGTTTATTATAAACGCAAACTTTGTCAAGGCAAGCAGCATCTGGATAGTGAAAATGGCAAATATTCTTACCTTTCGCACTTTTGTTCCGTTTTATCCGCCTCTTGGTTCTCGTCGAATTTATGCTCAAGCACCTGGTGCTTTAGAACTGTCATTTCATCCGGGAATTCCTAAAAATTGAAAAACGGTGCCTTACCTACTGAGTAAGGTGCTTTTCCTTTTTATGACCAATAAACATTTTGATTACGGTCAACTAGCGTACTTGTATACCGCGGAGCAGCTGTCAAGCCTGGTTCGTTGCGGCTAGCCCGCAACTTAGTGTGACCTTTCGAAACTTAATTCAAACAGCTTTATTGGTAAATACGAGCATTTAGTATTTATGTTTTGGCCGAACCTATCGATCACAGAGCTCTAAATACGCAATATTTATCAAATGGCCAACAGCTGAATGCGTACTAGTATAATATAACTTTCCGTTTTATTTCTGAGGAACTTTAAAACTAGCAATTTCAATGATTGCACTGTCAACCAGAAAACACGCCAACGCTAAGATACCCAGTTATTACCGAACACCTCGCAGTCTTGTCATGCAAGCACAGTCTAAACTTTTAGTTAATACAAATATGGTGTGTCGTGCAAACTTAATGCCCGTTGATAGTTTAATTGAGATGATGCAATTGTCCCGCTGTGACTGATGAAATTCAACTCAAAGTGTCATAGTGATTTAAAAAGCCCAGTCGAAAACTGCTCTAATGACTATGGACTGAGTAAATGAGAATATATATTAGGTTTTGAGTTCAACATAAATACTGAGATCCGCCGACGGAAACCTCTTCCTCTCTTCGGATTTGGGAGCTACCTCACAGGTTCATCGTTAGCATTCTTGGATTTCAGTTTATTCTCGCATTTATCATACCTACTTAATCGACTTCAGTAGCATGCCTTAGACAAGCGTTAAGTGGTAGATCCTGTGCATGATATCTTTTGGACCGTGATTTTTCAGTGGACCGTTCTACTTATCGTTTTGGACTGTAAACCTGGTGGGTGAAATGCGCAATTCATTCTGATGTGAAGGTTACTATAACTTACTACAGGCTCGCTTGATGTTTGAAAAAAATATGTCTATATTAGGAGGTAGAAGTTTTTTTTTAGCTTGATGTGTGTCTTCCATTATTATTGAACATAGCAGTTGTCAGCAGCATACTTTCTGTCATATTGCGGAAATCAATGCCAAAGGAAGTGTAATTTTACTTCTCTGTGTCAAAGCAACATGTTTATTAATATCTAAGCATGTATTGAAGAGAGAGCGAGGTTCAAACGTCCTCTGCAAACAAAACTTTAAGTAAAAGTAGGGTAGAAGACTCCCCCAGTGTTTCTAGTTTTTTGAAAGACGGTTTCGGATTTCCTTAGCTGGTCAACTCGGGGCTTCTGTGTCTATTTACCAAGGGGCCATATTGAGATTTGCACTCTAGTGTCAAGTTATTAGACGGCAATCCTGTAAAATAGTATTCAGTAGACTTGCCTTGAAGCAAATGTGGCACATTTTGGCCACTGTCCGCCTGTCTATGGCCACCGCAACGTGTGGGGGTAGAAGGCGTTGAATAGGATGATCAAACAGCAGAAGGGGAATTGTTCGGGCTGTCGAGGGTTCTAGCATTCTGCAATTCTGAGGATCGCTGCTCACTTCCCTCGGTGATGCGGAAAGGGCATCGGAAGGAGGTGTGGCTTGCGGCTTTACTCGGTCTCTAGGCGGGCTGAGACTGGTGGCCTTGACCTCCAGTACCGAGGACCGTGTCAGAGAGCCCGTGGGAGCAGGCACACCCTGAGTATCCGAAGCAGTATTTCGTGGGCGGGGAAAGCATAAGTTAGCAGATATTAACCATTCGTTCAACTTACTTGTAAAAACTTGACACCTTTGTTGGGAGTCAAATCTGCATCAGCAAGGGCTAGGCTTAAGTACCGTCGACGCTCTAGCCAACTGAGTTACAAGGCCCCACCAGGCGCCATATTATGACTAATCTTAGTATTAATAGGAATAGTGCTTGGTAGTGGCTGTGAACTTACAACAGGTCGCCGATTTAAACCTCTGGGTTTGCAAAATCTGAGGTTAGTTATGGCTGGCTGATGATGACTAGTAAGTCAGAAATGACCTCTCCAGTTACCGCTGACTTCGTCGGCAAGCTCATTCTGTCACTAGTACTTACGAACTGAAAGTTTCAAGGCGGGAGGGAGGAGACGAATCTAGTAGTTTTGATAGGGAATACGTTGTTGGAGCAGAGGTTGACAAAGCCGGATCACTAGGGAATATGCAGCTGGAAAAGGACGTACTTAGGGACCTGTGCTTCTAACAAAGTCGCAAAGTCTTCACTTGGACCAAATATCCACGTTCTAAGAATAGGGTATATCGAAAACAATCTTTGGGGCTCGGTTTTAGCGGTTACCGTCTGAGTGTTGTTCGAGCGTTGGTCATGTCCATGCGCAAAACTGTTCGCCGGAACTACTCTCGTCATCAAGGTTCCCTCACCGGTTGTGCCAACCCGACTTACGTCCAATTGGTCCGCTCAACTTGACGATTTGTAGGAGCCTGCCCCCCAGCGCTGCCAGTCAATCGATTTTTGGCGCATCGCTGATTAATAATTCACACTGGACTTGCCTCGTCACGTGTGATGACTGATCTACGAAGCGTGAATTGGCACTCAAGTCACTCGATCAGTTAATCGATTTTGCATACCGCTGATTACTGGAATGCGCTGGATTTGTGGTCAGCGCTGGCGGAAACACACTTCACACTAAGCCCATTCAACAGGCAAGGCGAAACTCACTCGGCGGACGCGAGGCTGCGGCGCTCTCTCTCGCTCCTCTCGGTCGAACTCCATCTCAGGCCGAGTCAACCCTTCTATCAATTCTTCTCCTTCTTATTCTGTACAGAATACAACCTCCTTCTACTTTGGCTTCCACGACTTCTATCTTCTTCTAAAGAACCGGGCCTGGAAGATCGCATTAGTTAGGGTTTAACCGGCTTAGCCTTAACTCCTTTGCGATAAATTGTCCCGTGGGTCGTAAGCCGCAAGTTTGAGCCTCGGGTGGGACACCACTTAAGGTTAAGTAGGACTGGCTGATGATGGCTAGTGAGCCTGAAATTGCCATTCCAGTCTCCCTTGTATTTGCCGGCAATGCTATCTGTGCGGCTGCAAGCGGGGGCCCAAGGCAGAGCGAGAACGCCCATCAACGTGTATATAAGGACTAATACCTGTTGATTGCTCCATTTCGATTGCCAACGGTCGAATCCCCCTCTATCGAGCCCCACCATTTCAGTGGATTAGACTGATGACTGTACAACTTCTCCGCCAATCGGTTGTCAAGTTAATGGCGAATTTTCCGTACCAAAATCTGCCTAATGCGAGGCTAGTTTGCTTATCGACTGGAAGTGCTTCTCCTAGGCTATCGAGTGCTCGGACACAGACACTCATGGAGGGGTGCAATGACCGACTGCAATCATCCCACCACCACCACCACCACCAGTGGACAAGTTCGTTTTTTTTCAGTGCGTAGAAGTGCAATTCGTACATTACCAGCGACAGTTTCTGACCCGAATCCATTTGGCATGACAGTGTAGCATATCGCGCATGTGCAGTTCCGTGGCTCGGAAGGTTGCCAACTGATGATCCGACACAGACCTCTTAATCAGCCCAGTGCTTATTTCTGTGGAGTGGCTGACTGGTAGACTAAAAGTCAGGCTATAATAAGTTTTTTTTAATGTGGCTTATATGGCACTCCCACTCTGAGTGGAATCTCAACCGATGTGGTAGCACGCTTACCTGCGGCATTCTTACCGCGCTAAGCAAGTGCTCTCTCTTGCGCCTACGGTCATCTCGACTTGGCCACGACCCGAAGTCCAGGTGGAGAAGACAGTGTGGTAGGTACTGGACAAAACTAAACTACGCACGAGTCACCGTCTCTACGCTAACATATTCAGGTATTAGCTCGTATTTGGTCGCTGGTAGTGAATGGTGATAGTAGTTAGTAGTTGGTGGTCAGTAGTTAGCAGTTAGTATTCGGGTATGGCTGTCTGATAACGGCCTATGAGTCAGAAATGGCCATTCCGCTCTTTGGAGGTAATATGCGTCTACCTGCACTATTTAATCAGTAGTGAGCGGTAGTTTATAGTGGCCGGTCGTTATTTAGTAATTACGGTTACTTATTTAATATTAAGTAGACAGTATTTAATAGTTGTCTTAGGTGCCGTGGGCATAGGGATAGCAACCAACTTGGTTAATATTTTGTATGCAGCGCAACTACTGCTTTCTTTTAGTCTTGTTTGTAATGGCTAACCACATGATAACGATAATCAGTATTTGATGGATGCATTGGACTGCTCGCTTACCTCGTCTGACCGCTGCTCAATAGGCTTTGGCGAGGATATTGGTCTCACAGCCTCCGAAGCTTCACGGGCACCTGCGGTCGCTTGCGGTTTCCGCGGCAGTGTGTCTGCTGTTGAGGCGAAACTGTCGCGTATGTAGGGCAACAGCCGAAGCGTCTGTGAAGAGGAGGAGAGCAGAAGACCACTGAGAAGGATTGAGGCAACAACTGGGTCGAGAAAGTTGGACTCCGAGAGACTGGAGGCTGCATCTCTGAGCCGATCACCCGTGATCCAGCCTGTTCTGCATGGACTGGCAGCTCTCCCTGTCCTACGCACGTGGGCCTCCATTGCGTGGGCGGCAAAGAGGGACTTGGAGGTAAACCAAAGGCCACAGAGACTGCAGATGGCGACTGAGTGCACGTGATGCGTCTCAAAGTGAGCCTAGGGGAGAAGAGATTACATTTAATCTTAGGCATGCAACTAGCATACATAGTCACAGTGGTTTTGTTTACTACTGGGGAAAAGAAACGTGCTGTTTTTTCTTTTACCCCACTCAGGGTAAGACCGTAAAACTTAGTGCCATTTACTCATATATTTCCGATGCTGACCCTTTCTTTGGTCAACACTGCCTGCAACTTCTGAGGATCTAGCTGTCGTGGTGAGAAACGGCAGGCCTGACCTTTGACCGACTTAAATTACGACCAAATCATCCGATACTAACTTCATTTATCTTTTCGTCAACTGAGCTTGAGCTTTGACACCTGCGGCAGAGTTGCCATTCGCTTAATTATTGAGCACAGTGGTTTCTCGAGATCATCTGTAACGGGCCCATAAAAGAATATCGATCTTGTGAAATTGCCGTTATTACCTCTGTTTCCGCAACCCTGCGAACTATTGGCATTACCTCACGGATTTTTTCTAACTTTCTTAAATAAGTGTTACTTTAACGTAACAAGTAGTAATATGCCAAATTAAATATTAGGGGATGGTGGACTGAGCGTACGAAAACTTTGTGAAGGACGCTCCTTACAAATCTAACTGGCAAAATGCCCAGAAGATTGCCAACTGTTTGGCCTGTCTCGGCCTTTCTCATTTCTGACAATTTGGCTGCAACTGTCCCTACTTTATGCTGCCTCTTTGAGGCGCACGCATGTTAGAAGGGGATTATCTATTCGCCACTCCATGTACCTTGGCCCCCCCTCCCCCATAAGGACTGTTCACGCCGATCTCGCCTTGCCAGCGGTGTCTTGCCAACCGCTCCGCATGCATAGTATCGAATAAATCGTAATAATTGCTACTGTAAATTAGAGAGTAGCACGTGTATATGTGATTAAATTATAGGCTGCAGGTATAATTTGATCCTGAATGAAGTAGGGGTTTAATCAGTCTGCTAAAAGTATGGGAAAGGAGAAAATCGAGACATGCTACCCCTCTCTGCCTTTGGTGGGTTAATGCGGTTTTGACAATTCTACATACTCCAGCTGACCCAGTGGTTAAACACATCGGCGGCCTCTGTGGTGTTCGGGACCTACCAGTGCTTCCTCCATGCATGTGAAGGCAGCCCGTTGAGGGCAGGCCAGACAAATTCGTGGACAGTCTTCGTATTCGGCAACAGTGGATGCCACCACTGTTACGCTGTCCTCCTGCTCTCTGGTTTGCTGCTGCTCCAGATCATGATTACGAATATCTCGAGCAAGCCTCCGATGATTGCTATTCTGTGTGCCTTTTCGCACAACCTGTTGGCACTTCTGACAGTCCCGGCGTTTATCGTCAGAACTCTGCACAAACGCACTCTCCTCCTTCACGGCTGGTAGTGGTTCGTCGGCCACCCTCTCGATGCACGCATCAGGCAGTCTGTGATGGTGCGTTGCCATGTGTTCTATGAAGGCAGTAAGAGTTGGCAGTTCGCGGCTGCATATTGGGCAGATGTAGATCGTGGCGGTCTCACCCAGTTTTCGCTTCTTCATCTGCACCTTCGAGGGATCCGTTGACATTGGTTGCGGTGAAATTTCTGCAGAGGGATTTCGTTCCACCCTCCAGCTCAAATCCATGGGAGTTGATGTAGCATCAGTGGCTGCGTCGATTTGATCTACAAGGGTGTATCATATCTGGAGTTTTTTAATTGTCAAGTGCATCGGAAGGGTCTGGACTTTTCATTAAAATTAAAAGAGGAAGTGTACGTTTTTCCAGTAAAGTACAGTCGATCTCTTTTTTCGTGAAATTTCCATTAAAATTCCGAAATGCGGTTTCAATTTGAACCCATGACCTAAGTAGGATTTTAATATTGATCTATTGTGGGGATTAATTCCAAGAAATTTCAGTCATGTCGGGATGCCGGCTTTTGAATGAACTTCTAGCTGGTCGTTTAAAAAACAAACTCTGTAAACATAACTACTTAGCTAGTATGCATTTTTACCATTGATTTCCGATGCTCTTGTAAATTCAAGGATAGCTTATTTTAAAAAAAGACGCTTAAAACTGTGTTTTCTGTTACTCAATTGGTGGCAAATTAAGTGTTCTTCGAATTTCATAATCGAAGAAACGGTATCATGCATTTTTTAAAGGTTGGCCATTATGATATTTTTTAAGATCGTGAAATGTTTCGTCGTAATACCTCGTTTCGGTCAATTTATTAATGTTGCCTGTAAGGTATAGAACATGGTCCGTATCCATGACAAAATTCCATGAGAACTATGTAACCTCTACTTCGTAGCACGGAGGAGTATATGTTCTTCCCTGGACAGGATGTACACAGCATGTAAGTTGGAAACCTTGTGTTCAAATGTAACGACCGGCAGGGCTCAACATGATTCGGAAATTTAGATAGCTCCTGAAAACAAAAAGGTGTACTTGTTTCAAGTATAAAATTTGAAAAAAATTGCGTACTTTGCTACCAATCAAGTGCAAGAAATAGTACTTTTGTGCCGTCGTCAGCTCGTCACACCAGAACCCAAGTGGTGCCCAACCTGCGGCTCGAACTCTTGACACTTTTGACCAGAAGTCTAGCGCCCTAACCATTGAGCCATGGGCGCGTCGTGTTGCTGGTTGAGATCAGCAGCTATTGATACTCGATGATTAACGTTCATCGATTGCTAACGGAACTCGCTCGTCCTCCTCTACCCTGGGGCTCATCCCCCCTATGGAGTAGAATTCACGTGGGGTTAAAGACCAGGTTGTGTGTGGCACACGCTGAAGACTCGCTTGCCTTTGTCAGCGCGTCTGCGGTTGTTTTTACATCCTATAGCCATTAGTGCACATTGCGTGCGGGGCATAGCGGGCAAAACAGGCACTACACAAATCTGCCCTACTGTTACAAAATTCCTGGGAATTGGAAACAGTACGCACTCTTGGATTTCAACTTAAAGGTCACGCGGTGTATGCCACAAATTGACCACACAGTGTGCCCAAACAGCCTTTGAGTTTATAAGTCGATTCTGCTACAGACAGTACGAGTCGTACAGTGGCTCATTCATCACCTTCAAGAAATGGTGAAACCGAGGTTGTTTCTAGTGCACTCACGACGAGTGGCACAAGCCCTGTCGTTCAATTCCACCAGCAGTTAACAAAGAGGCTGCGGTACTCGTTGACGGATGTTCACCGACCGCTAACGGAACTTATTTGTCCTGCTGTACCTTGAGCTTCATCCCTCGGACCATGACAGCAGCCGTAGTGACAAGCAAGCTGGTAAAGTCAAGGAAAACTGGAATGGTCATTTCTGGCTTATTTACCATCGTCAGCCAGTCATGTCCAACTCCGAGTGGTGCACCACTGGCTGGAACTGGCCAGCTTTTCGAGCAGAGTCTTACCCTCTAAACCTTGAGCCACGAGCTGCGATAGTCGACTGGTGCACGTGCTAGGTAAAAGGAGCGAGATGCGGATGCTGGGGAATCCGTACTCGGGCTAATTCAGCCTATTCCTCATGATAGCAAATCTGACACACTTGCAACTATCACGACTTTGTGGCCTAGAAGATGGTCAACAGGCAGAATGCTGATCGGGCTGAAAGGACTCCCACCTAGGATGCACCAATTGTGATATAGTATATCCTGAGTAGAGAAGTAGGTGTGTGTGTGTGTGTGTGTGTGTGGCGTGTGTAGACGGACTGTTCAGCCCTAATAGCAATGGCAGTGCGATTCGAGCCCTAATTTTCTCATTCCATTCGAGCTCGCAATTGATTGGTCTTTGGGTCCTCTGCGCTAGCGTAATAAAGGGCACCGACCAATGAGCGCACAGTGGCCCACCTGCGAGTAGTTTATCGATTTCACTGCACGTTGAGCGGCCGGGCAAGTTCGCCAACTCACGCGTGACGTGACACTTCTGCCCCAGTCAAGCCGCAGTGTGCAATCTAACGACCGCTCTCCCTGCCAGCTGCAATTGTTAACAATTGTTGTTCTTGCACATCCTAGTATTGTTTTTTCCAGAATGTCCTATCTTTTTTTTTATCAAAACGCACCTATAGACGTGTGTGACAGCGCTTAGAAGAATTTTTCAAAAACACTAACGCAGGTATGAGGGAAAGGTATCCGTCGTCGTCGTCTGCAGCATTGTCTTCGGAATCAGGAGAATATTTTTCTGATACGGATTCCTCGTCTGGTTACGAGGAGTTGCCATCCCCGTTGGCTGAATCACATGCACTACATTTACGTCAACCCAGACAGCAGAGGTCAGCAACCATACCCTCAATGGCTGCGCAAGTAAGCGAGTCTCTCACGAATCCCACACATTCATTTGAGCTCGATTCGCGCTCTATTTTATGGGAAAAGTAGAGCTCGATTCACGCTCGAAAATTAAAGCTCGAATTGCGCCTGATCTAATTGACAAGACTGCCTCCGATTCGCGCTCGATTACAGCTCCATTCGGGCTCCATTTTCGTGCCCTTTCTAGTAGGGAGCCTTCGCCCAACTCGCTCAAAAATCTCTCCTCATAGCATCTCAGTGCATCTCTCACTAGGATAAATCTGACGTGACTGCACTTACCTCAACCTCATCAACCAAACTGCCTTCACCCAAGCCTCATCGTCTTAAGCAGGATAGATTCCGCCGGTAGAGGGAGCGTCACCCTGCCTCACTATAACCTATTTTAAGCACGAGTCACCGGCACTGCGCCTGCGCTGTTGTGAAGCACGTGGTCGAACTGTCGGAAGAGAAGGCACGAGCATAAGGTTGGTAAAGTCTTGGTTCGGATTTTCCTGGTTTTTTTCCATATGGCAGTCCTTTGACGAAAAGGGAACAAACCAATCAGCTCTGGCTTGTCAAATCAACCTGATGGACTCCAACTGATTGGCTCCAACCCCATGGTTAGCTGTGTGCTACTCCGGGCGGAGATGGACGCTTCAGTTGACCGTTGTCTTATCTAATTTCATCCTTTCAATCCCTGCGCGGCCTGTCTTGCTTCGCCCCGGGTTCATGCTTTTGTCGAGGCAGGAGATCAAAGGTGACTGCTAGGGATGCTGATCCTTTGGGCATGTGGTCGGTTTACGCTAATGGCGGTTGGCATCTGCCCCCTAGTCTACAACTCCCACCCCGTGTACACAAATTTCCATGTGGCGAAGTGCTTCGACGGGTTGTCCTTAAGGTTGGTGTTACTATCAATCCTGGCAACGAAACCAACACTACTAATTCTTCGTTGAGGCGTTTATACGCGGACATTTGCGCTCTGCTCGATGGTTCAGGGCAAGGAGTTGGGAGTGGGTGGAGGGTGGCTGAGCGGTTTAACCAGTGCCTCAGTTCGTGACAGTTTAACCACAGTCCTGCGTTAACGGCGCTTCTTGAGATCAGTCGCGCGAGTGGTGGTTGCATGAGCAAACGCAAGGGCAAATAAGCTATTTGCTGAGCCAAACCCGGATAGCGCACCCAGGGGACCGTCCAAGTCCCCAGGAGCCTCGCCCCCTCCCCCCGGACTGGTGATAGCGCCTCCCCTCCCGATTATATTTTACAGTTGGCCGAACCTCCGCCTCGTTGGTCGCACCCTTGGTCACCAGGGTAACGCAGACAGGCCGTGGGGGGGGAGGGGGTGGCGGTGCGCGTAGAGATTGCGATCGCAACGCCAGCACAGAGAGACAGGCAGATGGGGGCGGGAGGCGGAGCAAAGTGAATTCATAGAACGTAGCCGTCCTTGGGTGGAGGGGTGGAACAGGGGAGTTGAGGAGGTGGGGGGGAGGGTGGGGGGTAAAGATGCGAGGCGCTTGGGAGCAAGGGAGAGAGCAAGCGCAGCGCCGGGCGGTCGGTCGGTCGGTCGGCTGATGTTCAAAATTCCCGCGGGAAATCTTCGTAGTTTGCTGGTCTTGCCAGCGCTTTCCTGCGAGCATCCCCCAAGGGAGCCAGAGACACGAATCAGCCAGGCAGCGCTCGGGAGCTAGCGAAGAGGAAGGGGATCAGCGAAAGTGTCCTCATTTCAAGAGCGAATAGCAAGAGCAGAAGTGGGAGAAGTAGTAATGCGGGAAGAAGAAGAAGAAGAAGAACGAGGAAAGGAGATCAGAAGACACTGAAGACGATCACCCGAAGTCTATTGCCAGCTGTTGTTTCGGTAGATGGTGTACTTATGAGTGTTTTATAGGAGAAATGGCCGAGATCGGAGACTGTGAGCAATTAATAACTAAATCCTGGAGTACGTCGGAAGAATGCGCAAAGGCCTAGGCAGTTTCGCATCTGCCCTTATCTTTGGCGGCTTGTAGTGACTAGCTGCACGCGAAGTGCACTTGTGAACGCTTGTCGTGACTAGCTCAAGTCGAAGTGTACTTTCGGAATGCTTGCTGCTTCCGGCCTCTGAAACAGCCAATCACAGGCCAACTCACATTAGCCGCATTTGTCGACTGCCGAGCAAACTAGACTTCAGACGCCGTCCGCTGACTTGCGGTTGTGCGGTCGTCTGATAACGCCTGTGAACGCTT
>JAYGXS010000005.1:9850093-9878117 GCA_036362985.1 Ligula intestinalis
CTTTGAAATGCTAACTGTTCTTTGCACCTTTCTCTCACGTCTGACGACGACCTGGAAATCTAGTGTCAACAATTTACTGAAAAAATTTGCTGATTTTCTCAAAGGATGCCTTTCCTCGAAATTACATTTCTTGGGATGCCTGCCTTTCTGTTTATACGAAACAGTTGGAAGTGGTATGCAATAGTAAGGCATCCTTTGCATAAGGAATTGGTAAGGGCTTGGTTTGATTGCAAAATACGAGTTATGCAGCAGAGTAAGCCCTTTCAATGGCGTTAAGTAGGTGCCTCTTGGTGGTATTTAAAATGTTGTCGCACTTAATGGGCAAGGATATGAAATCAGGCTTTTTAGGAACCAACTGCTCTGCCATTTTAGGTAGTAGAGGTATTTGTCTTTAAAATGTGCTGGATATCCCCGCTTCCGCAAAGTTTCTTTGAGACAGGCTATTTCTGCATCCAATGTATCCCTAGAGCAGATTATTCGCGTCCTCTAGAAGAAAGTATATAACAAGTTGTGTTTCCATTGAACGGGAATAAAACTCAGAAAATGCAGGTACTGACCTTTACAAGTAAAACTGTGGAATACCATTCGTGTAATGGAGCCATATTTCTGTCTTGACATGTGAGTATTGAGGAAGGAAAGCTGGTTCTCTTGTTCCAGTTTCATAGTAAGCTTAATCTTGGGACGCAAACTGTTCTCGAAATTCCGGGATCCAGTAAATTCTGCTGTTTTTGTAGTTTTTTACTTTACGAGAAAATGAGTGCGCGAACTTAGAGAAAATCCTTCGGAGGAGACCTTGTTTTAGGCTTGGTCCGAAAAGCGACTTTTGAGCAACTATGATAAATTATTCTTTATTCTACCACGGAACAGTTTTTTTACAGTCTGAGATCAAACCATTCCGAAGCATTTTCTAGGCTCTCTGTTGTACTGCCAGTGTGCAACCAAAGTAGGGAAACATTTTCTAAAAGTGTAGAACCGACTTCAGTTAGTAAACTTTAGCACCCAATCTAATCTGTCAGGGCATTTGTTTGCTATTGAACTAGCCTGTTTTCCGTCACCTACAAAAATCACGGTTGCCAAAAATGTTAACTCAATTAGTATGCACTTTTTAGGCTGGCTCTTTGGCACCTGCCCAAATAAAAGCTGTTTTTAATGTAAACTACCGGAAAATACTCTTATTATGCGGAAAACTGTCCGTTTGTGATTGAACCTGACAATTCTAGTCCAATTTATTTCTCATTGACCGGCCCGGAAACGTTTGACCTTACGAAGAATTTTATTGCCATGGCGTCTATAATGGCGGACTCAAGCGAAAATCTTATTGCCTCAGGCAATTTCGTCTCAGACAATATGGAAACGAAAGAGAATAACCGACGAATGCTCCTGGCGCCGTGCTCAAATATACAGTGGAAACTGAGGCCATACTTTAAAGTTCACTTTATCTGGAAGACTATTTCTATGCAAAATTCATTAAAGGAATATTTCAAAACGTACTAGATGACTACTCGCTTAGTATGCACTTGGCACACTTATTTTTGCCCAAATCTAATAATTTTTAAGTGTAAAATGCCCACAGAGTATTCAGTTTGTAATAAATTACATCTCAGGCGATGCATGTGATAAGAAAGTAAAAAGATGGGAAAGATTTTGAAAAATGCCTGTATGTCTACTATATGCTTTTGAGGTATACAGCATGGTTCATATCCATGAAGAAATTTGATGACTATCTCGTGACATATTCCAAAGAGCATGCAATGTTTTTGACCCCCTGCGTACGTTCATATTTTCAGTATGTGATTTGTAAACCCTGAATGTATGCAGAGGCAGGGTCTTGAGAAGTCATAAATATTATTTCTAGAAGTACACCACGTAAGGCAAAGATGGAATTCGGGGAAAAGACTTTAGAAATTAGTATTTTTCTGCAGGCTTTCTGATGAGAATCAATGGAAGGAAACTAGCCGTGTCTAACTGGCCGCGCCTAACTGAATAGTTTTAGCCCCTGTTCTCTGCGCAACTGGTGTGAACGATCCTCAGCTAAAAATACGCATTTCCGCTACCATGAAATACGTTATTTACATGTTAGTCGATATGGCAGCTTCACTTAACAGACTCTGTCCAAATGAAGACATGCTTAAACGTATGCTCACCCAGACCCGGTACTGGGAAGTTTTAGCCAGATCAAGGAAAGGAACGCAACTGTCTTCATCAAAGTGTTGTCGAAAAAATATCACCAGCTGTTTGAAGATTCCAGCAGTCTGGGAGCTAGGAAGGCCAACAAATCAATGCATTTCACACTAGGGTCAATCGGACGTGTATGAATCTATCAGGACGCGCAATGTGTAGTGCCCTGGCAGGTTAGTAAATTAGTTAAAGATTAAGACCTTCTCAAAGCTGAGGGGTAGGTTCGTACTAAACAGGGCCTTTTAGGAATTTTTGATCAGGTGTTATACGAGTCACCTTCACGAGGGCCTGTTTCATGTTGTGGAAACCAGGTTGTGCGTGGTACGCGTAGACGAGGTGTTCAGTTATGGGTTATATCTGCTACTGCTATCTGATTATGTCTCTGATGACGAATTCGCGACGGATCTCGAAACTTCGGGCGAATAAAAGTATTGTACCAGCGATCGATTCGTCTTCTTCTCGAGATGTTTAGCGTTGTCCACAACTGTGCCCTCGCCCACATTCGGCTGTGTTGACTGTGTCTTGCAATCATAGCAGAATGGGTGAAGAGAAAAAGTGCACTAGGTTGCATGCAAATCTGCTTCACTATAAACAACTCCACGTACTAGTCACCGTTCCGTCCAGGCCGTAGAACCTGCAGCAAACTTCGATGACTGTGACGACAGCTTCACTAGATTGGATGAAATCTGTGAAAGCGAGTGCAGAGTAAGAACTAGGGAAGGGCCCACTGCTTCACAACCGGCATAAGCGCTGCCATTTACCACAGCTCTGGTGGATTGCGCGTTAATTAGTTTAGAATAAATAGAAATACGCAGAATCTTTCTCTTATCTTATCAGGCCATGTCAAGATGGCAGAAGTTGGGTGTCAGTGCAGTGACTGACACAGTTAAGTGGCCTCTCTACACGTGCCACACACGACCTAGGCTCCAGACGGCTTTCACGAGAGCGCTTAGGATCTCACACGCATTTGAGCATGCCATCAAGGCAGCCATTGCAGCCTGGCTCTCTTTGTACTCGCGTTCATCTGGTTACAACTGCGAAGACCTCAATGCTCAATTTATTCTGCCACTAAGATGAGGTCGCCCTCTAGAAAGCTGTCTCAGTGGCAGTGTAACACCTAACTTGTCGCCTATGCAGGGCACCAATGCTCTCAAGAGGTCCTATTTTGGCACAGACTAATTACCAGAGCAGAGACCTCATGACTGCCATCAGTGGCCGCAAGAGAAAATGGCAGAACTTGATCGAGCTAAACCTTATTTCACAGCCTCCCCTGGGATAAGTGACAACCGTGGACATATAAGGGCCGATTGCTGAATTATCTCAGAATGGTCTTCCATCTTGGAATCCTTATTGGTCGATTTGCCTCCTCAACTTCCACCAACACATGGCTGATCATGCCTCAACACAAAGTCCTGTGTAACCCAGCAGCTATCGTCCGCACTGATCCGTGCTACTGTAGCGACCTTGTATTTCTAATCCATGCTTTTATCGGACGCCGTGGGGACAGGCCGTTCAAGGTCACCCTCTGTCTGGCTCACTGGCCAACCACTTCCCAAGGCCAGTCCACAACAGGACCCTAGTGCGGGGATTGCTGACGGTCAGACACTCCCCGAGCGGCCCGCTCATGGCTAGACTTGCACTTGTCTGGGAGTCACTCACCTATTACTTCCATTCTACTCCTGTTACACCTTATTGAATTATCCCTAACACTCTGGCCTTCCATGCCTTATCATATCTACTAGTTCATAACCATTGGGCTACGTCCTAGCGTCTATTATCTTCCCGGACCACATTGTATCCCACAATGCAATTAGCGAGAATGCAGTCAAACAAACATGGTCACTGGAGTCAACCTACCGGCAAAATTTCCCATCAGAAACGTCCTATTTTCAATACAGGTTACTGAACATTCACACAGTGAGGATACCAGGGCGAGTACAACTGAAAGATGTTGAAAAAAGCTTCAGTGTATTTTCTTCTGGGAGACAACATTCGCATTCTGCTTCATTTGAAGGAAGTGAAAGGACTGCTATAAGGGATATAGAGTTGAAGAAGGCTACTGAATGGCCCTTGATTTATCCCACATTTTAAGGACAAAAGGCTTTTCTCGGCCATTAGCTCCATCCAAAATATATTGTATAATGTAAATTGCTCAGATAAATATTCCAGAAGAGCCAGCAATAAGGCACGTAGGGTGAGTGGTGTGACCGGACACGGACCAGGACCCGGCATAAAGTCGCGCAATAGTTAATTATTCAAACGCCAAACAACCTAGCCTTGCTCGGAAAATGCGCCAATTATCATTAGACTAACCGTCGTTAGAGCGCAGAACTCTTCAGGTACCCTCCCCTTATGTCTGCATTGGGCTTGCGTTTAGGACCCACATATGTAACGGACGTCTGGTGCTTTTGGTACAGCTCCAGTTATTTTCCCAGCTTTATTTAAAAAAGACATGGTCATTTTTAAACGTATCCTCCGAATGCTCTCTTCAGTTGCCGGTGTTTCCTATGTTTTTTTAGCTGACATTATAATGCAGCTGCATTTTAAAACGGCCAAGCAAATTGCTGATCGCACCCTTAGTGAGATCAAACACTCTATCCACTCTGAAGTAATGGCTGCGAAGTCTTCTCATACTATGCACCTATGCTTCCGTCATATGTTTTGCCATACCTCGGCATATCAGCACTCTGTACTTCCATTCCTAGCAGGCTACTTCACGTGTGAATGAGCGGAAATTGAGGAGTTGAAAGCCGACCTGTCTCCATAATAGATGTGGATATCTTGTAAACCTTTACTTTTGAGCATTCTGTGACATTTTACCTTTGCCCTTTTACCATGAACCCTCAGTTACCTTATCCCTTGCTTTCCGTGAATGGAGCCATTTCTTGCTGAAAGTTTTTGGGTATTCCCTTCGAAATAAAGCCTTCTCTTTATACATATATTCGGAAAACCTCTACCATTTTTATGCGGACAGAGAGAAGGATGTGCACTTAAATGCCGCCATCCTACAGAGACCACAACAGTCCGTTCAACTAAACCGCATTCTGATGAAGTGGATCCGAAAAAGCAAAGGGAAACTGGAATGGCCATTTCTGGCTTATTAGTTATCATCAACTAGTCATAGCCAATCCCGAGGGTTGGAACCCAGACTATGGCGCCAGAAGGACTGAATGCGTGAGCAAGTGATTTTGATCCTTTTTTGAACATAGCCTCCCCTCGTGAAACCTTAAAGGGGTCCTTGGCATTGTAATCATGCACATTGGTCGTCCTCTTATCATCAGCCAAGCTGGCAAGTGAAATATTAGGCGTGATCGTACGCCCTCTTACACACTCAAGAAAAAACTAGCCCAAACTTTTTATGACCATGTTACTTCCCATCCTCGCCTGTGGAGGTTGTTATAACGGAGGCCCAGGCCGAGATATTACCGCGCAGTGCGTCGCCAAATTGCTGTAACGGAACCCAGGCCAAAATATTCACTGTCTAACTACGCCTCATGTGAGCCCCCAAAGAGAGAACACGTGCAGAAAGTGTGCAGAAGCGGAAGTCCTTGAGTGTTCTATGTACAACAAATTTAGGGAAACAAACATATGCCAACGATGTCCCTTGAGCCAATAAGATTCTCTCCTGAGGTAGTGGCCAGTCCCATTGGTTGTTGGCTCAGTGGGTGAATGTAGCTAGAAATCCAAATTATCGATTGATTGTCTAGCTCGAAGTGTTAGCCCACGCATAGGCCGATCGATAGCCTATTGTGGACGCGGATATGGTTTGCAAACTACTGCTTGCGAAGGCTGTTGTTAGGCCACTATAATAGAGGTGCTGGCTCGGGAAATATAAACTAAAATTCTGCATTTTTTTTCGATTCAAAAATATTTATTGGGCAGGATTGTATCATTAACTACCCTACAGCATAATCCCAGGAGATTTCTGACACGGCCGGTGGCCGTCTTTTAAACGAGCTTCTTTCTGAACCCATACCAGCAAGGAAAAAGCTTTAGTACAGCCGACGCTCTAGCCAACTCAGCTTCAGAGGCTCCACGGGGAGCCGTTATTTTAGTCACATCTGGGTCGATTGACCCTCCCAGCAGCATACGGAACCCGCCAATTCTGATATATTAAGCCAGCTAACCAAGCATGATTTCCTAAACAATCAATGTAGAATGCGTCAAAGGCTACAGTGTTTGGCAGATTTCACTGAGGCCACCAATATTTTCACAGTTGAGTCAAATGAATTATAGTTGCAAAATTCCCATTAGATAATCCAGAACAACATTTGGCGAGTGTACACTTTCGGTATATTCTCGTCAGGCAGGTGGATTACATTGAAATAATCGATAGATCGTCCTTCCTTACAAGGGGATGCAGCAAGTGACCCTCTAAGCAGACTCCTCAATCAAGCCGTAGCACAAACCTTCCCTGCAGTGAAAGTTCGGGTGTTATTCTCAACCAACCAGGTCCTGCACGGTGAAGGTAGGGAAAGGCTGCCAGCTCAGACCACTTCTATGTGTATCTACTCATTTACTTGCTCCTGTGGAGCAGGTTATATCGGTCGCACGAGTCGGCTTTTATCCAACAGAACACGGGAACACCTCCCGACATGGCTAGCCAAAGGTGAGACTAAAAGCATCAACAGTTCTATCATTGCGCACATGGTTGACTCCGGACATCGTGTGGACCCCGACGAAGCCTTTAACGTAATTTACAAGGTTCCGCCAAATTACCCAAATTCCCTAGGTCAAGGTCTGCTAGAAACAGCAGAAGCAACTGCGACCCGGTTGAGGAAACTGGTTTTGTGTGCGCAAAAGAACCTACTGCAAGCCCCGAACTTGGCATGGCCAACGGTTACGTAACTGCCTGCATCTTTCCGCGCTCTGATTGGCTCCCGCTTGTAAGGAAAGACGATCCATCGATTGTTTCAATTTAACCCCCCCTCCTTGTAAATGTATGGCCTGAAGTGAATTTACCCAAAGTATACACTCGTCAAATGTTGTTCTGAATCACATGAATGATCTAAAGCTGCCCTATCCCCCCTAAGAATTAAGTGTGCCTTGTTGTCATCTGGTTGATCCTAGATTGATTGCTTGAGAAATCTTGCTTGGGCATTCAAGTAACGGTGTCAGAATTACTGGCTTCTGTATGTTGCAGTAGGCTGGGCGGATAACTTGACCCAAGTGTGATTAAACACATGACTTGTGTTGTAGCCTCGATAGCTTCGATGAATAGAGCATCGGCTGTGCTAAAGTCTTCCCGTGCTGGTGTGGTTTGCCTTCTATCGAAGCCACCGAGATTTTCCCAAATGGGTCAAATGAAAAACGCTACGTTTTGGGAAAGGTGTACTTAAGTAGAGTGCCTTCCTCCAGTGATTTTTGATCACATTGTTACTGTAACTTTACTGCATATAACACAAAAGCAACTAACATATTCTTTTTCGCACGCATTTATAATTAAATAACAACCGCAATTCTGCTCTTCACGAATGCATATCTTTTTATTGTATGAAGTTTCGTACTATGAAATCTGTAAGGCCATAAAATGTCCATTCTTACAGAAACGTATTTGTTCGTTTGTTAATGCTGCTGATTAAGTAGAAAAAAATTGACCGTAGGAATTTTACAATTTATGAGTCGTATGTGACATTTCTTCAACAGCTTAGAGAATTTTATGATTTTCTTTCCACTTAAAAGACAAAGTACTCAGGTTGGAAACGCTTGACGCAAGGTGTGTGTTGGATTCAAAGCTGTTCCATAAATTCAAAAACCAGGTAACCTGAGTGTTACAATTTCTTCTAATTTAAGATTTGAAAACGGCGCAAGTAACTCTCAGGCAAGTATAAGAAAATATATTTTCGTGCATGTTTTCTATAAAGCAGATTTCCATATGTAGGGGGATGGAAAATCGATCAAAACCAGTAATAAAACCGAGCGTAGTTTTTGCAAGCGACCGCAAAGATGCACGTTAAAAAGCCGGCACCCTATTTGGTCGGAAACGTCTTGGGATTATCCTGAAGGCTGACAAATATAGCAACCCAGCCAAAGTAATCCCTTCTACTCAAAACACATACGTAAATTTTGGCCGACAGTTTACTAGATTTTTAACCGACTGCAATTCGAGTTTTTTGAATAAGCTACATAGGTGACCAATGTATTGGTAGCCAAATGAGTTCGTCCTACTTGGCGTAGTCTCTTGAGATTGTTTTGCATCTTACTTGTCGCGGGCTCATGCGCAAACACAAAGTGGAGCATTTCAGTAGTAGGTTAAAAAATGAGGAATTTTTCCAATATAATTTGTCAGGGCTAAATGGTCCCTCAGAAGGACTCGAAAAGTAAAATTAAAGTTTACACGAACTCTTGCAGTTTCGACAGGAAATTTGAAATAGGGTGCCAAAATTAGTGCGGGATAATGAAGCGCCAGCGACATATGCGCTGGCGTTTCTACTTGAACTTCCGAAGAGTTACCTCGCCAACTCCCTACTGCTGCAAATCGAGAAAAAAAGGATTCGGGTCTTTCAATTTGTCTCCCCAGTTTCCTATTTGCGTGTGGTAAACCTTGATGTATGTGAGTTCGCCAATTTTAGGCGAACATGAGGTGATGTCTGCTGAAAATGACCTTTGAGGTCTAGCCCTGATTTTATATGAATAAGCCGGAAACTGGTGACTTCTGTCGCATAACCAGAAACCAAGCGGAGTCTTAGTGGATACTAGGATAGGTCTAAATTTCTGGATATTTAAGACAAAGCTAGTAAAAATCGATTAAGAGCATGGCTGAGCACCTATCTAGCATTTAAGGGAAGTCTTTTTCTAAGTGCTTTACATGCTTTAGGATTATTTGCTTATTCGTTAAAATTGGCAGTGTTCGAACAGGACTTCAGCCGATTATCTTTCAACAACTTCTAGTGAAAGCCTGAGGAATTAAACTAGGAATTATTAGAAACGTTAGCTGGCTCAAACCAGAGCGGTGAAACTTTTGAAATACGTGCAGAGCCTCGGAATGAATGTAGATGTTATGTCCAAAAAACAAGTTTCGTTAATAGTGGTGAAACATTGATTCCTAGGTGGTAAGTCAAAGGCAAAAGGGCGTTCACGGCGAGAGGTTTATTTAGTATCTGACGTTTTGGATAATTTCCTGGTCTATTCTGCGTCAGAGGGTGGATAATCAGGTTCCTGGTTCTTGCTCTATACCGCTCGTTTCTTCCGCGTGCGCAGTCTGCCACGTCAGATTGAGTCGTAATCCAGGGAGATGCGAGACACAGAAAGCGGTTTAACTTGGATTGGCAGACTGCGCACGTGGAAGAAACGAGCGGTATAGAGCAAAAGCTAGGAACTAGACTTTTCACCCTCTGACGATAAAATGGACCAGAAAATTATCCGAAACGTCAGATACTAAATAAACCTCTCGCGGTGTACGCCCTTTCGCCTTCTGACATATTTCAGTATTCAAAGGCGTATCTCTGCTGTCGATGCATATGAGTTTAGCTAGAATTTGAATTTCCAGAGTTACACATTTTTTGCGAACCGCTTCTTCAAGGTTATATTGATCGATTTTCCATAGTTATTCATTAATCGCGGATCCAATGCTATTATTTACAATCCTCAGTACTAACGAGGGTACTGGCTCTTCTTGCGACTATGGATAAATTTAAGGCAAATTGAATGTACAACCAGCCAAAAACAAATGGGGTCACAAGGTACCATTTCTGATAGACTTTTTTGCATCCTGCGCCAAATCACACGCTACTGAATAGTGTTAAAAGTAGCTATGTCAAATGTCACCGAAACAGTGGCGGGAGCTTCAGAAATTAGCTATCTCCTCTGCGCTTTGGTTAGGTTACTCTCACCTTATGTTGGACGCTGAAGTTTTAAAGCGATTTAAAGGCACGGAGAAGGCAGAGGCAATTGAGAACTTACCGAGGGGAGAGGCCATATCTTGATCCGGATCCGACGAGCCCCAAGGGGAGATAGGCAGAAACAACGTTGTCTATACCTGTAGCCTGTTTACGTTGGAACGGTGACCTAATACTGGTGCTAGGCTGAACCGAGACGAAGACAGTTGAAGAGCAGGCGGAGACGTAGAAGGTGGGCCGTGTGGCGTGTTGTCGTCGTCGTCTGCTGATGCTGCTGGTGCCCTCTGCGTTCGCTGCCGCCGCCGCTCTCGTCTTCGCAAGTGCGCGATGGTTACCGATGTGCCTGCCTCGCGTCCACTCTCTTGCGTCAGCCTCCACAGTCCCCCTGGGACCTTTTAGACCCGCGAACGCACACATGCGCACTCTCAGACAGGCCCATCAGAGGATATTCACGCTTGCATGCAGGTAGGAGATGAGGACGACCAGAGGGGTGCGGGGCGGGGCGGGGTGGCGAGGGCAGCGGGCTGCGCGCGTGCGCAGGCGCGGGGAAGGTGAAGGAGGAAGAGCACTTGCCGTGTGTCTCTCTCGCTGGCTGGCTGTCCCCTGGGATGATCGCTGAGCAGAGCACAGAGCATGCGACAAGCGCTTGAACGCGTTCATCTCTCGTAGGCCGCTGTTCCGCTGCTCCTCCCCCAGGGGAACGACTAGCACACACACACACACACCCACAACGCGCACCCAGTGAGGCATGCTTGTGCACACGCCAGTCCAGCCAATCACAGCGCAGCAGTCTTGCCTCTGCACGTGGCCACTGCCTTGGTGGCACACTGCGCAATGCAACTCTGCCTTAGGATGAACTATGGACCATCAGGTAAGTAAAATTGATCAAGGTCGCGGTGCCCTGATAGGATAACTAGTGTGAGACTTTTTGCGCAATAAATCGCTTTAGAATGATTGTTATTATTTTATTTCTTGCATTGATAAATTCTTGCGATTAATATTCTGCACAGTTTTCTTTCCTACGTTGAAACTTATCCGACTAAATCAAACTCAAATAGTGGTGTGCACCGAAAGCAACCAAAAAACCAATTAAATAATGCCGATGATCTCATTATTTTAGGGTTAGTGTTGTGGTTTAGCCTAAAGGTTTACTTTTTGTTTTGTGATTGGTTTACGGGTTGCATACATTGCTCTGTAATGTTATCATGCTTCCCTAATGCATTTGTTTGCATCAAATAATGGGTAAATCTTCATATTTATGCTTAAAACGTTCCGCAATAATGCGAGACATACTATTTTTCCCAATTTCCTTGGCTCACTTACCAGCATAAAAGCAGCCAATCAGCGCACGTTCAGTTTACTTGTTTAGTAGACAAATAGTCCTTCTCAATCTGCCTCAAAGCGATTTCCACTCGTAATTCTGAAACCGGGTTCCCTGCAAATACAGTGGCGTGGACGAATATCGACATTTTTTGCAATTCACTTTCTTACCAGCAGATGACACTTCGTTCCCCTTTCTTTTTGTTAATATTTTTCGGCTAGTGATGGGCCCATCACAGCAACAGGAAATTAAGTTTGCACTAAATGCCAAAACACCTTTAATGCTCACAAAGTCGCTAGCACCAAAATGTACTCACATGTTCATGCTTTTATGTCTAGTGGCCGCGAAGTCTTCTCGTACCATGCGCCGAAGCTTCCGTCATATGACCTGCCATACCTCGGCCTACCAGTACTCGGTAATCCCATTCTTAACACGATTCCTCACGTGGGAAGAAACGGAAATTGAGAAGCTGAAGGCAGACCTGTCCGCATAACTGATGTGGTAACCGTGTCGATTTCTTACTTTGAGTATTTTGTGATCTTTGACCGTTTACTCTTGAGCTTTTTGGACCCCTAAAATTACCTTATTTTTGCTCGCAGTGCATGGAGCCATTTTTTTTGAAAATTTTGATATTATCATCAAAATATACATCTCTATATTTCTATCTAACATGAGCACCCTGAGTTTGAACGCATCAACGTTCCAACTACTCGGCGAAAAAGGCAAACAACTAGCCAATGTCTATTTTTCTGTTTACTGTCGATGTTTGTGAAAACTCAGTTTTACCTTTTTCAGATAAAATGTTCAAAGTAGTGTAGTGTGTTGAGTAGTGCTGATTTCTCAAAAGTGTCCAGGCTTTCGAGCCCGCTTCGTCTAGGACAACTGATGTCGAAAGAAAGGGAAGTACTGGGCGCGTTTTTATCCCCTTCAAATATGAACTTTGCATGTGGATGCGAGTATTGTTGAATTAACTGAATAATTGGATGTATCCGATCGCAACAGACAGCGAAACGAGCTCGTGACCCAATGGTTATGGCAATAGCGTTTTAGCTACCAGGTCGCCAGTTCGACTGAGGTTGCGTGTGGTCCAGTGAGGACATCTAATAAGTCAGAAATGGCCATTTTAGTCGCTCTTGTCTTTGTAGGAAACGCTGAGTGCCTAAGCTACTAGCTGCTATGCAGCTGCTCGAGAAATGGGGCCCAAAGCAGAGCGGCACAAGTGAGTTCTGCTGGCAGTTGGTGAGCTTTCAGCAACCAGTGTCAATATCTCCCAACCTATATTGACAAGACAAAGAGCTTGTAGCTCAGCGGTGAGGACGTTAGACTCAGATCAAACAGTTCGCGAGTTCGAGCCCAGTACTATGCACCTTGTTTGAGTTGGATATGACTGACTGAAGACGACCAGAAATGGCCATTTCAGTCTCCCTTGTCTCTGTCAGCCATGCTATTCTGACGTATAGCCGTTCATAGTGAAATAAAAACAATGCTTTGGATCGATTTTGGGATTAACCAACCAGATAAGGTACAACATTTTAGAGCCCTTTTACCTTCCTTCACACGCTTAAGATATATAGCATGAATAAAGATCAAGTTGAGTGCGTTGAAAGTGGCACCGAAAAGCCTGTGAAAATGTGACTACGCCAAAAATTACGCAGACGTTTGAAATCAAAATTCTTTTTTTTACGATGAAAAAACTGAGGTAGATCTAAGTATCTACGAGCCCTGGAGCAAAAGTGATTGAAAGCCAATGATGAGATGCGCAGTGTGAAGATGGTGCTTCGTACTCGTCAGGATTCCTCTCAGTTTAAAATCCTAGTAGGTATGCAACGGCCGGCGATGGCTCTACGTCCAATCGAAAGGTAAAGTGGGACGAACATAGCCCGTAACTGGATTTACGAAGGCACTGCACACATGGCCAATTGTTCTAAGTGAGGTCTGCTCAAATGATAGGTCGAAAAATAAAGCCAATGAGCTAAGGCTTATTGACCATCGAAGGGCCTTTTTCCTTGCAATTGACCTTGAGACTCCAACCGAAAGATATTTCCACTTAAACAGGGCCTTCTACAGTGTCGTGGGCCTTGAGTCCAATCACAGTTGGGTACCTGTGGGAGCATGCTGTGCTGAGTCATTCTGCTTTCTATCTGCCAGGGCCTACATCCATGCCTAATCTTCTACTCCGAGCGGTATCAGCCTTTCCTGCATTATCGACACACTCGCTGCTTCATACACACGTACGCTCAAAGGTAATCGATACTTACGCCTCATCTGATTGGCAGCAGCCGAATGCTTACTCATCCCACAGCCAAAACTTGGCATATCTTCATTTTTACACCTAAGCGGCTGGCTTTTGTACGCGGCGCTTGCAGCGGCTACTGTGAAGCTACTTGAGCTCAGTGAAGTTGTTCCAATTCCTTCCGTCTTCCTACACTTGTGATTTAGGGGATCCTTCTGCTGTCGACTCAAATACTTGCGACATAAACGCCCAGGCTACTGCAGCGTATGCGATCCGCCAATTCTGATAGGGTAAGCTGACTGCCCAAGCAGGCTTTCCTAAGTAACCAATCTAGAATCCACCAGGCACACTTAATTATTAGGAGGGGGTTGGGTAAATTGAAACAATTCATTTGACCCCAGTTTGAAAGTATCGGCGGCAACACTGAAATCTGTCAGACCTATTCTAATGATAAAGCCTGCCCGGTAGTTTTTTGGCGAATTCTGGCCTGACAGGTTAGGAAATTCTAGATGGATAGCCGGCTAACTGTATCAGAATTGATGGATTCAATACGTTGCACAATACTACTCCGATTTTTCATTTAAATACATGCGTTCTGAAAGTCACTCGCTAGTCCAGTCTATATAAAGCTGCAAAAATAATGAAACAAGAAATATGAAGTAAAACTACCTTAATTAACGCTTTTTTCTAAGAAAATGAAGTTTCCGTTTGTTCCTGACATGCAAAAAAGAAATATAAAAATCCGCCTATGTATATAAATGAATATGCAATTGCAAATAAAACTTTTCGAGCAACTTAAATGACCCCGCTTCGGATGAATATTCAAAGCAATGGGCAAATAAGATTGATCCAAAATGTATAAATTTCATCGTACATTAACTCACTATGGTAGTTCTATGAGAGACTAAATGCTTCTGGTAAACGTGAGCAGGAAGAAAGATACGATGTTTCCAGCGACAAAACTAACCGATCTTTCTTAAACTACATTACACAACTAGACAGCAAACGCAACAAAGTTACGGTGTAGTTATTCACACTATCCAAGGCAAATAAGTAGCAAAAATGTCGGTATAAATTTAAAAACTATTGTGAGTTACCACCTTACCGAATTAACAACAGAAGGTATGAGTTTGGTTGGCTACATAAATTAACACACTCAGCAACTTTTCCGACGGACTTCCAGTTGTCACATGTTGCTGCATAATAAGAATATTGAGTGTGGAACGAATCACTAAATTAGACTCAGTTCAGATGGTGGACAAAAAGAAAGGCAGAGCCAGATGTTAGTCACCTAAAAATAAGCACTTGAGTGAGATAAGTAAGGGGATGTTAACTTAAAGCCGCAACTATAGGAATGTGAAGTACCGGTCTATGTTGTCGTTTGGTAATCGATCAAGGAAAATCGCCTGTAACTTGGGGGTATTTTGTGACTGGTTGGTGGATTTACATGGGTAAAATTACTTCCCGATTAAAGACATTTAGATATGCCACAACCTGGAATTACGTAGTAAGCGCTACATTTACACTTAATCAATCTAAATTTCGAATAATTGTACAAAGCTCAGTAGTTTTGATAGACGAAATGAAGAAAAAATTCAGTTATTCAGCATGCTGGGCAGAATATCCGCTCATAAAATATATTGTTTTAAGGGATTTAATATGCCGTCTTTAAAACAGCCTTCTGCCCAAAAAAATAATTCTGGACTTGGAAAAGCAACCATCTGTATGTTAATTACTTTCCCTCACGTCCTGCCTCCGGCTTATGTGCAGTTTTACTAAGCCACTTTTTATACCATCATTATTTCATTAGGAGTGCCAGATTAGTCATCAAAATACACCAGGCAGTATGCTACCTCCGAGGCCCGCTACCCCAAAGCAATGCATCGTCACAAACAACTGTTCGAATGCTTTCTTCCACTGGCGCCCCCGCCCCCGAGGCTTGAACTCGCAGCTGCTTCTGGCTAACCGATAACAGCTGCGCCAGCGTCCCCTGTCCTTCGGCGTTCCGGCGGCCCCCACAGTTGACCTCAGCTTATTCAGTCACGCACCCACGTCCAAATAAGCACATCTGCCTAAGGGCCACTTGAATCGGCAGATGCAGCAAAGACCTTCACAGGTGACATCCCCTCGGGCAACTTTCAACACAACAATAGCCAACCGACTGAACTCGCTTCACAATCCTACTTAAGCAGATGCCACCACCGTCTCAGTCTCTCTCAGGTCTGGCTGGACGCAGTCAACAGCGACAGGGAGTTCTGTACACAATAAACCACTCCTTCGGGTGACTTCTGCCTTTTACTGCCAACCTGGGATTTAGCATGATGATTGTAGTGAACCGAGTACACCCACAACATAGACCCCTAAAAGTCAATACAAGCGAACATCCGTGTCCCAGGAAGCAATTGAGAAGAAGAAGAAGACTCGATCGCTGGGACAGTAAAATATTGTCCCCGCGATATACGTCATGTTATTGTATGGTCATCGGATATAAGTCGTCCACTAGTGAATAATTCAAAATCAGGTCGTTGGGTATTTCAACTGTGATCATTTCCCATTCCGGGACCCTTTTATATGCTTCTCAATGGAGTATCCTTTTTCCGATACTTTGATGCAAATATTTCTTACTGAATTCCTTAAAATTGTTTATTAAATTCACCGTTAACGTTGCTATCGCATACCTGCTAGGCTACTCAGGTAAGTAATAAATGTCTGCATTCTCCCCTTTATTCTGCATTATTCTCCTGTTCTTTTCCAATTTTGCTTTAAAAGGTTATAGGACATGTCCTGCGGATACTCTCCTCTGCTGATGGCATGCTCCAAGAGCCCAATAAATTACTGACTGAATTCTGGAGGATATAGTCCATCACTATTTCAGGAAGTGTTTTCGCCCTATACGTTGTGGCTTCCGACATATAAATCTTCTGCATTGAAATTTCTGATGTGAGCCTATCAAAATAAGGTGCATTACTCTCTCCATATCTCTCGGTCACTGTTAGTGACGCTTTACTTCGGAAAGTGTTCAAATAACCGATAGTTTTCAGGGTCAGAAATGGAAGATGCGATCGCTGGAACAAGAATTTAATGTGTCTGACGTTTCGGATTCTGTCGAGAATCCTTAATCATACATAACCCTACAATAGTGTGAGACGTGCACATACTGGGTTCTCTGGATATCAGTAATGGTAGGTTCAACACCACTGAGGTTGCCGAGATTTCAAAATTGGTGTTCAGTTGAGGAAGTCAACGTTGGGAAACTTGCGTTTTTCATCTTTCATCAGTGGACTTGTGCGGCCAAATACGTCACGGAAGGTCATCGAGGAATGAATAATAACCGATAGCATGGTTGATGGGGAGAGCGCCCAGGGGTTTCTGGACATCTCTAAATGAGAGAAGGGCTATATGATCCAGTGGCCTGAGAGACTATAGAAGTGGAATACACTTGTGTTTTGTCATCGTTACGCGATTTTAACACTCGCTTCCTGTTTGTTTCCCTTTTAGCATTGCCAACTGACGCATTTACCGGACACATAATCAGCCCAGTGTGCATTATGTGTGAATTGGCTGATGAGTGGACTGGGAGTCAGGGAGCGTTGATTCCTTCTATTCCCCTGACGGCAAAAAGTAACTTATGTAGGCCCACTCATATTCCCCTAGTCCCAGCATTGTGTCCTGCAAAAACGGCGATTAAAGAGGTTTGGGGGGGTGGAGAAATAGGATAAGCAGAGAAGGAACATTTTAGAAGTAAGTGAAAATTGAAAAAAATATCGTCGAAGTTGCTTCCCGCGGCCGCTGGGAGTAAGTCGTTTCCCAAGCAAATTAAAGATGTGCGCGGCGCTTTGCGCCGCGGAACATACTAATCTAGCTCAATAACAGTAAGTTGGACCTCAGGCAAGTTGAAATAGACGGCCTCCTAACCGCCACTTCCATTTTTCGGGAAATTCAAGAAACCTGCAGTCCGATAATCGGGTTTTTCCGCAATAAGTTAAACGATAATAAGGATTAGGAAAATCTACAGATATAAATCAACAACACTGCCAGCGCCCACTCCTTCTCTGGTCTTCTCGACTTCTTTTGACACCGAATACAGGTGCGAGAGTGGGGAATGAGAGAGAGTCGGGTAGATACTGCGCGGTTACTTTCAATATTATCCAGCTTGAATAATCGCGTTCGCCTTCAGCTTGCTGAAGCTCGCGGTGGACATAGATGAAAACGTTGGTCGAACTGTCGGGTTGGAATGTGGGTTCGGATTGGGTCCAGGTAGCTGGAAGGCCTGTGGTGGTCGCTGCCGGGCGACGCAGCTCCATTACTTTGTCCGGCATCACTGTACAAAGCCAGCTTCCTCAAGGTCATCCAATACCTCAGTCATCGCTTACAGACACGCTCACCTGCAGAGACTTGACCTACTTCCACTCGGACGAACACACGTGCGTCTAGGTTCTCGCGACCGCCCAAGTACCACTCAAACATGTCCCTTTTTCCACCCTCGGCCGCCAAACATCACTTCGGATCACGCCGCTCTAGCGGAAGGTCATGCTCTCCGTAGTAAATCTCTTTCCTTCTATTCTTCGTTCCTCTGCGTACACAATATACTGTTCCTACTATTCTGGCCTCCACCGACTTCTTCTCTACTAAGTGTGTGTCTGACCATCGGTTTCGATGATATCAACCAAGTGCACCAACAGGTTGCTACAAGAGGTGACGGCCTCAGGATTTAGTTTAAAGTGATAGAGGACGTAGTTAGCGGCTCTGCACTCTTCACCTTCTCCCGGAGTCTCGAAGACTTAACGGGGTCCGGCGCGGCTGCTGTATCAAATGCAAGCCAATAACCGTCTAATTTAGTCTTAAAGTGACAGTAGACTTTGCGCGGGTGCTACTGTGCTATCTATCCTCATTCACCTATAGTAGGTGTCGGGCCAGACTTAGGTAAACCAGGACTGGTACTGCTTACTTCGAATACTACGTACTATGGTGTAACTTAGTGATTGTACTTGTTGCTATTGGTACTGACTGTTTTGTACGTCATAAGTGACGCAGATGAAGTCAGCACTGGGCTCATATCCCCTAAATAACGACCGGAGGTCTAGTAGTACTGGTGCTGTCACTGACGCCACCATTTATCAGAGGTGACGTTGATTTAGCCAACGCTAGGGCTCATATCCCCTTGGTCTCAACAGGGAGTGTGAATCTGGGTTTAGCTTTTTCGGGTAAGTACCTGCTTGATATCATGAGTAAGGCTGCGTTTGTCATTGTTTCCGCACTCTCATCTCGATCCATGGAGCTGTACGCACTCAGATAATGCCGATATAGCTACACGCCTATGCTAGAAGTGCCTATTCAAGCAATCGTGCTTACTAAGACCAGTACTTAGTATACTATTAGTACTGCCTGTGTATGCTTTTTCAGAATTCGCACCCAGCATGCACTCCCAATCTGTGGTCTGTAATAATGATTAGCATCTGGACAATAATATAGCGTTTGCATAGTAGTGATTTAAGTCAACTCTGGGCTCATATCTCCACATGTCAGTAATAAGTGTAGTAGAACTTGTGCTAGCTCTGACGCTACCATTTGTCAGACGTCAGACCATCATCTTTCGAAATAGGTGGGCTACAAATACGGGTAATAGAGGAAAACAGTTTTGCTGAGACTGGAATAGGCTAAAAACCTTGGACTAAGCTTTGAGGACTCGACTGCACTATGAAAGCCAAGCAAGTCTTGAACTAAGAGACTCGACTGCATTAATTAAGGGGTACATTAGTGTTAAAACTGGGTAATGAATTTGCAGCCAATTAGAGTTTAAGGTAAGGTAGATTGGAATTATGGGTGGCTTATAAAGCAGTTTTACTGCTGCTCTTAGGAGAACTAGGCTATAATCAAAGAATTAAAAATAAATGAGCTTACATGCGTCCCAAGCTTTCATCCGGGCTGATTTGTAAGACATCCCGCAAGAATGCACGTCCGCGAGGCAGATACGACTGTCATCAATCTCTCTACTAAGTAACCATAGTCTTAAGATCGCTGTTGCTAGGGTTTAACTTACTTAACTCCTAGCGATAGGCCTCAATGATTGCAAGACCAGACCATATGGCCACAACCTCTGCTGCCGTAGGTACCGGTTTCCGCAGGAGTATGGAACAATTCACTGGCGCCTTGCGAGGAAGCGAAATGTCCGCCTGACGTCTATTTACTGACCGGTGTTAACCGCTGTTGGCCATGATAACGTTGGGGGCAGACTTTATTCGTCGAATCAGGTAGAATGCTATTCTCTCATTTAATTGGATAGGTTGCTGGTGGTGCTGTTGGTTCGACTGATTTAACCTGCTGTATAGGAACAAATGAATGCGTATATGCATGCTGCTGGCGTCTGATATTTTGTTTTTTTTCCAAAGACACTTTGAGTAGTAGTTCCTCCTTTTCCGTTATCAACACCTTCAGCTTGACCGAATTCTTTGCCTACGTAAATTGGTACGGCTAATTCCTGATCCCATTCTAGGACACTTGTTCTGCGCAGTTTGTGTGAAAATTTAGCCGCATCTTTGGGATCTCATTCCGGGGAAGTTTTCTGTGCAGTGCAAGTTGCTACTATTACTAGCTTCATGCAAATAAAACGCATACAGTCTTGCTGGGAACGAAAACCAGGTTTATCGCAGCAGCTTAAGGAAGGCGCTAGCCATTGCGACCTTAGGGCACAGCTCTGTCTACAAATAACATAATTAGGATGCCAGCTGGGAGGAATTGTGGTGACTCACTCCACATAGGCGAGCATGTCCGAAGGCCCACTGCTGGTAACGCGTACGTCCGCACTGGCTGCGGCCTCTGCAACAGCCAATCACAGATCCGTAAAGGCTAGTTTCTCCCGGTGGCGAATAGGACGCATGCACGCCTTGGTCGATGCAGTCTTTCCGGCCAATAACCTTCAAGGCAACCAGTCAAAGCCCGTTCTTGCCATCTGCTGGCCTGACCGCTCTCAAACGGCCCTTGGGACCCGTTCGATCTCCTGAACGAACGTGTCCTCCCAAGTCAGACTTCCTTCATCTATTCCCATTCCATTGTGTACACAATATACTCTTACAACTACTCTGGACTTTATCAACTTTTCTCCTGCACTAAGTAACCATGGTCTGAAGATTGCAGTTGCTGGGTTTGACTCACTTAACCCCCTGCGATAGAATAATGTCTTCTGTACAGCATAACTGGAGAGTAGATTTGACGAAATTAGCAGCCGGACGAGCGCAGGAGGACAGCCATGTGTGTAGTGTCCGACGTCTTGTTTGCGTCAGCCTCGGAAAGATGATTGGCCAGACTACATTGAGATCGGCAGAAAATGTAGTCACGAGAGACGAGGGATTGGGCCACTACAGCTCTTCCGGAGAGTACATAATGTGATAAGTTACTTCAGTTAGCAGTCGCCTGCATTTGCTTAGGCTTCCTGCGTGGGTGACTCAGAGTAAGCTCAGTATCCGGGGTTTGCTGGCGTTTTGGGGGACGCAGAATATTCACAAATTGATCCATGATCTGGGAAAGGCACAGACGTTTGCATAATAACTACTACGTGGACATAAGGGAACCAAATGTTCTAATAGATTGTTTACTCGTGCGCAGTTGAGTTTAATAAACAGTATGTCGACAATTTTGTGCGATCACCGGAGTCAGGCACAGTCAATATGTATCTTTTATATTCCTGTACGCGGTTCTTCAGAAAACCGGTTTTGCACATGTATATTTCGTCAGCAGAATATGAAACTCTCAATGCTAGTTTTCATATCGCTATCTAAGTGTGCCGAATAATTTAATAAACCAATTTTTCATCGTCCCTTTCCGACAAACGTTCTTGCTTGTACTCTGTGGGGAACATTGGGGAACTTCTTTCAGCACACGGGCGTTCCTAAACAAAATGTCCTCATTCTCCTGGACAAGTCAAAAGCCTGTAATTCCAACGCGTTTGGTTGAATTTTATGCAATATGTTCTTTCCGAGTTAAAGAGACAACAGTGATTTTTATCGTTTGATGCGTGCTTGATCGTAGAATCCACGGTAGGGAACTATAGAGGGGTGCCTGGAAGGCAAACATGTACAATGACCACTTACTTACAAATTTTACGAAGGGGTGAATTTCCACCAATCTTCAAATTTTTCGTGCGCCCGCCGTTGGTTTAGTAGGAATTGGTGATTATATTGAACTGAAGAGGCGTCCTCGGAAGGCCGCCAGATACAAGAACCATTTATGTCAGCTTATTAGGCAAACTGACTTTTCAAATTAACCATGGAAATAACCGGTTACTAAAAAAGTAAGTAGGGTGATTTCACACAATCTTCAAATTTCCGCGCACCAGTTGGAGTTAGTGATGTTATTTAAAAAATGCACCTCAATGACCTCGCCTAAGGTCAGCGAACACTCCCAAACATACACGCGCTCACCGTTGGTCCGGCAGGGGTTAGTGCTGATATTAAAATGTACCTCACTGACCTCGCCTAAGGTCAGGGAACACCCCCAACTTATACGCGTAACCTTCGTAATTTACATGCTTACTGCATTCTGATTTGTCCCCCAATATGCCCCACCCATTTTACCTCCTGAAACCAGGTGTCCTATTGGAGTGTAGCGCACTTTGCGCGCACTATGGGGACCCCACGATAGTTAACGAGTCCAATTTCCCGAAATGCTGCAGAAAGCACTATTTCTGGACTTGGCGTAGCCGCACATTGGATGTTGTGTTCGCAAGCGGAAGGACGTAGTCAATTGCTGGATGCCAATCATAAACTGACCATGATCGGCCAGAAGGGCTCAAAATTGTTCGGCAGTTTAGAACCTTTCTAAAATCGAAAGGTACCCTTTCTTCCGTCATAGTTCGGAGAAGAGGTACTCTGCTACCACATTAGTATAAGAAATAACAGCCTTTTAAAAATATGGGGCACGAGGAATGTGCAAATCTGGGGACCTTTAGTTACCAAGGCAAGGCTAGGTTAACCACATGCTCCAACTGTTTGCATAGGTCCGGTTTAGAGCATCTAATATAAACTGCCTCCAGGTAGCGCAAGACTCGAGATGTTCGTGCTGGAACAAGAACTCAAAATGAAGTTATAAGGTCTACAGAATGACCCCTTCCTCTATTACTGAACACTTTCTGGACACGGGTCATTCTGTAGACCCTATAACTTCATTCCAAGTTCTTGTTCAAGCACGAACATCTCGAATCTTGCGCTACTTGGAGGCAGCTTATATAAGACGTTTTAAAAATATATTTGAATTCTTCAGACCATCGAAACTCAATGTCGAAAAATACGTATTAGATACGTAGCCCTATTTTACAGTGTATGCTTTTTTTGCAGAACGAAGCTCGGTCAAAAGTCGGCATCCTGACGCAACTGAAATATCTTGAGATGGGGTTGCATATTAATGATTATTAAAACCTTACTTAAGTATTCTTGTTTCATTAGCCAGCTAGGTAAATGTTTCTTAGCTCTGGTGGCCAATTGCCTCTGCGTTCGCCCTATGTACTTGCATCCGCAAGTACATGTAAATTTATAAATGCAGTTTGAAGTGGCGTGCAACGGCATGGCATCCTTCGCATGAGGAACTGGTAAAGGCTTTGTCGGATTGCAAATTATCAGATCAGCAGCATAGTGCGTCCTTTCAATGGCATTGATAAGGCGTCTTTTGATGGTGCTAAGTATGGTGTCGCCTTTAAATGGTAAGGACTCGAATTTTGTTTACCTTACCAAAGAATTAACCCAGTAGAAGTTGAGGCACAATTTGAGGACTTGTACTCTCAACTGACTGGCTTAAAAACTAGATCCAATGATGATTAAGGTTGGAGGAAAGCAAAATTCGTAGACATCGCACACCAATACCGTAGAGCTCCAATAACACAACGCTCTCCCATAACTAAAGAACACACAATTGCTTTATCGCATTAAAAAGGCACAAGGAAATAGTTATTTCCAAACCTGACAAAGGTCATGGTGTGATTATCCTCAATCGCAATGATTACGTTAAGAAAATGGAAGCCATTTTAAAAGATTCCAGTAAATTTCGTCTAGAAGCAGATGGCAAAGATGAAACCAAGGCATTGGAAGACTCCACCTGGAAAATGATCAAGCTTCTGTTGGATAATAATCTAATGGATTCCAAAACAGCTCTGTCCCTAAAACCCAGGGGTTCATATATCCCACGACTATATGGTTTACAAAAAACACATAAAAAGGATATTTCTTTACGGCCAATTCTATCCATGTCAAATTCACCATTTCATAGACTAGCACAATGGCTTGTGAAAGAATTAGAACCAATTCGCAAAAGGTTTTCTTCTTACAAATTAAAAGATAGTTTCCATTTTGTCGACAAAATAAGGCACCAAAATATTTCCGACAAACACATGATATCCTTGGACGTCGAGTCATTTTTTACCAACGTTCCCTTGGAAGAAACTTTTGATATCATCTGCACTTATTCCTCGGATACCCGTCTGGCCCCTGAAATATTACGAAAATTACTACAATTGTGCACAAAGAATGTCCAATTTCTATTCAATGGACAATTATACCGACAAATTGACGGAGTCGCTATGGGAAGTCCACTAAGACCTACCTTTGCTGACATATTTATGGGCCATTTAGAAGACAAAGTATCTGCCAAATTGAACAATGACACACTATACAGACGATATGTAGATGATATATTTGCGATTGTGGACAATCCAAGGGAAGCCGAAGGATTATTGTCTACAATGAACAGTCTGCATCCTCAGATAAAATTTACCACAGAACAGGAACAAGATAACCATCTTTCCTTTCTCGACGTTAACTTATCCAGATAGAAAGATGGTTCCATTACACGGACGGTCTTCCATAAAAACACCTGGTAAGGACAGTATTTACATTATCTGAGTTTTGTTCTCATTCAATGGAAACGTATTTTGGTATATACTCTTTTCCAGAGGACCAGAATGATCTGCTCTACGGATACATTGGATAATGAATTAACCAACCTTAAACGCACCCTTATGAAGCGAGGATATCCAAGTCAATTTATAGACAAATACAATAAACCTCTAAGACCTAAATTGACTCAAAAATCAGCACCAAAAAAGCCCGTCTTCATTTTCTTACCATTTAAGGGTGACAACATACTAAACAGCATCAAAAGACGCCTTCTCAATGCCATTGAAAGGACGTACCATATGGCTGATCTGATAATTTGCAATCCGACGAAGCCTTTACTAGTTCCTCATGCGAAGGATGCCATGCCGTTGCACGCCACTTCAAACTGCATTTATGAATTTACATGTACTTGCGGATGCAAGTACATAGGGCGAACGCAGAGGCAATTGGCCACCAGAGCTAAGGAACATTTACCTAACTGGCTAATGAAACAAGAAAAGAGAATTCACCGGTCCTCAATTACTGAACATCTGTTAGACTCGGGCCATTTTGTTGACCCCAAAACTTACTTAAGTAATTTTTTTGGAATCGAAAATGCATTTCAGAATGTCGGTTGATGTTCTATGAAACAGCGGATCCACGGTGAATGGGTGAGAAGCAGACAGGGTGATGAGAGAAGGGCATTGCAAGGCGTCTAGAAATGTCTAGACTAGGACTGTCTGAGGTCAGAAGAGGTGGCACCAGTTGCATGCGGGAGGGCATAAAGGAGGCTACGGTTTGGGCAAGCGTAGTACCTGAACTCCTTTTGCTAGCACAAGGTTGGGTAGGCTAACCATATATGGTAGCGGCTTCTGCCATCGCAGGTGCCTGAGGGTGTGACAAGTTAGAGGGTTTGACCGGTTACATGTAGTTCACCCGAAAAACTTGTCCAGCGTCTCCTCGGCAGGGGCTGACACCCAGACAATCCACGACTGCGCTGCCAATAGACTCTATCACACCTTGATAGAACCAAACGGGATGTCCTTTTCCAGTCCGTTTGGGTACACATTTAGTCTTTGGGCCAATATCATAACCTACTCTCGAGAAACAAGTAAAGATCTATTCATACACTGAAGAGGTTAAAGAAGACAGTGCCTGTAAAAAGTAATTTTATCATGGTCCTGGGTACTCGCGCCCAACAGCAAATTCTCCGGCAGAACACGGGGACAAAAAAGCATCAAATGGATTAACGCAAACTTCTAGGTAAATTAGGATTATATTTGTGATTAGGGCTATGTGTTAGTTTTAGGTTAAGTTTGCAGGAAGAGTTAGGAGAAAGATAAAAGTACAGTAGATTCACTATCTCATGCAATGTCACCCTGAATTCTAAAATGAGTTTTCGATTAGAACATATTAATTGCGGATGGTTGTACTTCTCCTCAAAAAGGATGTACACAGTGCGCAGTTTGTAAACATTGAATTCCAGTGTAGCGGTCACTAGGTTTCAAAATTTTTTGGCAATTAAGAGACTTTTTTAAAACCGAGAGCTACCCTTCCTTTGAGTATAAAATGTAAAGAAGGCGTAATATGCTACTAAAGGAGTACAAGGAATATTTTTTCGTGCATGTTTTCCAAAAAAATATATTTGAATGTATAAAGGCAGTCGAAATTAATGACAAAAAGACATGCTACTTAAGTAGTTACTTTTTATATTACATGCTTTGTCTAGGCGGTCAGAAAGAAGCTCGTTAGAAAGCCGGCATCCTGAAGTGACCAAAATACTTTGAGATTAGGCTGTACGATTGTCTCTATTACAACCATCCGCAATTAATATGTTCTAATCGAAAACTAATTTCAGAATTCCGGGTGCCATTGCATGAGATAGTGAATCTACTGTAGGTGACAGTTGTTGATTAAAGTTCAACGATCGCTAACGGAGTTCCCTCGTCCTGCTCTTCCATGGAGCGCATTCCCGAGCTCTGCCAACAGTCGCATAGTGGCTAGTAGTCTAGGCAGATAGCAGTACCCGCTGAGACAATGGAGACTGGATTGGCTATTTCTGGCTCATTAGCCGTCATCAATCAGTAATGCCCAGCTCCAAGTTGTGCCCCACCGAAGGCTCGAACTCGAGACCTATTTATCAAAAGCCTAACGTTCTAACCATAGAGCCACGGGCTCGTTCTGTTGCCAGTTTAGATCGGAAGATATTCACACTGGGTTATGAACGCTTGTGGGATGTGGTCTGGCCAGATAATAGGCGATAAAACGCATCCCAACTGTCATGTGCTAGTGGATAGGATAAGGCGTGGAAGGCCAGAGTTTTATTAATGATTTAATAAGGTTAGAAGGAGAAGAATGTGAGTAATGGGTAAGGGACTCCGAGAAAAGTGCAGTCCAGCCATGAATGGGCCGGAGTCCTGAGGCGTAGTCCGGAAAGTAGATCACCGGGTCAGGACAACTACAACCGAATAGTAGATCGTCGGTTCTGGGCGTGACTGAGCATAAACAACTCCTCTGCAGTAAGCTTCTGACCTTGAGAAGGCCAGACAGGGAATGACCTTGAACGGATCTTCTGACTGCCGTCTCTTGCGCACGCGTGGTGGTCATGCCAGACATGATCTGTCCGCGCGGCGTCCGAGGAAAGCATGCCTAAGAATAAGAGGTCGCTACACGCTCATGGATCGCTAACGGACCGCACTGGTTCTGCCCTGCCCTAAGGCATATTCTCGAGCCCAACCAACAGCTGCACAGCGTCCAGGCAGATAGCTAATGTTAGTAGGACTCAGGAATATTTATACTTCCAGGAGGTTAAGACCAGACGACCTGCATTACGAAGACACGCGTTCCCATACCAGTGTACTGTCGGAGGAGCAAATAAGCAATTCCGATCAAGTTTTCTATCCAGGCCTCCTAAAATGGCAATAAAATGAACATTCTGGACATTTATATTCAGTCCCCGTGTCTTTCCTTTCTGACAGACGTTTTCACTAGTATTTTGTGGCACGCTTTTAGATGAGCTGATTTCCCCTCAGGCGCATTCATATGCTAGGTGGTCTGTTATGCATAGTACTTTAGGGCACTTGGACATGGAACGACGGAAGATTCATGTCCGATTTAAATTGAAAAAAGCAATGTATTAATAATGCTGAAAAGTCGATTCCCAGGTAGTAGATCAGAAGAAACGGGAGCGTTCACCGGAAGAGGTTTATTACAAGTCTGACCAGTGCAAGCCGCATTATCACGTGATCAGCCGCCACCGCCGCTGCCGCGGCCGACATGCTTATTCCGAGCACCAGTCATGGGGTCACAAAGGACGACACGGTGACAGGCAGGAGACCGAATGACAGGGAGGCCGAGGACGGGGCCAGAGACACACAGAGTGGCTCAAACGTGATTGGTCGAACGGGCACACGCAAGAAAGGAAGGCATAAGTACGAGGGCTTTGAGCCAGAGTACCCATTATCTGAAGATGAGTAGACGAGACTAATACCCGAAACGTCAGACTTGTAATAAACCTCTCCCGGTGAACGCTCCCCTTTATTCTAAAGAAATGTATGTTTGCTATCCAAAGTCTTCCACGGATCGTTTGGAGGAG
>JAYGXS010000005.1:9878217-9893310 GCA_036362985.1 Ligula intestinalis
AAATGTATGTTTGCTATCCAAAGTCTTCCACGGATCGTTTGGAGGAGTAGGACAACACATGGGGCGCAGTCAGTCTCACTTCTATTTTCTAGGGCAGAATGTAAGGTTAAGCGAGCTAGATTCACCTTTTCCTGAGGGTATTCCTATCAACAAGCAGCGTCACTTACTCTAATAGTTCAATCAATATATAGGACATGGGGATCGAGGTCTTGTATAGGGAACTTTTGTTGAGTTTCTAGAATTTTCCCATGAAGATGTACGCCGATTGGAGTGAAAGGTGTTACCTAACAACTGCGATTTCTCTCCTACAGTAAATTCGAGCATCCAATTTTGTATTTAACATTCATTGTTTAGCGAATAAATTGCTCCCATGGGGCTACAATCGACATGTAAACTGGGAAATTCATTTAAGCAAAATTATCCCATTGTCTCCGTGAGGAAACTACTAGCAAAATACGACAAAACACCTGGAGAGAACACTGGCCTCTATTGGGACTCATTTATTTCGATGTGAATACAATTCCCCGAGGAGATGTGAGCCGCTTGGGCTGGCTGCTTTGCAAATGCACATGAGAGATTTGTGAGTGTTTGGTAAATAAAAGCCCGGAGGTGGGGGCGAACTTGCGCAAATGCACTTACGGGTGCGGAATTCATCTTTATTGAGCAAATATGATCTTCTAGTTTTCCAGAATGCGTCGTGACCGAGGTAGGTAAGATCTCAGTTTTGTCCTTATTTTGCGCTTCCCTTCCGACAGTAGAGTTACCGATGATAATTTATTGGATTTTTGAGGCATTATTACTCCGCTTCGTTGAAACGACTCTAGAAACACTTCTGACGCAGCTCTTTGACCTTGCCAAGATGAGTTCTTGGGACATGTGCGATTCCCAAGAGTCCTGCTCTCAGCTAGTCACAACAGGGATTCATGAACCAGAAGTTTTAAGCACGCAAAGCCTCCCGTCATGTTGAGGCGATACTTGGAGAATTGGGCAAATGTCTGGCGTATCAGTTCATGAACAGTTTTAAAATGTTCCACACTGCAGCGCCGATTGTGTCCGGGTGTCATACTCCAGGACCAGAAAGACTGTCAGAGAACTCTGTCCTAGCTGTCAAAATAACCTCCCACTCTAATGCGTGGTTTCATTATTTATATATAATAAGTTATCTTGGGATGCAAGTTTAGTGCGAATATGTCGTGTGATCCCATTGGATGGTCCGATTTGGGGTAAATTTTTTAGAGTTAACATTTCACGCTTGCGGCTTAGGCTTAAAGTGTAAGAATAAAGGCAGCATTATACTCAGCGCATAGAAATCATCGAGCCAAATCCCAATTTTTATGAAGAGACAGAAGGTTCCAGAATGAGGAATTATCTGTACAGAGATATATGAGTTGCCGGATGCAAGCTTTTTTGGTTCAATGAAGTCCTCGAAGCGAACTGTAGAATTTTGCTGGAGCTTACTCTAACTGACCTACCAAGGATCAAGGTCAGGTTCAAATACTTTGCTGCTCAGACGAGCGGTGTCCAACTCTCGCTCTCTCGAAAGGGAGACAAATGTGTAAAGATGAGGGGCATAATACGTCCTCCCATTTCATTTTTATTGAAGTATTTTTTGATTCCCCAGCTGCTTCTGTCGGTTGGAGAAAGTTGCGGGAAAAAAACTCCACAAAATGGCTAATTTGTAAGTCCCCAGGGCTGACTTAAAAGAGATGAATGCTCAAGTGCATAGAACTTGGCTTTTTGGAGCAGAAAATGAGGCTAACCACGGACAAGTAGCGAAATGTTTGCAAGAAAATGTAAATAATCAGCAAATTTCTGCCTATTTAAAAGAATGAAATTTCAATATATAGTAAAGAATTATAATTTAAAAAATCCCCACTAAACTAACTTTGAGCATGTTGATAGATGAATGTAGCAGTTAAGACGCATAATATTAATTTCCATAGCCAGGAAACAGCTCACTTAAATAGCTCAGGTTATGTATTTTAAATCCAGCAGCTTGCATAAGCTATGCTTTACCAAATAAAAACCAACAGTTCGACCTTCGATTTCGACGATGTCCAGCACGAGCTTCAGTAAATTGAAGGCAAACGCGGTGACTTCCACCGGATTCTAGTGAAAGTAAACTTGCGGAGAATCTACCCCACTTTCTCACCACTCCCACACCGGAACCCGGAGTCAAGACAAAATTCAAGAAGACCGGAGATGGGGAGGACGCAGATGTTTGGCTCTACCAACACTCAGCACGCTTCACTAGGTAGGCCTTCGACTCAGAGCGTCATAAAGACCACATTAAGAAGGAGCCATTGAGCCTGGCTCTCAGCCCACAGACAGCCCCTACACACAACAAAACACACTGGGCCGACTGCGGTGTCCAAGTTAATCCGACAGTTAGGAACCCTTCACGCAACGGTTTTTAGCGCATCAGATTGATTATAGTGAGGAAAAAAATGCGCTGGGGGTTGACCTCAATCTCTCCCTCACCGCCAGAAACAGGCCACCACCTAGCTGATCGGTCGTCTGAGGTGGGATGGACGCAGTGCTGCATATGAAAACAAGTTTGAGATGAGCATTGTAGAGGAGCTTTGGCAAGGGAAGAGGAAAGGACGAAACAAGAGAGGGGAGGGGGAGGGAGGAATAAAAACGAGCGGGAAAAATTAAGAAAGAGACCGAAAACAAGAACGAGAACACAGCTTAACTTTCAGCGGAGAATCTTCAGAGAGTGCTTTCGATGGGGAAGCATCAGACTTGGTTGGATTTTAAATCGTAGTTTTGACCACTTTTTGACTTAAAATAATGCAACAACTACTATTCTGTATTCTAACGTAGTTTTGATTCTGTTTCTGGTTGCCGTGAAGTACAAGCAGTATTCTAGTGTACAGAAAGACACAAGTATGAAAGGACACTGGTCATATTTGGTTAATTAGCCAACGTCATCCAGTCCTACCCAAACACAAGTCGTGACCCACGTATTGGTGCCCCACTTGCGGTTCAAACTCGCAACCTTGTTACTCAGAAGTCCAGAGCTCTAACCACTGCACCGCGGACTGGTCGTCTTGCCGGTTTTTTATCGGGAATATTCAGTGGCCGATAGGCGCACACCGATGAGTTAGAGGACACACTCGTCCCGCCTGGCACCTTCGGGGCTCAAACTCGATCAACGCCGCAATGCGGCTAATCATATAGGTGAAAAGCCATTACCAAAAAAGCCAAGGAAGACTAGAATGGCCATTTCTGGCTTATTTTACGTTGTCGGTCCGTCATTTCTAACACCAAGTGGTGACTCATATGTTGGTGCAACATCCGAGGTTCGTACCCACGGCCCATCTGCCATTGGACATTTCCGATCAAAAAACGGCAAGCCAATGAACCCGCGGTGCAGTAGTTAGAGCGTTGGACTTTTAACTAACAAGGTCGCGGACAGTTGTTTTTGAGTACGCTCACGCGCGGGCCCCGGGACATGTCCTCTGTCGCCCTTGATCTCCCCATTTCATCAGATGTACAATCTACAGTACGCGCCAGAATTCATGCAACATGCCGACATATGCAAAATACTGATACTAAAAAATAAATACTTAAAAGTAGGCATCGTAAAAAGTGGCTACTTAAGTAGTATGCATTTTAGTCATTGATTTTGACTGCCGATGAAGATTAAAATATATTTTAAGGAAAAAATCAATGAAAAAATTATTTCTTGTACTCTTTCGGTAGATAATTACGTCTTCTTTAAATTCAATACGTAAAAAAGGGGTATCTTTAGGGTTTAAAAAATATTTTTTATCTTCGAATACAGTAGTCGGGCCCAGATCCAATTGGGCTTATTTAGCGGCCGGCCTCCTAACCCTGGGCTTAATACCGGCGATTACTGTAATTGGTAAACCTACGCACTGGTACACTTAAATTCAAGTTTACAAACTGTGCGCTGTGTATAGTCTGTTTTAGGGGAAAGTATGTTTTCGTCAATGATTTCGGGAAGAAGTCACATAGTTCTAGTAAAATATTACAACAGATGTGGAACATGTTGTATACATTATAGGCAGCATTACTAAATTGATGGATGCGATGTATAATGAATAAACACCTCAAAATCGTAAAAAAGCTCATAGTTATGAACTTTGTTTAAAACCGAAAAATACCCTTTCTAGCGACCAAATAATTGTTCGCACAGTGTACTACAAAGATAGCCACGTCTACGCGTGCCGCATACGACCTGGCCTATGGCTTTTCTCGTATCCGACAACAGTGAAATTGGTATGCATCAAACTAACCAACGGAAAGTGCGTGACTTAACTTACATTAAAATGAAACCATTGCAGTCGCTTCTCCACCCTGCGTAGGAACGGGTGTCATACTGGTTACTTGCCGATCTTCCAAGTCAGAACTGCTAGCGCATCATACTGACTGCTAAAGCGAGTTTGTCAGTTTCAAATTAATCGGACTAGGCAACCGTCTAACGCGCGCCTGTAAAGAGGACGAGCAATCGAGACGTATCATACAGTTAACTGCACTATAACCCTGGTTCAAGGAAAACATTGAATTATCACGTTGATTGCCAACCTATCGAGCGATGAGTTTCAGAGGTGTATACTAGGTGTAAGTTTTTCAAATTTTGTATAGTAAGTGGTGCGCTAAATTTCCGTGAGAAAGGGAACCTCGGTGTCGACTTTTTCTTCATTCTTTACCTTCCGACCATAACAGCAGTTGCTCCGAGCCCGTCAAGGCAACGATGGGCGTTGCACAAAGGCACTACCAGACGAGCCCCACGCGCAAGTGTAGGCTCGAATTCTGTCAGCCATGGTTCGCCGTAAGTCAGCGTTCCAGGCAACAATTTACGATCAATATCTTACAGCTGGATGATTAATATAATTTTCGTCATTGGCTATAATATGCACGCACACATTGCATATTTTCGAGTCATGGCTGAGGCCTCACGCAGACTCCGTAAAGCCCGACTAACGCGTGGGACCAGCGATTTGGTCTACCGCAATAACGGTGCAGCTTGCTACGAGTTGAAGTCGCGCCTTAAACTACCTTGCTATAGCTGCTTTGTGTGGGATGTGTGAACGGATTTAAAACAACCAATCAGGAGCCAGTAGAACAATGCCAGTGCCCACATGTCAGATGATGCCTAACACGGCATTCGGTCCATGCACACTCTCGTAGGGCAGATGCACAGCCGCTTTCAAGCGAGCGTAGAAGTGCGTTGCCCTGCCTTCAAGAGAGCCGTACACCAGCCGTGGACCAGTGCACATGCACCGGATACCTATTTTGGCGTCTCATGCTGACACGTTCGCGGTTCTGGTTGGTGCGTTGGAATGGGTCGCAGGGCTGGTCGAAGACTGGAGCCGTAGGTACAGTAGACGCCACGGATTACGCAGCATTTCGACATCGGCAAAAGATTGATACTCTTTCGCTAATCGGCGTTGACTCAGGTTGTGATACTGATTATTATGTAGTCTATTCTGAAGTTTATTCCGTCATGATGGGATGCGGGCTTTTTAACGAGCTTCGTTCTGACTACCAGCAAAAAATATAAATTGTAAAAACTGACTACTTAAGAAGTATGCCTTTTTATCATTGATTTTGACTGGCTTTCTAAATTCAAATATATTTTGATGGAAAAAATGCACGAGAAAATTATTTTTTGTACTTGTTTGATAGCAAATTACGCGTTCTTTAAATTTTATACTCAAATAAAGGGTGGCTTACGGCTATAAAAAGTTGCTAATCATGAGCTTTTTTACAATTGTGAGGTGTTTATTCATAATACATCCAATCCACAAATTTATTAATGCTGCCTATACTGCATAAAATATGTTACACATCTGCTATAACATTTTATGACAACTATGTGACTTCTTCCGCAAACCGTAGGCGAAATATTTCTTTTCCTTAAACAGGATGTACACAGTGCGCACTGTTTAAACCTTAAATTCGAGTGTAGCAGTCACTTGGTTAGAAAATTATTCGGCTATTGAGCAACTTCTCTATAACAGGAAGCTACCCTCTCTTTGAGTATAACATTTAAAAAAGGCGTAATTTGCTATCAAGTAAGTACAAAAAATAATTTTTTCGTGCATGCTCTCCATAAAATATATTTGAATTTAAAAAGGCAGCCAAATCAATGATAAATAGGCATCCTACTTCAGTAGCCAGTTTTTAAAATCGATACTTTTTATTGATAGTCAAAACAAAGCTCATTAAAAAGCCCGCATCCCATCATGACGGAATAAACTTCAGAATAGACTACACGATAATCAGTATCACAACCTGAGTCAATACCAATTAGCGAAAGAGTATCAATCGTTCACCTAATTCGAATTGTTGCGTGATCCGTGGCGTCTACTGTATATTAACCTGAGCTATTTCACTTCAGCCGATTGTCTGAAAAACGCCAACCCTTAGTTTTCAGGCTTATTTTGACTACAACTGACGGATTCGATGATATATGTATGTATCCTTTTACTTAATAACGAAACCTAGTCTTAGTATAAAAATAAACAGTCAACACGGAGCAATGTGGCGTCTATGTTTTTGCGCAAAACAAAAATCATGCTCTAAACCCTCTTTTTTTTAAATTCTCCGTTCAAGTATTTTTCAGACAAATACCTGCGTTCCTCATCTTTCTACAAAATAAAATCAGGTGTAAATATCAAAGTATTCTGTCATTTCCTAACTGATGCTCTAGTCAAAAAATCGATTTCTCGCTCTATTTCGGAACCAGCTGTGCCTAGTGTTGTGCAAAAGTCTACGACGTTATATGGGCTAGAGAGTAAAAAATTGAAACCTAAAATCTATGTTATCAATCCCTTTGATAATCACGTTCTTTTAAACTCAAATGTTATCTGAAAAATTACTACACCAACACAGTTTACCATATGCGTGAAAGTTCAGTGCAGCCGAGTGTTTTGTGATTACTGGTGGAGTTATTATACACGTTCAAATATTTCAGACTTGGCAGAACAAAGGATTGTTACCTTAATTTGGGAAGAAACCTGACACAGATCTTTAGAAGAAAGCTTTGTCTAAACCCCAAACCCAACCTTGAACTTAACCTACATTTCCGTTACTTGTGGTGTAAAGCCACCTGTATTAAGTGACCTTATCGCATGGGCGTTAAATGAGTCAAACCCAGGCTACTGCGATCTTCAGACCATGATTACTTAGTAGAGAAGAAATTTTGGGAAGGCCAGGGTAGTAGGAACGGTATATTGTGCACACAGAGGAATGAAGAACAGATGTAAAGAGGTTTGACTTGGAGAGCATACAACCGGCAAGGAGAGCCAGTCGACAGCAAATCTGGCTTGACAGTAGTTAGGCCGGTAGACAGAGAGATAGAGCGTTCATTGACTGGCTCGACCTTGAAGGTTGGTAACAGCGTGCGAGTGGAAATCGACATGGGCGATCCATGTTTTGCGCGCCAGTAAGTCTGGCGTCCGCCATGACCTTGAGGTCTAGGCGGATTGGGGTCACGACAGGAAGGCCAGGCGTCCAGCGGGTAACGACCACAAGGGCCTTTCTTATTCCCTTGTCCTCTCAGAGGACCACATACGTGTTCGTTACGCATTTACCTTACGGAGAACAAAGCACCGACATATGTGTTTCGCCGACATCCTGCGGATGCATGACACAATTGTGGAGGATTCTTCTGATCAGTGGGCCCCCAGTGTTCTCCTTGTAATTTCGAAACTTACAAGTTTTGGACTTCCCCAGAAATTAATGGGCTTTTTTGAAGATAATCATATTGAATGAAGTTGGTGGGCTCACTGGGCATATTGAAAGTGACATCCTTACTAAGGTTGTAAACTTATTAATATTCCTAAAGTGAGAAGTTAAGCTTCGGACATTCGCATCAGGAGAGGTCAACATTAGCTTTTCATTTCTTAGAAGCAAAATAACGCATCCGAAAATAAGTAGAATATGCACAGACGTAACGATGTTTGGCTATAGCTTATAGATGTTTAATATTGATTTTTCTGAACGACGCTGAGAAAGGTTTAGGGTTTTTGAGTCGAATAAAAAAGCGTAGTACATCAATTCAAGCTCACGGATGAATAACACTGAATAAATCTGATCAGTTCACAGCCAGTCTTGATTGGATTGGTTCGTCTTATGTAAGCGAACTCATGCTGGAACGAGTTTCAATTTCTTGCGGAGCAGCAGATCACAGTGGGGCGGGGGTGACTTAGTTTAACTCCTTCAATATTAACAAAAGCAAAAATGCATACTGGCGGATAGAAATTGTAAACAAAGAAAAGGGAAACTAAAACGGCAATGTCGGGCTTATTAATCCTCATCAGTTATCCATACCCAACCCCAGGTGGTGCATCACCCAAGGCTAACAAGTTGGACTTCTAATCCACGGGTCGTGGGTTCAACCCGCGGGGGTGCAGCACCTGGGGTCGGGCATAGCTAGCTGATGAAGATGAATAAGCCAGAAAGGACAATTCCAGTCTCTCTGGCCTAAAAATATTCACCTGCCTAAGCTAATAGCTGCTGTGCGGCTGCTGGCGGAGCTCGAATGTGAGCCCCAAGACAGAACGGGAGGAATGAGTTCTGTAACCGAACGCCGAGCCATCAGAGTGAACATTGTTCACAACCAGATTCACCTACTATCGTCTCCCGAAAGAAGCACCTCGAAGCATTTCCATTCGACTGCTTCCCACCTTTCTAGCCCACGTGAGGGGGCCTGGGAGGCGGGAAGCGTGGATGTGCTTATCGCGCACCTGCACACAGCATGCTGCGAACCGGCCAGATTGGGGCTTGTGTGGAGTGTCGTCAGGAGGCACCCGATGAGTCAGAGACGCCGACCGCCCACCTCAGAGAAAGCTATGGGGACTAGCGGGAACTAGAACGGGGTTACGCAGTTTGCCGACGTTTCCGACCCACATTGGAGAAAGCACTGGCTTCGTACAAATGTGGGAAACCCACGGTTAAAATGGGAGTAATACTTGAACTACTAAATCAGCTGGCTTTCGTGAGACTGCATTACTTGAGATAGCTTGCGGCAGGGTGACGAAGAGGCCACAGGATGCGCAGACTTCATACACCACTAACTGGAACAATTAGAAATGCACAGGTAACACCGGATCTTTCGACCGTCCCCAGCAAAGATGTCCATTGCGGGCCAAGCGAAGATGGCGCAGCCCCAGCGACTTGCGCGTTAATTAATTTGAGCAGACTTGCGACGCATCTACCGCACTCAATCACTCCCCCCACTCGCCTTGCTCTAATGGCAAGATGAGGTCAAGACGGGTGAAAGTACGCACGCGGCACAGTGCCTTACAAAACTATGGTGAAATTTACACTGCGAAACAGCTACTGTAGCCTGGGTCTCGGGCCTGGGCAGGGACAAGGGAATTCGTTAGTTGACAATTTTCAAAGCCTCGTTGCTGATAGATTTAAGCACATCCGATTTATTATTATTTCACATAGAATCTTAACCTTTTTTTGAAATGTCGGTAGTTAAGGGCGCAGGTTATCAAAGAATAATGGAGTCAGGTCAGGTAATGGCTGCAAGATAGGCTAATTATATTAGAGATACGGCCGCATAGCAACAGTATTCTATAAGCACTGCCTTCCGTGTCCATGCGCTATCCTTAACTGCGCCTGTCTCTAACGATGGGTTCAAGTGAGAACGCGAAACGCAGATCAACAGGCATTTTGTCTCCTGCTTCTCAACTGCTTCTTTAAATTTACCTTTTCGCTTCAACAAGGATCCCGCAAATTTTTCAATGAACATTGTGGGGCTCCAGTGTTGAACTCGCTCTTCTCTTTCGCTCGCTTAAATCAGTCGTTTGTCGGTGCCATTGCAGCCCGAGAGGAGGACAGAGTTATCCAATGGACAAACGACCTTCAGAGTCACGAATAAAAGCACGCAGATTGGTTATAGTGAGGATTTCGTTGATTTGCCGGCGAAGGAACGACTTGTCCAATCAATTAGCGACCTCCATAGTCACGAGTTATAGCGCGCAGGTTTGTTGTAGTTAGGACTTTGCTGATTTCCCCCCAAATTTCGGCCTCACCTTTTGTCCCTCCCAGGCGACTGTCCGAGCTTGTCAACCATCTGAAGATGGGATTGAGGGAAGTGTCTGATGCAGCACGAAGGCCTTATTGTAAGTCGCATGAGCACAAGCATGCCAGAAGTAGTAAGGTACTCATGAGCAGGCTCGACACAGACCGATTAACGCGTGCAGTGAGCCCGTCTTCAGCGCATCTCCGACGTAGTCCGTTTTGAGGGGTTTGTAATGCAAGGATTAATACACACGGCTCACGTTAGAATTGCATTTGATTTCCGGGAACCCTCAGTAAACGAGCGGAAGCATACAGTAGGTGACCTACCTCATCCAAATAAATGATCGAAATTGGACTTGGTAGTTACGCATGCATTTGGTCATGCTATTTTTATCTAATGCGTGGATTTGATCCTGAGAAAGTCCTTTCGTAAGGAAAATGGCACACCTTTTTCTAGTTTATTGAAGGGCATCATGCTGAATTTTGACGGAATCTAAGGTGGCCTGATATCGAACGTAGTTCCTATGCCATTTATTAGGACAGACCTAGAGGTTTCATTGTATACGTTCTGTTGTTAAAGAACATCGATATATGCAAGAAGGGTTTAAAATATAATCCTTCCAGAACCAGAAAATCTTGCCTTAAGTTGAAGAAGGTCAAATGAAACCAATTTTAGGAATTCGCGTTGTTTTTTGGAAAAAGGAAAAATTTCAGTTTGTAAACTTATTTTTGCTGATGTATGAAGATTTTGCCACAAATCATAATAAAAAGTGTTTTGACCAGATGTTATCTTACCACATCGAAAATTTGGCTGCAATTTAATGTTCTTTGATCACTTTTAACACAATTAAATATTCATCTACACTCATTAACCAAGAATTAAACGCTTAACAACCAATTCCGTATGACAGTTCGGTGGGAGTAATGGACATTTAGGCAGCCCTACGAGACAGTTTTGCCAAAATATGCACACAGCGATAAAGCGGCTTAGGATACTAGCGTTTCTCCTGCACGAAAGCACGAATTGCGCACCAAACTGATGTCTTTAGGATTCCTTAATCGTTAGGATTTTGGCTATATGCTAATCCGCCCCCTAGACATGCCAACAGAAAAACGAAACTGTTCGTAGTTATGTACAAAATTTTTAGATACTAAGGGAAACATCAATTTGCAACAACCAAACAACAGTTTGACCGTCGCTCTATACGAAGTCCACAACACGCTTAAGCAGGCTAAAACAATGCAGTGACTCACGCGGATATATAGTGCACGAATACTTGCGAAGAATTTACACCATTCTCTCATCACTACCAAAACGGACCCGGTGTCAAGACAGAGTCAAGAAGACCGGATAGCGCAGACGGCTGGCGTTACTAACGCTCCACACGCGTACCAACAGCACAACTCACTAGATAGACTCCCGCCTGGGAGCGCCACAATGGCCACCTTAAGAAAGAAACGTTTAGCCCGACTCTCAGCCTACAGCGAGCCACTCCACAAAATAAGCTAGACATTGCGCGGTCCGAGTTATCCCGTCAGCTGGCAGCCCTCCAAGCCGAGGCTTTTAGCCCACGGCGATAGTTTCAAGCGCATACGATTGTTTATAGTGAGAAAGGAAATGTGCTGAGGGTCAACTTTCGACCTTCTTTCCTTCGCTGCCAGCAATGGGCCACCGCCTAACTCCGGGGTTGGCAACCCATGGCTCGCGAGCCATATATGGCTCTTTCAGAAACTTCAGATTTTATGATTTTGGTTAGTCTTTAGGATTCTTAGTAGAGGGTTGTACTCGGATCACTACAATCATCAGGCCAAATCCAAGGTTGGAGGTTAAAAGACACAAGTCACCAGGAAGAGTGATTTATTATGTACAGAACTCCCAATTGCTGTCCCAGGTGGCAGTGGCCAATGGCAAAGCCAGGGCTAGTGTTAATTTCGCCCAGACAGACCAGAGAAAGCTTGAAACAGTTGTGACAGCCGATGCAGTAGGATTGCGGAGCAGGTTCAATTGTTCTGTTATTGGTGTCTTGCAATTGCCCAAGGGGATGTCGCCTGCAGAGGTCTTTGCTGCATCGGCCGAGGGGTGTAGTATTTAAATGGCCCGTAGGCATTTGGACGCGCATGTATGCTCGGGTGTGTGTGCGTGACTGAATAAACTGTGGTCGCCTGGGCAGCGGTCTCGAGGCCGCCAGAAAACCGAAGGAAAGTGGATGCTCGCGCGGCTGTGACCAGTTTTCCAGACGCAGCTGCGAGGCCAAGCCTCGAGGGACGGGGGTGTCAGTACAAGAGAGCATTGGAACAGTTGTTTGTGGCAAGACATGACTTTGGGACAGTGGGTCTTGGAAAACTAAGGGGAGGGCACGCATTGTAGCCGTCCACCTCAAATGACGTCCCGCCACCGAGACGCGTATTAGAATCAATTTAATCTCGACCAATCTCTGGAGTTTCGGCATCCCTAGGTTTGACCTGGCTGGTCCCTCTCTGGCTTACCGGCAACAAATGCATTCACTTTTTCCTGCGTCCCAACAACGGTGACAAGCTTGCTAAATAACAGACGATCTACTAAAGTACGACAGCCCGCAGACTTGACCTCAGCTTGGTCAAGGTCACGCTGGCAGACAAGGCTATCTTACGTGCATAGACCAGCCGGCTCTGTTGCATACAGTGCCTCGTGTTTATGCCCCCCAAAACGGAGCAATCAGTCTATTCGCGAAAACTTGCCGTGTGGAATAATACATCGATCCTAACACCTGATTGTTTTCTTCCATCAGACGGATCGCACATCTGTGAAGGCTACACTCTTTCTCATTTATCCAAAGTTAACCTCTGCAACAAAGGGTATGGCGAAACGAAAAAGAAATGAGGAGTATCGTACATTTCAGGACGAATGGGCCAAAGAATTCGCGTTTGTGCAGAGAGCAGATTATGCGGTGTTTCCAATTTGCACTGACACGATTACATCAATGAAACGGTTGAATGTAAAGCATCACTTCAACACACGCCATGGTGCGTTCGCATCAAAATACCCTGCCGGAGATGGCCGAAAGAAAGCATACCAAGAGCTAATGAGCAGGATGCAGATCAGCTAGAAGCAACTCCGCGTATGGATCCAGCAAGGTGACTATAACTCCACTAGCTTTGCTGGATCTTAAGCAATAGAAAGGAACGGAAAACCATTCACAGATGGCGAGTTTGCTAAAACGTTCATACCGGATGTAGCCGATAAACCTTTTGATGATCGTCCGAACAAAGACAAGATAATTAAACGGATACAAGGCATGCTTTTGGGGCCAAAAACTGTTCATGAGCGTACCATCATAATGGCCACCCATGTGGAGGAAACGCAAACGATAGACATAAATGCAGCGCCATTCTTTTCCCTGGCTTTGGATGAGTCAACAGACGTTAGCCATTTGGCGCAGTTCAGTGTGATTGCAAGATATGTTGCTGGTGATACACTGCATGAAGAAAGTCTTGCGGTTCTGCTAATAAAAAAGCCACAAGAGGTGAGGGTTAATTCAAATCTTTCATGGATTTCGCTAAAGAAGAAAAACCACCTATGAATAAACTTATCTCAGTGTGTACTGATGGTGCTCCGTGTATGCTGGGGAAAAACAAGGGATTTGTGGCACTTCTCTGTGAATATGAAAATGGACCCATCCTACTTTTCCATTGCATTCTACACCAGGAAGGTCTTTGTGCTCAGATATGTGACGGCCGGCTTGGCGAAGTGATCTCGCTGGTCATTCGTGTGATAAACTTTATTGTTGCCAGAGCCTCAACTGACCGACAGTTTAAAACTCTGCTGGATGAAGTTGGAAATAACTATCATGGTCTGATTTCGCACAGCAAGGTACGTTGGTTAGCTATTTTGCAGCTTGCCTGAACGAACTTGAAATGAAGGGCATTGAGCGTGGTGAGCTATCCAAAACTGAGTGGCCCCTCATGTTTTACTATCTCGTGGATGTGACCGAACATCTGAACCAACTTAACGTTAACTTGCAAGGCAATGGAAGTACAGTATTACCCTTTGAACAATCTGTGTTTGCTTTTGAAAACAAGCTTGAACTCTTTATCGTGGATCTTGAAACAGATGGAATACTACATTCTGACAATTTAAGATAAGATAAAGATGCATGCACAGAGATTTTGAAGAAGAATTGGCTGACCTTAAGGCCTCAAACATGTGGGTGAATAAGTTCAAGTCACTCAATGAATATTTGGAAAGGATCGCATGACATAAAGCGGAGTTGGCAAGCAAGCACATGTAGACAGAAATTAAACAAACTTCAACCCGAACATCAGCTGAAAATCAAAACTTGGAACACACTTCCGGTCACATACCACACACTGCAGTGTGTGAGTATTCCTGTATTTACCCTGTTTGGATCTACGTATGCATGCGAGCAGGCATTCCCACATCGTAGATGCATCAAGTCCAACCGACGATTACGTTAAACGAATGAAAGCCTCAACGCTTGCATGAAGCTTAACCTCGCCAACTACGGACCAGACTATAAAACTCTCAGCAAATCCATGCAACACCAGAACTCACATTAACAATGAGTATTATAAGAACATTATTTAAAAGAAAAAAATTCAGAGGCTTATTATACTTGCAATTATTAGAATTTAATTTAAAAATATGCTATATGGCTCTTTCTTAAGTATATTTCCAAATATTTGCTTTCATGGCTCTCTGAATTAAAATGGTTGCCGATCTCTGGCCTAGCTGGTCATTCGCCTGAGGTGGGATGGGCACAGCGCTGAATGGGCTAACACCAAAACAAACATCCTCCTTGCACACACACACACACACACGACAGTTCCCCCGTCGATTTCGACGATGGGCACCACGCGCTCCAACAAGCCGCTGCAAACGCTGGAGCAAGGCGCAACTGACACAGAGGCGAGCTGGGCAAGCAATACGCAAGCGACAGCTAGCAGGAGCAACGCAGAGAACTGGCGCGAGAGAAAACAAGAGTTTAGGCAGACTTGCGCAGAATCTACCCACTCGCTCGCCACTCCCACCTCCGTATCCGGTGTAAAGACAAAGTCAATAAGACCGGGGATGAGGGAGGGTGT
>JAYGXS010000005.1:9893320-9926303 GCA_036362985.1 Ligula intestinalis
AACACTCAGCACGCGCACACTTGACACAGCCATCTCGCTAGGTATGCTCCCGACTGCGTGGGAGCGCCATAAAGGCCACATTAAGAGGGAGCCATTGCAGCCTGACTCTCAGTCCTCCCTCTCCTCCCGTACGCACACACAGACACACACGTACAGCAGGAGCAGCTCCGTAGGGGGTCCGAGTTTTCCCGTCAGTTGGCAGACCCTCCAAGCCACGGCTTTTAGCGCACCGTGATAGATTCAGACGCATTCAGATTTATTATAGTGAGGGAAGAATCGCGCCGAGGTCGACCTTACTCTCTCCCCCACCGCATAGTGACCGCTTAGCTTTTCGGTTACCCGCAGTGGGGTACACACACACACACACGCACATGCAAACTGCAGGATGACCAGCTAACTATTGGCAACTTTCAGGTGTCTACGCCCCAGCTAACCGGATTAGGAAGGAGCATGCATTCTCTTTTGCTTTCCTTTCATTGGATTGTCTGTCACAAGTCCCTCTTTGCTTTTGCAGCCTAGTCGAATTCTGTAGCTTCTTGCATACGTGCGAGGTACGAAAATACCCCGTCAAGAGATGGCCTACAATGCGATTAGAAATTGCGCGCCGCCGTGGGACAGGCGCAGTCAGGCATGTGTGCGTTGCGTGATGCGAGCTGCATACGCACATTCCTCGTGAATTTTCTACACCAAACAAGTACAATAGTCGCAGGTTATTAAGCCCACCTCGGATCCAGACCAAATTGGGCTTAATAAGTGGCGGGCGCAGTAACCGGAGCATCCTAGTTCTTGATGAGCAGACGCAGGATAGCTACTGTACAATACATACGTACTGTATTATGTGTAGAGCTTGGTTATGTACAAGAAAAGAATGCTGTTTGTCTGTATTTTACGATATAACGAAAACAACAAAATGACTTGCGACACGTTTATACAAAGCGGTCTAGTGTCAGTTGCTTTGGAGGAAACTTCACTCGCAAGTGTTCTTTGATGTCCTTCTCCAGGCACCAGAAATCATCGAATTTTGTGAAATCTGATGCCTGTAGACGGCAGAGAGATGAGAATGTCACTCTATTCTGTTGGCAAACTGGGCTTTGCAGCCGGCGACTGGGCTTATTAGCCGGCGGATTTTGCTATTTAAAATTCTGATTTGGGCTTAAGATGCGGCTGTGCCTATTGACCGTGGGCTTAATAAGCGGCGATTACTGTACTCTGTTTTGCCCTCTGTTTTCTACTTAAATGGCGAAAGATTTCCTCGCAGGCTTGAACCGGCCAAAACTGGTGCTGCGATTGCAGTAGGGATTAAAATCTTTAGAGACTCACATCCGAAACGTTAACAACATATTCAAAGGTACGGCGTAATGTAGCCTGTTTGTGCCATTAGCCTGGCAAAATAGGTTCAAGGCCCTGTCCAATAAAAAGCCTTACGTTTAGCTTAACTAACCTTGTTGAGAAAAATAGGCATTAGGTTAGAATTCCTGGACGCTATGATGGCTAGCCTTTAAGAATTGAGGAACGGTCGCCTTAAAGGCACCAGCCTGCAAGTTTTACTGGTGAATACTTCGTGTAAAATTGCGTTCGTATGGAAATCAGTAAGGAAAGCACAAAATATTTCAGAAAATGAAGCCTTCGCTTGTGTTTCCTATTTCTACCTAGTACCAACCTATTTCGTCATTTCTTAAATTCTTTTGACCCACTTGTGAACAACTCGGTGTCCTCGGTGGGAACTGACCCCATAAGAGAAAAGTGGAAGGCTCTAGATCAGCCAACTCTCTAGCAAACTATTCTAGGAGGGCCCACCAAGAGCCGTCAGTTCTGTTAAATTAATCATTGAAATCCGCCGATGGAGCTGCCACTGAAGCTATTGCTTTAGGCCTTCCTTCCAAAAAAGACTATCCGAACACGTGAAACGAAAACACTACCAGTGATTTGCGGCGTCACATAAATTGAAGAACTTCTCCAAAGACGCGCTGTGTCGGATAACATGGTCTTCCATAGTCCTCTCCTTAGTAAATAATAAAAAGCAACGAGGTCAACACTATGGAACTCCTTTTTAGTGATAATTTGGTTTAACTTTGAACAGTCTGTGTTGTTGAAAGCAATCCTCATCAACAATCCAACATGAGGTTTCGTAAGGTGACATGGGAGGACGGTAGCAAGATTTATATCTTACCTAGGTTGGATAGACGACAAACGAAAGGCCAAGCGTCTTCTGTCGTCGCACTTGAATGATGATGGTGCTTCGCAATCAACTTCCAACTGCCTCGACCCACCTCAGACATTTGCAACGTCCAATCTATTTATCAAAATCGTTCCGCATCTCCGTATCGAGCAAATCCATCCATGTGGATGATGCGATGCCCTCGGCTGTTTATGTTCGCCTTCAAACTGACTGGGGCTTAATCCAACTCAGTTACATGGAATGACTGTTTTCCCAGACTCAACGTGTTCTTACTACAAAACAGTTATACCTTTAATGCATGCTTTGCAAATAGACCTTATTATTTTATGTGGGTCAGTGGTGTTGGATCATCTTAGTCAATTTGTGGATACCGGTTTGTATGCAGCACGCGCAGAGAGGTTTGGATATTTCGTCAGCTACTGTGCTCAGGCTCGTTTTCGGTCCATTTGACATTGTCTACTTATCGAAGCGGGATGTGTGAGGTAAACGAGGTGTGGCAGGTGCCTCGCAAGTCTGCTTCACTCTAAACTAATTTATGCAACGGTAGAGACTCTGCTCTCCCTTCGCGCGATGCTGAATGCCGCCCTATTGGCGACGGTCGAACGGACATTATTCGTATCCACGTTTAACCAAAACAATGGTATAAAACTACCACTTCGATCTAGTTTTTGAACCTTGAACACTGTCCGTTGGCGCGATTGGAAGTCGTGCAGCCGGCTGCAGTCAGCTTGTAACAGTCCTTTTTCCAGCGAACTTTGGACTTCAGAACTTCAGAAAAACTGTCTGCGCCCTTCTTCCCTAGAAGTAGCTGCATGGAGCGGCATGGGTAAAGCACGCTTGTCTACAGAGTGCCCGTTTTCGAAGCTGGGCCTTTCATTCTGGCCTCTAAGACATAAATTTTTCCACGGAGCGTCGGATGGCGGTACACGCAGCCCCATTCAACGGCAGGCAAAGTACGCCCCTGTGCACTAATGTTAAGACTAATGGCTCTTGCCAAGGCAAGTGGTTAGTTGAATCAGCCCGGCCCAGCACAGACAAGCCTTGTGATGATATATTGCAGATGTCCTATCCCTCGCCGGTTATTCTTCAAACCCACCCATCCACCCATGAGCCAGTTTCTTTCGTAGCTAGGCCTCGCTGCTTGGCTTCCCACTGCCTGACATCCCCCGGGCGTGTCCCACCGCCAGGCTACCAAAAGGAAGGACCCGGTCCTGCCGAGGTTGATATTGCACCGGGCGCTTGAAAAGCTCGCAACCGAAAAGTGTGCAGACAGCGACTACTCGTCTGTGTGGAAATTTTCGTGTAAAGACCGTGGCTCACCGTGTGTGCGCATCGGTCTAAACGCGTTCAATCTCTCCTATGCAGTCATTTTGTCCAGACCCTTTCACCGAAATTCCGCCAACGTTTGGTTTCACGTCGCCCGTTCTGCATCATAGGAGGCGATTTGAAGGGTGTGCGGACAGGAGCGGAGAAGACAAAATTGAATTAGGCACTCGGGTGCGCAGTGCAGCACTCCATCCGTTACGTCGGAGACCTCCCCCCACCAATTTGGCAGCCACACGTTTTTTACCGTTTGCCTGTCGGAGGGTTGTACAAAGTTCACCGTCCTTCCACTATCATTACTGATGGATTGAAACTGAAATATTCATTTGAATTTGTCGCAGATTGTAGCGTCGACAAGAAAAGGTCCCTCCCAAATCAAAAGTCAGGGACGACGGTGTTGACAGTGAGAGATTCACTGTCGGAAAATGGACAGTACGTGTTACGAGCCTGTTGCCAATTGCATTTGCATATCAGTGTGTCCGCAAAGTTCTGTGGGTGCGGGAAGCTTGGGCTGCAAGGTGGGTGCGCTATCGACTGCCGCCAATCAGATGAGGTGGAAGTATCTTTTAGCCCTGAGCGCACACACGGTGAGTCGAAGGCGCATTAGCTAAGGGACAATAGCGCGCAGCGAGCGAGGCTTGGCGAACGAAGACAGTGTGATTCAACGCAGTTGCGCTGGGTGGCAGACTCCTACAAACTGTTAGATTACGCTTGAACAGCTTTGTTCACCGAAAGAGGTTTATTTTATACCTGACGTTACAGGTAATTGTATCTCCTGCCCACCTTCAGCGAATTAATACTCCAGCTCCTGTTTTCATGCCGCTCTTTTCCGTGTGCGTAGTCTGCCAATCCGACGGCTACAAACGCGGATGCATAAGCATCAGCTAGCTCTAAGAGGGTTGCATCCAAAGACAGCGATAGCAACTCATGCTGTAGAGACGGAAGACGTCTTGAATATTGACGCCGTTGAAATTGTTGGCCGGGTTGACAATCACACATCAAGACAGGTTAAAGCAGCCTGAATGTCGACCGACAGTTTGGTAAGCCGCCACATGAGTTCGCCTAGCCCCTATGTTGTTTTGAGAACCTCCTTATTAGGGGACAGTCAGGCTGGGTTCAGCCGGAGCTGCCAACTACCTCCACGTCCAGCGTGTATGTGCGTGAAAAAAGCCAGGCAGAGACGCGGACCGACGCCGCGGAGGTGAAACAAACACTAGTGGTGACAGGCAGGGTAAAATAGGAGGCTGTGCTAGTGTAGTCTAGTCCTCAAAACTTAGTTTATGCCTCTAGCCTATTGCAGTCACAGCAGCACTGCTGTCTTCTACGACCATGCTTGTAGCGCACCTATTTAGAAAGAAAATGGTCTGACCTCCGAAAAATGGCAGCACCAGTACCACTACAATTCTTGTTGAGATTGTGGTGATCTGAGCCCAGTGTTGACTTTAATCAGTGTCATTGTCAAAAAATAATACAGAAAAAAATAGTACCAGAAGTGTCCCTGATCAACTGCACCTCTAGTTAGTAGTATTAAAAATATCAGGAGCAGTACCAGCCTTGGTTTCCAGGACTCTGGTTTGACCGTTACTGAAGGTGGGTATTTTCACGGAATACCTTAAACTCCCATTCACACAACGTGCTGGGATCAACAGGATACGAGCAGGGGTTCTGAAAAGTCCAAGCTATAGATGGCTACTGTGGTAGATCTGTATTTGGGCTATAGACGGCAAACTGCATGACATAAGTGCATGGTAGGACTTGTACATTATTTAACAAATGCCCTATTATTATCCAAATGCTAATCACTATTACCTCACACAGAATGTGAGCGCATATTGGGTGCGAATTATTTAATAGCACACACAAGAAATACTTATAGTATACTATCTACTGGCCTTACCATGCGTGAGTAATAGAAACTAGCACTTGTAGTATAGGCACTTACCTATAGCAGCAGTATCTTAGTATCTACAAAGACACAGCCTGATGGATAGAGTTGAGAGAGCGGAAACTAAGGCAAACACTTTTCTGCTCAGGATCAATTCATGTGATTACACAAAATAGTTCTAACCTGAATTCACACTCCTTGTTGAGACAAAGAGGTGTGCATCCCAGAGATTACTCAAACCAGCGTCACTCTTGACAAATTTTAGCGTCAGCGATGGTACTGATTCTGAGACTCGGCTACATCGTTAGCCAGTAGTAGTAGATACAGTAGTAGCCGTATCAGTCTCGGGCTCCTGGACCTGTCTTTACTCCTGCTATAGGTGAGTGAGGGTAGTTAGTACATGAGTACCAGCGCAAAAGGCTACTTTCACTAAAGACGAGGTTAAGTGGTGTATTGGCTTGCATTTTATAAAGCAGCCCACGCCGGAACCCATCTAGTCTTTGAGACTCATGGGAAAAGGTGAATAGTGCGGAGCCGCTGACTACATCCTCTATCACTTTAAATCTAACCCCTGAGACCGTCACGTTTTGTACCAACCTGTTGGTTTAGTTGGTGGACTTCATCCAAATCGATGGTCGAACACGTTTACACACATGTGCGTGAAAAAAGCCAGGCCGAGACGGGGGCCGACGCCTCGGAGGCGAAACAAACACTAACGCCACGGTGACATGCAGGGTAAAATATGAGGCCGAGAGGGGGAAACACAAGTTCGGATTGACAAAGCACACACACACAACTGTAAAAAGAGAAAACCAGGAGCTAGAGTATTAATTATCTGACGATAAGTAGTCAAGATAACTATCTTAAACATCAGAAGCAAAATAAACTTATCGCAGTGAATGCCCTTTTTACCTCGGACTTACTATCTGGGAATGGTCTTTCACTGCTATTACTGTTACATAACTGTGTTTCGAAGCATTTACTCCAAGCTGGCGAATTAATTTCGAAGGAATCTAAAAACGGCAGTAGAGTTATACGGGTATCTATGGAAGAAAGATTTTATTCAAAAGTACTCATAGACATTCAAATGTTTTCCTGACTAGTGGTTGGATTGCACTTCCAAATTCAACTTCTTGCTGCATAAGGGGTTTGCAATCTCGCTGAATATTTGCCCTCAAAATTCAGAACTTTTCACTACTTTTGTCATTCAGGATGGCTATTGAATGTAAAATGTCGATTTTTGATGGCCTAATTTTAGTCCGAGTTTAGTTTTGTACGCAAATTTCAGCCTAAAGGGTTTCATTTATAGGTAATCCTTAGATAAAAGTAATCCCAATAATCCTTATAATTTCAAACATTATTTATGGAAAGCCCATACAAAAATCCTTGCTTATACTCATGATGAAATCTTTATTCAAAGAAATGATATTTTCCTGATTTTAAGAACGCTTTTACTCCTGGATAATTTCTAGTCACACCTACGACAACACATGCCTTTGAGATTGCTTGACAACTTCCCTTGTAAGGAAAATAATAACAATTACATGTTCTTGAAAATATAGCCTGTAGGAATCGCATACATTGATAAAAATTCGAAAACAACTATATTTGAATAGACATTTAGCGGCTGTAGAACTTGTTATAATAGCCAATTTTTTATACTGAAAGCTTCTGATTTTTCGCATAAACGTCTAGATGACGATATAATTTATTAATTTGTGAAAACACAAAATTTTTCATGTATGCATGCTTGCTTAAAGTACGCCTGAGTGGATAATCTTGTTGGGAATTAGCGGGAACATTCGTAGCCTTTCTTACTCAGTTGAAGACTTTGAAGGCGATCGGGATGATAAGCATTCACAGGCTGACATCCCGATGGAAATAAAGTAAACTGAGATCGTGCTGTATTTTAATTGATTTAATAAGCCCATTTAGCGTCCCCTTTGGTCTTAAGTACATATCAGAATTTCGTTTAGCCTTGTACGATATGCGTGTTTGGTTGAACGTAAGAATTTCACGAAAATAAGTTCTTCAAGCATAATATAAACTGCGGTTGTTAATTGACCTTTAAGCTTTTTAAAAAAATAATAAGAAGAAAAACATCATATAATTTTCATATATATGCTCGACTTCGCTGGCAGCGAGTGCTGTTTGTTATCTTGACCCTAAATAGACATGCAAAAAGGGCAATACACATAGTATTCAGTAATTAAGCGAAGTTTTCCCGTTTGTTTTTCTGCTATTTGGTCGAAATTTTGCGGTTACTTTTTAATGTAGAGAAGATCAAATGTCTTTTGTCACAAGAGAAGCATCTGCAGTAGGGACTGGTTTTCGTTTTATTCTAAAAATAAGTGGGATTAAGAGTCAATATTGCCATGGTGAAAATGCTCTCTTACTCCGGAGATCGACTGAGCAATTTTTGAGGATGCAGGATAAAATTTGTCGATTGTGAAGCGATGAGCTGGTAGCTCAAGATTCAGGCCAAACGCTACATATTTAATGATAGTAAACGCTAATTCATAAGTCTGCCATCGTGTTTCAGCAAGACTCTGGTCCCTCCCGCAAAGTCTGCCAAATCCAGGGGCGTCTGCTAAGCAAAGTTCGTGAGCGCGATAGAACAATAGTTACCGAAAGTCATGCAACATGCCGAAATATGCCACAGATTGATACTCTTTCGCTAATTGGCATTGACTCAAATTATGATACGGATTATCGTGTAGTCTATCCTGAAGTCATTTCAGTCATGATATGATGCGGGCTTTTTAACGAGTATCGTTCGGGCCACTAGCAAAACGTATCTATTGTAAAAACTGGCTACTTAAGTAGTCTGCCTGTTTATCATTTATTTTGACTGCATTTATAAATCCAAAAATATTTTATGGTAAACGTGCACGAAAAATTATTTCTTGTACATGTTTGATACCACATTATGCCTTCTTTAAATTTAACACTTAAAGAAAGGGTATCTTTCGGTTTTAAAAAAGTTGCTAAGCATATGCTTTTAATAATTTTGAAGTTTTTATTCATAATACATCGTATCCGTCAATTTATTAATATTGCCTATACTGCATTAAACACGTTCCACATCTATTGCAATACTTTATGACAACTATGTGACTTCTACTTCAAGCTATAGGCGAAAACGTACTTTTTTTTAAACATCATGTACACAGTGCGCAGGTTTTAAACTTTGAATTCGAATGTATCAGTCAGTAGGTTGGAAAATTATTTGGCATTTGAGAGACTTATTCATATCGCTAATAGAAGCGAAAATGCAAGTCTCGGGCCCTCCGAATGAGGCTCATTGAAGTAAAGAGAGTACTTGAAAATAGGCGAAACGTGAATCCGGGTCCTCGCGAGACCATGTCAAATAAGGCAAATAAGCCCGAAACAGTTCCCTCTCTGATATGTGGTAATGTCCTTCTGGTAATGTCCTTCTACACATATTGATATATATATATATATGTTTATATATATTCACTCAGAAATGTGCGAACACCGATCGAATAGGCTTCCCAACTAAACAAAGTTCATGTGGTGGTCAGAGGCCCCAACGGGTGACCGCCTGCCAGGCCGATTCCGGCCAAGTCATAATAGCAGTAAGTGGGGTATGACAGCATCTGGGGGTAACTTAATACAGAACTGTTTCGGACTTATTAGCCTCCATCAACCAAGCATAACCCTGAACACCAGCTGGTCGGACAATACAATCAACCGCACTCACAGACGGCACAGTTGGTCCACCACTGGTGTCTATCAGATGGGTCATAAGCACTTCATCAAACCGCAGTTCGTCAGCGCCTCGCCACCTGCCATTTGCTATCACTGCTGATCGGGTATATATTCACTCAGAAATGTGCGAACACCGATCGAATAGGCTTGCGAACTAAACAAAGTTCATGTGGCGGTCAGAGGTCCCCAATAGGTGACCGCCTGCCAGGCCGATTCCGGCCAAGTCATATTGAAACTCGTTAATGGACGATGGCTAATACGTCAGAAATGGCCATTCCAGTCTCCCTTGTCTTTTGCCGGCAATACTATCTGCCTAGGCTAATAGCCACTACGGATGCTGTCAGGCCTGTTATGACGTTTCAGCTGCTCTGATTGGTCTGCTGCGCAGCCCCCACCTCCTCCAATACCCAGTCACTGGCCTATGTGCTAGTCCCGCATTTACCCATTTCCGCACGGCCGAATCCGCGCTTGCCACGATAGTTTACCCAACAGAGGCGGTCAGCCAATCAACTGCTGCTGTGCTAGATTCTGGTAAACCAAGTCCAAACAGGAACCTGCCCTAAATGGTGTGCCTGTTCATTTGCACAGACATCGTCTTACAATGATGACGTGTGTTTCTGTGCTGTCGCTGCCGGTATTACTATCCCTGACCGTCCTAGGCCCGGATATTTCCTGTCATGCGTCCGAGGTCTTCACGGCCATCAACGACATCGGCCAGGCCGTGGCCGCCGGCCGGCTTCTTGCAGACGAGTTGAAGGGCTACCTGGTACGAGAGGAGGACCGTATTCAGCGCTTACGTGTTATAATTGATCGTCTGGAGAATGCCACGCACACTTACTCAGCTCTGACGAACAATGAATGGGATGAGGAGCAAGTAGCCAATCCGGTGTCGGTGTTTTTGACCATCATCCAGATGGCTTCTGATTGGTCCAAGGAACTGAGCATGCTCTTCGGGGAGTCGGCGGCGGAAGAGTCCGAGGACTTGCCGCAGAATGAGACGCCTTCGAGTCAGTACGATGAATTTGATTCACGGCATTCGATGCTCCTGCGTCTCAAATGGTACAGCGAAATGCTGCCAGGCACGAAGGATATTGACGGTGCAACAGATGCCATACTGCGTCTACAGCAGACCTATGACATTCCGGCCAGCGCAGTTGCTGATGGCCACATACTCCAGACGTCGGAATCTCCTAAATTGAGTGGTACGCCAATGCCTGTTCTGCATACTTGTTTTTAACTAAGGTAGATGAGGGTTGTCTTCATCGGGAGCTGTTAACTTATAAGGTCTCCTATCCCGTGAAATGGTAACTGAAATTCTGAAATTCGTTTTAGATTATATATGATAACAGAGTATGATATTTCAGTCACATCGGAATGCCAGTGTTTGAAAGATTTCACTTTCGACTGCCTTTAAAAATTAAACTCTGCAAAAAAGCATTATTTAAGTAGCACGTAATTCTTCTATTTTTCCTTCAATGCCCTTTATAAAGTTAATTATTTTTTATAGAAAATGGGTGTCAAATAGTTGTTATACTCATTTGATAAAAAACTCGCGGTTTTTTCCAATCTTGTAATAAAAAGGGTAAATTCACTATTTAAAAATCTAAATTCATGATAAATAGTGCACCCAATGGATTATTACACTTGTATCCAGAGTTACCAAACTATAGTCTCCATATTATCCATTCGAGGAGAAAGAGGTATTTATGTGTGTTTTTCATAAGTAATGTAGGACCCATAATTTTTGACAGTGAATGTGGATTAAGCCATATTTATAAATAAAAAGATACAATAATTTTTCGATAGGCATTGGACAATCTTAAAAGGTCTCATAAGTAATAGCATTTAAAACAAAAAGATTCCCTTTTTCTAATTGTAATATTTGAAAATGATGCCATTTTCTGTCAAATAAATGAACGAACGAATAGTTTTATGCATGTTTTCTTTTAAATGTATACTGAGGTTTAAAATGTACTGATAACCAATAAAAAATGCAAACCGATGAAATAGAAAATGTTTAAGGATGGGAGATTTTGGAGGCAACAGGAAGGAAAATTTTTCAAAACCCGCATCCTGATCTAACTGAAATACGTTGAGATTACGCTGTGTGATAATTAATCTTAAGACCCCACTTATTGAATCTGTTCAAATAAAAAAATCATTTAAGAAGTTGGGTTAGCATGCCATAAGATAAAAAATGTACTGCAAGTCCGTGCAGGTTAACAACTCACGGCCTCGGATCATTTATTCCCTCGATATTTGTCATGCGTAAACCACGCCTTCTTTCTTTATTTATAAAATAATCAGTCACTAGCGCGGAAGTCCGGCTTCGCCTTGGGCTTCCTTACATGTTGTTGTCCCTTATGTAGGCAAACCTTATATGAGCACCTCTTAAAATAATTATGTTCAGTTCACTTTTATTAGGGAAATGTAGGTAAATACCTTTAAACTCCCTTTTTGTACATAGCTGTGATGCAGAACATGTGGCGTTGCCAGTAATAAAAGTAGGTTAAAGGGGGCGGAACCTTTGTTGATGTACTTGCAGTCATACTTGATGGACTTCGCTGAGTTGCAAAATTCAACATTGATGTGGACGTTGAATACTTTTGACAGTAGGGAACAATTAGGCACAATCCAACGGTTATCAATTACCACCCTACCAGTTCGCCTTTCATTGAAAACTGCTTCGAGTCCGCCAATCTCAGGTTGTCACCTTGTGTTGAGAGGGTAAACATAGCCATCAGTCTGCGTTGCACCTAGGAATCGCATGGGATACATCCTGGTACATTGACCATCCTTCATGCAAGGACTGTTGGGATTTAGCTGACCACATGGGTCATGCACAATTTGATTTTTGATCGTTTCAAACTGAACAGGGTTTAACGGACCGGTCAGGCAACTCTGCGCATATGAATTTGTCGGCATCCGAAGAGTGCAGTTTTTCCTTTAGCCAGACCAAAATAAGAGCATGGGGCAGTCCTCTCTTTTGCCACCCTACAGTGTACATATGACACTGAACGTCACCGAATATTTTGAATTTTGTGATGAGTTTCATCATGGTTTTCAACTTAAGCTGGAATCCCCGCACGGAAAAATCATGGGGATCCTTTGACATTTGACCGGGGTTAGCTCATCAGTAATTCCAGGCCATGATGGGTTGCAGGTTACCGTAATGAATATATCTGGGCGTCCAAAATGTCTAACGTAAACCAACGCAGCTTGAGTTTTCTCATGCATATAGCGAGGAGACCCAGTGTGGCTTGATAACAAGATGAAAAGTTGACCACGACCAGTATTTTCACCAACATCAGTAAGGATATTGCCTCTAAGATTGATGTAGTTGTCCACGCGAAGTTCTTTCTGGTGTGTGCGAAAATAAAAAAGTTGCTCTGTTTCCATTTTGACAAACATATCAACAGAAAATTGAAGGAACAATGTTTTGAATCGACAAAGTAGGTTGTAAGATCGTTCTTTAATCATAAAATGAAATGAGTAGAAGGCTTAACAACTGACGGTTTTATGGATGCCTATTTGAAGTAGTAACCATCTTCACCATTAACATGCATGAGAGGGTATTGCAAAGCGTCGTATGAACGGTGTGTCTCATATATACTTTGTAGCATATCGTTTCTCCTTCTCAGAACAATATCCCTGTTGCCACGTTGTGTGTCTGACATGATGATGGCCACCTCGTTACATGTGGGAGCATTAAATGTTCGTTGATGTTCTCCACGAGGACTTTTATCAGCATCTATGAAAATAGCTTAGTCAATGAAAGCGTGCATCTCCAAGGCGGACTTAAAACTGTTAACATAGCTGTTGCGTTGGTGTAGCATGTCTTGAAGGGACAAAATTATGTGACGCTTCATGTCTGGGTACACTCAGGATCAGCTTTGAGCCTGCAGGTTGATGTCTTCTACGAAATATATCTGTAGAAATTTCGGCTATCCATCAGAAGGAGGTAGTAACGATCCAATTCGGTCGCGAACTTGGTCTTCCACCACAAAGATTGGTATAAATCCAAGCTTATGAACAGTGTTGGCACCACCACGCCGTGTTGTGCTTTCTTATGTTTGAGAGAAAATTTTTCGAGTCGTTGGTATCACCAGCAAGCAATGTTTGCAGTATTTCTGGTGGATAGATGAAGTTATGCAGGAGAACTTTGCCATTGGAACAGCACATGCCGTTTGTTTCACAAGTCAATTTTTTTTGTCTGACAATGCCCGCAAACTTCCACCATCTTCCCAATGGAAACATTTGCATCTCCCGCATAACCAAGACTTGAATTGTCATTGAGTGAGGCTTTGTTCCATACTTGAGCATTTATGGAAGCAATTCACGGGCCAGGGTCGCCAAACTGTATGTGAAGTGCTTGCGAACTTGAGTTTTCAGCATCGGTGGGCCGTTGATCCGCTCTTTGTGCTGCTTGCATAGCCAGACGTGCACTTCTTCGTCTAGGTAATTCGATCTGCTGACGTTTCGAATCTCTTATCCTACCTAGCTCTCTTGTTTACAGAGCTTGAACTTCAGTTTTTTGAGAGCGATTAGTTTGATGGTGAATCGTATTGTTGTGTCTTCATTGCAACATTTGATCTTCGGTTTCTGTGGAGCGTTGATATCGCTGACACATAGCATTAGTCTCCAGGCAAAGCCGTCTTTCGGCTTGTGTTTCTTGCGAACGTCTATTAACATTGGCAAATCTCTTCTGTTCCATCCTCTGAACTTGTGTTCTCGCGGCTGCTCTTATTCTTTTTCTTCCTAATGAGGTACAACCTACAAATAAGTTATTATTCTGAGCAAAATAACATTGGGTAGAAAAGAAGTAAGTTCACAACGTTACCTTCAGTCACCGGCCCATCGTCGTTTGTCGGGTTGTTTGTGTTCAGAAAATTTCTGACGGCATCACTGTTGTCCATAATGATAGTTTGTAAAGGTAAGAATGAAAGTCTAGGGATTTATGTGGTAGGCCATTCAATCTAATCTAAGAGCTAGCCCGTGACAACATACGCGTAAGCAAAGAGGGGGGGTCCAAATGATAGTAGGTCAAGGGGTTTAGGTCAGTGAGTATGAAACCCCTTCCCCACCCCTGCCCAACCCTCCCCCGTGGCGTATTCACATCTGGCTGTCACGGTGGGTGTCAATCGTGAGTCTGAAACAGCTGCCTGCCACCAACGATACAGGAGACAAACACGGACACAGTGATTCCAGTACACCCTGTGACCCCCTGTGTGATCGACGTACAGAATAGCGCGCGAAAGGCGCGTGAAAGGCGGGCGGCGCGCGTGACTAATATTCGGACAGGAGCGCATGCCTTGCTTGCGCGCGTGTGTGTAACCACACTCCGTGATCGACTTAAAAACAGATGCCATCCACCAATGAAAATGGAGGTCTACACAGAGGCAGGCATAACTTTTATTAAGCATACAGATGATTTTGTGGATACCCCGCATGTCATTGTTTTCACTGGGGATTTGTGTTCGGAGAGCATTCACTGTGAGTTTTTGACTTTCTGAAACAGAAATGGAATACAGGCTATCTGGTTGGAGGCCAAAACACCAAAAGCAACTGCCAGGGACTTGAAAAGCCTGAACAATATTGCAAGCTCTTTTCTTTTATCACAATATCCCACCATAGTGCTAGGTATGCGCGGGATAATTCAGCTTTTATAGAACCTTGATCATGCACATATTCGCAGCCTTCGACATCCCTGAACTGAGTATCAGGCGTGATCAAAAGCTGGCTCAAGTAGTTTGTGCAAAACCTTCCACTAAAATCCTGAAGCATGAAGTTAAGAATCTGCGCAGTGGGGATATCTTTCTCCACACGGAGTGACTTCGAGTTAAAACAGCAAGGTATTGCCTGTTTCGTGAAGAATGCAGTACAAATGTTCAAAAGTAGACTTCGCTGAAGATTTATGAATGAAGTTCAGTGCAACAATGGAGGTTAGTTATAACGTAGCACTATCCAAGACATTTACGAAACGCTTGTCTTTGTATTTTTTCATTGCATACTGTGTATACCGGCAGTTTCTTAAAAGAAACTTCAAATATTCTGGAAGTAATTGTTCCTCGAAGACTTCCTAAGCGTCCATGATCAGTTCAAAAAATTTTGATACGATCTATTTCTACTACTCTTGGAACATTCTTAGTTGCCTGATAAACCAGTGAATTTCTCGTCAAAAATTTGACCTTTATGAAACTTGATTGGTGAGTGTCACTTAAGTCCATTGCATGTCTATGTGAAGTTGTTGGTGGGCTGGCTGACGGACTGTGGTCCAGGCTGCAATAGCTACCTCTTAATGTGACTTTTAAGGCACTTTCACTTCGTGTTATTTGGCCCAGGTTGTTGCTGTACACATTTTTGGCCAAGAGTAGGCTGGCTGGCTGGCAAGTAGCCCTTGTGGGATCCGGAGCCCCGCCGGGTGGGCCTCAATCCCAGCGGCGAGGAGGAGGAGGAGTCGGAGCAGCTTGGTCGGGAGGGGCTGCTCCGTTATCAAAAACATGGAGGGGGGAGAGATAGATCCACCGTAGGGAGGTTTGGTGTAGCAGACCTTGGCCGCCGTGAGGGCGGGTGGGATTGCGGTCGAAGACGCGTCTGCTGTGGTTCCCACCAAGGGTAGGCTGTGACCAGGTGGTGTATAGTGGGCTATGTGGCACAGGGGCCTAGGCTGCACGAGCTGGGATCTGTGCTACCGCTTCCATCTTTTTGTTGTGGTTTTAAAACTCTAGCTGGACAATTTTAATTGGCTAAGGAGCGTGGTAGTATGCGTAGAGGCAGGCTCACGCCACACCAGGCACCTGCGTCTGATTCCTGCCCAATCAAGGCATGCCAGGCTCTTACACAGGGTGTGTTTCCCAAGCCCGATCCAGTCTCTGGTTGTCTTGAGGCCAATGCTCACATTCCAGCGATGAATCTAAAAGAGGAAGGCGTTACGATCATTAGAATCCTTTTTATATTTTTCTGAGATTTCGGACTCTTGCGGAAGTCCAGGGACAAAAGCCTCAACGAAAGACAAGCAACAGTCATTGTGGGCAGGAGCCAATCAACCTTTAAAGGGGGCAGTGGGAGGGGACTCATTAGTCACCAGTGTCGGATATGCCTGAGGAGGGCTGTTGCTCGTTTTACGTTGACGCTTTTATCGCTCACGATGGACTCCGGCAAGGGTCCGAAAGCTCAGAAGACTAAAATTAAGATTCTGTAATTTGAGACGCCCCTTTCTTCTTCTTGACTGTATTTTGACACTGGGCACGGGAACTTGAGGGAAGATAGAGAGAGTGCGGTATCTAAAACGCAGGTCTACTACCATTAAAAACTAACCCACGCGCAAGTCACCGTGTTTAACTTCAGCTTGCTGAAGGATGCAGTGGACGTAGTCGGATTCGAGAATCAAACTGTCATGAAACAAACTTGATGAAAACAAACTCAATTAGAAACTACAAGTACTACCGATGGCGCTATAGAGAAGGTGATTATCACTTCTTCCCTTTGGTGCCATCATCAGTTGGACAGTCACCACCCCACGCTAAGCGGACACGAAGTTTCGGTCCAAGGCTAATTCGACTGTTGCTACGCGGTCGTACTCCGTTCTAAACATGGATAAAATGGGTAAACATCAGATTATCCAAGAAATCTTGCACTATCTTCCAACAGCTGATGTTAACAGTCCAAATTCTTTGCAGAATCACTGCGCTCCAGGGGCGCTAAGTGGTTTATTATTCGACAAATTCTCCCCTCCAAACTCTTGTCCAAGCCACGGGATTGGGAAAACGCGTTTTAATTTGAAAAACAAGACTAGAAGGGGAACTTGAACAAGGACGAGATTTTACTTTAGGCTTTCCACTTGTGCTTTTCAAAGCATAAAAGTGGCACTGAAGAGAAGGTGACAGAGCGTTGTACCGTTTGGCGAGGCCTTGGTAAGCAATAGTCGTCCGATGCGAAACCCCGTTTGCTGACCACAGCGCGGTAAGAGTGGTTTTTATCATTTTTTGTTACAGCACTCCCTGCTGAACACCAGTGTAATAGATAAACCTCGCTGTAGATGGATGTCATGCTCAGTTTCGGGAAATCAGCAACGCAATCAGAGGGGATCTAATAAATATTTGTTATTATTACCCGTGGTTAGGTGGAAATTACGGTATTGATTGTACAGGGTTGCTGCTGTAATAAAGGTAAGGTTTCACTCCAGGCGTCAAAATTCACGAGAGTAATACTTTAATCTGAGTTTCATCCAAGAAAAGTGAAAGTTAATAATCTTTTTAAAGAAATTTTGCGTATGAGCTTAAACATTGAATGAAGTACGCAGATAAACTTCTGAGGCAGAATATAATCACGGGCAAAAACAAGGATGTCTGAACTGGTCACTTCTGGATTATTAGTCATCATCAGCCCGCCATATCGAACCCTAGGTATCACAAAATGTGAGAATCGAATCCGCGAAATGTTGGTTAGATGAACAAAGCCCTAGCCATTGTGCTGCGGACTCTGTCCTGGAGTTTGCAATGGGTTAATTAACAGTATTCAGTCGGCGCTCACCGATCGTGGTACGTGGAACACTCGCTCACTTTTGCATTTGGGCTGAAGCACGAGCCATGCAAGTTACCGTAAAGTGGTTAGTAGTTTAGAAAAATTGACATGGCTGGCAAAGACAAGGGAGACTGGACTGACCAGTTCTAACTTACTAGCCGTCAGCACTCCTGTTGATGCCATCCCCGAAGATCGAATCCACGACCTGTTTGTTGTACATCTTTGCACTGTCCGCTGGAACCCGAAAAACCAATGTTATGCTTTGACCTGCTTTTACTTAGGGCAATCCCGCCCCAACGTGGCAAGTGAATAGGCCGTACATTTTTTTTGAACCACTGTACCCGGGATAATTCAGTGAGGGTTGTACCAAAAAACCTACGAGAAGCTACAGGGCAGCACCTGCTCTAAATCTTTAAAAAGTGCTCCTCTGTGTTTTGGTTCTACACTGAGTCTCTGCACTGGCCACTGAACAAAGGGTAGGGAGCACAAGTATGGGAATCTCGCTTTTTACTTGGTCTTGGATGCCTTTGTTTTACTGATAGGTGTGTTGACTCAATCGAATGAAAACTAAGACACCCATGGAATGGAGCAAAAAATTTGATCATTCGAAGGGCAATCATCCGAAAATAATAGGCACTAACCAGGTGGACCAAATATCTGCGCTTGCCTTTACATCCTCTTCAATAAGTACAATAATAAAAATACTAAATATCAATAAGTTAGCGCTTCTGTTGTATGTTTTGTGGTTTACTGCTTAACGCGCATGGCTTCAGTATGTAATGTCTTTCGTAAATATCCCCTGGAACAATTTTTGACGCAAGTGTATATCCATTCTAGCTAGACAATTTTGACTTTGTATCGTTCATTCCTTTCGGAAACGCTGTGTCATCTAATCAAAAGTCATATGATCTAGTTTGGGATAGAGAGGAAAGATCGTTGAACATAACCCATACTTCTGCTGTAAGCTGAGCGGAATCAACCTGCAAATTCTGACTTTAATAGCTCTTATTCGCACTCCCCAGACTACCAATGCTTCATTCTCGGAAAGTATGCCTACGACCATGGACAGTACGCCAGGTCAGAGGAGTGGTTCCGTTTGGTTTTGAAGCGCATCGAGACGGGTAACAGCATCCGGGGTAGTCCACAAATCGATGAGATCTATCCTCTTCCCTTGGAGGGTATACTGGACTACCTTCAGTATTCCATTGGAAGGGTAAGTAAAGGTTATTACTAAAATTAGTGCAGTAGTTTCTCGGTTTTCTGTCTTTTTTGCACTTTTCTTTACTTTCTAGCATTTTACCTCACGTTTTTTAATAATGGAATCAGGATTCCTGACGATAGAAGTTATCTATCAATAGCTATGTATATACATGAAAGTGCTGACACAGGTGTTCAGCTTGAATAGGAAGGTAACGTGATCTCTAGGGATGGAATGGTTTAATCATCGGTAATTTAATCAGTTTCCCCAAAGACCACATTAATATGCGAAGGGGAAGCGAAGGGCCGGCAAACGGGTTGCAAACTGGCAGAGCGTCAGCCGCGCTAGTGGCACAGAAAACAAGGGCGACGCGGACCCACCAAAGGTAACTTGCAAAGAGGACGGAGTCAAACAGCGGCCAACGGGCAGGCAACAACATGTGCATCGAGCACAGGTATAATATGAAACTGGTGGCGAGAAGAATTCCCTTATGGCTAACGGAAAAGTAAGCTAGGTACTCTGAAGATGGAAACGAGTGTGCTTTTGAGAGTTCAGCATGAATTCGATCTGGTCCCAGCAGTTTTCTTCTCTTCTTCTTCCTCTTCAGGGGATTACAAAAATGATACGATATCTGGACCGGAATATCTGCGCACATTAATATTTATAGATACATATAGATCGAAGATATAACCAACAAAGAATATGAAAGATGAAATGACCCTTTTCTCAGGTGAATGCTGTCATCGGGCAGACATACTGAGCCCGAGATTTAGCAAATCCCAAGCCTCGAACCGGTGGCCTGTTGCTTAAAATATTATGTTCAGGGGCTCGTTGTCATGTTAGGTGTGATTGGATATATCAAACAGGGTAAAGGGGCACCACTCTGTCGCGTTATGGGACGTGCTCGTGCCATTGTGTTCATCATAACCGACAGGAGACCAGAGCTGCGGCTCAATTTTAGAGCATTGGACTCAGTAGTGCTCAATGATCCAGGATCGGGGAGCGCATATTCAGCATCTTTAAGATACCAGATCAAAACTTACAGGTCAACCCCCTTCCCCGTGGCTTGCGAGTCCAAGCCTCGGGGATCGCACGGCCGGCTGATTACGGCTCATAAGCCATAAGGGACCATGTTGTCTTTCCAGCCTTTGTCGGTGACGTTTTTCTGACTATTTTGCCAGTCGTTGTGCAGCTGCTAACGGGGCTGAGGAGGGAATCTATCGCAGGGGCGCTGAGGGAATTAAACGCAGGCAATTGCGATCTTCAGGCCATGGTTACTTAGTAGAGAAAAAATCTTGGGAAGGCCAGAGTATTAGGAACGGTATCTTGCGTACACAAAGGAAAAAAGAACAGATGGAGAGAGATTTGACCTGGAGAGCATAAAACTGGTCAGGAGAGCCAGCCACAGTCCAACTGCCAGTTTTAGTGCAGTCAGACCAGTAGGCAGAGAGAGAGAGCGCTCATTGGTTAGGTTGGCCTGTTATTGGTTGGACAGCGTGTGGGTGGACATCGAAGTAGGTGGTTCACGTCACGCGCGCCAGTAAGTCTGGTGGCCGCCACGACCTTGAGGTCTAGACGGATTGAGGTCACGACCTGACGGCCAGGCGTCTGGTGCGCAGCGACCACTTCAAGCCCCCACGCACGACGAAATGGGTTTTTCAGGTGACGCGATCGGTAAACACCCATCTGCAATTTTAAGTATACTCAAAAATGCAGAACGTGGTGACCAACACAGAACATGCAGACAGGCACGGCCATTTCTGGCGTATTAGTCAAAAAAGTCACACAATGTGACAAGCCATTTGGATAACATACGCGTAAAGCTCTATTGAGAATAAATCCATCTCTCAGGAGACTTCTGTGTTAAGACCATGCCAATCGACATGCTGACTCAGTATTTGGCAAATAAGCGCTGGAATTCATAAGTACACAGTTAACGAACCTCTAACGGAGATTTACGCAAAATGTTTATGTACGGTCCTTCTTCTAACGCTCCTTCATGGGTGCATGTCTCATGAAATGGCAATCAACGCATTTGAAACGGAAAAGGTCCTGTAAAGTGTACTTTTTGTTTTATTTATTTTCAGCGTGGACACTATCGTGAAGCGCTGGAATTCACAAAGCGACTCCTCAAGGAAAGTGAGTTTGGAGTGTTAGCATATTTTATGCCTACTTTTAGACCCGAACAATGAGAATGCTCTTAAAAGCTTACGATTTTATGAGTCCGAACTTCTTCGTTTACACGGAGGAGAACCAATGCCTCCCGAAGAACAGCGTAAGTCTCCATTAAGTGTTTCACATATCTTCTTAATTGATTGTTTATTATTGACGTCAAACGTTTGCACACACAAAAGTAACACAGTTTATAAATTCTGGTTTCTATGGTTTCTTTCTGTGCCATTATCAGTGAATTCGTTTCATCATAGTTCAAGTGACCAAAAGCGAGGAATGTTACCTGCTGAAGATAAGAGCATTCATAAAATAGAATGCAAGTGAATGATAGATTTAAAAAGTCCTTAGATGCACCTTTATTCTGAAACTTTATAGGGAGGAGACAGTTGCAAATGCCGTCAGCGGACATTTGAGGGCGTAATTACGCTCTTGGTACACCTTTTGTATTCGCAGCTCGCAAAAACCGAAACACCTAAAAACCAAACCAAAACTAGTGGAACATAAGGTCTCGCCGTCTTAAAGGTCTAAGTTGCCATAAGTGTGAGCATTTATCAACTATTTCTTATCTTTTTAATGTACAATAAACGCAACTGAAGACTATAGGAGCGCAGGTTACCCTCGAGAGTAGAGCTGTGTAACCGCGGTTCTCGGCGAGTATGTTTTACCTAACTGCAGTATGATCAGTAATTTATAAACCTTTTGGCATTTGGATACGCTCGCCAATTAATTTCGCCCAAACTTTCTGGCATACATTTTTAGATGGCGTTGGAACTAAGTAGTTTTTTCCGGCTGCGAGTTCAGTTAAGACGAAGGGATTTCAGGTGAAGTGAATTGTGTGCTCATATTTCATTGAAGAATGCCCAAACACCTAATAATTTGAGTTATACTTAGGTCAATTTGTCCGCCCAGCCAACTGCGACTTATGCAATGACCCTAGTATAAAACAGCAAGCTGACTTCCCAAGCAGGGTTCCCTAAGAAATTAATTTAGAATGCACCAGATAACTACCAGGAGCAGTTAATTAATAGGGGGATTCATATTTACAATGAGAGTTATTATCGACAAAATCAAGGGCGACTGTAACGCCCACTTTCGACTCACTGTTCGCCGGAACCAGGATTAGCTAAATCTTTATGTCGGACTCTTTGGAGTCTAAGCAGTAAGTGAAACACCCTACTAATTTAACCACACCTTCTCACCCCATTTGCTGATATTTGGAATTTTGCCGATATGAGCGGAAATGCAACTTTCAGGAAGGAGAAGGTGATGCGATTGCTGAAACAAAAACTTTATTCATCTGACGCTTTTTGATTCACGCTTGGACCCATCATCAGCGACAGCAACCGCGTCTGATGCTGTAGCCTCGCAGGACGGACGTATGTAGGCTTAAGTTTGCATACCATTTCCTGTCCATTATAGGGCCTGTTTGATCTTCACGCTAATTAATTAAACGTTTTAAACACCAACAAAAAACGTTGCAAGGTTATCTTCTTGGCCAAAGTGTTGACTGCGATCTTGCATACCTTCAAACGCGATCGCACGTCATAGCTTTGACGTTCCCTTCCGCCTTGATGGTTTCTCGCGTACGGTGGCACAGGTAAGACCCGATCGATACCCTAAGAGTCTAAACGATGATTATCAGAGAACTTGGGGGTACGGGGAGCTGTCAACTACACAGAATCGTTGATTCCACCATCTCCTTTGTCATTATTGGTAATTTGCCCCTTTTGAAGGATCGCATAGTTCACCTCAAAACTGTTTGTTTGACAAAAGTAGCTTATGTAGGCCCACTAATATACTACTACTTCTAGCATTCTGTCCTGCAGAAACGGTAGTTATAGAATTTCGTGGAGGCCGGGGAGATAGGATATGCAGAGAAGGAAATTTTTCGAAGTAAGTGCAACGTGAAAAATGTAGTCGAAGTTGCTTCCCGCGGCCGCTGGAAGTAAGTTGTTCCGCCTGTGAATTGGAGGTGTGCTCAGCGCTTCGCACCGCGGACTATACTAATCTAACGCCAGAACGGTAAGTTAGACCTCGGGTAAGTTGAAGTGGACGACATCCTTACCACCATTTTAATTTTTCGGGAAATTCAAGAAACCTGCAATTTGATAATTGGGTTTTCCGCAATAATTTGAACGATAATACAGATTAGGAAAATAAACAGATATAAATCAACAACACTTCTAAATACAGTAAAATACAAATGAATTCAGCATTTATTAAAATATATTCCACTGCGTGTCCTAATTCTCCACTCATTAAACCCTATAACCACCGTTTTCGTAGGAAAAGATGCAGAAATTAGCGATTAATGTGTGGGACTACGCAAGCTTCTGTTGCCATCTGCTTTTATTCTCAGCCCCTTAAACTCTCCTATTCACTTCTAGAACGAAACAATGAGGATACGGAGGTGACAGCCTACGAGAAACTTTGTCGCACTGTGAACAGCTCCGCCAATCGAGACCCCCGGTTGATCTGCCATCTAACTATTCCGCACCCCTACTTCTTGGTGGCTCCAGTGAAGGAGGAGATCATGCAAGTTGAGCCTCCAATCGTTCTCTGGCACGATTTTGTCACCGCAGGGGAGGTCGAACACATTCAGGACATTGCTCGACCCCGCGTGAGTCGCTTTGGTTGGTAGATGTGTGCCCAGCTGCTAAACTGCTACTTTCACTCACCACAACTGTAAACTGAAGTGCACAGTGTGAAATATAGGTGATGAAAAACTGTGGACGCTGGATGTGCAAAAAAGCATCACACACTCGTCCAGCTTCGACTTGGGAAGGAAGATGCAGCCTGGTAGTGACCAGTATGCATGTAGAGAGGAGGATGAGGAGGAGGAGGAGGAGGAGGAGGAGGAGGAGGAGGAGGAGTACGGAAAAGGATAAGGCAAACTTGGCAACTTGATCCGATTGGCTCCTACTGTTGGATGAATCGGCTTCGCGCATATCACGTGTAACGGCGGCCCATTGGCGGCGGTCGGAAGCGAGCTCTTCACATGTGTTAACCCATTGTTTGTTTCAATGGCGCAAACCCTAACCGGTTACGAGGCCCATCCGTTCGACGTCCGACTTGACGGTTTAACGAACAATCTGCAGAGATTCGTCAATGGCTCGCGCATGACATGGCCAAGCCACTGCAATCGGCGATGCTGGATGTATGATGCTAGACTTGATAGTTTGAAACCTCTGCGGTATAGGTCGACATTGGAAATTTGATCCTACCAGAAGACTCTTAAGAGGCATCGAAGACATCAGCGGTCAAAGACTTCGAGCGATAAGATGTCTACCTTTCTCATTAGCCATGTTTCGCAGGAATACACCAACACCAGTCTGAGTGATGCTTTGTATATCAGTAGCTTAGTACGTAAGCTGGTGGCTGAGCGAGACCAGATAAGGGAGACTGGAATTGCCATTTCTGAGCCTTCGTCGTCAGTCTACCCTACTCAACTCCAGGTTTGGTAACCTAGGATGCGAATCCGGCGCTTTACCGTTGAGCCATGGTCTCTTGTTCTGCCTGTTGCGATCGAGCATGGGATTGGCAGTCACTGATCAGGTGATAGGACAGGCCTTTCCTCTCTCTCACTCTGAGGTACAGTCGAGGTACCCCATGGTTCGGCGAGAGGATACTGAGCGCAGCTCTAAATTACTATTGAGTCTAGATTTCATAAAAACCAGGCTTGGTTTGCCCTGCATTCGTCCCGTTTTGCCTTGGGGTTCATTCTCGAGTCCCGCCAGCAGTCGCTCAACGGCCAGCTAGAGGCAGAAAGGCATTATTGACAAAGGTGAGGGAGACTGGAATAGCCATTTCTGGCATATTGGCCGTCATCAATCAGCCATACCCAGCCCCAGTAGGTCACGACACCAGAGCCTCGAACCCTTCCAACGCTCTAACTACTGCCTCACTCGTCCCGTTGTGGCGTTTTTGATTACCCTAGTATGCCGAGGACAATTTTTGTAGGTTAAAAAGAGGATGACTGAATGCCGCTACTGCTGGCGGTGCAGAGCCCCGTGCATTAAAGCTTTTAACACAAATTTGAGAACTTGATTAACGGTACAGTCGGCATTTCAAAATACCCCAATTTACGAAAGATTGATAATCCCTCGCAAACTGGCATTGAGTAGAATTGTAATACTAATTATCGTGTGGCTTAATTTCAAGTCATTTTGGTCACATCAGGATGCCAACTTTCTAACGGGTTTCTATCTGACCGCTTCATCAGGTATACTATGTAGAAAATGATAACTAACTGAGAATTCATTTACTACATCATTGCTTTTCACTACCCCCTATTAATTGTATTTTTGTAGAATATCATTCGGAAAAAAGCACTTTCTTGTATTATTCCGATAGCCCATCACGCCTTCTTTAAATTTTAAACTTAAAGAGAGGGTATCATTCGATTTTATAAAATTTTTCTAAATTACGGAGTAATTTTGAAACCTACGACAGTTTCACTTGAATTCAAGGTTACCAAACTGCATGCTGTGCACATCACGTCTTAGGAAAACGACGCATTTGTCTGCACCATGAGAAAAAGGTTGCATAGTTCTCATAAATTATGGCCAAAATTGATATATTGGTAGAAACGATGCATTATGAATAAATATTTTGCAGTCTTAAAAAATTTCATAATTATATATGCATATATAACCGAAATACAGCTTTCGTCTAAGGATACAATTTATGAAAGGCGTACTTGGCTATCAAAAATACACGAATGGTTTTATGAATATTTTCTCATAAAATCTAATTGGATTTTAAGGGCAGCGAAAATAAATCACTTAAACTGCATACTACTTAAGAAGGATTTTTTTACAGAATGTGCCTTTTATAAGCAGTCAGAAGGGTGCTTCTTAGAGATGAAGCATCCTGACGTGACTGAACTGCCCTATTCTGCATAATGGTCACTAGTGCAATCCTGTTTAATGCCACTGCGCGAGTGGCTAGCAATATTTTGCAGACTTTAGTATTTTGCATTAAATTCCGATCATACTGTATAGTTGAAACAATCTACGTTCGGTTGGGTGTGTCAGCTATTAAGATGCTCATTTCGAACCTGTCAGCTTGAAGCCCGGTTTCTATTCTGTCAAGCATCGGGAAGCCCCAAGTTGTTCGCAAATAACACGGTACTAGAAACATTTTTGTAGGGGGAGGAGGGGTTATAAAATCTACTGACAAGATAGAGGAGGAAAATAAAGACGATGAAGTGGGGAATAACACAAGGAACCTGAAGATAATGAGAATACCAAGGTTTGAATGACCTTTACAAGTGCAATCGGCTCGTTTTCTACGGAGGAAAACTTTGCTTGTACTTAATGCTAGCAATGGAGAGGAATAACGAGCGGATGGTGGGTGGAGTTCCCCATGCTTCACGATTGTCACCCCGAGTAAGACATAAAACAAGAATGTTGGTGCGTGTTCGGAAGTTATTACCTTAGCTACCTACTTTCCGGCAGTGTACATCTACTTTATTTTAACGACCTGGCTGGAGAAATTGGCAGGTCCTTCTGTGAAAAAATGGCAAGCAACAGTCATAAGGAAATTTAATTGCAGGTTTGACTCCTGCTTGATACGACACGTCACCTTACCGAATTGACAGCACTCCTTTTGGGCTGTAGATGTTTGCAAAGAAAAGCGTAGTTGCCACCAGCACTAGCGAAGAAGCTATTCGCACATTTTTTCCAATGCAGAGCATTTTTAACCAAAAAATCGATACCGTTTGCCAGTCCAGGTCCTGTTTACGATTTCGGTCATAGCGCCTCCAGGGTGAAGGATTGAGTCACACTTTTGAATTGGACGCTCGTTAGAAGATGTTATTATTCTGCATTTCGTGAATAATGACTTCGCTTGATGAAGAAGTCATGCAAAATTGAAATTCTTTTTGTTCGAGTAATCCATCCTGAAAAAAAAGTGACACCTTGACCAAGGTACTGCATGCGAAAGCATTCGGTGTGAGGAGAAGTTCTCCTTTGACGCTATCTACAAAGACATTGCTTCATATGACGAAGAGATTTATAGGCAATAAAGTAAAACTGTCCTGTAGGGCTTGCTAAATATCGATTCCCTGGGTGGGGAAGGGGAAACCTGGGACTGGGCTTGGATGGCTGATTACGACTATGGAGCCAGAAAGGCCAATTGCAGTTTCACTTGTCTTTTTCATACATTCTGCCTATATTTTACTGGCTCTAAAGACAAGACACAATCAGGACGAGTGTGTTTCGTAGCGCGGTCGGGTAGCGAGTCGTGTGGCGGTGGGCCATTATTCCTCCCCCCCCCCCCTTCGTTCTGCAATGCCCGCGTTCCCCCCAACGTCATTTGTCTTTGCACGCACCTGTTCCAATCGGTGACCTGAAGACCACTTGACCAACTTTCACTCGCAGACATGCGTGCGCGCATACGCGTGCCCAAGTAGTCACGGCTCCCCAAGGCCCACTTCATACACCACTCCTTTGGCCAACGCAGCAGGGGGCCTTTGCAGGCAAAATCCTCTGGGACAATCGCAACACACCAATGACAGAACACTTGAACTCGCTTCACAGTCATGTAAAAGCAACGGTCATCATCTCACACAACACTCAGTCAACTCTCTCAGGCCTGGCTGGACGCAGTCAGGACCAGCCCTGGCTTTGCCATTGTCCACTGCCACCTGAGACAGCAACTCAGGGTTTTGTACACAATAAAACCCTCATTCTGGTGACTCTGACCTTTTACCTCCAACCTGGGATTTGGCCTGATGATTGTAGTGATTTGAGTACACTCACTACTTAGACCCCTACAAGGTCCCTTTGGATTTCTAACCCACAGGATGCGGGATTGAGCCTCAGGACTGGTAAAACTCGGGGCATTGGGTATGGCTGGCTAATGAGGGTGATTGGCAGGACAGGATTTATCATTCTAGTCTCCCTCGTCATTTTTGGTGTTTTTATGATGTCGACTGTATGCCACACACAATAGCGCGATCCGAGCAGCGATGGTGACTGGCGTGCGTGATTTATTTTAAAGACCTAGTAGACTTGCGCTGGATCTGTCACACTCTCTCCTCCATCTTTTGAGCAGGGGGTCGTGACCATGTCAAGGAAGCCGAAGACGAGAGGTGATGCATGCAATCCTTAAATGCGTGGTACTCTAAGATTTGCCCCACTGCGCGACGCCAACATATTCAGAAAATATCACAGCATGCCCTACTGCCATGTCCGGTTGCTTCGCAAGGCAGCACCCATGTCCAGCTTTCTGGGATCAAATAACTTGAAGTCGGAGGTTAGATATTAGACAATATCCTCCCTCACGCCAGCTGGGCCGCTTAGTTTGTCAACTACTGCTAGAAAACGGGAGGCTTAAACGTTATTTCCTATCATTTCGCTGAAGCCCCTCAACTGCCTGCTTCTCAGAACTCGGCTAAAAGCGTCTCTTCATTCCCCACTGCTTACTGTGTCCTTATTCTCTCACGAAGGAGCACTGTCTTTGCATCATAATTTTGTAAACTATAGTAGTCACCGAAAATCACGCAACATGCGGACATATGCAAAAGACTGATACTCTTTGGCTAATCGGCATTGACTAAGGGTGTGATACTGATTACCGTGTAGTCCATTCTGGAGTCATTTCAGTCAGGATAGGAAGCCGGCTTTTTAACGAGCTTCGCTCTGACCACTAGCAAAACGTATCTTTTGTTAAAACTGGGTACTTAACTAGCATGCCTTTTTATCATTTATTTGGACTGCCTGAGCGAAAAGTCCTCAGAAGACAGCAGAAGACAATATGAAGGCAGCTCGCTGTACGAAACAAATGGTTACTGAGTTCACTAGCGCAGTTTAAAGTAGAGTAGCTGGCCTACCGCTTGATATTAATGCCAAAATTCTGAATTGCACTTACAATTGAAATTAATCGCACAGCTGGGTTTGTAATACTCATTGTCATTTAGCACTATTCCCAGATGTTTCAGTCATCACAGGGTGTCAGCTATCGCCTGAAAAAATGAGTATTTAAGTAGCATAAAAATCTGGTTCATTGCATAGAAAGCATTTAAAAACTATGCGTTCTTGCAATCATTTGATAATAATAAATCAAGCTTCTTTTTACCTAATGCTATACTGAAAGAAGATATCGTTAAACACTTTTAATTCCCAATAATTTCAAATCCAGCCTAAAACTGTAGTTGCACGCGGGATTTCCGAACTGCATACTGTGGGCTTTTCGTGCATAAGGAAGACATGCAGGATACATAGAATTTTTTACCTGGATGCGTTATTTGTTAATAATGAATACAACATAGTGTATCCTTGTGTATTTTTTCCATACAGCATGCTCAAATTTATAAGAAGAGGAGAACATTAGATACATACTGTTTAAGTAATCATGTAGAAATCTGATATCTTGTCCCGAGTAAAATACCTAAGGGTTGTGCTACAGGCTAATCTCTATTGCACCACCACCTAAGTTAACAAATCCTGAAGATAAACGATTTTTCTAAATTTTAGTCAAAATTCCACGAGACAGGCCAGCGGACACATTTTCAGTCCTGACTCCTGCAAGGTTTTTTCTCCTTACAAGTAAACTTATGATTATGAAGAGTCCTTCTTTCTAAACTCTCTCGACAAAGAACGTTATTTTCCTATTCTAAAGAATAGCAAACAGCAAGAAGGTTTAAAACTGTAGTGTAAATCTCTATTTGAGCATCTATCGTTGCCCTCTATTCCTAAATTAGGACACCCAGAGGTCTCTGCTGCAAGTTCCATACAGTACTGACCTTTTATCCGTTTCCTCTGGTTCCGCAGCTTCGTCGGGCAACCGTGCGAAACCCAGTGTCGGGCAAGCTGGAGACTGCTCCTTACCGCATAACGAAAAAGTAAGTAACTTTTTATACGCTTTTTTCCAACATCACTTCTGTGCGAGGGTAATATACGTCCCAGCTAGATAGTGGTCCGAGCAAACACAGTCAATGAAAGATATTAGCAAGGCGACGCGTCAACTCCCTCCATGGTGACGATTTAACAATGGCGAAGATGTCATCGAGATGGCGACCATCGTGATTTAGCTTATCCAGCTGACCATCACTGAGTTTAAATTTCTCCAGCTTGCCCATGGAGATATTAGCCATAAGAGAATGCATGTTCGGTGTGGCAGTAATTTCCACGGCCACACTGGGGTTGGGTATCACTAGCCGATGACGCCTAATGAGGCAGAAAAGGTCTTCCTAGTGTCCATCGCCTTTGCTGGTAATGTGCTTCTGCCTATATCATAGCCGCCTTGTGGTGGAGGCTCAAGAGAGCTCGAATGGCAATATGGACGGACGAGAGGTTCCTCTGACAGATAGGTGTACGCATATCTGCTAATGTTCCCAATTATTCATCCACAGAAGAGCCGTGGGCGAGCATGCGTAACCTTTTGATAAGCACTCCTCTGGCCAGTACATTTATATGAGAACGGGATCAAACGAAAAACATGCTTCCAATAATGTTCATCTTTTCCTAAAAGCGAATCGTGGGATGGGGGCCATTAAGCTAGGGCAGGTTACGTGACAGGGAGTGATTGGTGGAGCAGGTCGAGGGGGAGGAGGGAAGTGAGACTGAGGGAGAGTAGGAAAACGAACGTTGGCCATGGCAGGCGCAGAACGTGAAGGGAGATTTTGTGTGCACATGACCGGCATCTACAGTAATATAAGTGAGGGTATATCGCAGAGGGTTAAGTGAACTAAACCCTAGGAACTGCGATCTTCAAGCCATGGTTCCTTAGGAGAGAAGTCAGTGGAGGCCAGAATAGTAGGAACAGTTTATTGTATACACAGGAGAACGAAGAATAGATGGAAAGAGTTTTGACCTCGAAGCGCACGACCATCCAGGCGGTAGGCTGGATCCGAATTGCTGGAACAGGTAAAAGGGCTCAGAGCGAGCATTGGGTGAGATAGCTTCAGGCTGCTGATTGGCCAGACCAGTGTGGGTTGTGTGCATGGGCCCCAGATGCTCGAGGGCAAAGGTTACGCCTTGCATGCAGACATCAGCCCTCCGGCTTGGTTGGTTGGTTAGTAGCCCATGTTGGATCAGGGGTTCCCGCCGGAGTCCAAACTGGGTGCATTTGGGAGACGGAGAAAAGCCGCGACCTCGGCCAGCTTGAGCCAAAGGTCCTCGAGGGTGAGTTGGGTGCCTGGCCGTGAACTGCAGGCGAAGAGATGGCGGCAGTCATGCGGCGAGACGCCGCAGTCGGGACAGCAGTCGAGTATGGACGGGTCCAGCTGGCGATGGAGTATGCAGCAGCCGCTGCGTAGCTGTGCCAGGGTACAGCGAGTCACCTTTGGGAGATGTCGTTCCGAGGCGGCAATCGGCGGTGGATAGCCACCCAGAAGGACCGGGGGATGGTAGCGTCCAAAACGGCTGTCTGGTGAAGGCGCTGGTAGCTCGTCCTGATGGCGGGGCCATCAACGAATAGATCCGAGAGAGACGAGGTGACAGCTGCCTTATGGAGACCTCGGTTAGATGTCCAAACGTTACGGCTAAGCTCAGGAGCGTTGCAACGATGGTGTTTCGGATGGTCAGGTTGTGAACAGGTCCAACAGAACTGCTCGCCGAGGAGTTTGTTGTGCGCGGCGACCGGCAAGGCAGAAGCCTCCGCTTGAAGGTGATCAATGGGTGACATTCTATAGTGGCCCGTGCTCGTGCGGAGGGCACCGTTCTGTGCTTAGTGAAGGCGGCGGAGGCTGGAGGAGCTGATTGTGGGAGACCAGATTGGTGCCGCATAGTTGAGATGCCTGGTCGAGCGATTGGTCGAGCGACTGGGCGGCCAAGATTGTCCCGCAATACCACATCCGTGGCATCTTGCGTTTGGATGAGGTGGGCTGCAGCACTGCTGCAGTTATATAAACAAAAGTGCAAACAGCCAATGAAGGGTAGGCATGAAAGGAAGGGTTGAGAGCGTTCAGATTTTGGCTTGGTTGCAGCCTATATCTGTCAGAGAATGGATAAGGGGGGAGAATGCTTTCGGCACTTCTTCTATTGCCTTACTGTAGCGCGACGTGGCAGGATGCTAGAGCGAGCATGCTGGGCTCATTTTGCGCACGGGGGAACCCTAGACATCTATAAATATGTTGGGTTGGGAACCGTACAATCGCGGACTCTGCCATCGCAAGTGTGCACTGACGCGGGTGTGTCTCGTCGACGCTTTAGAGATGGCTCGAACTGCTTGTACACTCGATAGTCGCTGTCAACCAAGTTAGCAGCAGCCACTGGATTGTTCGATATTTAGATTAAGCAAGACAAGATGGTATTCCTGGGCAAACACCCAGTCTTTTCACCGACGTAATCCACGCTTCACAGGAGTTACTGAAGTCACAGGTGCACATGGCAAGGGTCTGAATAGATATCTCAACTTTACCTTAAAAGCGAAGAAGTTGAGTGCAACCTTTTTTAGTAGCTGGGTACGGGCACGTGATAGCAGCGTTTAGGCAGCTTTGTGGAAGTTCGTTTGCCGGATGCCCTCGGACTGACGGTGTGAGCAATAACTATTTCTTCGCACCCGTCTGCACGTCCGATTTTTGGGGCATGCTCCTCACATGGGTAACTCTTTGGGAAGGCACTTTCATCTCAGAGCTTTTTAATAAAGGCGAGTTTGTTCTCCGATTTGCCTTAAGCCAATCAATGTCCTTTTTACTATCCTATCCCCAATGTGCAGGCCTGTACAGAGGATCAAGACCCGAAAGCGTATGATTGTTGAACTGTGCTTGTTGAATGTTTGGAATTGAGTGCAACTTCTTTCTCTTCGAGAGCATATCAACTTTTTGCATTTTTTTTCAGCGCATGGCTTCCCAACGATATGACGCCCATAATCAAGTCCATTAATAAGAGGATCGAGTTCGTGACGGGACTGAATATGGAGGAGAGTGAGGAGTTGCAGGTGGCCAATTACGGTCTCGGGGGCCACTACGCTCCCCACTTTGATCATGCACGCGTAAGTGATGGCCTCTGCATATTTTGGACTG
>JAYGXS010000005.1:9926313-9991782 GCA_036362985.1 Ligula intestinalis
ATATACCGCAATCAGAAATTAATTTCTCTGGAGATTAAAAAGCTGAAGGATAAACTCCATCAACTTTAACTCCTGTTTCTCGGGCTACTGATGCCTATTGATGGAAATTTGACCTTATATTGGCGGAATTTAACGAAAAAATGCAAGTCGGGCTACTGCAAATTGTAAAAGTCGGTTATTATCCTTAATACAGTCCTACCCAGAGGTATTTCGATAGTCATAGTAACAGCATCTCAGAGCTCCTGGTGATCCCGGCTATTGAAATATGTACTTGCAGAAGAGCTGCGAGAGTGTAAATGCGATGCTAAAAAAGGCTAGGTTAAAGGCAAGCCGCCCTAAACGGCCAATTCACCTGCGCCACTATTCAGAGACTGACACATCTTGTGTACACAGGTCGCATTTTAATACAATCAGATCCCACGTTGCCCCACGTTGCATGCTGCTGAGTAGATAGCCTACGGATGGGTCATGCTCCTCTCTGTTCAGTGTTCATGTGCTGTTCATGGGGCGTTAACTGACGGCTAGAAAAATTAGACCAAAAGCCAAACTCGTTTGGTGAGCTTGCCGTGTGTTGTCAAGGCTAATAAGTTTTAACTCTAATGGCTGTGGTCTTCCAAGGCCGGCTTCTTAGGAGAAGGGAGAAGGCATGTAAGGGTCAGAGGGGTAGGAAGAGTATATTCTGTACAGAATAAATGGGAGAATAGGCAGTACGAAATTGACTATCAGACGACCGCACAACCTTAACCCAGCGGATGGTGCCCGAAGTGATGTCCGCTTGGCAGTGGTCACACGAGGTCCTGTGTGAGTCGGTCCATGATTGGCTGTTACAGAGGCTGAAAGCAGCTAGTGTCCCTAAACTGCACTTCGATTTGAGCTAGTCACGACAGGCGTTCACAAATGCACTTCGTGTGGAGCTAGTCACAAAAAGTTCTCTTCCTTGAAACCCGGCAGGCCTCAGTGAAGGGGGCGGGACGGCGGCCGAAATGTGCCAGGGCTGGACTGCCTTCTGGAAATGCCTCATCCCCTAGAAGGATACTCGTTGCACTGAAGCCACTTTGGCTTATTGTGTGTTCTAACATATCTGTGGTATGGTGTAAGTTCGAATGAGAATCCGAAACCTCGGGCCCACCAGCGATAGCATCTTCTCCTTCGGAAAACTTTTGTAGGTATCTTTTTACCAGCTTATATGGCATAAATCGGTTGCTTATGCACTCACCGCGTGTTCAGTGCTATACTTGCACATCCTTCTAGTTGATAAATTCTGCCAACCGAAGTAGTTGGCACAGAGTTGCATTTTTTACGCTAATTTTCAGGAGATATCAATCCATCCAATCATAAGTTTCATCTAATGGGTTCTTTTGGATAGCGTTTGTTTACCGATAATAGTGGGGTGATTTTAAATTCGTCTGCAAGTTCAAGCACTGTCCAAATGAGTTGCTTCAAATTTTATCTGATCCGAGAAATAGTACGCTTAAGGTAGAGCACTAATAAACACTGAGAGTTAGCGTTTTCGTCCGACATATAAGCGATTTTCGTCCACTTAAAGAAGCCTTTTTTTTGTACTGCTTGCTTTCGGTTGTTACTATTTATGCTTGGCGAATAATTTGACAATTTCAACCAAAATATGTGGACTCGATATAAATGTTTGCAAAATAAAAAATGCCCATAAAGACACGAATGGAAATCATTGATAGTACTTCCATCTGTTAATCTACGTAACTGTGCAAAGTATCAGGGTTAATCTTTTCCTTTAACAGAAAAGAGAACTGGATGCTTACGAACGAAAACATGGAAATCGAATTGCCACCTTCATGGTTTACGTAAGTTACGCATACTAGTCCGGCTAAACAAAATCTTCAGTATCTTTGCTATTTTTTTCATGATTACTGCTCCTCTGCAAGTATTTTTTGAAAGTTCTGTCCACTGGCCCGGAACAATTTTTGGGCATCTCTGGCCTCTGTGAGGGGAGTGCATTTCCAGGCTGGCAGTGTAACTAAGTTGAGCTCTGAAGTGGTTAATAGAGTAAGTTTTTTGAAGCATTTTTTCTCAAGTACAAAGTTGAAGATTGCATATGTAGCAAAATTTAATGGAACCATAAATTTCGCGAGCGTTCATCAGCTTCTTCCACTCGCTGCATAAACAGAGTAATGAATGTGAAATTATGGAATTGAATTCATACAGAAAAATCGATACAAAAGCATCAAGGTCACTAGAACTGGCCAAGGGGCAACTTATTAAGTAGGAAATTCAAACACTGTGGGCAGCAAAAAACATCTACGGAAAAAAAGGTGGGAAGGGGGATGTTTCGAAGACCACTTCTGATTGGAGAATGATATCGGCAACCAGAAGGTAAACCCAAGTGGGCCCTTCTGTTAAAACGGTGGCCAAAACTGCAACATTCGCTGTCTAACTACACCTCATGTGAGTCAACAAAAGGGGAACACGACAAGAAGTGGACTAAGATAGAAGTTTGAAACATTGTTTTCCCGAAAGAAATTTCAACAAGGCGGAGATCAGGAGGTCACAAAATTTCATGACGTCATTAAATTCTTCTCAACTTATGATCTTCGCCTTATTTACGGCAGAAGTCTTTGAGAAACCGAGTACAGCATAATTTAAAGCCAACGAATGCGTATGTATAAGGTTGGACCAATTAGATGGTGGTCACAAGAAAGATATGACTTCATTGGCTGGATGAGTCATGAGAGTTCACATGCTAGTCTACCGTTTGGCATGAGCTGGGCGCAAGTGCGTCAGACAATGGACTTTGTGTGTGTGGGCGGCCCGGTTGTCTGGCTTTCCTTGGAGTCCTGCGCCGGCCGCGCTGTCACACTGCGCGTCGTTACATGCACTCTGCGTGGGTGGACCGGTGGTCTCACGCCGTTAGGGCAGCTTGCACTTTGAGTTAAGCTACGTCCTAGCACCTTCTGGTTCCGTTTTCAGGATCAACCTGCTAAACACAGTCAGGAGGATGGATAGATGGGATAAAGTGTTGGTAACTGCTTAATCAACGCAGACATTTGTATCCCGGTAGAGGCCACGTAGCTCAGTTGGCTACAACGCTTGCTCAATTTAAGCCTTCCCTCGCTTGCCTTAGAATTCCACAGACGCCACTGAGTACAGATCAAGATGTACTGCGGCGCAGGCATTCAGCATAGACAAACATTTTATGTTGCCTCCTAACGATCGTATTCCCGCAATAACTTTCTTAAAAATGTGCAGACGGTAGCAGTCCAAATCGCCTTGTCGGCTTGTCCTGCATAAATTACTAGCCGCTGCGCGGCTGCTGACCAGGCTCCGAACTGAGCCCCAAAACAGAGCGAAACTAGAACGTTTTGTTAGCGATCGAGAAGTGCATGCACCGATATAAGTACCATGCACGCTATCCCCCTTTAACAGTTTGTCCTGAAAGCAGGCGTCCAATGAAAATACGGAGAAGTCTTTTATTTACTGTTCCCTCCCAACCGCTTATGTACTCTCGGTCAAATGGATGCATTGGTATAAGCCATTTAATGCCTACGAAAAGCATACCACACAGTGAAAAGGTTTCAACTAACTGGTGATCGGTAACGGCCCTGAAGCCTCCGCTCGTCAACATCTTTGCGATTCAGGCGCGTAGCGAAAATCTATTTTGCCTACTAGCACACGACGAAAGAATACGGGAGGATGTGCAGTAGTTATTTTCCACAGTGCATCACTCAAGTCCTTGTTTCCTCTCGTAGCAATAAAATTGGTTACCATGTATGGTTTTTTGTTCTGTAGTCGTCTCAGTGATGGCATAGCAGCACCGGAAGCTTGTACGTATATCAAATTTAGTTGCACCTCCGAAAGGTGTCTGATTAGATTCTTTCTTACTTACGCCAGTTCCCAGTACGTTTCGTTCAGCTACTCGTTTCTTTCAGGATTTTTCGTAAAAAAGGAGCGCATTTAAAGGTACAGCCACCCTTTCATGCAGCTGGAGGTCTAGCATCGAGTCCCCGAAGCCAAGCTTGGCGTAAATATTCTGTGTTTGTAGCATCCGAGCTGGGAAGGCCGGGGAGATTTCGGCGGACAGATATAGGGATCAAAGGTTCAAGATCAGGTGAAGGAGCCTCACGAAAGATATTTCCTAAAGGTGCATTCATTGCATCAAATGGATAAGCGGATTTGCCGTAGAACGGATTCATAGCGATAGGTGAGGAGGTAATTGTATGAACAATGTTTACTGAGAAGTATCGAGCGAATAATAAATTGTAAGACGAGGAAAATGAATAAAACGGAAGGACTTATCGATTGCAGGACAAAAGTGGAGATTGTCCAAAGTGAACCGGGCAGGGGTTTCCTTGGTAACGCACGAATGCTCTTGTTTATATTTACATATCTTCTCCCACGCTTCCCGTAAGACAGAAACCTGGGGCTTTTACGTACGATATCACTATCCCACCCTAACCGTAACACTTACCCTAACCCTGACCCTAACCCTTACTCTTACAGAAATTCCTTGAGTAGGCATGTAAATACAAAAAAATAAGAACATTCTTGCGCTACCAAGGAAACCCCTGCCGCGAACCGCGGTGACTCAGCCTGAAAACCGAAAACTGTACTTGACAACCAAGGATACGAATTGAAACAAAATTGGGTCGGGACGGTTCATTACAGTGGGGTGGAGAAAGTGCAGCCCCCTTCGCATCTGGAGCCCACGTCGCACAAGTGGTCACGCTTCTAGAGCTGTTTATTGAACAGCCAATCACCGATGCCCATAAACTAATATCGACCAATCAAGCTATCAGTTATTCACTTTCACGTGAAGCTTATTCTCTCACGCCCTCATCGCCCCTGCGGTCAGACGCAGCCGGGTGCACGTAGGCTCAGAGTTCGTCGCGCGCCTGGGCGTCTGACCAACACTGGGGTTTCTGTACAGAATGCACGCCTTCTATGGGAGTGGGGGGTGTCCCTGCTCCCTTGAATCGGCACTGTGTGTGCAATGACTGTAGTGCTCTAAATGCAAAAAATGCTTAGGCCACTTCAGAGGCTTCTGTTTTGGAGGCCACCTCCTACGAAACGACATTGAGGAATATGCGTGAAGATATGAGATCCAGATATCTTCTCGTTTTCACCATCCCCAAAGGAGATGAGAAAAAAGGCATGAAGACAAGGACCAAATTATATCAAAACTGACGTTTCGGACGATCGCTCGGTTTCATCGTCAGAGTAACTAGGTGATTGAGATCAACTCATACGGGCAGCAAAAATTGATCAATCCGTCAGTCGACGGGGGGCAGGCCAGTCAGTACGCTAACAGCCGCAGAGGAGGCAGAGGTACACGAGCCAACCAAAGGTCAAACTCACTCTCAGTCAGCAGCGAATAGGCAGGTCAAATTTCGTGTAACGAGTACACATATAATATCAGGCATGCGACAAGGCTGATAAGTCCCAGCAAACAGGAACAATCACCTAGTTACTCTGACGATGGAACCGAGCGAGTGCCTGAAACGTCAGTTTCAATATAATTCGTTACATGCCCTCGTACCTTCTTCTTCTTTGGGGATGGTAAAAATGATATTAAGGAATCCCCAACGTAACAGGAGATCGGGTTTCTATGCACCTATGTTACGTTAGATATTCTAATTGCACTCGTATCAACAGACCCAATGCAGTTTGAGTTGTTTCAAGCTTCCAAAACCTTCTAATTCGCTTAAACAGTCGAGTAAGTCCCCTCTGGCGATAGCATTTGGTGAATGCATCTACCTTCACCTCCACAAATGCAATTTGCATTCCTCTGTCCGATCTTTATTTCTCACTCCTTCACTTTGTTGCCCTTCCAGTTGACAAACGTTCAGGCTGGCGGAGCTACCGTTTTCACGCGGACTGGAGCTCGCGTTCAGCCTGTGGAACGAGCCGCCGTCTTCTGGTACAACCTTCATCGCAGCGGTGATGGTGACGTTCGTTCCCGTCACGCTGCCTGTCCTGTTCTGGCCGGCAGTAAATGGGTCATGAACAAGTGGATTCGTGAACGCGGTCAGGAATTCCGACGCCCCTGTCTCACCTATCGGGACGTACTCAACGCCAATGATGTGGACTTGTAACATGACTGCTGCTGCTGCTACCACTGCGGTCATACACTGTTTAGCCGTCAGACTGTGAAAAAAAGTGTCAAACTGTAAATTTCGTTTGTGTTGGATCTCTTTGCCAAAACTCGGTGAGGCAACCAGCCTCCCTTAAACCCTAAATTGAATACAAAAAGGTACTAATTCCGTCAAGTTGACTCTCTCTCTCTCCATCGTTCCCTCTGGTATGTTGACCAAATGAAGTAAACAGCTAAGTCAGACCGATGTGGCGGCAGTTGCACCGACGAGGTTGCATACCCCACGGAGTGCTGAGCACAGCACTAATGACTTGCAAGTGAATTTATTGAGGGCTAGTTGCTGTCTCGATGCCAGAAGGACCCCCAAATCACAAGTCTGGGAAGACTGGATGAATTCGGAAAACGTTACTGGTCAAGAAGCTTTACAGTAGCTTCTGCAAGCACCGCGTACAAAAACCAGTCGAGTTGGTGTAACAGTGTCTATGCGTGCGGGTTTAGCGAAGCCTTGTCCAATCATCAGCCAATCAGGAAAAGGTGCAGGTGTTGGCGTCAGAGTTCGCGATAAATCGATTAGCTGCGGTCGAAGGCTCGTCGACAGCGGGGGGAGCAAAAGTACAAGAGCGCGCAGAGGTAAGAGGATGAGTCAGCACTGCGCGCGCGACTCGATCAAGGTTTGGAAGATGAGAAGGGGGTGAATACGCGCAGCAGTACCGAATTCAGACTGCCACAAATTTGTTTAAAACATTAACAAGCTTCCCGCAGCTCCCCCCCCCCCCCCCCCCCCCCCCCCCCCCCCCCCCCACCTTGACCCAGTATCAGGTCCAAGTCGAGAAGACTGGAATCGGGGGAGCGCAGGTGCGGCCGGAATCGCCCCCACGCGTGCCGCTACACCTGCTTGGAAATGCCATAAAGGTCACAGTAAGAGGGAGCCATTTAAAATTATTCAATTGACCTCATTTTGAAAAATGCGTGGCCTCACAATACCCTCACTTGCCACTGTCTCTCGAATTATTGGGTCAGGTGAGAATCCAAAACGTCAGGCCAATTATCGCGCACGCTCCTTATACAGAAAAGTTAGATTCGCTAGCATGCTGGCTGTTAGCTGAACTCTCAGTCAGCCAGCCAGCTGCGCGTAGGAAACTACCCAAGGGTGATTTCGCCGAAGTTAATCTCTGTCTTCAGAACCTGAATAGAACAGTACGGGATCGCGATTAAATGCAACACCCTTTCCAGAAGAAAAGTATTTACGTACCTAGGCGGCAGGAACACATAAGTAATGCATTGTAAAGTAGAAGTGTAGGTTACGTGGAACGGAGGTGAGGGTCCTGATTTCTAAAAACATGAAGCCGTGCTCACCAGACAAATCAAATGGTCATTGGAGGAAGGGGGAACACAGGAAGCGAGGTAATAGGCCAGATACAGTACTGAATCAGTGACAGTCAGTTTTAACGAGGTCTTATTAACTTCCTCTGGTTTACCACCAGCTTCAAGCAAATTCCCTCCCCATCACAGTTCACAACGGTTAAAAAAGATGACACTGGACATCTAAAAAGATGCTACTACTTTCTGTTCGCTATTAATTACAAAGTGGTTTGCTACACTCACATGTTTACAGGACTTTCGTGTAGGATAAATCCGACACCCAGGTGGAAGGTATACGAAAACATCCTCCCATACAAAGTAGATGCCTACCTAACGCTGTTGCTTTATATTGCCGTATCGCGACTATCCACTGTTATTCCAATAGTGACAAAATCTGCGATTATTCGCCTTACTTATCGCGACCTTTCCAATTCGACTCGCTGTCACCCCAGGATGGACTTGCTATTAGAGGTAAAGAGTGTATGGTTCTTTACTGACATTTCGGTCCGGTAAACACATTGTTGCTACTGCAAAAGCATTGCATACACAGTCAACTTAAAACATAAATTTGTTTTGAACTTGCCACAAAGCAAAGGTTTTGGATTTTTCGTTCAAAAACCGATAAGGTACAACGCTCTACCGTTTGCCATCAACTTTTTGTTTCAGGGAGGAGCTAAACAGGCTCTGCAAAGCCCCTTGAAAAGTCCAAACCATGATCTTAAATTTCGGCCTTAAAACAAGTGCCTTAAACTTTTGTTTTACCTCTCATCGAAGAGAAAGTCCTGACCGTAACTCGAATTCTACAAAGTTTACTTGGCTACCAGCACTAAATCAAACCCAGCACATGACCCACGCTATACAAAGCCTCTCTCGAACCTCGGTCTCTGGACGCCGTGTTACATAAAAATGCGAACCATGCGTTAACGGCTGGCTGTAGATGCTTGCTGCCTGGTAAATTTTGCCGCCTTTTCTGTTCGCAACACAACGTTTTTTAGTCCTTGAAATTTTTTTCTTATCGTCCTGGCAGCTTTCTGCAAAAGATGACCTTGAAAATGACCTTACCTGGTACCCAGTGAGGCCGATAAATAAAGACACACATAACAAAGCGACGATTTATAGGACAGAAAGGAACTCCTGCCCAAGTTCAGTTTTGGCAGTTCACTAGGATATGTTTTAATACAATTTGTTTTTGCAAACGTGAAGTGCTCGTTTCGTTGAGGCAAACATGAATTAAGAAAGCCAGAACATGTGTTGTCTTAAACAGGCACTGATCGTCCGACCTCTCGTAGAGGTGCCCTGACTGTCCAACGTCCGAATCAGCCCTAATCCCTCATCATGACTGGCAGACGAAAACATCTTCGGTTTGAGCCAGGTGAATTCTACTTATCAACCTCTTTTTGTGTAAAATGGAGGACAGTTCGTATTACTAAATGGGTCAGCAACTTGATGCAGTTTTTATTTTTCTGATGATTGGAAACGTATTTTTGGTTGAGGAAACATGCATTTTTTTCAAATAAACGTACGATTTCACTTGCTGGATTATAAAATTTAATTTACGTAAGCTTCTTATTCGTCAGGAATGTTCTCTTATCTTGCTTGTTTTTCATTTTTGCGCATTAACACAGTTTACTTCGCATTTTTTTCAAAACCTCCTAGGCTACTTCATGGTTGAATTGTATGGAATTACCCAACCTCTATGTACTGACACTCTACCGACCACCGGGAAGAGAGCCCGTAGTGGATGCTTCCTTGCTAGAGGAGCTGGAAAATATTACTGCACATCGACTGGGGTGCGGCCTGCGCATATAGCTCCGATATAACCTTCGACAGCTGCCTTCTGAGCATGACTCTAAAGTTATTTCTTACGCAACACGTCACTTTTCCAACAAGGATCCGCGATGGCCAACAGTCCAACTGTCTGGACCTCGTTCTCACGAAATCGCAGGACAGCATCGACGAAGTGTCATGGCTCCCATCACTAGGTAAAAGCGACCATGTTGTACTGCTATGGGAGTACTCGTTATTCTCAATACCGGAGAAACTCTCAACAGCCAGAAATATTTGGTGAGGCGATTTCGATCGATTGAAAACCGAACTCACGCGCGCCGAGTGGGAACCCCTATTTTCTGGAAGCATAACTGCGGACTGGGAAGCGTTCCGGAACACACTGCACAGACTCATCGACAACCACTGTACAATTTCGCGAAAAAATTTGACCACTAGACCGCGATGGCTTACGCAGGCCTTAAAAATAGAAGTGAACAAAAAGCGGAAGCTGTGGAAAAAAATGCTAGCAGACAGGACTCCTGCATTTTTCAGTGCCTACAAAACTCAGAGAAAACGGGTCAAGGGTCTTATTCTCAAAACAAGACGGGCTTTCGAAGCAGACTTGCTAAACCGGGCCACAGTGAACCCCGAACTCTTTTACAGTTAACTCAGGCAGAGTACCAAAAACAGGGATCCGATACCCCTGCTGAGGACCGCTGAGGGAAGAGACTTGATGGATGATGAAGCAAAGGCTGATCATCTTTCGAAATTTTTCCGGTCAGTCTTCACAAAAGAAACGGCATACGATCACCCCACCGACGACACCGAAGCGGATATAATAGTTGAGACTGTCCGATTCCCCGAGGCTGTTGTTCTTAAGGAACTCTAATAGTTAAAAGAATCTAAGTCACCAGGTCCTGACGACGTACCAGCCAACATTTTGAAGGAGCTCACCAATGAGTTGGCCAAACCACTCTCTATCCTCTTCCAAACCTACTTCGAAACCGGATGCCTACCAGTAGATTGGAAATCCGCGAGGGTTACGCCGCTATACAAGGGGGGAATCCGGGTCTCAGCAAATAACTACCGACCGGTCAGCCTTACTGCAATCTGTTGCAAAATCATGGAAAAAATTATCAAGCAACAACTTATGCAGTTCCAGGAACAAAACCATCTGCTATCGGATGCTCAGCATGGTTTTCGTAGAGGTAGGTCCTGTGTAACAAACTTGCTCTACTGCTTAGAACGGTGGACTGAGGCAGTCGATAGTGGAAACTCAGTGCACGCTGTATATATTAACTTCAAAAAGGCTTTCGATAGCGTGCCACACCACCGCCTCCTTTATAAACTCAGCCGCATAGGAGTAAGGGGTAGGCTCCTTACGTGACTAAAAAGCTTTCTAATCGGTCGCTCGCAAACTGTCCACATCAGCGAAAAAGCAGTCAGCAAAGGTTGAAGTTGAGAGTGATGTTCCCCAAGACTCCGTTCTCGGCCCTATTTTGTTCGTTATCTACATCAACGACTGTGTCCGCAAACTGGATTGCGGTATCGCCATGTTTGCCGATGATATCAAACTTTGGAGCGTAATTCGAACTGTGGCTGACGAAGTGCACTTGCAGGAAAATTTAAATAGACTTCAAAAATGGTCGGCGGACTGGCTCTTATCGTTCAATGAGAGCAAGTGCACCACCATTCGAGTTGGCAAATCCGGTTCATCAAACGGGACGGCTTACCGACTGAATGACAAACCACTGAAGGAACTGAACGCCCAGAAAAACTTGGGAGTCTGGATCACGCCCTCGCTTAAACCCTCCCTGCATTGCACAAAGGTAGCCAAGTCCGCGATGTCAACCCTTTACCTCGTCAGACGAGCTTTTTCTACCTTCAATGAAGAGTGTTTCACAAAAGTCATTGGAACCTTCGTACGACCGCACCTAGAATTCGCTATCCAAGCTTGGGGACCCTGGGCCACGAAAGACATCAACATCCTGGAAAAGGTACAACGGCGCGCAACCAAACTTGTTATGGGGCAGGGCTCGCAGCCTTATGAAACACGGCTGTCGAATCTCAACCTCTTCCCATTGCGCTACAGGCAGCTTCGGGGGGACCTGATACTAGCATTCCGCGTATAACGTCTTCAAGACTGCCGTCTTATATCAGGGTATTTTTTCGAATTATCAACGACCACGAATTTGAGGGGTCATCCTCTCAAATTAAAGGTGACAGGGGCCAGGCTGGACGCTCGGAAACACTTCTTTTCAAGAAGGATGTTCGGAGCGTGGAATGCGCTTCCTCAGGATGTCGTTATGTCGGAATCGTTAGAGGGTTTTTAGCGAAAACTGGATCGATATAGCAGTGCACGATGGATCGGAACTGACAATTTGCAATAATAATACTACTTCCAATTTTTCAGTAGTATTAGTTTTTATATCTATTTATAATACCCTCCCACGCATAGCCTCATGCGAAGGTCTCCGCGGTCTACCTACTTGGCTATCTGCGTACCGTGATTACCCCGCTAGCGATCTTATCAGCCAGACCTGACGGCCTAAACATTCACCCTTGGTTCCACCCAAAGCGGACTGTCGACGATCTGGACGGATGCCTCTCTTTTTCTAGTTCCGTTGGCGAACTCTGCAATCAGCAATGAAGAATCAGGACGTGGCTTCCACACGGTGATGATCCTCGGAACGTTTGCAATGCCCCCCCCCCCAGTTGGAACCCCCTTTTTTTCCTAAATCCAACGCATTACCCCCACAAGAGCGACAGTTTTTCTCCTAAAAATCCTTGAGGAGTTTTTTCACTGTCTGCTCCTATTTTCATCCCATGACACAGGACAACTGGCCTTCCCAACAGTCTGAGAAAAATTTTCTGCTACCACTGCACATATGTGCAAATAGGGCACTCAAAGGAATTTTTCCTACATATCCCTCAATATACTGATACTGATACCTGTAAGCATTAATATGCCAAGGATTCTAAGCTGATAATACTTCACTGGAGTACCACTGTCATGAAATCCGACTGCCCCTCCGAAAAAGCAACCATTAATTAAGTCCAGTTAAAACCCAGCAATTTTCCCATCAGAACATCAAATGCTGTGCGACAGTTGGTGACAGTTTCATGCAATCCGTGACCAGACCCGCGAAATGTGTTTTTTGATTCAGATTGATCACTAAGGTAAGGTTGGAATAACAAACTTCCTGCTGCACCATCCGGAGACACCATGCTGGGGTGTAATTTTATCGTTAATGCACGTCTTTTTAACCGCCCTAAAAAAATTAATCAATAATAATGACTTCAATTGGTGAGAAGAGTAGTTTATCCTAGAGTCTGTAGGAGCAGTATCAACTTTTATAGGAAAATGTGGATGCAGGTCTATCCATCAAGCGCTCAGTCGTACAAGCATAACGTGCTCATAAAACTTTGAAATGAATGTTTGGATACTTTCTTAAAAGCGAAGAAGATTACCTTTTCCGCATACTTGTTTGGTAGCCAATAACTTCAAATTTTCTACTTGAATCATTATAATCTTTTAAAAAAGTTTCATAATTGCCCAACGATTTTTAAATTCCATCAGCCTTTACACTTAGATTCAAGGCCTCAAAAATATATGCTGTATGTATACTGTGTAAGGACAAGTCTGTACTTCCGTACGCTGTGAGGAAGAAGTCACACATTTCTCGTAAAATTTCGTGATGCATGTGAACCAATTTGCATAATTTATGAGCAGCATAAAGGCCTGACGCGAATGTTTCGAAGACAAACGTATGTTCATCAATTCATCTTCTAAAATACGTAAGTTGCTTTGTTTCTCGATCCTTAAAAGTATCTTAATAAGGAACCTTTTGAAACTGAAAGATATCCTTTATTCAGGTATAACATTTAAAAAAGACACAATTATCTACCAAACAAGTACAGGAAAGGATATTTTACCATATTTTGTATAAAATATATATTTGTATAAAATATGTTTGAATTTATAATAGGAGGGAAAATCTATGGGGAAATGCGTACTAATCAGGTAGCCATTTTTTCTACGGAATATTTTTCTGGCAAGTAGGCTCGTTCAAAAGCTGCCATCCAGACGTGGTTGAAATAAATGGACATTAGACAATGTGATTATCGGTATTTTCACAAGATATGATTAGTAATTTCGAATCGAAAGCACATTTAAGGATTTTGATGGACACTAAATGAGGTAGGGAATTTATTATATGTGCCGGGTCCCTCCTTCTCCTCACATCCACGGCATGAGGCCTCTAAATTTCAGAAATGATGGTAATATGGGGACGTTTAAGACATTGAAATGTGGTGTTCTTGAATAGGTATGTAGAAAACGTTGTTTTTTGGTGTTCTGTTTTTGTTTTAATGTGCAGCAGGACAGTTTACAGAAGGATGGTTCCAAGGAGTAGGCCTATCCATGCTCTTCCCGAATTTTTTAAGGCATTCATCAAGCCCGCAACAGTGGAGTCCACTGATCGTACATTTTATGAGTAATTAATAGCCGAGGTATCAACTATACGTCAGCTTCTTAAATAATTATTTACCCTTCTGGCAGCACAGGTTCTAACTGATAGCCCAGACCCGCGGGTTTTAATCGATATTCTGTTGCAGCATGACACAGCTGCTACGAGTTCGGCTCATCCGTGGATTTTCCAGCTTTTGCGTGTGTTTTTATCTAATTTAGCACTTGTTGCCTTTCACTGTCTCTAACTTAGAGTAGCCCAGTATATTCGACGGTTTATTGGTTCATTCTGTTATAACCGTATCTGATGTGTGGCACCATCTTATTACGTCCTTTGGGATCTCCAAGGAAGAACAAAATAGTAAAAAAGGCATAATTCCGGAATCCATCCTAAGAAGGGTTAACTGTGTACAAAATCCGGATTTGCTGTCGCGGGTGGAAGTTGCCGCTGGTTCATCTCAAGCGTGTTCTTGGTCCCCGCCTCAGGGCTAGTGCCCGGCAATCCAGACCGGACTGAGAGGTGACAGTGGCTTATAAGAAACTGTAATGCGCCTGTGTGCCTGTGGCATCATTGGGCGCTTAGAATAAGATCACGCGGCCAGTTGGCCCTCGGGGAACTACGACCATTTAAGCACCCGCTTGCATGCTCGTGCGTCCGTATCCTGTTCGGTGGTTAAGTTCATCGCGGATAAGCGGTCAGAGCGAAGAAACAAAGACATTTCGGCAGGCTCGGTGCCTCAGGAAAGCCTACAAATATTGCTAGCATTTGGTCAGTCTAAACTCATAATCCATTCCACAGTTTGATGCAAATATTTGGGCCGAGGTCCATCAATGACTGTGGGATGACCGTGTTGTAGTCACAACCTGCCAACAGGTAGTGACTATTAAAACCTACATCACTATTTACCATACTATTCTGCGCCTATGCACCCTCAAGTATATTGATATATTTGATTTGAAGAAGATGTTCTTTGGGATACAAAGTAACTTTACTGAGTGCATTTTCGTGTTTGGCGCCCAACCTCGACTTCGGACTAACAAAACTGCCGAACAAAATCAATAAGCATATAGAGTGAGGCGTGATTGGTGGGTGTGGCCTCAGTTAGTGTCTGTCGTGCGGCCTCTGTTTTTTCCATCGTTCTTTGATGTGCTTATATATATCATCCAACTCGACGTGCCGGTTGATGCATGAATCGTCGGAGTGCATGGCTTCGGGGAATGCTCGGCCATTTTTGGAGGGGAAAACTCCGACGAAGCTTGTTTTATCCCATGCAAAGGTGTGTTCTGTCTTGAGGCAATGCACAGCCACTTCGGACAAATGGTCACGCCTCTTCAGGGCCAATTTGTGCTCGTAGATGCGCGTGGAGACGGATATTCCTGTTTGGCCACAATAAGCAGTATCGTAACCTCCGTATGGGATGTTGCAGATGGCTTCTTTCTGATTGAGGTTGCTGACCCTATCCTAAGGGTGTACTAACTGGGTGCGTAAAGTAGCCATCGGTTTGTGCGCCACTTTTATTTAGTGCTTCCGCAAGTGTCTTTCAACGACTTCAGACACGTTTCTGATATAAGGAAGGGCTCGCCATGTATTTGTCTTGGGCGCTTGAGTGGAACTATCTGGTTCCTTTTTGTTGCGTTGTTGTTTTTTCACGCATCAGTGTCTAAAGCTCCTGGGGTAACCATTTCAGGAAAGCAAATAAAACAAGTAATTGGGCTCCATTCGGTAGGTTTGTTCGTCAGAGCAGCGTGTCTTTGCTCTACGGCACTCCGTTTATAAGAGATGGGGTTGTTGCTCTCAAAGCTTAGAATAACTTCCGCATATGTTTATTTGCGGTAAAAACATATGTGTAATGATCCGTCAGTATTTCGCTGCACGAGAACATACAGAAATGGAAGTTTGTTGTTAGTGTTTGTCCGCAGACGAGTTGGGGTGCCAACCTCGAAAGTTCACTCATTAAAATTGCTTTTTATCACAAAGAACATATTCAGACTAAATTTTTTTGGGATGCGTGTGTTCCAGTACATACGAATATTGATATATTTCAAGTTAGAGATTTATTTCTGAACAAATTAGAAGGCTGTAATTTAAAGTTAGATTACTGACCCGTAAGCGCACAGAAAATGCTGGGGGGTGACTGATGAGCCGAACAACTTGCGCCTGTTCCACGAAGCGGCAGAATATCGACAAAACACATGTGTGAGATTTTAACCAGTACGTCTGCCGTGAATATGGTAAATAATTACGCTTTGTTATCCCATTGAGTGGCAGTTAGCAGCTTGTGAACACTACGCGATTATCTCACCGGGGCTGGTGGACTTTAGCCAAAATGTTCATGTAAAATTTTGGTCTGCACCTATAAACTCTCGAATATTCTGATCACCTCCAAGTTGGAGCTTGATTTCTGAGAGGATTTAACCATACCAGAATACGTCAAGTGCACTTTTTCCGAATTTCCAACGAACGCCTCCTTGAGATCTGTACATCATGTTAAATTCTAAATTATCCTCTGTTCTTGTGTAAAAATGCAGCAAACTAAAGAATTTCTTGAAAAATCTGGATTTAAAATAACTTTTATTGACTTCAGCTTCCCATTGCATCAAAATTGGAGGTCTTCTATTCGGACAATGGTTTCACGAACACACTTGCACTGACCGTTTTCAAAGGAATGTACTTGTGTCATCTCCACATTTGCACGTTACTACGACCTGTTCTAAAAATAGATCCATGCAAGTGCACGCAACATAATGGTTCCTACTTTCTACCTTACCCGAAAGAACTGCTTTATCTCTCTCTCGCTCTCTACCAGTCATCTATTTTTCGCTACATGCACACAAACATCGTGCCTTGATTGGCTAGTGGATGGTGTGAAAGACGTGCGGTCGGTTGTTTGTATAACACTTTTCTGGTGTCTGAAGGAAGCTGTGGTTCGGTGCCGAGACAGGTGAGACAGTTCGATGGAGGCGTGCACGTGTGTGCCATCGGACCGAATGACAGGCACAGTGCAGCAGCAGTCGCACCGTTGGCCTGCATTTAGTACAGAGCGACGTCTACGCATGGCGTCTGGTCGAGGCGCAGAGACGGACAGATGTGGCTGTCACTTCTTTCCCGAGACAGGCGGCATACGCTATCGATTTGTACCCTATTAGCAATTTTCAACTATTGAGCGTCCAAAGAGCGACTATTCATAGTCGGTCCGTGAGCTAATAGTCGTCTAGTTTGGCCAAAAAATAAGCGCATAATAGTCGACTACGCGTGTAGGGAATGCGCGTCAACTGCACAAACCAATTAGATTTCAGATTGCGTCATTTGGTTAACCAATAAGTTCACAGCATTGCGAACGTCTAGGAATAGCCACTCATAGTCGGCTAATAGTCGGCTAGTTGCTACTAGGGGTAATCCGCTGTGGCCCGATTGTAAAACAGTCTTTCGCACAACGTAAGTCTCGTCCGCATGTGGAACTAATTAGCCAGGTGAAACGCGCCCTCTATGCAGCAGACTCTACTGACCTGTAGAGGAATTGTATTTCGGTTAAAATTTCAATTTCTACATACCTGCAGTAGGGGACGGGCTTCCTGAAAAAACAACCGAAATTCTGGAATGCGCTTTTGACAAAAATAGATGGCGCAAATCGTGGTGGGGGCGGAGGGGAGTATCAGCGAACATGCGGCAAATCTCGTGATATTTCAGAGACAACATAATTTCGGCTTTAGACTGCACGACTTTTCGGTCGCCTGTAAATACTGCCGTTGCTAAAAGCCGGTTACTTAAATAGTATGGATTTTATTCGATTGATTTTTACGAATTGAGGCAATGTTCGCATTCCGGGAACGTGTATATTTTGAGGTGAAGAACGCTTGTCGAACACCGGAATCATTATTTTATTCGTTTGGGCTTTCGGGTTCATGCAGCTACGAGAATAATTGCCCACGCAAGCAGCAAGACGGGCCGAGAGCTGATTGAAGCCTGGGCGTCGGATGACAACTCAGTTAACCGATGCATCGAGCTGGCGCCCTTATATGTTGCCCTGCGCAGGTATCTCCGGACTCATGGCAATGGTGGTCCTGTCCCTCCCTCCCTCCCCCCCCCCCCCTGTCCTATGACTTATGATTGACCTTTCCTCTATATAATATTGCTTGTTTTCGTTGACGATTTTATTTCTGTAAATATTCCCCATACCACGCCGAGCTTGCCCACTAGCACATACCTATAAAGTTTGCAGAAGCGAGTCGATGGCCAAAACACACAATTAATGATTTTCTACACGTTTAAATTTTAGCTGCTTTGTGCACACGCCAGAACTAGCCACCTCATTTGTTGCTGTTTTCCCATCTCTGACGATGGACTCCTGCACAAGCCCGAAAGCTCAGACGAATAAAATAATGATTCCGGTGTTCGATCAGCCTTCTTCTTCTTCACAAAATATATTGATTTTCAGTTTTCTTATAAATTTAAATGTATTTTATAGGAAAGGCAAGTGAATATATCATTTCTCGTATTCATTTGGCATAACCTCACGTTCTCTTCAAACTCTTTACTCAGTGAAACTTCTACTGATCGTATTGTTCATTCACCTCTCATTGCATCTGCTCGTTTGTTAATGCCCCTCATGAAGTTTATAATGCGGACCAAATAACTTTTTTTAAATGGTATAAACACTATGTGGTCTCTTCTTAGTTGCATAGGAGAGCTATTCTGTACATAGAATGCATGCAGCTAAAGCACTTTCAACCCTAAATACAACTGCAACGGCAGATGCAGTTCAAAATTATTCGAGAATTACGAGACTTGTCAGCTACCTACATGAACCCTTTCTGTGCATCTAAACCTTGAGGAAGACGCAGTCTGCCGTCGAATGTGCGCAAGAAATCCTATTTTCATTCGCACTTTTTTAAAACATATTTGACTGCATAAAATACAAATACAATAAAATATATTACACAACAGTATCATTTTTTATCAAGTGCAGTTTTTGTAGGTGGCGTAAAAGAAGTGCACCATAAAGCTAGAATCCTGGCCTACCCGAAATATCACAACATTGCCTTGTATGCTAATCGACCCTACAACTCTAGGTTATTACTCCTTCTTAGTCTAAAAACGCATTTCGAAATGTCCTTTGGCTCTTGTTGAATAGAAAAGAAGGAGGAGGCAGAAAAGCTTTATCAGTCACTTCCTACGTGGCAAAATTAGTATTATAAGATAAAATATCTAAATTACTCCGAAGTAGAAGATGCGATCGCTGACCCCAGTCTAAATTATCCTAGACCAAGGCCGCGCCTGAGTGAGTTATGCGCTGAAACTCAAGGAGACAGTGACTTTTTAAAATTTGATATGCTCTCAGATCAGATGGTTACTTTGGTAAGGCATTATAACAGACAAACGCTAGATAAAATATCAAGTCCGGCCTCTCCCACGATGCGATGCTGACACTTTACACGATCGTTTTCTTTTTCAGGGACATGGGACAATGCCACTGCTGGACATGTTTTTTGTAGCCTCGGCAATCTCCAACCTAGTTTCCTCCTTCATACCACAAAACGCCTGTCACGAGCAGTGTTGACCATCACTGCCCCAAGCGGTTAAAGTGACTAGCGCCAGGTTTGGGTGCAGTGGCTGAGCGAACGCAAGGGCCACCGCTACGCTTGCCTTATATGTGCTGTCCAATTACAAATTACCAAGTATTTCTTCATTCACATCCCACAGGCGTATGAATTGCATCAAGTTCGTGGCACTTTGAAGATTTATAAAAAGCATTATAGTAAGCTCATGATGGACCCCATCCCTTCGCTTGCGGTAGCCTGAATTCGGTAGTGCTGCGCCTATTCCCCTCCTTCACATTCTCCAAAGCCTTTGTCTGCCTGTGCGTCCAGCGTTGACTCATCCTCATACCCCTGCGCGCTTTTTTACTTTTGCACCTCCCGCTGTCGACGTGCTAATCGATTCCTCTTCAGCTCTGATGCTAACACCTACACCCTTTCCTGATTGGCTGAGGAGTAGATAGGTTTGGCTAAACCCACGCACACAGACACTTTTCACACCGACTCGACTGGCTTCTGTACGCGATGCATGCAGCAGCTACTGTAAAGCTTCTTGAGTAGTAAAGTTATCCGAATTCTCTCCGTCTTCCCAGACTTGTGATCTAGGTACCCTTCTGGTGTCGAGACAGCAACTAGGCCTCGATACGCTCTCTTTCATCGCATATTTGTGTTATTTCCAAGGATAGAGAGCGACAGATCGTAAGCACTGGGCCCGGCAAGCTGACAGAATCGAGTGCAGCTGGCTGGCACAGCGTTATTTTACGTCTAGGTGTGCCACTGTACCACTGCCACTCTTATGGGTGCACACTTGCCCCCTAAGTGGGGCGCCTAGAAGATGCGCCGAACCAACACGAGGGCCAGATCAGGGTACGCCGGGCTTTATTCGGGTTTTGCTTCCCTAAAGAACGTCGAACGTGGGGGGAGAGGGGACGCGGTGGCCGACGTGGAGGCGACTTAGGCCGCACCAGCTAACTGTGCCCAATCCCGCCTCCGGTCTTCTTGGCTCCGTTTTGATACCGGGCACAGGTGGGTGAGAGAAGAGGGAGAGAGAGAGAGAGAGTGCGATAGCTGCCGCACAAGTCTACTTTCACTTAAAACCAATTTACACGGAAGTCAGCGTCCCCCGCACCACCCTGTTGTGGAGCATAAGTGCACATAATCGAAAACGGTGGTCGAACTTTCTTGGATACACTTTCCCAATAACGCCCGTGGTGCTCTGATCTGATCCTCGTGTTGCTTGGCGCCTTTTAGGGGTATCTGAGAACAAATAATATTGCCGGTTAAAGACAAGGGAGACTGGAATGGCCATTTCTGACTTATTAGCCGTCGTCAGCCAGTGATATTCAGACCCAAACGGTGCCCCACACGAGGCTCGACATCGCCACCATTTGACTTGGGTCTAACGCCCTAGCTTTTGAACCAGGAGCTGGTTAACTTTCAGGTTTAGATCGGGAGGTATTGATACTCGTTGATGAACGTTCAACAACCACAGGCGAATCTTAATTTTCCTGCTCTGCCTGGGGTGTCGACAGAGGCCCTTAAAGGCGTAACAGCTGGTAGTGTAGGAAGAGAGTCTCGTCGGCAATGATGAAGGAGACTGTTATGGCCATTTCTGGCCTATTAGCTGGTCTCCACGAGCTTGCGGTTCAATAGTTCGAGCGTTAAACTCTGATCGACAAGGTCCAGAGCTCGAGCCCCGGGTTTTTCATCATTTGGAGCTGGGTACGCCTTTCTGACGAAGGCTAGTCTCCCTTGTTTCTGCGGCAATATTATCTCCTTACGACTGCTAGTCATCACGGCCGATACCAGGGCCCAAAAACTGAGACCCAAGGCAGAGCGAGAAAAGCGAGTTCCGTTAACGGTCGGTGAACTTTCATCAACGAGACCTGAGAAGCTTGTTGACGATCCTTAGCGCAGTTTCAGTCGGAGGCATGCGATATGCAGTAGAAAGTGCCATCTTACTACGAGCACGCATTGACCTGTCAGCCAATTAATTTTAAAAAATGCGCTCTAACTTCAATTTTAGCTAAAATGCCGAATAATATGCACATGCGAAAGGCTTTTTAGGCACGCTCTGGCCTTGTCCTCTGGGTCCGCCTGTTGACGACATTTACTTCGATTACTGCTCTTCTTATATCCGAAAAGGTCTGATTTTTTTCGGGATGGAGATAACAAGATGAGCAGCTAAAGTAAGTCTAATTTTGTAGCTGCTACCTGATTACCTCTGAAAATACCCTTCACCATCAAATCTTACCGATTGAAAATGCGATGCTCCTGAGCCACCCATGGTATTGCAGTATGAATTACACCGCATCCAAATTTACTCTTCTGGAGTAACCTTATTAATTGTTCTCTGCGCCTGGTGAACGACGCCTCTCGAGGTTATAATACCCTTCATCCGCCAACACCTGACCAATGCTGATTTTTGCGTCCGTGGTTGATTAATCCACCGTTTATATCACCTTTTAAAGCTAAACTGACTCACATTGGAGCTATAAATCAGTAATCACACTTGCGTGCCCATAAAAAATGATATTTTATCAGTCAGCAATCACGCTTTTCTGCTTAAATATACGACGGATATAACTTTTTCGTTTGGTTGACGTATATATTCAGGGGAGAAATGAGCGCATTTTGTCGTGAGGCACTTCTTATTATTGCAGCGGATGGGCCTTCGCTAACTTTAAATCCAAATTCTGAACTATTTTTTCCATTTAGAAGGGAGTATGTATAGTGTGGATTGCAAAAGTGCAGTATAATCGCAGGATATTGCAGTCCCACCAGAATGCTGACTTTCAGACGAGCTTCCTTCCCTCATCTGAAAACAGCCACAGCTGGTCAAAATGTCTACCTGAGTGTTATGGAATTTTATCATTTATTTTCGGTGCTCTTATAAATTCAAAAATACTTCATAAAAACAAAGAAGCATTTGCCAATGCAAGCGAAACTCCGTGTCCCAGGAAGCATTTGAGAAGAAGAAGACTCGATCGCTAGGACAATGTTTAGTCGCCTGACGTTTCGATATCCGTCGCGGATTCTTCATCAGAGACATGAGTACCAGTAACAGGAGAGTCTGAAGATTCGTTTGAATAAAGGATAACAAAAATATTGGTCTACGACCATAGAAAACCGTAGCCCCAGAATTCTGGCTCACAGGACCGGTGGTATTTGTAAAGCTAGGTTTGCAGTTTATTATTTAGTTCATAAGTTTAACCCTAGATCACCTGACGTTTCGAGATCCGCAGCGGATTCATCATCAGAGACACAAGCAGAAAGCAGTAGCAGATAAAGGTAGCATATGCACAGGAGTTTTCAGTATTTATAGGATACAGTCATTGATGCAACCATTCAACGAAAATTAACGGTAATTGCCTCCGTTCGCGTTGGTAGTTTGTTGACCGGCCTGTGGGCTCTGACTTGCTGAATTTTCATCACGCGTGGTGGACTCAGGCGTGATGATTGCTCGACCACCTGGCCCTCCGGTGTTTTCGTAGGATGACACGGTGGCCTGTCCGTTCCCCAAGTGGCGACTTGCTTTGGCAAAAGCAATGGCCGAGCAATCGTCATGCCCGAGTCCACTACGCGTGATGGAAGTTCAGCAAGTCAGAGCCCACGGGCCGGTCAAAAAACTACCAACGCGAAAGGAGGCATTACCGTTAATTTTCGTTGCAGTAATGACTGTACCCTATAAACACTGCAAACTCCTGTGCATACGCTACCTATATCTGCTACTGCTTTCTGCTTGTGCCTCTGATGATGAATCCGCGACGGATCTCGAAACGTCAGGCAAATAAAAGTATTGTCCCAGCGATCAAGTCATCTTCGTCTTTGTTTTATTGCATTTCAATATCTTGTTGAGTTAGTATTCATATGTTTAGCGTAGTTTAGTTGATGTATTTTAGCATATAGTAGTTAGACAAATAACATTTATCTAATTCTTTTGGTATTCAACTAAACCAAAAACTAATATTATTCAAAACTAAAACTAAAATAATAATTTAATTGAAACTAAAGTAATCACGGGACTAGAGGCTTGTGGTGTCTAAGACGGTGGACCAACTTTATTGCTACCGAATAAAGAAGTGCAAACCTGGAAGAATTTATACGGAGATTATCTCTCACAGCCGGCATGTAACCCAAGCTTTAGGTTGGTTTCCGCTACGTCCAATTACCGCTTTAAAGAACCCTAGATTAGAAGCTTCAAGTCCTCCATGTACGAACAACAGCGTACGGAGCAATGTTTCTTTGCGAAATTCGCCGGTAAAATAAGGCATATTTCGTGCTTTTTGACTCCTCCGCATCCTTAAGCGTTTTGCCCGTACGCACTCATGAGTTACCACTCAATTGAATGTCTGTTTTAAGCGGTGAATTTTTTGTAGTCTTTTCAAATCACGGTTGGTCATGAGCGAGGGTGTCGAGGGTGTTAAGGCTTATTGGGTTAACCCTAACGGCTGCAATCTTCCAGGCCTGGTTCTTTAGGAGAAGAGAGAAGTCATAGGAAGACCAAAGTAATACGAAAAGTTTATTCTGTACAGAATAAATGGGAGAATAGGCAGTAAGAAATTGACTATCAGACGACCGCACAACTGCAAGCCCGTGGACGTCGTCTCAATTGATGTCTGCTCGGCAGTCGTCACATGAGATCCCATGTGAGTTGGCCTGTGATTGGCTGTTTCAGAGGCCGGAAGCAGCAAGCGTCCCCAAAAGTGCCCTTTGACTTGAGCTTGTCACGACAAGCGTTCACAAGTGCACTTCGGGTGGAGCTAGCCTCTACAAAGCCATGCCTAACAACTCCGTATCATAGTCTGATAGGGTCGACATGGTCGGTGTTCATCACTCGTCAGCTTACGTGTAAAAACCCCTCAAAACCCACAGAACTGCAGCTAATCTACCAACTAGTACCTGCACTACACATTTACATAAATGAAATTGCTTATGCAGATACCTCGTCAAGTTCTTGTTTACTCTGCTCCCAATTTTAAGGCACAGTTTGAGGACAAACGGACTAGTCCTAGTGCAAGATGGAGGATTTTTAGGATGATTGATCGCGGTTGCTTATTGTGATGACATTTAGTAGTAATTGCAGCAGTAATCAGCAGTAATCGTACACAAATAACCGTGAGATACTTAAGACAGTGAGTGCTCAGAGTTCAGCTCATCAGTTAGACTTGCTGGAACCGATCAGAGACTGCATACTGAAACCCAGTTTTTGAAAGATCTACCTTAGTTTTTAGCTTTTTATCTGACCTCAAAGCCGCCTTTGCTGTGTGCGCTCGCCGTTGGCGGGCCGATAGTAAAATAGCGGTTATAAAAGGAGCTTACAGTCGGTTGTTTGCGTAGAAATAAAATTGTGGTTTCCAGATGAATTCCCCTTCGAACCGCTCACTTGTTGCGTTCGCATGCATGAGTTTTGTCTTGCACCTACATCATGCTTTTATCTCTGCTTGTATGGACATTAAAGGTACCCTGACGGCCTCCCGGCTTCATCAACTACACTTTGTAGGTTGGCAACCCTGCCACTTGCCGTTGAAGAAATTCGATGTGTCAAGTGTTCAGAGTATGCTGTCCTCCTGTCAGGGCAAATTTTATGGATGCCATCATCGCTATGATTTTGTTTGTCTTGCTTCTATTGTAAACTTCACTCTAAACAACGGTAGTAACTGTACTACAATTGGAACTGATGACACTACCGAGCATATAGGCTGTGTGCTAGATCTGCAATCCCTTCATGTGACGATACGGCACATGGTGAGTCCTGTCCAAAAACAACTTTTAAATTTCGCCAATCATAGCACTTCATTAAATATTTTAGAGAAAATAGTGGCAGTGCAGGCCTTATTGTGTCTTTAATTTATTTTTTTGTAATTCGTAGTAGGTTTGATTATCTGTGAGCCAGCGTCAGCCAGGCCTACTTAAATTACTCTTTTTAGTAGCACAATTGTGTTCATGGCTAGTTCTTAAGGCAGGCTATTTTTAACTTCATATATTCACTAAAATAACAAGTGATGATATTATAAGCTACGTCTGGCGTTTTTTGTGTTTTTACCATTGACTGATATTGAATGTTTTTCTATTCGCTCAATTTAAACAAAATCTCCTGTTGTAGGTGCAAACACCGTCTACTTAGGACGACCTAGTAATGTGGAAAAACCAACAGCTCTCAGTGGATTTCAGGTGGGCTGCGTTAAGGTTTTATAGGTATCCTGACGTAAGCTTGATATAAACTGGTGAGAAAACTGGGTTTCGGAGAAGACAGACGATGTAACTTTATGTCATTGGAGCTTGCATGCCGATGAAGTACGTTGGTGCTAAAAACTATTTGTACCTCGGCAATGGTTCGCTAACCACTAAAATTTTTATGAGAATGAATGGTAAATAAATGGTCGGCATTAAATTTGTCTTCTCTTCTGCTCAACCAGTTGCCCCGTGGACAATACGCCTACGTGTGTGTGAGTTCGACCACCGTAATCGGTGATGTCCACCATTTGCCCGAGAACAGGGACGGTGACTCTGGCCAGGTATAGTGAAAGTAGACAAGCCGTTATCTACCCCACTCTAAACCCTCATCTGCTTTAACCGTTGACAAGATAAAGTCGAGATGACCGAGCAATAATCAGACGTAAGCCGCTTTCTCCAGATACAGCCAGAAACACCGCGTAACTTAATTTTTAGTGACAGTAGACTTTGCGCGGGTACTTCTGCACGGTCTACCCTCACTCACCTATAGTAGGTGTCTAGCCTGACTCTAAGAAGCAAGGGCTCTTTCTGCAACTTCCACTACTGCTACTTCTAATGCACAAAAGTAAAGCTTAAACAAACAACTTCTCCTCCTCTCTATTGGACTTTGTGTATCAAATAATCTCTCGTTATGGTAGTTATGGAATCTAATTGTAGGCTAATAATACAATACCACCATCCGACAGGCATGCCTAAAGAACTACACGCAGTATCCACGGGGGCGGGGAGGAAGGCGGAATGTGTCAGCAATAACATAAAATCCCCCACGCTATACCATGTCTCCCCAATGCAGCCATCTCTTAGAGGGCATGCTGGGCTTTTATTAGCGTCGGCAACTTCGCTTCGGTCTGCTTAGTGTGACAGTTAACCCTTACAGCTACAATCTTCCAGGTCCGGTTCCTTAGGAGATGGAATAAGTCTTGGGAAGGCCAGATTGTTAGGAATAGTTTATCCTGCAGAAGGATGGAAGAATAGGTTGTGAGAGATTTGACTATCGAAGCACACGTCCGGCTGCAAGGCGGGCCAGGTCCGAAGTCATGTGTAGGGAGCAGACATTCGAGCCACGACCTTTGGCTGGAACCGTAAAGGTCATTGATTGGACCACGCGTGGGCGAACCGGCGTGGACGCATTAGTAGGTGCGTCAGTGCTTTTGGTGGTAGCATCGGCCTTGAGCTTTGCCCAGACCGACTGAGGTCAAGCCACTGTGGGTTGAGTCCAGAATGAGGAAGACATTGTGCGTGCGTTTGGGTGCGCCTCAGTTACGCGTCAGTTTTGTCTGGCAGCAGTGATGGTAAGGTCCACTACAAGTGCTCCCCCAGTAGACCGAAGTTTGTTGATGAAAAAGATTGAATGAAGGAAGATTATTGAAAGATAGGGAGGGAGGAACGTACCAGTGGTAGAGTTCGGACAGCTGGTGTTCATGTGGCTGGCTTTCGAGAGCCAGGTTGAAGAGACAGTTTTGATCTGCATGAGCTTCTGTGGCTGGCAGGCAAGAGTCGAGTAAGTGCCGCCAGTGCCAGTTGGGAGAAGGAAAGGTCATCTCGCATCTGCGTGGGCAACTGGGTCTGCGGTAGGAGGAAAGTTCTCGACTATTCGTGCATCGGCATGTTGTTGGAGATTGGCCATCTCGACTACTTGGAAGGTAGCCTGGTTGGCTGCGTTGAACTTTGACGAAAAATCATTATGTCGTGTTAGTGGTTAATGAGAGGAGGAAGGGATACCGTTCGCAGTAGAATGATCAGGGTTTGGAAAGGAGGTCTGGTTGCTGGCACTATAGCGGGAAACTGCTCCGAGGGATGGGGAAGGAACCAGAGCCTAGTATCAGTGGGCTGTGAATGGATGAGGACCTTTTTTATCGCTTCATTGAGGTCAGCCACATCAGAAGTTGAGTTGAGAGTTCATCTCACGATTGGGGTCACCAATTAAAGGAGTTAAGGCTAAGACGGTTAACCCTAACAGCTGCGATCTTCCAGGCGCATGGTTCCTTTAGGTGATGAGAGAGAAGACAGTGGGAAAGCAAGGTTTTTAAGAATAGTGTATTCTTTAGAAAGATAGGAGAATAGATGGAAAGAGTGTTGACTCTCGGATGACTGCAGTCCGGCTGCTAGGCGTCGATTTCGGAGTGACTAGAGCATCGAAAAATTGGCGGTGCATGCTTTGTTACGACGGTCAATGAGGCGGAGGATGTCTAGACTGGGTCGTTGGACGACCTTGAGATGGCAAAGGCTGGCTAGCGTGAGCGCGCGGTCGCGCTGAGACTTATGTGCGCGTCGGTCAAGGACAGTTAGCGCCTAGCCCCAGGAGGCAGTGGGCGCGCAGGCAGGCTAAAGGCGCCATGCGTCTTGGCTTCCAAGTGGCTGCACAAGACCCCTACAGTGTCTCGCAATAAATGCCCTGTGTTCTGTGCTGACGGAATGCCCCCCGTGCTCCAGTTCGGACCATTCAGTGCCTGCTCGGACTGATTGCTCTTTCGAACCTTAACCACCCGAAATGGGTGGGGGGGGGCTGAACAAGTCAATCGATTGATCTGCGCTCTAAAGTGAACTGTACTGAAAACTGTATGGGCTCACCTAGCAGGAAAATAGTTAAGCGTAGGCTTTAAAAGATGTTTCATCACAGAAACAGGCGGCGCACGGCTGATCTATAGAACATTAATTATCAAAATAAAAATGAAGAGCATCAATGAAAAGCCAACTTACGCGAGGTTCGACACTGCAACTCCAATGTGACGTTTACCCTGACACTGATACACGGATATTGTTTTCGGTTGGTGGGGGTTGGCGTTTACTACGGCCTAATTTTTGGTAAAAAGGCGCTAGGCTTTTTTGCAGGGTCAGTTGCATAGACGGAGCTATCTACCGAAAATTTGTTTTGAGGGGTGAAACGGTTAGACGTTAAGTTTATCGCAAGGACCGTGGACCTAGTTTTAGTACAGGGTCGTTTAGGGGGCTAAGGGGATACGTATCCACCTTTATGTTTTTGGTAGGTTGTGATAGGTACTACGCTCAGGTTTTGGACCTAGGAGGTTAGGTTTTTGACACAGATAGCACTGCTGGCAAAGACAAGGGAAACTGGCCAGCCATACCCAACACCAAGTTGTGCTCCACCCAAGGCCCGAAACCGCGACCTGTTGATCAGAAATCCAAAGCTCTAACCATTGGTTCATGGGCTCTTTTTCGTGCCGGGAATATTGGAGCATTTCAGTTTTCCCTTAAACCGCGTAAACGGAGATAAAGCTCCTACTGTACATGATGTGTTTTCGGTTGTAGCAGTTAGGCGTTTCTATTGTTGCGCCTAAAATCACACGAGCGCAAAGGCTGCCCGTATGATTTATGGGCTTGACCTCGAATCTCCCAGGGAGGTATACTTTTGTGGATATAGGGGGGGGGGTGGGTGCAGCCAGCTTAATGCTCTTCGTTGCCAGGGTGACACTACACGAACGCCTCTGCCACGTGGGACAGCACGCAGTCATGCCTACATCTGTCCTTGCACGTGTTAGCCTGGTTATAGTCCCCACCAGTGGCGCCTAAGAAGTTCCACAAAGGTCGCTACGCCCGTCTCGCGACCGTGCCGAAAGCGGACAAACTGCTTGGCCTTGTTCAATTAAATGACGGACTTGGCACAGAAAATGTCACCTTAGAGGGTTAGGCCTTGAACCATGAACAGAAGCCTTCCAGTTAGGACCTGTGCAGAACACAACCTCCTCGTCTCCAACACCGCTTTTTACCTAAAATGCCCAAGGCAGCAGGAGTATACTCTCTATCACACCGGTGTCAACTACGCAATGAAGAATCAAAAAACCTGGAGTGGGTTAACCCGTAAGACCTTCATCTTTTACTTCCTCTCTCCAGTACCCACAAATCGGCCGAAAAAATGGCAAGACTGGAAGAACGATCAACAAGCTTGATTCGTTGTCATCAAAAAAGGGCAAAATGATCCTCGAAGTCAGTTGGAAACGTGATAACAGACCGAAGTGGTGGGCATAGTAGATTCAAATGCTGCGAAGGAACTTTGCCCGTATCCAATCACCGTCAATATGTCTGCGTTTTCAACTGATTTTCTGGAAAGAGAAGGTCTTCGTTGGACGCCCTGAGATCCCCAACAATGTCAATATGATTGACAGTTCAATTATTGCTTTCAACTAGGTCCACTGTGTGCTACACAGCACGCGTAGGTGGGCTGTGTGGCGTATCGCAGGAGGTTAAGTGAGTGAAACCCTAGCAACTGCGATCCTCAGACCATGGTTTCTTAGCAGAGTAGAAATCTTGAGAAGTCCAGAGTGTTGGGAACAATATATGGTGTACAGAGAAGAACGAAGAATAGATAAACAGAGATTTGACTTAGAGAGCCAGCCGCGTCCAAGTGTCGTCAAGCTGCAGCCACCGCCTAGAGGTTTTATGTGAGTCGGCCTGTGCTTGGTTGGACAGCGTGTGGGTAGACACTGACGTGGGCGGTCCGTGTCTCGCGCGTCAGTTAGACTTTAGCTTGACCTTGAACTAACCCTGGAGTGGTGGTCGTTCCAGTTACCTGTACCCCCTCCCCCCATCTCCGGTCTTCTTGTCTTTTTCTTGACAGCGTGTACAGGTACAGGAGTGGAGAGAGAGAGAGAGAGAGAGAGAGAGAGAGTGGCGTAGATTCTTCGCTGAAGCTCACGGTGGACCTCGACGGTCGAACTGCCGGTTCAGATGGGATGATTCACGTTGGCCGGTACTGCACCTGCGCCCAAATACAGCCGTTTCAACATTGGCTTGATCTTGAAACGGGATTGGTGTGAGAAAAGATGAGATAGGCGCAACGTAATTCCGCTCTTCAATAAAAAAAATTCGCTTTCGGTTTTGAAAAGTATCTAACTATTATTCTTTTTCTAGGATCATGAAATGTTTTCTCAAAGAACGTCACCTCGGCCAATTTATAATGTCGCCTTCAAAGAATACAACATGACGCACATCCATTGGAAAATTGCATGCGAACTGTGTGGCCTTTCCTTCTTAGCATTGAGAAATGCGTCCGTTTCTTTAGGGAGAATGTATACAGTATATAATTTGGCAACCTTGAGTTCAAATGCAACGACTGATAGGGTTCAAAATTACTCGGCATTTTCGAAAGTTTATCAAAACCGAAAGATATTCCTTCTTGCAGTATAAAATTTGAAGAAGGCGTAACTTGCTACCAGCTGTGTGCAAAAAAGAATAGCTGTATACATGTTTCCTATAAAATATATTCACATTTATGAGAATGAGAAAATGCATACTGCTTAAGTAGCCATTTTTATAGTATATGCATTTTGCAGCTGGTCAGAAAGAAGCCTGTTCAAAAGCCGGCATCTTTACACAAAATATCTTAAGATAAGGCTCTATGAAAATCAATATAAAAACTGTATCTAAGTAGTTTGTTAGAATCGAAACCACATTTTAGCATTTCGGGTGACATTCCATTGAATAGGAAATCTACTGTAATTAATTCAGTCGGGCCTCCTTAGTTTCGGTGGGTCGACTGTGCTATCTTAAGGCTCCAGCACGTTTTTCGCCGATTGTGTGCCACGGTTTATCTCAGTTGCGATGTGTTTCTGCTCATCAGTGAGCCCCGCGCACAAGCTCTCCTCCGGAAACACTCGCTGTCGACAATTTAATCTAGTGTGGTTGCATGCGCGGTTTTTCTCTCTCTCCCACTCTTGCCACCTAGCGATCAACTACAGGACGGGGAAATTATTTCAGACAGGCATTTAAATGCATGTATCTAAAAGGAAAATATTACGGAATCAGAGATCGTGATTAGAAAATCTGTCCAACTCCACCACAACATTGCTTAAAAAAGAAAACAGATCCTGGGTTGGTTGTGCCGAATTCAGTGGGGGGAGGGGTGTCAAGGGTTCCACTGCGCATCTGACGTTATTTCCCGCTTAACTCTGCCATTGTTTGGTTTTCTGGCATTAAGAACACTCAGGCAAATATATCAAAGTAAAGCTTTGCGCAACGATCAGTTTTTTTGTCTGTTAGTGGCATGTCGATTGCGCCAAGCGACGACGCGCCCTGTACCGGAGTCGGCAGCGGTGACTTACGCGGAAATTCGCTTTTACTGAGACAGACTTGCGCTGCATTTAATGCACGCTCTTTCTCTCGTAACCACATTTTACCCGACGACCAGACAATGTCAAGATAACGGGAGCTGCGTGCACGCGCCCAGTCTCTGTCAACATTAAACAATCCGTCTACCAGTGCCGCACAAAAACCGGTAACCACACGAAGTATCAGACTTTCAAGGGGAGGTAGCGCAGAACTCACGTTTTTGATAAGTTTCTGTTGGGAGGCCGCACGTCCCATGATGAGTCAACGCACTCAAAGGCTTCGCAAGGGCCGCCTGTTGTGAGCCAGTCTTGTCGGCTCAATCCTGATTGGCCACTGTCGGACAATGTCTGTCTCTCGCGTTCCCTTAAAACTACATACACCCTGTGTCTGACTGACTTGCCCTGGCTTGCTCGCTCTGACGCGCTGTACTGTGCTCTTGTCTGAGTAGACTCTTTGTCTGGCAGACTGGTCATCTCACTGTCTCTCTTACGGGTTCCTTGGCGTATCGGTTCGTGCTAGTTAGCAGTACTAGGCGGGTCATAACAGTTTCATAGAAATCACACTAAAAAGGATCCATTGCAGGCTAGATGATTTACCACCAAAACTCATCGCCATGATCAAAGTATATTACCGCTCCAGCATTGCGCGGGTTTTGGGCCATAACAACCTTTTAGAACCGTTTGCTATTCGGTCTGGCGTTAGACAAGGCTGTGTCTGATCGCCCATTCTATTCAGTTGTGCCATTTCTCAGATTCTCGGAAAGGTCCAACGCGAAGAGGACGGTGTTAGGCTTATAACAGGACACTGATTAACTGATCTCGACTACGCTGATTTTATCGTCTTACTAGCTTCAAGCTTTGACTATCTACAGTCTATGAGGTCACGGGTGAGCCAGGTCGCTCAATTGGTCGGTTAGTCCATAAACGCTGGGAAGACCAAAGTGTCTTCATGTTGCATCCCTGCCCAAAAGAATGCACCACTCGAGATTAAGGGTTCTCACTTCGAAGAAGTAGAAAGTTTCAAATACCTCGGAGCGAGTTTAGTGCCGAATGAGCAGAGTAAAGAAGATATTTTCTCAGGAATCAATGCAGCTCATCGATGTTTCTCAAGCTTTAGGTACTTACCTATAGACCCGACGTGATATTTCGATTGTCATGAAGGTACGATCTGTCCTTCTCTACGGCTGTGAATGCTGGGCTATGCGCATGTAAGACGAAAAAAGGGGGAATTTGACCATTACTTCTTGAGGCCATCCTTCGAGTGGAGTACATCGAATTCTCCAGTGAGACAGTCCACACTCACTGGAACAACATCACACGGATATCTCAAGCCATCCAAGAGAGATGACTGAGGTGGTTTAGACACGTTCTCCATCGTCAACCTCATGGACTTAGCGTTACTGCCCTCGAACCGACACCGTTACCCCATTGGAGAAGTCGAAGAACGAGCCAGTTCAAAACCTGGATGGACTCAATCCGTCAGGATATGGAAGTGGTGCTTGAGCCTTCGGTATCCGGCCTCCGTCGTCGATGAGGAGAATAGATTGAACTGTCTATGTCTGCTGTCACGGATCGTTACGCGTGACGAAGTATCATCCGGGACAAAAGCTAGGCCTGCTATATCGCCGTTATGATCAGGGTCAAAACATGTACAAGTCGCCAATACAAGCGAACATCCGTGTTCCAGGAAGCAATTGAGAAGAACAAGACTCGATCGCTGGGACAATATGTTTATACGCCTGACGTTTCCATATCCGTCACGGATTTGCCGTCAGAGATATGAGTAGCAGAAACAGGGTAAGCATGCACATAGGTTTGCAGTATTTATAGGACATAGTCATAACTGCAAGCATACAGCGGCAATTAACGTTAACTGCCTTCTTGTGCGTGGATTGCTTGTTGGACGGCACGCGGGCTCTGACCTTTTGAACTTTCATCACGGGTGGTGAGGTCGGGCGTGATGATTGCTCGGCCATCTGGCTCCCCGGTGTTGGCCTGCCCGTTCCTCGAGTGACGGTTTGCTTTGGTTCAATTGAATCTCAGGATTGAATATGGATTGGGCAAATCGTTGCATTTGTTTATGGATTGGGGGGCCGTGCAACTTCGTCAACCGGTGCTTGCGCAAACGAGATGGCCAACAAAAGCGCACCGACCCCAAGGTTTGGCGTGCGATCTCGTACGTCAAAAACGTATCGGAAGCAGTCGGCCGCCTTCTCGCACCACTTGGAGTTGGAGTCGCACACAGGCCGGAGGCAACCATAAGGCGTCAGATAATGAAGCCGAAAGACCGACTGCCATGGCAAGAAACATCTGGAGTCGTCTATAGGATCTGGTGCAGTTGCGGTCAAAGAAACCATATCGGAGAAACTGGCAGACTTCTCAGGACGCGAATTGACGAAAACGCGGCAGCAGTGCGGCGAAATGATGCCAATTCTCAAGTTGCGGCTCATTCGACGAGATCCGGCCACACGTTCAATTTTGATGAGGCCGAAATTCTCGCAAGAGGTGAAAATCGGGTGAGCCGAGAACTACTTGAGTCATGGTTCATTGGCCCCAATCCATAAATCAGTGCAACGATTTGCCCAATCCATATTCAATCCTGAGATTCAATGTGGCCAAATCAAACCGTCACTTGAGGAACGGGCAGGCCATTGCCTCATCGTACGCCAACACCGGGGAGCCAGATGGCCGAGCAATCATCACGCCCAAGCTCACCGCCCGTGATGAAAGTTCAAAAGGTCAGAGCCCGCGTGCCGTCCAACAAGCAATCCATGCACAAGAAGGCAATTAACGTTAATTGTCGCTGTATGCTTGCAGTAATGACTTTGTCCTATAAATACTGCAAACTTCTGTGCATGCTTAAATTGTCTCTGTTACTTATATCTCTGACGACCAATCCGCGACGGATATGGAAACGTCAGGCGTATAAACATATTGTCCTAGCGATCGAGTCTTCTTCTTCTCACATTTACAAGTATTGCAGTCTAACTCTCAGTCTTTATGCCAATCCAAGAACTCTTGTGGGGCTGATTTATCCTCTTAACTAGTAACCTTCCAATCCGCCAATCTTAGCACGGCTTGAAAGTTTCAAGCGTCCTTGATTTACTGACAGTGAGAAACACATTGATCTGCCGAGGAGACAGATTTTCCCTGTGGATTTCTGTACTCCCTCTCACGTGCACGGTTCGACTAGCCAATTCTACTAGTGATTGAACTGGGCACAGTAGCTGACAGCGGTAAACGGCCCGTCTACGCAAGATCTGATCACCCTTTCTGCACCAAGATACATAGCAGAACAGGCAACACGTGTGTGATAGTAGCACTGCAAGAGCTTCTATTGCGCCCCTCCCACCTCAGGCGACCGATCAGCTAGGCAGTGGCCTGTTGCTGGCGGTGGAGAAGAGAGTGAGGTCGACCCTCAGCGTATTTCTTTCCTCACTATAAATACTCTGAGGCCCTTGAGGATATCGCAGTGCGCTAAAAGCCGTCGCTTGGAGGGTTGCCAACTGACGGCATAACTTGGACAGCGCAGTCGGCCCAGTGTGTATCTTGTCGTGTAGAGTAGCTTACTTCTCAGGCTCAGTGGCTCCTTCGTAATATGGTCTCTATGGCATACCCAATCGGGAGCCTAGCTAGAGAGGGGTGCTGTTGGTACGCGTGTTGAGCGTTGGTCGCGCCAGCCACCTGCGTCCCCCCCCCAACCGATCTGCTTGCCTTTTATCTTGACATCGGTTCCCGGTGTGAGAGTGGGGTAGATTCTCCGCAAGTCTACTTTCAATTTAATCCCTCGGGAGCCACTGCGTTGCTTCAGCTTGCTGAGGCTCGTGGTGGACATTGTCGAGAATGACGGTCGAACAGTCTTCAGAGCTTCTATACAGTATATGGCCCAAATGATGAACCTTCATCAATTTAGCAAGAAAACTCCTGTTTCACAAAATCTCTCCACACTGCATCCAACAACGCCTTACAAAAGTAAAGAAACAATCGTACCTACAGAGGATGCGTAGATCGGTTTATTTTCATAAATGCAAAACCAACTTTTGGGTCCGCTGAAGAGATAAGGTAGAAAAAACTCTGCCTTATAACAATGCCCGCTTATAGCACAGCCCCCACTAACGACAGATGTTGATCCAGCAAAACTGTCCAATAGGCCGCCTCAACATCTATTCTCCCGCCCAACTGTCTTACAAAATTGGTAGTTAAACATTTTATTCTTGTTATTTGGAGGTTTGGCAGATTTGCTTAATTTGAGCAAATCTGTCATTCTGGTGGATTCTGGATGATTGTTAGGAAATTCTACTGGATCAGTCAGCTTGCTATTCCGTATTGGTGGATTACATATGAGCGGTAAAGTTTAGTGGGTAAAATAGATCCAAGTGTGATTATCTGCATGGCGCGAGATGGGGCATTTGTAGCTCAATTGGTTGGAGCGTTGGCGTCCGGTAAAGACCTTCTCTACTATGCGGGTTCAAATCCCGCCCAACGCCTCACGTGTTTTCAAAATTTGGTCAACTCAAATGTAATTCTTGGTTAACGACTGTAAAGGAATATGTACTTGTGATGAAAGTGCTCAAAGGAATATTCAATCAAAGTCACTCGTAGTTGTTTTAATGAGCTAAATAGAATCAAGTCCATTGACATCAACTTCAGTTGCCAAGGTTACTGATGCGTATTGATGGAAATTTTACCACATATTGGCGGAATTAAACGTAAAAAGGGACAGTCGCGCTATTTAAAATAAGTCAAAAGCGAATAAGACTTCCAAAGGCAGTCTTACCAGTGACCCTTAGTATATATGTAGTGTCTTTTTATGTTAAAAATATCCGATTTTGCTAAATTCTAGCTTGTTTTTTTCCCAAAAAATGATCTGAAGCCAACCCTTCGCTGGTAGCTAGCTTTTTGCGCCCAACATCCATCCAACAAACAAAATTAACAAACCCAAGGGTGTGTTAATAGACCTCCTCATATGTCAGTCTTGTCATTTCAAGAGTTAAACAATTTACTCTACGCCACTTCTAATGTTGTTAACCAATTTACATGCACTTGCGTATGCAAGTACCTAGGACGAACATAACGGCAATTGGCAGTCAGAGCAAAAGAGCACTTTCCGAGTTGGTTATTAAGACAGGAGTATAGGACTCCCCGTTCTTCTATCACTGAACACTTATTGGATACGGGTCATTCTGATGACCCTAAAACAACCTTCCGAGTACTTTCTCGGACACAAACAACTCGTATCTTACGCTACATGGAGGCAGCATACATAAGGCGGTTTAAACCTGACCTATGTAAACAACTGGAGCATGTGGTGAACCTAACCCTGCCGTGGTAGCACCGGTGCCTTGTTTACCCATCCCCTTACCACCTTTTTGCCTAGACAGTTTACTGCGTTTTTTCTGCCCACAATGTTTGAATTCCTACTTTATTGATTGCCCCTTGGCTAATTCAAGTGAACTTGATGTTTTGGATCGATTTTTCTGTCTGAATTCATTTCTGTAATTTATCATCCGTTATTCTTGATATGCAGCGAGTGGAAGCGGCTGATGAGCGCTCGCGAAATTTATGGTGCCATTAAATTCTGCTACATACGCTGTCTTCAAACTGTATTAAGACGTCACAGACTTCATCTATGTCCATTTTTAACAACATTTTAGAGGTGTCTATAATGGGTTCCATTGCACTCCAGGCGTCAGCTTCACCAAAATAGCTTTTATTTGAAAAACTAAAAACAGCTGGGATGGCCTACGTTAAGGGAGGAAAAATAGCAAAAGTTCAATAAGTTAGGATTTGTAACTAACAATTCTGAGTAGCATGTTCGACAGTTTTATACAACGCAGAGTGGAAATGTTAGTAAATGCAATGCTCAAAAGATACCACATGAGCAAATAGCACATGAACACCATTTTCCATACATCTGATCTAGTTGATTAAGCACTTTCACAAGACTTCGGTGGCACTGGTGTCGATGAGGAAGCTGAGGCCAGTGATGGGGTGACGTAGGGCTGAGTGATTGTGGTTGGAAGTAGCTGTACTTGTGAGACTGGCGTCACCTGCTGCGAAACTTGTGTTGAAGTTACAGTGAGTTGTGCCGGGATCGGTGGTGCCAACACTGGGCCTGGCTGGTTCACCTTAAGGGGAGTTGAAGCCAACGTTGGCGGATCCGAGAAGCTGGGATAAAAGGGCATTGAGAGGATAGGGGCGGAGATCAATGGTAGACAGGACGGAAGCTCGGCAAAGGCTTGATTCTCAAAGAAGGCAGCACTCTGGATCAGAAAGTTGGCTGTCAGCCTCAGACAACTGGCGATTATGGTATTCGGTGGGTCGGGAAGAGGCCAGGTCTCGTTGAGCTGACTAGCCTCCGCCGACGGCTCATTAAACTGAAAAGACAAAATGGAACCCTTATGACATCCACCACGATCTTCCACAAAAATAAAGTTGGTTAAGTGCTCTTTCAAGGAACGCCTTCAACTCGATAAGCACCACTCACCATTGGCATAGCTGGAAGGGTTTGGTTCAGACCAGCTGATGCTAGAACAGCATCACAAGCCTTCATTGGCACGGGCTGTTGTTGAGTTTTCTCGTTTGTCGAAGTGGCTCCACGAAGGCTCAGGTTAACGGCAGAGGGGAGGGGGTTGGACGCCTTTTGTGACTGCTCGAAGGGCATGGAGATGACCGGCATCGAAATATTTGACGCCTTTGCAGTATCATTTGCTGGTGCAGTTTTTGCAGTGGACTGTAAGGGCTGAAGATTCTGGTGAAAGTCAGGAAATGCATGTGAATGGTTAGAGGCAGCAGGCAAATGCAAAATAAAACAAGAAAATCATTGATTGGCCTTGAAAAAAATGAGAATTTGACTAAAGTCCATTTTTCCCCTTTTCTAACTACCATTTTGCGGGCTGCCATTATCAGAATCAGTACGAGCGGTTTATAAGACGCGATATACGCCTTTTAAATTTGTAACAGACCCAATCCTCCTATTTTGTTCGTTCATTCATTGATGCAGTTAGCTGATTTCTCCATGGCTCAGGTTGTTTCAACTGGACAGAGTGAATAGTTACAGCCCAATCGATGACCTTCTGGCAATTTTTGAGCTTTTTAGGCATACGCTCGAAGAAGGACAACAAACGTAAGGGAGGCGGAATTAGCTACTATTGCCGATTTCCTATTCCACGTATTATTTGGTTGAGAGTAAAGCTTGGACATCGGCCGATCAGTAAAATCCCTCCTCTGCCGGCACAATCAGGACATTAATGTACATTCCGACTCATAATTTCCATGCCAGATGTGCTCCGATTGGGCTGAAAGTTGAGCATGAGCATGGAGACTGCCAAAACTTCATAAGAAGTACGTCAACTCCCGAGCATTCACTCTAAAAATGCAAGTTTATAAAGGAAGTTAGGAGCAAACTAAAGAAGACGCCGTTGATCATGCAATATTTCGACATATGTGAAAGACTAATACTCTTTCGCTAATCGCAATTGACTCCAGTTGTGATACTGATTATCGTGCAGTGTATTCTGAAGTCATTTCAGTCAGGATAGGTAGCCGGTTTTTTAACTGACTACTGAAGTAGTAGGCTTTTTTATCATTTATAAATTCAAAGATATTTTATGGAAAACATGCACGAGAAAATTATTTTTGTACTTGTTTGATAGCAAATTACGCGTTCTTTGAATTTTATACTCAAACAAAGGGTATCTTACGGTTTTAAAAATGTTGCCCAATTGCCGAACAATTTTCTGAACGAGTGAATGCTACACTCGAATTCAAGGTTCAAAAACTGCGCACTGTGTTTGAGGAAATGTACAGTTTTGCCTATAGTTTGAGGAAGACGTCTCCTAGTAGTCATCAAATACTGAAAAAGATTTGGAATATTTTTTATACAGCATCGTTACCGCTAATAAATTGACGGATACAATTTATTATGGATGAAGACCTAAAAATCGTAAGAAAGCTCATAATTAGCAACTAATTTAAAACCAAAATCTGCCCTTTCTTTCTCTACAACCAATCTGCGTGCTTTTATTCGTGACTCTGAAGGTCGTTTGTCCATTGGATAACTCTTTCCTCCTCTCGGGCTGCAATGGCACCGACAAACGACTGATTTAAGAGAGCAAGAGAGAAGATCGAGTTCGACACTGGAGCCCTACAATGTTCACTGAAAAAGCTGCGGGATCCTTGTTGAAGCGAAAAGGTAAATTTAAAGCAGCAGTTAAAAAGCAGGAGACAAAATGCCTGTTGATCTGCGTTTCGCGTTCTCACTTGAACCCATCGTTAGAGACAGGCGCAGTTAAGGATAGCGTATGGACACGGAAGGCAGTGCTTATAGAATACTGTTGCTATGCGGCCGTATCCCTAATATAATTAGCAGATCTTGCAGCCATTACCTGACCTGTTTCCATTATTCTATGATAACCTGCGTCCTTAACTACCGACATTTCAAAAAAAGGTTAAGATTCTATGGGAAATAATAATAAATCGGATGTGCTTCAATCTATCAGAAACGAAGCTTGGAAAATTGTCAACTGACGAATTCCCTTGTCCCTGCCCAGGCCCGAGACCCAGGCTACAGTAGCTGTTTCGCAGTGTAAATTTCACCATAGTTTTGTAAGGCACTGTGCCGCGTGCGTACTTTCACCCGTCTTGACCTCATCTTGCCATTAGAGCAAGGCGAGTGGGGGAGTGATTGAGTGCGGTAGATGCGTCGCAAGTCTGCTCAAATTAATTAACGCGCAAGTCGCTGGGGCTGCGCCATCTTCGCTTGGCCTGCAATGGACATCTTTGCTGGTGACGGTCGAAAGATCCGGTGTTACCGGCGCATTTCTAATTGTTCCAGTTAGTGGTGTATGAAGTCGGCGCATCCTGTGGCCTCTTCGTCACCCTGCCGCAAGCTATCTCAAGCAATGCAGTTTTACGAAAGCCAGCTGGTTAAGTAGTTCAAGTATTACTCCCATTTTAACCGTGGGTTTCCCGCATTTGTACGAAGCCAGTCCTTTCTCCAATGTGGGTCGGAAACGTCGGCAAACTGCGTAACCCCGTTCTGGTACCCGCTAGTCCCCATAGCTTTCTCTGAGGTGGGCGGTCGGCGTCTCTGACTCATTGGGTGCCTCCTGACGACACTCCACACAAGCCCCTATCTGGCCGGTTCGCAGCATGCTGTGTGCAGGTGCGCGATAAGCACATCCGCGCTTCCCGCCTCCCAGGCGCCCCTCACGTGGGCTAGAAAGGTGGGAAGCAGTCGAATGGAAATGCTTCGAGGTGCTTCTTTCGGGAGACGATAGTAGGTGAATCTGGTTTTGAACAATGTTCACTCTGATGGCTGGGCGTTCGGTTACAGAACTCATTCCTCCCGTTCTGTCTTGGGGCTCACATTCGAGCTCCGCCAGCAGCCGCACAGCAGCTAGTAGTTTAAGCAGGTGAATATTTTTAGACCAGAGGGACTGGAATTGTCCTTTCTGGCCTATTAATCTTCATCAGCTAGCTATGCCCAACCCCAGGTGCTGCATCCCCCGCGGGTTGAACCCACGACCCATGGATTAGAAGTCCAACTTGTTAGCCTTGGGCGATGCACCACCTGGGGTTGGGTATGGATAATTGATGAGGATTAATAAGGCCGAAATTGCCGTTTTAGTTTCCCTTCTCTTTGTTAACAATGTCTATCCGCCGGTATGCATTTTTGCTTTTTTTAATATTGAAGGAGTTAAAAAACTAACTATGTCGACCCCCCACTGTAATCTGCTGCTCCGCAAGAAATTGGAACTCGTTCCAGCACGAGTTCGCTTACATGAGACGAACCAATCCAATCAAGACTGGCTGTGAACTGATCAGATTTATGCAGTATTATTCACCTGTGAGCCTGAATTGATGTACTACGCTTTTTTATTTGACCATTTCGACCTTTCTCAGCGTCGTTCAGAAAAATCAATATTAAACATCTGTAAGCTATAGCCAGACATCGTTACGTCTGTACATATTCTACTTATTTTGGATGCATTTTTGTGCTTTTAAGAAATAAAAAGCTAATGTTGACCTCTCCTGATGCGAATGTCCGAAGCCTAACTTCTCACTTTAGGAATTTGAATTAGTTTACAACCTTAGTAAGGAAGTCACTTTCAATATGGCCAGTGAGCCCACCAACTTCATTCAATATGATTAACTTAAAAATAGCCCATTAATTTCTGGGGAAGTCCAAAACTTGTAAGTTTCGAAATTACAAGGAGAACACTGGGGGCCCACTGATCAGACGAATCCTCCACAATTGTGTCATGCATCCGCAGGATGTCGTCGAAACCCGTATGTCGGTGCTTTGATCTCCGTAGGGTAAATGCGTAACGATCACGTATGTGGTCCTCTGAGAGGACAAGCGAATAAGAAAGGCCCTTGTGGCCGATACTCGCCGGACGCCTGGCCTTCCTGTCGTGACCCAAATCCGCCTAGACCTCAAGGTCATGGCGGACGCCAGACTTACTGGCGCGCAAAACATGGATCGCCCATGTCGATTTCCACTCGCACGCTGTTACCAACCTTCAAGGTCGAGCCAGTCAATGAACGCTCTATCTCTCTGTCTACCGGCCTAACTACTGTCAAGCCAGACTTGCTGCCGATTGGCTCTCCCTGCCGGTTGGCTCTCCTTGCCGGTTGTATGCTCTCCAAGTCAAACCTCTTTACATCTGTTCTTCATTCCTCTGTGTACACAATATACCGTTCCCACTACCCTGGCCTTCCCAAGATTTCTTCTCTACTAAGTAACCATGGTCTGAAGATCGCAGTTGCCTGGGTTTAACTCACTTTACCCCCCACGATAAGGTCACTTAATACAGGTGGCTTTACACCACAAGTAATGGAAATGAAGGTTAAGTTCAAGGCTGGGTTTGGGGTTAGGACGAAGCTTCCTTCTATAGATCTGTGTCAGATTTTTTCCCAAAGCAAGGTAACAATCCTTTGTTCTGCCAAGTTTGAAATATTTGAACGTTTATAATAACTCCACCAGTAATGACAAAACACTCGGCTGCACAGAACTTTCACGCATATGGTAAACTGTGGTGGTGTAGTAATTTTTCAGATAACATTTAAGTTAAGAAGAACGTAGATATTAAAGCGATTGATAAAATATATTTCGGGTTTTAATTTTTTTCTCAGCCCATATAAAGTCGTAGACTTTTACACAACACTAAGCACAGCTGGTTCCAAAATAGAGCGAGAAAACGATTTTTTGACTAGAGCATCAGTTAGGAAATGACAGAATACTTTGATATTTTCGCCTGATTTTATTTGGTAGAAAGATGAGGAACGTAGGCATTTGTCTGAAAAATACTTGAACAGAGACTTTAAAAAAATAGTGTTAAGAGAATGATTTTCGTTTTGCACAAAAACATATACGCCAAATTTTTCCGTGTCGACTGTTGGTTTTCATACTCAGGATATATATATTTACTATCGAATCCGTCAGTTTTAGTCAAAATAAGCCTAAAAACTAAGGGTCGGCGTTTTTAGACAATCGGCTGAAGCGAAATAGCTCAGGTTAATATACAATAGACGCCACGGATCACGCAACATTTTGATATAAGTGAAAGATTGATACTCTTTCGCTAATTGGTATTGACTCCGGTTGTGATACTGATTATCGTGTAGTCTATTCTGAAGTTTATTCCGTCATGATGGGGTGCGGGCTTTTTAACGAGCTTCGTTTTGACTACCAATAAAAAGTTTCGATTGTAAAAACTGGCTACTTAAGTAGTATGCCTTTTTATCATTGATTTTGACTGCCTTTATAAATTCAAATATATTTTATGGAAAACATGCACGAGAAAATTATTTTTTGTGCTTGTTTGATAGCAAATTACGCGTTCTTTAAACTTTATACTCAATTGTTGTATAAATTCCGGGGTGATTTCACTTTGCCCTTTTGTTTCTAAAATTGCAAGCATATTGATCATTCTAACTATTAGGATGTTGCTGCTTATAATGAGCATATTGTGAAGAAGAAAAGGACGCGATTTCTGGAATGACAATTGCATTGTTCTAAACTTTCGGCTTTACACACGAGGCAATTTTCAGAGAAAATGAGAAAGTAGCAAGCGTTGGCTACGCGTAAATGAAGGTGGGGGACGGTTTGGCACTTGTGATTTGTCCATGCTCACGCCATCTCATCCTGTCTCTTTTGGGCGCGTCCTTGATATTATGGCGTGCAACCTTGGCACCGTGTCTTTTGTCCTTGGCGCAGAAGTCTGCGTGCTTGAACAGGGACTGGGCCGTGGTTTCTGGTTGCGAGAACGGAGGACAAAATAAGAGGACGATATGTCCACATGCCTGTTGATGGAGTTGGAGTCTGACACCCAGGCCTCCATTAGTTCTCGCCCGTCTTATTAGCGGCGCGTGCCAATATCCGCGTGCACGAGAAGGTGAGTTAATGGTCTTGCAAATCTGCCAAACCTCCTCTATAACAACCTTAAAGTATAGCCGTCATGCGGACAATCAGTTAAATCTCGGAAGAACTTACAGGTCTCAGTTCTGGCAGAAACTTCTGTGTCCTAGGCGTTTGAGTGACTGATGTGGCAGGGGCCACCACAAAACCAGTGCCGCCAGCTGGCAGAGGTCTAAGAACGCGACCACAACTGGCCCCACCGCCACCGCCAACAGAGCTCTGCGATGGTAACTCATGAGAGATCTGGCCTTTTCGACGTTGCTCATTGAGCAGAGCCGTCTGGGCTATCCGAACGACCGATGGATTGCAGGTTGAGTAGGTTTCTGAAGATGGCAGGAGTGTGTGGATACCGTCCGCAGCTACCGCATAGAAGGGACTGGGTCTGGGATCTGCAGTAAGCGTAGTTCCGATGGTAGTGATGGAGTTGCTAGTGGGAACAATGAGGCAGGTGTTTGAGTTTTGGCCGGAAAAGACAGGCCCGTTGGTGGGGAAGGAAGAGGAGGTGGAGGGTTTGGGACCAGCAGCCATTCGTTCCTCCGCCTTCTTTAGATTCCGCCGGTAGAGCTTCAACTGACCCCGAACTTTGAGTCGAATTTGACGCTCATTGAAATCGGGAAATTGTCGCTGGCAGGCGGCCTCCAATTGGGCCAGTCGGTGTCGGGGTTGCTGTACAATTGTCAGACGGCGATCGAGTAGTTCGACGGCCAGTTGCTTGATGAAGAGCTGAGAACCGGAGGGAATGGGATGTGAGAAAAGGCGGAATATCAACAAAATTAAACAAGACCCGATCCCACTGAAAATCTGGTGAAGGTTACATTTAGAGTTCATTACAGCAACCGAAAACTCCATTCATCTGTAATGCGGAACCGGTGTTTATAGGGGTTAAATGGGTATATATAAGCGGAAGAAAAAATAATTTAAAAAGTGTTGCGTATGCATGTAGAAAATAATAGAAACAATTTTTAAATAACCAAAAAGTTGCGTGTGATAATTAAAATGGGAAGTACAAACAATGGGAAAGATAGGTCGAACAGAATCCGACTGGATAGAATATTTGACTCTATAAACTCTTCATCAAATCTGTATAAACCCTGAATCGATTGCCTCATACATGGGAAACAGCCTATTTAAAAGTTAGTCAAATAAAACATACCTACTACTACGAAATAAGTAGACAGTTACGCGGAAAACTGTATTTAGCAGTTATGTGAAAACTAAGCTTTTGTGGACCATAAATATAACTGTCATCAAAATCCTACAAGATACAACAGCCGTTCGAAAACCTTGCTGCACAGAAATGCCCAACTGTTTTCTCTGTTTAAAAGTTTTTTGAGTGAAGGGAAAGTGAGGAACCTGCAATATAATCCTCACTCAGAAATAAAAAAAAACTTACATTCAGTGCAAGCTCCTGGTCGGTTGGTCTCTTCTTGATGAACTTGTTTTTAGAACAGTACTGTTCACTGTCATCCTCATCTTGAGGAAACTCCCGTTTCGTAGCCACACCGGTCTGATTGAAAGGAAGTCGCTGTTAGCTAAATGTGATATAATCACGTACTCGAAGGTCCAGTGCCCTGTTTTGTCGACCCGTGTCGTCAGATTTTCCGTTTTCATCTCCTGCTGCTTCACACTCATTCTTTTTCGAAAACAAAACATTAGAACGAGTAAATATTAGCAAAAATTGACAAACGAAGCTTTCAGCAAATAAAAAATACCAGACGGCTGTTGATCACACAGAACTATTAAAGTACAATGCCTGACGATGGTTTTGAAGGCTAGAACAAAATAACTTTATGTTCGTAGGTTTTCTGAATTTACTCGGAAACTAATCTCTAATTTCGGGTAACTCCGTTTATTCTAGGGTCTATAGGCACAAATCGAAAGTTGATATTAATATTTGGGTTGAAGCCTATCATTTACTGCGGAGTGGATAGCCGCGTAATATGCGTTAAAATACCTTGTTCTGCCGGTAGAGTGTATCATGCAATGCCTGACGGCTAACTATCTGTTGGCAGCTTGTGAACATTACGCGGTTATCTCGAAGGAACTGTTGAACTTCGGCTCGAATATTCCTATCAACTTTCAGTCTGCTCCTGTACACCCTCGAATATGCTGATTTATTCCAAGTTCAGGAGCCATTTCTGAGGAAATGAGGAAGCTACAATTGGAATACTACAAAGCGAATGCGGGGAGACCCGCTGGCGAGTTAAATCCCTCGCAGCTGTGCCATGCAGCAGCAGAATATCGGCGAAGCACGCGTGTCTGGCCTTCTAGTCAGTACCTCTGCCAGCAATGTAGTGTATCGTGTAGCCATAAGTCTCCCTGATGCGTTTTTGTAGCCTCAACACGGGGAACAGATTAGAGCATGGTATGCTTTAGCCTGACTGCGCTGGCAGGCTCGGACGGTGTACTGCAACGAGAGAATGATGTTGGCTACGGTGCTCTAGTCCACTCTTCACCATTAAAGAATCTGATGTGAGGCTTTGAAGCTAGCACGACGTGCTAAAAGTCGGGGCTGGCAGGCTGCCACCTGAGGGTGTAACTCTGTCCCGCTCTCGGGGCGATGCCTCAGACTGTAGTGACGTCTGACTGTGGCTTCTCGAGCAGGTAAAGGGCACGCCTATGGGTTAGCCCATTTCCGGACTCAAAGCAGAGGTGATCCTGCAACGGCTGGAGTCGCTGGTTTTCCGATACCACAGACCGAAACTTTGGGCTCGGTATGTGGACGACACCTTCGTCGTAATTGAGCGGATCAGGTGCTGACATTCAAGGAACGTCTAAACGCCGCCTTATCGGAAATTCAATTGAGGATGGAGGAAGAAGAAAACAAACAGCTGGCATTTCTGAATGTCCTCGTTTGCCGCAAAGCCGATGGTGGCCTAAAAACTAAAGTGTTTAGGAAAGCAACCAACACTATGCAAGTCCTGAGCTACAACAGCAACCACCCAATCGGCCACAAACGCAGCTGTGTAAGAGCGCTATTCCGGAGCGTCGAGACGCATTGCAGCGAAGCGGAAGACAAAATTGCTGAATTACAATATGTTCGACGGGTACTGAGAGCAAATAATTACCCGCACAATTTTGCTAACCAGTGCATACGCAAACGAGAGAAGAAGCCACGTCCAGCTGATCCAAACGTTTGCTGAGCTCTTCGTACCTGAAGAATGTATCGGAAGCGGTCAGCCGTCTACTCACCCCACTTAGAGTTGGAGCTGCGCACAGGCCAGAAGCAACCATCAGGCGCCGGGCCATGAGGCCGAAAGACCCACTGTCATGGCAGGAAACGCCTGAAGTCGTCTACCGGATCTGGTGTAGTTGTGGACAGACCAACTACGCCGGAGAAACCGGGAGATTACTCCGGACGCGAATAGCCGAGCATGTGGCGGCGTTGAGGAAGAACGACGCCAACTCCCAGGTTGCAGTTCACTCAACGGGACCCGGCCATATTTTCCAGTTTGACGAGGCCAAAATCTTCGCAAAAGCTGACAACCGCGTGAGCCGCGAGCTGCTGGACTCATGGTTCTTAGGCCCCCAGTCTATCAACAAGCGCAACGGTTTGGCATTCCCATACGGTGTACTGAGAAGTTTCCTGAGCAAAAGAATCAGTCACGTGGGAAGGACTGGGCGCAACTCTGACGACAGCGGGCCTAATTTTCGAGCCATTATCAAACCTGCATCCGACGCGGACAAGAACGCTGTTGCAATTAATGAGCAATCACCGGACCAATTAAGACCTCTAGTTGTGGCTACAGGAACGGACAATTATAGTACGCATGCGGGTGACCGCTACGAACTATAAATACCGTGCAATTTGTGCATGTATAACCCCTTATCTGCGCATGTTTCAGACCTGTTTATGATTACCTATGACTAAGGATTCCCGCCGAAATCTAAAACGTCAGGACAATAAAACTCTTGTTCCAGCAATCGCTTCTTCTTCGTCTGTGGCTTCTCTGGCAATACCACACAGCTGAGATCCGAGTCACCCCTTTATTTCTGTCTATCTCAAGTGAATCAATTCGTGCGTGTGAGGTATGCGAAGATGATTCAGCTGCAGCTGCCACGTAAGTCGCCATCTTTCGCCTACCATACTGCAGGCACAAGGTGGACATCGCCGTTTGTTACGTTCGAACTGATGGATTCCCCATAGTTCCTTTTTCTAGTTCATCGGCTCAACAGAGACTAACTTGGGTAAAAGTGATTCTAGCTTGCAAGCCTTCGCAAGGCTCGAGCGCCGATCACATAAAAAGTATGCAAGCACCATTGATCTTCAGTCGTGTCTCAATCGCCCTCAAGAAAAAGGATTCCCTGACTGCCAACAGAATGGAATATGCGAGTTCCAGGAAGCAGATCAGAAGACGAAGAAGAAGAAGAAGAAGAAGAAGAAGAAGAAAAATAAATGAGAAGAAGAAGAGGAGGAATAAAAAGACGAAAAAGAAGAAGAAGCAATCACTGGAACAAGAGGTTCATTGTTCTGACGTCTTGCATTCCCTCGGGAATCCTTTATCATAGGTTATCGTAGAAAAGTCCGAGACATGCGCAGATAAGAGTGATACATGCACAGGTTGCATGGCATTTATACTTGATAGCGTTCATCCGCATGCGTACTATAATTGTCAGTCCCTGTAGCCACCGTTTGTGGTCGTAATTCGTGCGGTGATGGCTCATTAATTGCCACCGTGTTCATGTCCGCGTCGGTGCGGGTTTGATAATTGCGCGACAAGTATGCTAGCTGTCGCCCGAGTCGTTGCTGAGCCCGGCCCTTCGCACGTGACTGATTCCCTTGCTCAGGAAACTTCTCAGTACACTATATGGGAACGCCAAATCGTTGTGCTTGTTGATGGACTGAAAACCTGAGAATAATGACTCGAGCAGCTCGCGGCTCACGCGGTTGTCAACTCTCATGAGGATTTCAGCCTCATCAAACTTGAAAATATGGCCGGGTCCCATCGAGTAAGCTGAATCTGGGAGTTTGTGCATTTCTGCCTCACCAACGCTGCATGCTCGGCCATGCGCGTCCGGAGTAATCTCTCTGACGTGGACAAGAACATTGTGGCAATTAATGAGCCATCACTGCATCAGTTAAGACCGCAAGCGGTGGCTACAGGAACTGACAATCATAGGACGCATGCGGATGACCGCGCAATCTGTGCATGTATCACGCTTATCTGCGCATGTCTCAGACTCTTCTACGATTACCTATGATAAGGGATTCCCGATGGAATCCGAAACGTCAGGACAATAAAACTCTTTTTGCAGTGGTCGCTTTTTCTTCTGATTCCCTGGCTGATTAAAAATCCACATTCATTTAGGATACTCTTGGTAGGTTAATTTCTTTTAGTGCATAGGTGCTCACCGGTCGGGTACGGAAATCACTTCCATCCCATTCTGCTTTGAGGCTCACTCTCAAACCCCCCGCCAGCATCTGCTCAACGAATTCTGAGCCGTTCTGTAGACAGGGAAAGCATTACCGACAAAAGTCAGGGATAGTGTTATTGAGAAGAAGAAGAAGAAGAAGAAGACTCGATCGCTGGGACAATATGTTTATTATCCTGACGTTTCGATATCCGTCGCGGATTCGTCATCAGAAACACGAGTAGCTACTCATGTATCTGATGACGAATCCGCGACGGATATCGAAACGTCAGGCGAATAAACATATTGTCCTAGCGTCCGAGTCTTCTTCTTCTTCTCAATTGCTTCCTGGGACACGGATGTTCGCTTGTATTGGCAGATAGTGTTATTGTCATTTTCGGCTTACTAGCCATCACCGGCCGGTTATATCTAATGCCGGGTGTTGCGCCACTTGGGGTTCAAACCCATGACCGAGGGAGGTTGTCTAGGACTTAAGTTATTCGAAGTATTCAGATGGCTATATCGACCGGAAACCAATCTTTGCTTCTACCTAAAATGCCAAGTACTGTACCATAGAAGCAGCGCAGGTTCTAACTAAAACCCCTGACAGGTGGTTCGTGATATTAACAGAAACGCCAGAGTGACCCCCTGAACCCTTCGCGATTCTGTCTTCCCACAACGGTTGAATATTGAGGAGGCACTTTTGGAGCTTTTAGTTAGACGCAGTGTTGTTAGCAGTGGAAACTTAGGCAAAATGGGCATACTACTGTCTGCTCGTTTATGATAACGCCACTAAAGCTGATTGATTTTGGTATGAATATCTAGATCAACCTTCGGAATGAGCATATAAAACTTTGTTCAGAATGACTTGTCTAAGTCCGCCACAATATTTCAGAAACTAAAATGTTGAGCCATTAAGTCTAATATCGGCAGAATTCTTGGGGTTTGTTAAACGGGAAATTGACACTCTATGAAGATTCACTAATCGTTGACGGATCTCACTCGTGCCGCTTTGCGTTGGGGCTCATTCTCTAGCCTCGCTATCAGTCACACAGTGGCTAGCAGTCTGGGCAGCTAGCATTTCCGGCAAGGCAAGGCAGACTGAAATGGCCATTTCGGACTAAGTAGCTGTCGTCAGTCAGCCATACCCAACCCCAGGTGGTGCATCAGCCGAGGCTCAAACTCGCGACCTATCTGGTCAGAAGTTTAACGCCCTACAGTTCTCCCGACGTAGATGGACAAGAAAACGAGCTCGTAACTCAGTTGTTAGAGCATCAGACTTCTGATTATAAAGTCGTGTGTTCAAGTCTCAGGTGGTGCAATCTGGGATTGGGTGTGACTGGCTGACGAGGGCTACTAAGCCAGAAGTGGCAATTTCAGTCCCCTCGTCTTTGCCGAAAATACTATTTATCTATTGGGGAAATTTTGTTTTGCATAGATTCCAATATTCAATCAGCAAAAGCAAATCTAACCTAACTAGTATAAAAATCAAATGTTACCCTTCTTATGGAATATAAAAGGTTACTGCTTTTCAATTTTTTCTAAAATATAAAAGAATTTATCATGTTATGGACTTCTAGGCACTATTGTGAAACGGTTCTAAAGCGCAATAAATATATTTGAAGAATGTGCAATTTCTACCAGGGCTTAGTAGAAATGTTATCTTCTTTCAAGTTTGTGCATGGTAATTACTTCACTTTGCTAGTAAACTTAATTCGGTGCAAAGTATATTAGGCAAGGGTAGTTTAAGTAGTTCAGCTCATATTTCCCTATTCCTCGCAATTTTTCCTACGGAAACGGTGGTAAGAGGGGTTTTGGAGGTGGGAAAATAAGATACAGAGTAATGAAAATTTAAAGAGAAGTTGAAAAATGTCGTTGAATTTGTTTCCCGCGGCTGCTGGGAGCAAGTTGTTACGCATGTAAATTGAAGGTATGCACGGCGCTTCGCGCAGCTGACTATGCTACGGTAAGTGAGACCTCAGGCAAATTGAAGTAGATGACCTCTATCCATCAATCCATTTTTTTCAGGAATTTCAAGAAACATGTATTTTAATAATTGGGTTTTTTCGTAATGCGTTAAAGGAAATCAATACAAATATAAATCAACAGCATTTCTAAATGCAATAAAATAAAAATGCATATGGCAGTTATTACATTATATTCCACTGCTAATCCTAATTTCCCATCCATCAAACCCCTATAATCGCTGTTTCCTTAGGACAAGACGCTGGGACTAGTAGTATATGAGGTGCACTACTTAAACTACTGTTGCCGCATATTATCTAGATAACAAATATCACCCCATAATATGTTTAGACGGTCAGTATCCATTCTCGTGTTTGCTACTGTCATTTTTCACCGTAAGTATTTTTTATGCTCAAAAACTTATGCAAATGTCAATCGACTCTCCATGGGGTTCTAGAAATGTGACGCTAAAAGAGCACAAAAAGCTGCATGGAAAGGCAGACTACAAGTTGTGGTAATGTAAGTTCTTGGCTAGAAAGAAACGACAGTTGCGCTAAGAGGTCAGCCTAACCTTGTCCTTCGTCAATAGGGAAAGCCAGTTTATCCAGTTGCGGAATTTACTTTTTCGATACACAGCCACTTAAATATGAACTGGGCCGTTTGAAGACGTTATAGGAACCAAATAACACTGAGCCAACTTTTAGACGGAAGGACAAAGTCATGATCGAATTTGGAGTTTGTCGGTTTCCGCACATTTGGTCTTACTTTCTTACTTACATTTTTCTTTTGCGAACTTGAATATTTATTTTTTGATTTCAGTAAAGAAACGGTGAGTCTCTTAGCCCAATGATAGAGCGTTGGCTGCGCAAAAGCCTTCTCTGCTGTGTGGGTTCGACGCCCACTGAGGCCGCGAGTTATTTTTAAAATTGGGTCAATCGAAGTTACACATTTGTATAACACTATTTTGTTTTACCGAACCAAGAATTAGGACCGTAAACTTGATGTGTAAACACGAACGTGCGACATGCTTTCGCTTTTCTGTGTCACACCGTATCATTACGACGTCAGAGCCTTTCCTGCTTGAGGCTGATTTTTAGCGCACATGAAAAGTGGCAGCCGAAGGGTCGCCGTCTACGTCGATACGGCCTGTGAACAGCCTTGACCTAAATCCCATTGAAAACCTATTCGCTTTACTGAACAGAAACGAAGACGAGCCAGCGAAATATATTCCAGTGGAGCAGAAGTGGGAGGTTTTTTTTAAACACCGTATAGACTAGCTAAAAAGTGACAATTTCTGTTGCATTTATATCCTCCTGACTTACATCAGATGTAGACGCTAAAGGACAATCAAGACAATAGTAATATTCTGTGTTATATTACATTTCCTCATCTTTTTTCCTTGTACTTTGTCCTCTTAAACTAGTATCAGTTATATAAAGCTTTAAATAATCGACCCATCGTACATTCGTTATTTTTTAGTTGATGGTTTTCGATTAAAAGAGTTAGCTCTCAGCTAATAACTAATACTTCATAAATCAACACATGCCTGTTTTAAGATTGGCTGTTTCCCTTAAACAGTTGCGTGGGGCAAACGGGTGGCGCCTTGTGAGGGTCCTTATGTGAAGTTGGTGGTTCCGCATTAGTTTCAGTCCGCGCTGTAAGATCCGTAAAAGATTGGAGTTAAGGAGCGCAAGACAGGTCGAGCGTACACTGTAGGTCTCACAGAAGGAGGGGCGCAGGGAAAGTTACTGGCGCGAGAACTACTTTACAGCCATAGTAGATTTGCATACCACCTACCACACTCGCTCTTCTCTCACCCCCATCCGGAGTCTGATGTCATTGATGGTGGGTTCGGGCGCGGGTAGCTTGTGCGGCGTGAGCCTGTGCCTAGGTCTGTCATCACAGCCTCTCCATACATGACATTCGTTTGTGGTGCGCAGTCCTTGCCCATTTCTCCCATCTGGCCTACGTGGAAATCCCAACGCGTGACCCATTTTAAGGACAAACTAAGGAGTGCATCCTACGCTGTACATGGCACTGTGTGTTTCTCTTTTCATTCGGGACAGACTATACAAAAAAGATGGTCATAAGTAGTGAATGAAACAACAGACGACACGGGCTGCCCGTTTGGTCAAGTCATGTTCCTCTTCACCGACAGCCATTAACCAAGTTGTACAGCGTATCCTATCGGAATCACCGGCGGCCCACCAGTATTCGTCTCCGTAAGTCTATCTTGCGTCTATTTTCCACTACCGCTAAGTCTACCTCCGTCTTGAGCGCCTTGATAAGTGGGCGTGGGACATCCTATAATTTTTTGTTCAGCGCCTTATATTTGCGAAAATTCCCATTGAAAATTTCAGAAGATAAATTGGCAAAGATACGTTTGTTTTCGATAGATTCTCGCCAGGCTTTTGCATTTATCTGGTTATCGATTCAATAAACTATGTGGGTTGGTAGAAAAAATAGTGCGGTTACCAGAGGAAGTGAGGAGAGGGTCGGGGTCCCTTGACAACAACACTATTTCTGCTACCAACCCCCATAGTTTATTTAGTTAATTACCCTGTAAATATAAAGGAGCGATGAGAATCTATCGAAAACAAACGCATCTTTGCCCATTTATCTTCTGAAACGCCTTTTAGCTTTAAGTTCCGAGGAAAGAAAGGCGCAAACTTTGACTAAAGCCTTTAGGACAAAATAATGTAAACTAGGGCAAACATTTGATCTGAATATTTGAGTTTAAATACATCGAATACTACGGTATAAATGCGTAACATGCATAAGCGGCACCATGCAGCGCCACAATATCGGTGATACACGCGTGTCCGGGCTTTCAGCTAGTAACTAGGCTGTCAGTGTGGTAAATTATTCTATATTTGTAGGCTACGGGCCGTCTGTCGACAGCTTGTGAAGGTGGTGTTGGCATTCCACGGTAGTTAGTGGATTGCAACTCAAATACTCGTGTCATCCTTCGGATCTGGCCCTAAAAGCTTCGTTCTGAAGAAGTTAATTCGAGATCGCGTACTAATTCCCTCGGAAAGTAAACAATGCAAAATGAAAACTGTAGTTTCTGGACTCAAAACTCCTCACTATTCACAAAGCAGTTGCCGTCACCGTCGTCATTTAGGATGGTGATTATTATTATTATGCTGATAACCACGATGATGGTGAGGGCGATGGTAGTAATGGTCATCACGAAGAGGAAGAAGAAGAGTATGTTAACGGTGACATCAAAATCAACAACCACGATATTTTATGAAATACCCATGCTATTTATATTAATAGAAATGCAATAGTAGGTGAAGGTAGGTTACTTAAGCCCCTTGAATTTACAATACATAGCCTGCCCCGATTTAGCTTATTATTTCTTTGTAAATGGAAGGCACCCTCTGTGTTAACTTCTACACTTTATATGACGGCATGCAAAAAGTTGTGGTTTCGTTAGTTAAATCGCTTTATTTAATCGAGAGTTGTTTTTAAGATCAATCAAGCTTGTTGTTATAGATAGGCCTAGAAGAGTAAATTTCGTAGAAAGTTACTTCTTTTTTCTGTTTTTTTTGCACACATTCTGTTGTTTGTCCCTGGTGAGGCTCCACCCTTCAACCTCCTATTACTCTCATTCTCTTTGTATACGATCCTTGTGTTATTGGTGGCTAAAGAGGCTTAGATAACCTATCGCTATTTGATATCATTAATATGAGCAATCACATTATTCCTGCAAGTAGTACTAATTACAGAATAAACATAAGAAACGACAATGGGCTTTAGTTATAACCGATGCAAAGTATTGGTACCTGTTCTGTCTCTTTTAAGTGTTGATTATAAGGCAGATCACGGACCGTCGTTTTTTTAAATGGTACAACTATTTGTAAACACTCATTCAACATATGTTCAAATTACGCCTTTCTGTATTTTGGGCTTTCGCTCCTTGTTATTACTCTTAGGGCATATAACTGACCTTCTGAGCCACTAAATATCCATCCGAATTGCTCTGATACCCGATCTCCAGACTACTGACTTTTTTCCTACTCAGGAATAAGGGTAAATTATTCTCCATGAAAATATTTGAGTACAATGATAACAATTGCAAAGCAACGAACCGGAACGGGAACCTGCGAGACGGATGCATTGGGCTGGACTTTAAAATCCTCGGCACCACATTCGCTGTTAAGGGATATTGTCTTGGTGTTACCTTGTAACGCCATTGAGACGTCCTGGGTATCGGTGTTGTGCACAAGGTACGTCGGCTGTTGTGGTTTCTGCGGCCCTGGTTGCAGCTGTGCGCCCGCTGCGTCGTGCATCGCGCTCCTGCGTTACTGAGCCGCGGCCCAACTGGCCTCAGGCCGTGAGTGGCTGAAGCCGCGGCGTGTGCTGCTGCCCTATCGATCCGACTGCTCGCGCGTTTGCGCAGCACAGCGGTGCTTGCACGGTCCAGCCTCGTTCAAACACCACCCCCCCTTCATCCAGCGCAGAGGCGACTATCGACCGGCTGGTAATTACGGCGCGTGGCCACCTGCGCTTAGCCTACGCGTGTTGGCCTTTCCCAAGCGCTCAGTCAGACGGGCATTTCGATTTTACCGCCTGCGATGCATCGCAGCCTCAAGGTGACACGTGGCCACTTTCGGACTGACTGGCGGTGGCTCTACGGCGTCGGTCAAAATGTTTTCCACATGTAGGCCGAAAGGCGACTGAAATTGACATCCATTTTAAGCCACTCATGGCCGAATTGCGTAAACTGTGTTTTTCCCAATGACATGCGCCAATTCAGTAAAACCCCCAAAACGAATAAATATTAGTGGGCGAGATATTTTGCCCCAACTCCTGCTTTTCTGTCTGTTTAAAGACTAAAAATCCGTATTTTCAGCTAAGGTTGCATGCGTTCTAGCACATGCAGGCAGGGTGGCTGTACATCTGTGGCTTTTGTGCCTCAGTTATCTACGTTTTCTGTGTCTTAATCGGTAAAATTTGTCATCAAATTAGCGCAGCCGATACCCCTAACAAAGTCTACTTAGTTAGCAAAGGTTTACAGTAATAACTATAGCAACATGAGAAACTAAAGTACTGCTCAAGGTTAGTTGAGTGTCGCAAGAGAAAATCTATTTAAGTGGCAAATTCCACACAGTGCCTTTCGTGTCAGTTATATTTCGGGGTGTAAAATGTAGATGGACGAAATGGCATTTTGGGAAGTGCTCTTTAAAGGCGCGTTGTCCAGCAGATCGTGGATTGACCTGCAGAAGCAGTGGATGCATATTTGCATGTCGGTAACTGAAAAATGCACTGAAACGATAGTGACGCAGTCTGTTTAGCAAGCATTTTAAATGGTAAACTAAACAGAACCAATTTTCTGGGCGGAAGCATAACGGTACAATGGAATTGTGGACCAGTGCTTTGGTGGTGTGAGACAGCCACTGGAGCTGTTTTTTCAAAATGAAAATATTATATGAATAGAAGATGGGGGACAAATGCTGGTCATTACTCCGTGTATTACGCCTCCATCGTAACCCCAACTGGACGGTCTCCCCTGTTATGTCACACACTGGGCGAGGGGATCATTATAGTCTCGGCACTTCGCGTCACCTTTTCCCGGCACGCATCAAAACCCAGAATGATGACTGTATTCCCTGTGACCAAGCCCTCGCATATTCAATTTTATGAAAGAAGGCTAGGAATCTTTGCTATGGAAATGGAAATTTTTTCTACTGATCATTCGGAAAAAATCAAATGGAGCACAAAAACACAGCCCTGCAGGCAGCAGCATCTCTGCTCCCGCGGCACTTTAGAAATTCCAGTGAGACCCACTGCCAGGGCTACGATCCTCCAAACGACTGCTGGAGTAACAAACGGCCAATTAGTGTGGTATGAGTAACACAACTATTTTATAGACAGAACGATCTGACAGGAAAAGCCAAGGGAGACTGGAATGGTGACTTCTGGTTTATTAGCCGTCATTAGCCAGCCAGCTGGCCATGCACAACCCCAGGTTTTGTGGTACCTGAGACAAGAGCCCGTGACCTGCTGGCTCGAAGAACAGTGCCTTAACTACTTAGCGCTAATATACCCCCATCCCAACCGACATGACAACGAGATCGTGGCGGTTGATGAGCCATAAGTAAGGATAATGCCTATTGTCGGATAAAGTCCTTAGTCTCCTCTGTCGCTTTCGTCTGATTAGTGGCCTACTCCACAGCTGCAATCTTTAAAGCAGGTTTAGCATCAGCCGTGCTTAATGAGGATTCGTGGTGTCAAACCTGTATTTGCTCCTTCGTCAGTTCCTTCGACGACAGGTTGTGTATCAGTTTGACGTTTCTGAATGAGGTTGGATTATGCAGCTTGCGAATTTTGTCCTCGAGTACTGTTTCGCATATCACTTGCTTTTCGTGGGCTCGTTCAGCCAATCTCTGCTGAAGCAGTTATTTGCTGTCTTCATCCATGAACATACAGCATCTGGTCTTCTCTTGGTCAATTATCTGGCGCTGTTTGCGTAGCAGCTCCATGTTCACCGGGGGTTGCGAGAGGTGAAAATCGTGTAAGCCATGAGGTGTGTTAGTTCGACCATCGCAAGCGAAGATGTCCACCATTTGTCCGAGAGCAGGGACGGTGACTGTGGTCAGGTATAGTGATAGTAGGCGCGCCATTACCTACCCACTCCCAACCCTCTCAACTGCATTTAAACGGCGACAAGACAAAGTCGAGAGAGAGGGCGTAGGCCGCAGCCGTAAACACCGCCTAAACTTAGTATATAGTGACAGTAGACTTTGCGCCGGTACTACTGCACTGTCTACCCTCACTCACCTATAGTAGGTGTCTAGCCTGATTCTAAGAAGCCATGGCTCGTTCTGCTAACAACCACTACTGCTATTTCTAATGTTACTATCAGGGTGCAGCTGAGTAATATATTCACTGGTACTATTTCAGTCTGTATTGTAAATCAGAATTGACGCTGGTTAAAGTCACCACAGGGTTAATATCCTCTCAATTTCAACAAGAAGTGTAGTAGTACCGGTGCTAGCACTGATGCTACCCTTTGTCAGCGTTGGCGCTGACTGAGCCTTCGCTGGGGCTTATATATCCTTGATCTTAACAAGGAAGGTGAATCTGGGTTTGACTATTTCGGTTGAGTACATGTTTGGGGGCCTGAGCAAAGCTGTGCTTGCCTTGGCTTCTGCACTCTCAGTTTGATCCCTCGAGCTGTACGGACTAAGATGCTGCTGCTATAGGTGCGTGTTTATGAAAGGAGTGCTAATTCTAGCAACCATTCTTACTGAGGCTAGTAGATGGCATTCTTTAAGTACTGCCTGTGTATCCTCTTTTAAGGACGCGCACCCAGTATGCACTTTCCTATCTGTGTGAGGTAAAAGTGATTAGCAATCAGATAATAATAGATCTGGGGGTCCTGAGCAAAGCTGTATATGCCTTGGTTTCCGCACTTCCAACTTTAGTCATCGAGCAGTATGGACTAAGGTGCTGCTGCTATAGGTAAGTGCCTATGCCAGGAGAACTAGAAACAGCACGGGGTTCATATTCCCTCAATCTCAACAGGAAGTGTAGTAGTACTGACGTTAGCACCGAAGCCGCCATTTGTCAGCGGTGATGCGGACTAAGGAGCCGTGAGGTACTTGAGTCATGGCTCACTGGGCCCCAGTCCTTAAACAACTGCAACAACCTGTCCAATCCATATTCGGTGCTGCTGCTCAGTTTGCTCAAAACAATTCGCCGCTTGGAGAACGCACAGGCCAGTGAATCGTCTAAGGTCAGCACCATTGAGCCAGGTAGCCGAGCAATCATCACGCCCAATGCCACCATGGACAATGGAAATTCAGCCATTCACGGTCCGCACGCCGGCCATCAAGCAATTAGCGCACAAGTGGGCAATTATCCTTGGTAGGGGAGCCATTACTTGTCATAAGTGTGCAGTATCATAGTGCCTGTATCCAATGAATACTGCAAATTCCTGTATATGAACTACCTGCTTCTGTTAGTGTCTCTGATGATGGACCCACGACGGATTTCGAAATGTCAGGCGAAAAAATACTTGGTCAAGCGACCACATCTCTTTCTACTTACTTACCTCCTGGGACTTGCACCTTCGATTGTATTGTCAATTGTAAATATGCTGATTTGACGGCAAGATAGATTTTCCAATGTCCGTCCCATTCTTGTATTTTCCTGCTCCCTTGCATCAGTCGACTGCTCGAATCTGCCATTTAACTGGTGGGTGGGTGTGTCCCCTAAACGGGCTGCATGTTATATGCGTTGGAGCAACACAGGAGCCAGATCGCGGTATAAAGGGCATTGTTTGGGAAGCAAAATGCCGAAACCGTGGAGGGGGAGGGCGTTGGTGGCACGCGTATGTAGTGACCTTGTACTTCTTAGCCATGCTTTCCGCGGACGCCGCGGGGACAGGTCATGTCTGGCATGACCACCACGCATGCGCAAGACACGATAGTCAAAAGCTCCGTTCAAGGTCACTCCCTGTGTGGCCTCACTGGCCAACCACTTCTCAACGTCAGGAGCTTACTGCAGGGGAGTTGTTTACGCTCAGTGACTCCCAGAACTGACGATCTGCTGTTCGGTTGTACTTGTCCGGACCCGGTGATCTTCCTTTCGGACTGCACCTCTTGACTCCGGCCCATTCATGGCTGGACTGCACTTGTCTGGGAGTCCTTACCCATTACTCCTATTCTACTCCTTCTAACTTTATTAACTCATTCGCAAGACTCTGGCCTTCCACGCCTTATCATACTCACTAGCTTATATACATGTTGGAATACGGTCTAGCGCCTATTATCTGGCCAGACCACATCCCACAAGCCTTCATAACCCAGTGTGAATATCTTCCGATCTAAACCGGCAACAGAACGAGCCCATGGCTCTGTGGTTAGAAAGTTATGCTTTTGATCAATAGGTCGCGAGTTCGAGCCTCGGGTGGGGTACAACTTGGAGCTGGGCATTACTGATTGATGACGGCTAATGAGCCAGAAATAGCCAATCCAGTGTCCATTGTCTTTGCGGGTACTGCTATTTGCCTAGACTACTAGCCACTATGCGACCGTTGGCAGAGCTCGGGAATGCGCTCCATGGCAGAGCAAGACGAGGTATCTCCGTTAGCGATCGGTGAACTTTAATCAACAACTGTCACCTACAGTAGATTCACTATCTCATGCAATGGCACCCGGAATTCTGAAATTAGTTTTCGATTAGAACATATTAATTAGGGATGGTTGTAATAGAGACAATCGTACAGCCTAATATCAAAATATTTTAGACACTTCAGGATGCCCGCTTTCTAACGAGCTTCTTTCTGACCGCCAAGACAGAGCATGTAATATAAAAAGTAACTACTCAAGTAGCATGTCTTTTTGTCATTAATTTCGACTGCCTTTATACATTCAAATATATTTTTTGGAAAATATGCATGAAAAAAATATTTCTTGCACTCCTTTAGTAGCAAATTACGCCTTCTTTACATTTTATACTTAAAGGAAGGGTATCTTTCGGTTTTAAAAAAAGTCTCTAAATGGCCAAAAAAAATTGAAACCTAGTGACCACTAGACTGGAATTCAAGGTTTACAAACTGCGCACTGTGTACATCCTTTTTGAGGAGAAGTACAACCATCCGCAATTAATATGTTCTAATCGAAAACTCATTTCAGAATTCTGGGTGACATTGCATGAGATAGTGAATCTATTGTACTTTTATCTTTCTCCTAACTCTTCCTGCAAACTTAACCTAAAACTAACACATAGCCCTAATCACAAATATAATCCTAATTTACCTAGAAGTTTGCGTTAATCCATTTGATGCTTTTTTGTCCCCGTGTTCTGCCGGAGAATTTTCTGTTGGGCGCGAGTACCCGGGACCAAGATAAAATTTCTTTTTCGAGGCACTGTCTTTCTTAACCTCTTCAGTGTATGGTTAGATCTTTACTTGTTTCTCTAGAGTAGGTTATGATATTGGCCCAAAGACAAGATGTGTACCCAAACGGACTGGAAAAGGACATCCCGCTTGGTTCAATCAAGGTGTGATAGAGTCTATTGGCAGCGCAGTCGTGGATTGTCTGGGTGTCAGCCCCTGCCGAGTAGACGCTGGACAAGTTTTTCGGGTAAACTACATGTAACCGGTCAAACCCTCTAACTTGTCACACCCTCAGGCACCTGCGATGGCAGAAGCCGCTACCATATATGGTTAGCCTACCCAACCTTGTACTAGCAAAAGGAGTTCAGGTACTACGCTTGCCCAAACCGTGGCCTCCTTTATGCCCTCCCGCATGCAACTGGTGCCACCTCTTCTGACCTCAGACAGTCCTAGTCTAGACATTTCTAGACGCCTTGCAATGCCCTTCTCTCATCACCCTGTCTGCTTCTCACCCATTCACCGTGGATCCGCTGTTTCATAGAACATCAACCGACATTCTGAAATGCATTTTCGATTCCAAAAAAATTACTTAAGTAAGTTTTGGGGTCAACAAAATGGCCCGAGCCTAACAGATGTTCAGCACTTCATTAAATTATCTACAACACTCTGGCCTTCCACGCCTTATCATACTCACAAGCTTATATACATGTTGGAATACGGTCTATCATCTACTATCTGGCTGGACTCCATCGTATCCCACATTGTTGACCTCGACGCTTCCATACACCACACGTAGATGAAGGCTCAGGCACTAGCCACCCGTGGTTTTGATGGCACTCCCACTCCAAGGGATCTGTGTCAGGCATGACGGCGGTGCCGGCCCGGTCCCGCCTCCGGTTCTCTGGACTCTGTCTTGACACCGGGCACAGACGGGTGGGAGAAAATAGAGTGCAGACGCTGCATCGCAAGACTACAGTATGGCGAGTGCTGCAAGAAACATTCCGCAATTTCAAAAAGACCGGTAATCACTCACAAACCAAAATTGAGCAGGGTTACAACACTGTTTATCAAGCAGTCAAATTTCAATTCTTTTCAGTCACGATAGGATGCCAACTCTCTGATGAGCTTCTTTCTGATCGCTGCGAAAAAGTTGATTTTGTAAAAAATGCCTAGTTAAATAGTATGCATATTTATCATTGATTTTGACTGCCTTTATAAGTCAAAATATATTTTTGGGAAAGCATGCAGGAAAAAATCCTCTCTTGTACTTATTTGATAGCAAATTACGCCATCTTTAAATTTTATTCCTAAAGGAAGGGTTTCCTTCGGCTTTAAAAAAAGTATCTAAATTGCCGAATGCTTTTGAAACATACCGACTGCTAGAACTGAATTCAAGTTTTACAAACTGAATGCTGTGCTCATCCTGTTGAAGGAAAAGTACGTTCTTGCCTACAGTTTGAGGACGTGGTCACATAGCTCTCATACAAATTCGCAATAGACGTGGATCATGGTGTATATATCAGGAGCAGCATTAATAAATTGACGGATATGATGTATCGTGAATTAACACTGCAAATTCACAAAAAAAACTCAAAATTAGAAATTTTTTAAACCGAAGGAAACACTTTCTTTAACAATAAAATTTAAAGAAGGCGTAAGTTGCTATCAAATAAGTACCAGAGAGGATTTTTCATACATGCCTTCAATAAAATATATTTTGATTTATAAAGGCAGTCAAAATCAATGATAAATACGCATACTATTTAACAAGCGCAACTCGAATAACTCCTGCCGTAACCTGATCTGGCCCTTGTGTTGGCCCAGCGCACCTACCACGCGGCTCGTTTAGGGGGCACAACAAAAACATCCCTCCCCGCTGACAGCCCGATGAGACTGCGCTTGCAAAAAGCGCACACCAACAGAACGTGATTCTGTAAGGGCAGAAGGCCCTCACCACTCAGCATGCCTCGTGAAAATTCATATGGGAATGGATGACGGTGTGTTGACGAAATACTCCTAGCGCCTAAGAGACGGAACTTCCCGTCAGAAGGGCAGTATTCCACGTTCGGAGGAATAACAATCATCTGTAAGTACAATTTGGTGTCCAAAAACTGTTTACCGTAAGAAACAGCTGTATCATCTCTTTCTCTCTCGATAATGAAGTTTAGGGATTGATAATGAATCAGAAAACCTGGAGTCTCCTTTACTCAGGGCTCTACTGATGCATTGATCCAAGACAGCCGCACCGCTCGCTGCCGGTCTCCGTGCTTTTCTCTGCAAACAGCTGCTTCACACAGCTGCGAGGGGTCCGGCTCATCAGTGGGTCCCCCAGCTTTCCCTGTTTTCTTTCTAGTTGATATACTGGTTTTGAAAGTTCAGCTTTTTAATCTGCTGAGAAAGTAATTTCTGTCCGCGGTATACATCAGTATATTTAAGGTCTGTAGGCGCAGACCGAAATGGTAAGTGTACAATTTGGGCTGAAATTCGCCAACCATTGCAAAATATGAACTTGCTGCCAACATACAGACTTTAGAAGAAGAAGAAAAAAAGAAGAAGAGGAAGAAGAAGAAGACGAAGAAGAAGAAGAAGAAGAAGAAGAAGAAGAAGAGGAAGAAGAAGAAGAAGAAGAAGAAGAAGAAGCAATCACTGGAACAAGAGGTTTATTGTCCTGGCGTTTCGCATTCCATCGGGAACCCTTAATCGTAGGTAATAGTAGAACAGTCAGAGACATGCACAGATAAGGGTGATGCATGTACGATTGCACGGTATTGATAGTTTGCAACGGTCACTCGCATGCATACGTTAATTGTCAATTGGCAATTAATGAGCCATCATCGCACCAATTATGACCTCAAGCGGTGGCTAAAGGAACTGACAATGATAGTACGCATGCGGGTGACCGCTACGAACTATAAATACTGTGCAATCTGTGCATGTATTAAACTGTTCTACTATTACCTATGATTAAGGATTCCCGAGGGAATCCGAAACGTCAGGACAATAAACCTCTTGTTCCAGTGATCGCTTCTCCTGCTTCTTCTTCTTCTGAACTGCTTCCTGGAACTCGCATATTCAATCCTATTGGCAGACAGACTTTATTAGTATAAATTGATGTCGTAACTTACCATACAAACAGCCTAGATACTGGCTAAAAGGCCCAGACACGTGTTTCGCCGGTATTCTGTCGCTGCTTGACACAGCTGCGAGGGGTCCGGCTCATCGGTGCGTCCTGCAGCTTTCCCTGTCAGCTTTCTGGTTGATATACCGGTCATTTTTGATCATATTCCACAGCCAGAACATACTCATTTTAGGCTTAACACGTCTTAGGGTTGGATTTCGTGCACGGGACACGTTCTCTAAGGATGCCTGAAAGGCGGACAAAACTGTCTAGTGAAGAAATTGATCATGATCTGAAGCGTACCACTTTCTCTTTGATATTTGCACAAAATACGGGTTACTTGTATGCTTCCCATAAACCGGACCCGGAAATAGGATCGCCTCAAGGTGGCTCGACGCATGAGTTCATGAAGGATAAATGTTCCTGTGGCCCACCCCTAGCCTTAACATTAATATAAAACCATATCCTTAATCTTACACTTTGCCCTGCCCTAAACTTCAATACTGTAGTTAAAAGTTACCATTATCCCAAACCATTGTGGCCGACAGCCAACATCGCTATGTCCGGCGTTCTTGTTCAAGGCCAACTGCCTCAAGGTCATGCAACTGTGCAGGGAGCGGGTTCAGATTCGCTAACGTGCAGAAACTCGGACACAAGCTCGTGGCCCGATTGCCGCGGCCGCTCAAGTGCCAGCCCTCGGCGGATGTAGCATGTGACATGAAAACCCTCGTGTATTGCTACGCACACCAAGTGAAGAACACCTGTGCAATCTTACTAAAGGAAATGTCATCACTGTCTCACTCTTTCTCAGGCATGGCTGAACGCAATCAACGTCCGCTCTTGCCACGCCGGTGGCCACTGCTGCTTCAGATATCGACTGAGAGTTCTGTGCACACTAAATTCTTCTCACAACTGCCCTCTGTCTTCTCCAACAGCCCGGAATTTGGCCTGCCGATTGTAGGGCTTTAGTTGCGTCCACTGGTTAGACGCTAGACCTTAAACCTAATCCTCATTCTTCTGGAATTTGGTGCAGAACCAACTTTATTACGAGCGGTTCCTGATTTCATGTCGCATTTAAGAGGGTGGAAGGGCGTATGAACTACTACCCGGACGGTCTTACGACGAGGGCAGCATGGAAATCGATCAGTTCTTCCCCTAAGAATTACGTTAGTAGAGTAAGCCTGACTGGCGAGAGCGACGATAAATCGCCCCCCCCCCCTGCCCTCCGCCCACCCAGCCATGCCGGCATTTTCGGCGTA
>JAYGXS010000005.1:9991792-10022140 GCA_036362985.1 Ligula intestinalis
ACTAGCAGCAGTAATAATAGTAGTGGTGCAAGAGACATCTTACATAAGGCAGTAAGGCGAAAATAAGAGGAAGGTTCGGCATACCTGAGGGGCACTTACCTGGGGTTCCCGACAAACTTAACGACGCATTCGTGTGGTGAGGTGGTTTGTGAGTAAGGTGGTGGGGGTGTGCGAGGTGCCGGATGTGTCGACATCACGGTCAATGCCGCTTTTGTGAATGCGCATGTGACCTAGTAGGCCTATGCGATGAGCGAATGATCGGGAGCAGTGTGGGCAGTGAAGGCGGCGGTCTTGTCTGTTTTTTGGTGCTCCAGGCACTAGCTCACCCGTCTCTGTACGATGGATTCGCAAGTGACCAACTAGGCCGATGCGTGAGGTGAATTTGCGATTGCAGTGAGGGCATATCAGGCCCTCAGAACTGGTGGAGGGATCAGGTGTGGGGATGCGAGTTGTGGCGGGCGGTGATGTGTCAGAAAGGGTGGAGGAAGTTGCGGGTGGGTTGGATTCGGTGGATGAGGGCAACGAGGCATCTCTTGCGTCGATTATTGCCGTCGAGGTGGAGGGTAGAGTAGGGTCTGGGGGAGTGTTTTGTGCAGTAGACGTGGATGCTGTCGGAGGAGGGTTGCACGGCTTCCGGAGGTGACTGACCAAGCCAATACGTGCACGGAAGGTGCGTTGACAACGCGAACACGTTGGAAGGGCTTGGGTGGTGGCAGCGTGCGTCCGGGGATTGTGAGACTTGCATGCCGTCCGTTTTGCCTTGGCGGCGGCGATCCGACTAGCTTCGTAGATTGCGGCGCCCGTTTTTACCGCTCTTCGCCGCACAGATCGGTCCTGTGCTAGCTCCTCCCAGTTCAGCGTGTTGATTTGGAGACGCTGCAGGGAATTCTTCAGGGTATCCTTGTAACGTCTCTTCTGTCCTCCTCTGTGACGAGTGCCGACGGCGACATCGCCATAGAACAGTCGCTTGGGTAGCTGTTCATCGTTCATACGTACCTCGTGACCACTCCAGCGCAGTTGTATCTACCTGAGCATAGCCTGGATGCTGAGAACTCCCGTTCTCTCCAGGATTTCTGTGTCCGGAATCCTCTTCTGCCACTTCACCTTCAATATGCGGCGTAGGCAGCTGATGTGAAAGTGGTTCAGTTTCCGCGCTTGGCTAGCATAGACAGTCCAAGTCTTCGCTCCGTACAAGAGTGTTGACAGCACAACAACCTTGCACATCTTCAAGTTCGTTGACAATTGAAAACCATGACGATTCCATACGGAGGCTTGGAGCCGACCGAAGGCTTGGCTAGCTTTGGAGATTCTGCGGGCAACCTTGTCGTCTATTTTAGTGTTGCGGGAAAGTGTTCTGCCGAGGTAAGTGAAGTTGTCCACGTTCTGTGGTTCGGTTCCGTTGACGTTGATGCGTGCGGGGTTGCAGTCAACATCTGGCGGCGGTTGATGCATAACCACCGTCTTGTCCGTGTTGATGGTGAGGCCAAAGTTGGCGCAACCTGCTGCAAAGAGGTCCATGCTCCTTTGCATCTCGGCTTCGGTGGTGGTGTTGAGAGCGCAGTCGTCCGCAAACAGCAGATCATGAACTGTGGTTGTGGAGACACGCGTGGTGGCCTGCATCCGACGAATGTTGAGGAGGTTTCCATCCATTCGGTAATTGATGGGGATTCCGGGACGCTCATCACGGTAGGCGTCCATCAGCATGGCAGAGAACATGAGACTGAAGAGGGTGGGTGCGAGGACACAGCCCTGCTTCACTCCATTGGTCACTGCGAAGGCCTCAGACAGCGTTCAGTAGTCCGTGACGCGCGCCATCATCTCATCATGGAGTTGTCGAACCATGTGGGTGAAGTGTTCCGGACAGCAAAACTTCTGCATAACCTTCCAAAGTTCGGGCCGGTTCACCGTGTCGAACGCTTTTGTCAGATCTACAAACGTAGTGTAGAGGTGGGCGCGCATCTCTTGACATTTCTCCTGCAGCTGACGCGTGGCAAATATCATGTCAGTGGTACCGCGGTGACGTCGGAAACCACACTGACTTTCAGGCAGGAGCCCTTGTTCGAGATGGCTATTCAGACGATTGAGGAGAATGCGTGCGAAGATTTTACCGGCTATATTCAACAGCGAGATTGTGGCGTCTTTGAACTCCTGAGGAACTTGTCCCTGTCACCACATCTCTTGGAACAGGGTGGTGATGTGAGTTATGAGTTGGTGACCACCATATTTATAGATCTCCGCTGGGATCCCGTCGGACCCGGGTGCCTTCCCGCTGGACAGCTGCTGCACAGCCTTGATGGTCTCCTCAGGGGTGGGTGGGAGGTCGAGGTCAGCATTAATTTCCGTTTGCGGCAACCGGTCAATGGCAGCCTCAGAGGAGGTAGAGGGCCGGTTGAGTACACTTTGGAAGTGCTCGGCCCAGCGGCTCAGAAGTTGGGTCTCCTCAGTGATGAGGGTGGTACCGCTGTTCTTACGCCAGCTTAACTCAAAGGTGCAACTTTTTCTGCTTCGGTCAAAGGGGGAGTACGTGGTGGCTGTGCACGGCCTTCGGCCCACAGTAATCCGAAGACCGGCAGAGCCAGCTGGCAGCAACCGGCTAATCAACGCAGGGGTTTCAACTAACTATGCTGCCTTGTCGTGCTGTATCTTGAACTACCAATAACAAGTATGGGGTATAGCCTTATCCTCACTGATACTCCCTACCAAACCTAACCTGCACCAGCTCTCAAGCAACCTTAGTCCTGCAAAATGTGATCCCTTTCCTATGCAGCACTGCTAGTCCTTCTGTTAATAGCAAAACAAACACTATTAGCCAGCACCACAGTCACTGCAGTCGCGTTAGGCTGTCCCCGACAACCCCGATGAAAGGTAAGCTGGGTTCTTGTTCCTGTTCTACCTGTTTCTGTTCTCTCTCTCTCTCTCTCTTCTCACTTGTTCGTTTGGCTCTGCTCTCACTTTTATTCCCCCCTCCTTCTCTGCTTATCTTTGTTATCGCTCTCAATTTTCATCTCGTTCCTTGCACTTTTCTCTCTCTCCCCCTCCTTTTTCCTTTTCTCTCCTTTCTTCGTCTGCCCATCCATATTGCGAAGTTCACCAGCTGTCTCTCTCTCTCTCCTTTCAGCCCTGCCCATGGATGCCAACCGACAACGGTAGATAGTGTCCTTCAGTCGTTAACTGACTTATTACCCCTCTCAGGAGGGTGTTGGCCCAGGCTTCATGCAGGGCTACTCTCACCCTTCAGAGATTTAATGGCCCGTATGCACATGCAACGCCAGTCCTCAGCCAACCACGGTCCCTGTGGCCTTGAAGGCACTGGCACTTTCTCTCACTTCTGATTCCCTGTTGGTGATTGCGTTCACACTCCAACTGGTTTTCAGACCCCACCTCAGGTTTTCGGAAAGCTAGGCGGTCACCAGGCGGTGGGGGAGAGAGTGAGGTCGACCTCGGCGCGTTTCTCTCCTCACTATAATAAATCTTAATGCGCTTGAATCTATCACGGTGTGCTAAAAGCCGTGGATTAGAGGGTTCGCCAACTGACGGGAAAACTCGGGCCCCCTACGTTGCTGCTCCTCCTGTACGCGAGTGTCTGTGTGTGCGTATGGGAGGAGAGGGAGGACTGAGAGTCAGGCTGCAATGGCTCCCTCTTAATGTGGCCTTTATGGCGCTCCCGCGCAGTCGGGAGCATACCTAGCGAGATGGCTGTGTCAAGTGTGCGCGTGCTGAGTGTTTATCGTGCCAGCCATCTACACCCTCCCTCATCCCCGGTCTTATTAACTTTTTCTTTACACCGGATACGGAGGAAGGAGTCGCGAGCGAGTGGGTATATTCTGCGCGAGTCTGCCTAAACTCCTGTTTTCTCTCGTGCCAGTTCTCTGCGTTGCTCCCGCTTGCTGTCGCTTTCTTTTTGCTTGCCAAGCTTGCCTCTGTGTATGTTGCTGCTTGTTGGAGCGCGTGGTGCCCATTGTCGAAATCGACGGGGGAACTGTCGGAAGGGCGTAGATTTAACCCTTACCTTTGATAACGCTAAACCCTTCCTGAAATCCGTGTCAAATGTGCCCTGTAATTACCTTGTCGCCTAGCCTTAATTTGCACCTTGTTACTCAATACTTTCCCCATTCGGTAGTACTACCATTAATTTATTATATTCGCTGTTTCAGCGTCCAACTCCCTGAGGTGACAAATCGCCTAGACAATACGACTTCAGGTGAGACGACTCAAGGAGGCATGCTGGCCTCGTGCGCTGCCTTCCCGCGTCAGCGTGAAAGCCAAAAGGAGAGGGCGAAAGGGGGTGAGAGGGCATGGTTCAGGCTGTTGCGTTGTTGCCGTGGCAACCAGTGGTCTGTCCTCGCATCGCGTCGCAGCTGGGCGCGCGCAGGCGAGCGTGCAAACTTTGTCGCACACGTGTCCCCTATCGTGACGACGCGAAGACAGCACAATGACGTCAATTTATCTGGGAGAAATGTATGCGGGGAGGGGAGGGGAGGTATTTGACGGTTTTGGGTAGATTTCTAGGTCACAAGGAGCCAGATCTCTGAGCTAGTCGAGTCGACCTTCGTTAATGTAGGGTTTTCTCAACCCCCTGAGCTAGGAATAGCATACCGACTCTAAATTCCTCATTATCAAAACGCCTTAGGAATCGAAGCACGGTAGTGCTGAACTTCCCACCCTTTTAATCAAACTCACTAGCCAGACTACAGGGCACAGCTTGTCGACGAAAAAGTGTCCTCGCTCAACGAGTCTCCGGGGCCTAACAGTTAAACCCACCCATGAATTTAGCTCGGCGAAATTATCGAGGGACTTAGTCTTGTCGGCTGATGTGAGCTGAATGCTGGCGCTGCATGTTGTTCAGTCAACTTTGCGGAGACACGACCGATGTTTTTACACTCCGTTGACTATATATCGACTAGGTAGATAATGTCTTCGTAAATGTTTATCTAGCAGGACTTTCACGCTCACTTAGACAAGAGCATGATTCGGGTAGGGTGCAAAACCTGGGCCATTCAGAGCTTAGTTGGGAATGCGCAGTTCAGACGTGTGCGTGTGTACGCGTGCCTTAAAATGCGGAGACATTGCTTGGGATTGGTTCTGCTAGCACCAATCTCGCAGACAGTTTGAAGAGCAATAAATAATAACGTTGGAATAGGGTTGGATAGTTTTGGATTAGCCGGATGTGCCGAGGTCCGGAAGATTCACTTCACATAGGGCTGTGGTTATACATCGGTCTAACTCTCAGCTAAATCTACCGTAAAAGGGTGTTTTTTTACAATTGGCTCTACCTGTCTTTTTTATCGGTCTGCTCAAAGCCGCACAACTCTGGGGATTCCTAGCTGAGAATTTTGCACAAAGACCGTGTTTCCCAGTTGGGGAGATTCGGTCCTCCAAGCGGTTTTTCTAAAAGGACTTGCATGCACATGCGTGAGAGTTTGGAATTATCACAGGAACGCACGCTTTGTGTTGCGGAGGCGGTATTCCCAACGCAATCACGGCCGTCGGTGAAAAAAAGCAGGCCAACTGGGTTATACACGCAGTCAAGCCGCCCACGTTGGATCATGATTGCATGCAAGCCGCCCACGCAATGTTTCGAGCAGACGTGACGACCGCCTACACAGCGTGGGAAGTGGCCGCAGTCTAGAAGTTTCCAGAACGCCCGCTCGCACACTATAAGCTAGGAATATTCTAGAACGACCGAACTCATGTAAATACGCGAAAGTGGACAGGCTAAAAAAGAACCGCAAACCGGCTGTCTATGTGTGCTGTTACATAAAGGCATTGCCATCAGAACCACTCTATTGCCTTCTTCTGCCTACTAGTCGGGTTAGACCAATTGGGCTATAACACTTCGAATGCATATAATTACAGCGGACTAGTTCGACCCTTTTATCTGCATTCGATTTTTAAAAAAATGATTCCAGGAAACGACTGACTTGGCAAGAGGCGCAGTCGGAAAAGTTATCCAACCTTAAAGTCCCATCTGCTCCCTAAATGTGATTACTTAAACACTTTCTTCCATTCGTGAAAGCAGTATTGTTGCTGTAAGGGTATGTGTAGGATTGGCAGGAAGCGAACTGATGTTGTTTCACTGGTATTCTGCCGCTGCTTGACATAAATGTGAGGATTCAGGCTCCTCAGTATGCCTCCTAGCGTTTCTGTTTGCTTCCTGTTTGATATACCAGTTTTAAAAGTTCAGCTTTTTAATTTTTTTAAAATTAATTTCTATTCTCGGTATACATCAGTATATTTAAGGTCATAGGCATAGACCGAAACTTGATACTTATATTTAGGCCTATATTTAGGCTTATATTTAGGCCGAACTCCGCCAGCCACTGCGTAATACACAAATGCTGCCAAGATTAGGCAGTAGTAGTACATACTGATGCTGTAACTTTCTATACTAAGAGCCTAGCTATTGCCTAAAAGGCCCAGACAAGTGTTTCGCCGGTGTTCCGCCGCTGTTTTACACAATTGCTGGGGATCAAACTCATCAGTGGGTCCCTCGCCTTTCCCTATTTGCCTTCTGTTTGAGATACAGGTTTTGAAAGTTCAGTTTTTTAGTCTCCTTAGAAGTTAATTTCTGTTCTTGGTATACATCTGTGTATTTAAGGTGAATTTACGTATTTGCAAAGGGTCACTCATAATAAAACTGACAACCTATAGTCAGCGACTAAGCTCATGAATTGTTAACCGAGTTTCCGAAAGGTGTTCTCGATTAGGCACTAGGTGGGGGCTGACCACCTTGCAATATAATCTCGTAATATTTCAAACACGCCAGTATGTCGGCTTTTTGATTCATTCCTTTTCTGAGTGCCTACAAAGACCACACTCGGTAAAAAGTGTGACCACTTACCTAATATACCTTTTTTTCCCATTGGTCTCCTATGTTTTTATAATTCCAAATACATTTATGGAAAGCAGACCCAATACTGTCGTTTCCTGCACTCATTTGAGAGAAAATCGCGTAACTGTTAGAGTAGCTACTCAAAGAAAGGTTATGCTTAGGGCTGAAGAAGTTATCCAACATTTCCAATTAATTCTGAGCCATTGCTTTTGCGTTTAGTGATTTCAGTCTACCAGCCGTGTAAGGAAATGCATACATTCCCCTATGTTATCATCATTTAATAATCATAAAATGTTACAATGCATATGGGGTATGTTATATACCTTCTAAAGACCATTACTAAGAGGACAGATACGGTGTTGTTCGAAAGGACGTTGTACGACAACTGCAAATTTTTGAACTTTGCAAAACCGAAAGATACGCTTTCTTGGAGTATAAAATTTGAAGAAAACAAGACTGGTTATCAAATACGAACAAGAAAGGATATAAATTTATTTGATTTTTATAAACGTACCCGAAAGCAATCGAAAAAAGGCATATTACTTAAGTAGCCATTGCAGATGGAGTACATGCATTATGATGTGTTCAAAATAGCACTAAGGTACGCCGCATGATTAACGATCTTACAACTCTTACAACCTTATTACTCGAAAACGTATTTCAGAATTTTGGTAATCTTTTCATGAGATCTGCCACTGTCTACACAACCACCATTCTGGGAGGTTGGGCACAGCGGCTGACGTGGATGTAAAAGCCAGCGTCCTAAGCATGTCAAAACGCGCCAGTAGTTATGTGGACGCGCGGCCTGGATGCAGCCCGATAAAGGAACGCCATGAGGCAGTTCGAGCCTCGGTTTAGCCCAGTGCATTTGCATGGACTATTTACTGCACACTTCTGTAACAGGCACGCAGTCTGCCTAACCGCACGGGCTTTTAGCGACCTTGTATTCTAAGCCATGCTTTGCACGCGTACTCTGGGTTATGCCCCACATGTCTGGCTTTCGTGTCCACCAACCCGTGCCTGCCAGACGTCAAACCTCCGATCAAGGCCTCACTGGCCAACTACTCCCCAAGGCCAGTCCACAAAAGGACCTAATGCGGGGACTGTTTACAACCAGACACTCCCGGAGCGGCCCGCTCATGGCTGGAGTCGCTTACCCATTTCTCATGTTCAACTCCTTCTAAACTTAATAAAATTATCCCTAACACTCTGGCCTTCCATGCTTTATATTATCAACTAGCTTGTTAGTTGGGATACGTTCTATCGTCTATTATTCGGCCGGAAAACTTCGTATCCCACAGGCCTGTATTTGTTTTCAGGTAAGAAATCGAAAAGAGGATCGAGGGTTTGACAACAGGAATGATTTTGCAGCCACTGTTGTCTTCGCCGTCGCCAGTGGGACCGGTGCATAGCTACCCCCTTAGACGAGAAGTAGGGGGGTCAAAACTGGCCCGTGACATGCATTGTTTCAAAGCTGGGGGACCCACTAATGAGCCGGACCCCTCAAAGCTGTGTCAAGCAGTGGCAGAATACCGGCGAAACACGTGTTTGGGCTTTTTAGCTAGTACGTAGGCTTTTAGTATGATAAGTTACAACATTTTTCAAACTGTATTGAGCCCGTGTAAGGTCTCAACCGCTGCCCTGCGGCCAATTCGACCACATCCTCTACGCCACGCCAAGCGTTGCAGCCTCCTCCCCCACCCGGTTGGCAGTCGGATAGAGAGAGGGAAGGGACGAGATTGCAGTCAATCCAACTATCTGTAGAGATATCGCATAGATAGTTCAACCAAGACATAGTGAGAGACGAGTAATCAGCAGAACGGAGAATGCCTAGATCATTTAACCGCCCAATCAGAAAGCGGGATTTCCTGCTTAAGTTTATATGATTCTGCTTTTTGCTTCTACTCATACGTAATGCAGTGTGGGAAGACCAGGAAATATTAGACCGCAGAGCCTTCGGGAGGTGATATTTAATTGACGAGAACTTAACTGAGTACAATGGGGCGGGGCGAGTTGCAAGCCAGTCGCCATTCATAACACTTTGATTCATTTGACCCGGCTTTACAGCGGCCTCGGTGGGATTCGAACCCGCACCAAAAAGACGAAAGTTTTAGTACAGCCAAGGCTCTAGCCAACTGAGCTACAACGCCCTCGTCGGGAACCGTGAATGTTATCCTAGTAGGGCAGGCAACTCGACCAAGCGTGTTTACATGTATGGCCCTTGATGGAGCCTCGTAGCTGAGATGGTAGGAGCGTTGGCTGTATTTACGTCTTCCTCAATACTTGATTCCCTAAAAAAGACAACTTAACTGAGTTTGGAGAGCGTGTATTCTCCTGGACTGGTTGTTGGAAGTAAGAAGCCACGGGCCTCGCATGCGGCCATCGCAGTCCTAAGTTTTTTTCAGAATTTTACCACGCTGTCGAACGTAAGCAGTGACAGTCAGACATACCAACGAGCTTGTGGCTCACTGTTTAGGGCGTTGAACTTCCAAACTAATCGGTCAAGGCTTCGGACCTCAGGGATTGCAAAAAATTTAGGCTGGCTGATACCGGCCTATAAGCCGGAAATGGCTTATAATACTAGCTGCTGTGCGGCCACCGGTTGGGCTTTAAAACGAACCCCAAAGCACAACGAGGCGATCATGTCCAATAACGTGATCGGTCACTGCCAGTTATTAATATATCCAGATCGCAACCAACAGAGCAACGAACCCGTGGCTCATTGGTTAGGGTGTTGGACCTACAATCAACAGGTCGCCTGGTTAAACCTTGGGTGTTTATGCACAGTGTGGGATTGTCTACGGCTGGCTGATGATGATTTATAAACCAGAAATGGTTATTCCGATCTAAGATGCACTATAGGACGCCTCAGGTCCCTAAAAGCGTGGACTCAGGTTTGTTACTTCAGCTGCTAATCCGCCGTAAGGAAAAGGAAAGCTACAACCTAGCGTTCTGTTCAGCGACTGCAAAAAAATGTGCAACGCAATGGTAGTAGCAGCTTAAAAGTAGAAGTTTCATTCTGACAGCCCTTCATACAAGCAGACAGTATGGATAGGGCCATTTAGGTAGATAGGCGAGATGACGGAGGAAAGATAGCGTGATATGGGGTGAACATACTTAATATTTACCAGCCCAGTGGTCGCATAGTACATAAACCTTAACCCCAACCAGACCGAAGGCTTTATTACTCCATCCATCGCAAAACATGTGGACTTCAATGAGGACTGTTGCTGTCTGTGACCTAGACTTCGCCGTTCATTGGCGCCCGGCTGAGAAACGGGGGGTCAATGAGCAACCGGACAGAGTAACTTGGAGAGACGATGAGCATCGGAGGACCGTGAACGGGAGTAGGCGAGACAGTGCGATCACAGGGCAGGTGGGGCATTGACGGTGAGTTTGGAGTACTCCTCTGGATTCTGGAGAATGTTGTCTGCCTGGTCGAACAGGGCTGAAACGTTCTCCGCCTCACTCAGCCGATCCCTGGAGATGCTTGGCAATTTGAGGTCCTCCTTAGGCTTCTCTTCTGGCGATTCCGCGGGTTTCTCCTGTGGCTTCTCAATCGGAGGCAGACTAGTCCGACCGACCTCCTGAGTCCTCGGCGGCCGCACGTATGGCATTACTGAAGACTTACTGAAATTTGGAACAAACGTGGGAGGGAGTTTTAAATGGAAGCCAATGCGAATAATAGAAATATCCGGAAAACAGGTCATCACAAAGGATGAATAAAAAACTTCTTTGAGCTGGAAGTTTTGAATTCAACCTGAATTCGACATCAATGATAAAAAAAATTGGGAAAAGGAGTCATGCGGCATCACGGTACAACGGAGGATAGCCATTGACGTTGTAGCTTACCATACTAACAGGCTAGGTACTTGTTAAAAGGCCCAGACACGTGTTTTGCCGGTATTCTGCAGCTGCTTGACACAGCTGCTAGGGGTCTGGCTCATCAGGGGGTTCCCCCCTCCAGAATACCGGCGAAACACGTGTCTGGGCCTGTTAGCAAGTACCTAGCCTGTTATTATGGTAAGCTACAACGTAAATTTATACTACTTAAGACTGTCCTGTGGCAGCAGTTGTATATTTTATTGGGTTTGTCGGGTTTCAACACAAATATACACTTACAATTTCGGTCTAAGCCTATAGACCTTATATGTACTGATATATACCGCGATCAGAAATTAATTTCTCGGGAGGAAAGCCATATTGGCATGTAACATGTCAAAACGTGCAAATGGTTGTGTGCGGGATCCGATACAGTTTCAGGCACTGCATCTACTTTGGAAATGCTTAAATATCGAACCACTATTCCAGAGGTAAATGGTGAACGCCCATCACCAGAAAAAAAGAAATCACACTGACGCAATGGACATGACCGGAACAGCGCTTTAGTTTGGGTGGAGGTGAAATGCTCGGAAGCAATTGGAATTTTGTCGGCCGTCAGTTGGTTGATTCCTGGTCCATTGGCTCGGAATCAACAAACGCACGAAGCGACCTCCTTTCAGCCAGCGTGGCATTGCAAAGTGATAGCGTAGTATAAAAAATTACATGGGTAAATGAAAAAATCGCAGGCCTGATGCGTGAGTGAACAGTATTGTGAAGTATTCTGCTGTATAACAAGACAGCTAAACCATGCACACGTCAATTGCCTATAGCGAAGGCGCGCCAATCACCCGCTCGAGCATGGTAGTACGGGAAAGCATCACGTCCGCTATGAAGGTTCAGCGACCGGTAATTATTCACAGACATGCAACTGAAGTTCCATTTACGTAAACCTAAATACGTCGGTTTGGTGTATCGCAATATGTGTACTGCAAGTAATTTCGCTGTAATCCACAGAGACCGCCAGAAAACCGCATATTTTAGTGTCAATTGAATAGCCCATTGACGACTACGTCATCTCCAACTCGGCGGAGCTCTGATTTAACTAAATTTATGTGTCACCTTAAATAGATTCTGGCGGCTAGCAGGTTTTGAATTCAGTTTGAACGACAACAAGTTGAGTTAAATGGGAAGTTTACAGGTGACGAAGAGTAGGAAATGCAAACTGGTTTTTCTTGTTAGTTCACCCAAAAAACTCGCCTTCATCATGGCAGCCGCACAGTTCACATGTAAATGTTAAGTACGAGGAAATGCAAGTCAATAAGGATAAGAAGACGATATCTCTTGAGGAATTTCGTGATTACAGTAGTCGCCAGTTATTAAGCCCCCCTCGGGCCCAGACCATTTTGGGCTTAATAAGTGGCTGGACCTATTAACCGTGGGCTTAATAACTGGCGACTACTGTACTATGGTTGACTTCCAGTTTTATATGCAAGCAATGCTATACTAATTTTGACGCTACTGATATAATTGCAGTAGTACGTTTTTAAGAGTAAAAGGCGCTGTCCAGATCTAGAGGAGTCTGCACAACCCATACCTACTGCCACACCTGGGAGGGCTGCGGCACGTCTAGGCGTAGGCTTAGCGCTGCACCGACCAGCACCAGATGGCTGACGGACTTGGACAGCCAGCGGATAAATGGAAGAGGAAAAAGAGTGAAGTTGATCCTGGGGTATCCACTCCCGCGGCATATCTGCACATAGCTCACTCTGACAAATCTGACGCGCTTGAAACTACCTCAAAAAAAAACTAAGAGTTCTGGCTTGGAAGGCTGCCAACTGCCGAACAAGAGTGTCAGGCTGTACTGGTTTCTTCTGATTGTGGCCTCTATGGCACTCCCATTCAGGCGGAATCCGAGCAGCTCTCTGTAAACTCATGGTATGTGTTACGGGAACCGTGTTGTGTAGGGCATGCGTAGAGAAGCATTATCAGCTACTGCACCCATGTCCGCTTACAGTTTTCTATGGGCCCATGTGGAGGAGGCAAGATAGGGAGAGATGGAGTGCAAAAGATGCCACGTAAGTCTGTAGGAGCCTGCCCCCCCCCAGCGCTGCCATGATCACTCATTCTGCCTGCTCTGTCAACGTGGCCAGTCAATCGATTTTTTGGCGCAACGCTGATTACTAGTTCACACTGGACTCGCCTCGCTACTTGTGATGACTGATCTCCTAAGCGTGAATTGGCATTAAAGTCAGTCAATCCGTCAATCGATTTTGCGTATCGCTGATTACTGGTATGCACCGGATTTGTGGTCAGCGCTGACAGAAACACACTTCCCACTAAGCCCAGGCAAGGTGGAACGCAGTCGGCCTTTCGCCTCGGTGCGCGGCTGACGCGAGGCTGCGGCGCTCTCTCTCTCGCTCCTCATGGTCGAACTCCACCCCAGGCCGAGTCATTCCTTCTGTTAATTCTTCTCCTACTTATTCTGTACAGAATACGATCTCCTTCTACCTTGGCCTCCACGACTGCTATCTTCTTCTAAGGAACCGGGCCTGAAAGATCGCAGTAGTTAGGGTTTAACCGGCTTAGCCTTAACCTCTTTGTGATAAGTCTGTCTCATGCAAACTAATTTACGCGCGCAGATCACCATTTTGCGCTCATTCCGTAAGGCACACAATCAACGTAACCATTAACTATGGTCAAACTCTCGGGTGGGTAACAATTTTGACGGCGTCTTCGAAAACTCTCACCCATTACTTCACATTCTCATCCTCGGAAATGCATTCTATCCCCTTTGTGCTCTCCAGTGAGCTCTTCTTCGACATGAACACTGTTGCAATGAATACCAGTGAGCCGTGCTATTGTGAACTTACTCTGTTACGCGACTGGCACTCGAAAGTCGCGGAAGTTTCTCCGATTTTCTTGACTGTGGCAACCAGGGCTTCTGATCACAGAGCTCTGGCAGACGCATAGCCTCGAAGAGTTCATCCACCACGAAACGACCCTTCTTTTTGGCTTTAGCATCGCGTACAATCTCCTCCTTGATGCGTTCTGCACACATCTTGTCCTCCTCCTCATCCATTTCCTTCTGTACAATACCTCGCAGCCACTTTGCATAGACAGGGTCATTAAGGAGGATGACACTATTTCCTAACCGGCATTTCAGCCGTCGATCTTGCGCCAGGGCTGCTGACTGATCGATCAGGTGGCAAGCCATAGGATCAATTCGAAATGGTGTAGATGCAGAGCCCCGATAATACGCCTCCAGTTCTGGTAGTTCGCTGAATGTTTCTGTTGTTGACGGGGGCTCCATCATTACGGAGTGCTTTGCTCCACGTTTGGCTGCCGTCCCCGTCGTTGGATGTGTTAGCTCCGCAGTTGGTGAAGGCGAATGCTGACCGTCCCAGGCCAGCTTGCGGTAGTTGTCACATGGCAAGGGGTTAGTGGCAATCCTCTCGTCGAAGTTCCTTACCTGCTCAGGAGTGTAAAGGTCTAAGTCTGCAACAATGTTGATTGTCCCCCTTGATTTCAGTCTTTCTGTGAGTCCATCAGTTGAGGGGAAGAGGGCACTGAAGTTGCGCGTCTCATCCAAGGGGACGTAGTCCGTGTGACCAAAGGGCGTGTCATGTTGGATTTTATTTAGATTTTGACTCATACTGTGGCGGCTTTATACGGCGTGAGTTGAAGACGCCACCCCCGTAACATGCGTATGTGTCACTGGTGCTGTGACATTCGAACCGATCGATATGTTCCACGTGCTCAGTCATGCCCATGATTTAAACATAATCCACAATGTAGCAGGGTAATGGCCGGATCCCTGACCCATGCTTTCATCAAGACTGATTGCACTGAGCGATTTTCCTTTTTTTTTCACAAAACGTTTTCCCGGATCTTGTGACAACTTCCTACTGTTTCGGAACTCCTGATAAGTTCTTGTCCATCTATCTATCTATCCGTTCTCATATCGTCCCTTCTCTAGGTTTTCATGTTAGTGTAGCATCTATTAAATTTGCCTGCTTACCTTTTTTATGCCTTGTCTTGTCATTAAAACCCTTCTTCCTACCTGTGTAGACCGGAAACCTCCATCCATACATTGCTCGGGTGCTACAACAGCCCGATATTACTCTTCCTTCTCCTTTTTTTCCTCAAAAAACTCGGCAAAACTAACTTGCAGAATCCTCTAGATATATATTCACCCTCGCCAAACTGCCGTACATATTTCGTGGTCAAACATTTCATTCTTAGCTAGTGAGCGTCAATAAATATTTGATTTTGGCGGAAGTGACCAAAAAATATGAAATTGAATCCGATTATATTTGAAGTGGATCCAAAAAAGCAAAGGGAGACCAGAATGGCCATTTCTGGCTTACTAGCCGTCATGAGCCAGTCATACCCAATCTCGAGGGTTGGCACCCCCGAGATTTGAAACCCGGGACCTTCGGTCATTGCGTTCAGGACACCATCTCCAGCCCACGCGTCCCCTGCTTTGTCGATTGTGATCGGGAATGTGATGAATGAATGCAGGTATTTCACCGATCTAGTCAATGAACAATTATGTCCCGCTTTGCCAAGGAGCTCGCAACGCAAGCCCTAAATGACCATCACATAATGACTAAGTTGGTGGATGTAGTGGATCCGACAAAGCATTCATTCAGCATATTCCCAATCACAATCGACAAAGCAGGGGACTCGTGGACTAGAGGTAGTGTCCTGAACACAATTACTGAAGGTCCCGGGTTTCAAATCTCGGGGGTGCCAACCCCCGAGATTGGGTATGACTGGCTGATGACGGCTAATAAGCCAGAAATGGCCATTCCGGTTTGTCAGATCCACTTCTTCATCATATAAACTTTGTCACTATGTGACGGTCATTGAGGGTTTGCGTTGCGAGCGAAAGTAGGCATCCAAAATAAGAGTAAAGCAGTCGTCATGGCGCCTTAAAGAAGGGCATGTCTGAGCCGACCTTGAAGTTGATTGGTCCGTTTAAATAACAGCGATTCTGAAAGGTGTTTCAATTGGCAAAGCGGAACTTAATTTTTCCTTGACTAGATCGGTGAAAAACCTGCATTCATTCACGATTATATTTGTTGCAATATACTAGAATATAATAAAATTCCTTCAACATAAATTCCCGCTGCACAGGATACGCATGCCAATTGAGGGAAATTCGACCTTATATTGCTGGAATTTAAAAAAAGGGAAGTCGTGTTACTGAAAATGTAAAAGTAGGTTATTGTAATAAGTCAAAGGCCAAAAGACCTCTAAAGTCAGTCCTGCCAAAAATTCTACTGGCATATACTTTTGTAGATATCCTGTCAGGTGGAGCGACTTCTCACATCTAGCAATCATGTGGATGGGCCAGGCACGATAAGTATTTATGCATGAGTCATATCTTCCCATGCAAATTTCTACATATTGTTATTTTTTCATGAGTTTCTTTCAAAGAACTGACTGTGATAGCAGCGGAGTACCGAGAGATACAAACAGCCTTGAATAGTTCATATTGCTTCACTTTGCTGTGTGTTCATTCAGCCAGTGAGTTCTGATGCAAAAAACTGTAATGATTTCCTGGTGGGCGTAAAAGCGCCCAAAACGAAACCTTGTGAAGGTGTCGGCTACTATTCAGGTCCTTTGGGTTATATTGTAGCAGCCGAAGATGTTGAGGGTAGTACACAAACGAAGGAACAGTTCCCCTGTACAGTTCTCCAGCTATGTCACACACCGGATAAAGTTGTTAAACACCGCACAGACACGTGTATAGAGTCGTAGAAGAATAAAGAGTTAATAACTTATAAGATCTGTTAATGTAAAAAAGTGGACTAATATGGAAAATGGGAAGGATAAGAATTGTGACGCAGGGAAAACAGTATGGTGAAGTCGAGTTGGAATTCGTGAGGAGGTTGTTAGCCATCTGGGAAGGAGTTTAATTGCGTGGTTGGATCACGTCGAGGTAGGGGTCTAGGCACAACCACGACTTAGACCCCTACAAATTGGTGACCCCGACGTGATCAAACCACGCAATTAAACGCCTTCTCAAGTGGCTGACAACCTCTTCGCGAATTCCAACTCAATTTCATCGTACTGTTTTCCCTGCGTCACTCATCGTGCCCATGGACAAGGAAACGCGGTTGCCGACACGCTCTCGCGAATCGAGATTGAGTTCTTTAACAAAACTCAGCCACTCGTGTCTAGGTCAAACCCCAAACAAGTTATTTGTATCGCTCATTCAACTGTGTTGCATCTCTTCTGTAAACGAGAGATTTCTCCGCCCATCAACAACGAAATCATAATTCCTGAGTTCTTTTCATGATACACTCAACATGCAATTATGTACGCATCGATGAATTTTCATACTTTCGACACTCCACTCTATCTCAATGTTGTGTATGGACGACAGTGAGTCTACTTCACTTACGCATTCGTTCGACTCAGCTCTAATGGAGATTCCCTTTGTTCGAAATCTCTATCTTCTTATCACCGAGATCACACCGGCAAAACATTTCCTCCTACCAACTTGCCCACTCACGTAGTCAAGACGACCCTTCCTCCTAGCAATGTGCCGATTCACTGGCACACGCTGCGGAGATTACTCTTCCTCGTAGTAACTTGCCGACCCACTGGCAGACGTCCTCGAGATGCCTTTCCTCCTATCAACGTGCCCACTTATTGGCATACGTATTTGAGTTCAAAAACTCATCCTTTTCTCCCTCCAACGTAATGACTCACTGTTAAACGTTATCGAAATCAGGCCAACACATTCTCAGGCTGATGCCACAACCGCACCTCAATACAGGTCGCAAGCATCTCCGTAGACCTCAACATGAGCAAATACTGTCACAAACCACAAACGCTCCTCCTTCTTTGCACCGTTCGCTCACATTCGACACACTCACTTCGTTCTGTGTCTGGCGGGGAGCTGTGGTGGACAGCCACAAGGCTCTTCCACTTTCGTTCTCCGAAGCCCGCTGCCCCAACGTCATGTGCCTTTGCAAGCGCCTGTTCCACTTGGTGACCTGAAGACCACTTGACCGACTTTCACTCGCAGACCTACTTGCGCGCACACGCATACACACGCGTGCCCAAGTAGTCACGGCTCCCTAAGGCCCACTTCACACACCTATCCTTTGGCCAACGCAGCAGGGGTCCTTTGTAGGCAACATCGGTTCGGGCAATTGCAACACACCAATACCAAAACACTTGAACTCGCTTCACATTCCTGTAAAAGCAACTGTCATCACCCCACACAACATTCAGTCGACACTGTCAGGCCTGGCTGGACACAGTCAGGACCAGTCCTGGCTTCGCCAGAGATCACTGCCACCTAAGAAAGCAACTCCGGGTTCTGTATACAATAAAACCCTCATTCTGGTGACCCTTGCCCTTTAAATTCCGACCTGGGATTCGGCCTGATTATTGTAGTGATCTAGGCACAACCATGACTTAGACCCTAGAGAATACAAGGGGTGGTCAGGAAATATCACTTAGGTACCTGTGGGGAGTGCAGCGCTGTCGGCAGGTGCAGGCGAGAGCCGTGCGGTTGCTGACGGTAGGGAAAATGCGAAAAGCTTCGGCAGCGAAAGAGTCAAGTCACTGGTAGGCGGGGAGAGAAAAAAATATCGGTCATCATCACCGACAAATGATAACACCATCCTCATCCGGGATCAGCGTGAGAAGTGAATTTGGCAAATTTAAACAACTCCGTTGGATTTAGGGTTTGGTACAATGAGGAATTCCTAGACACTACTATCTTCAGACCCGATTCCAAGTCAAAGAGAAGTTGGAAGTCGGACGAGAGTGCACGTCTGATGCCGCGAAAGTAGGCATCCACAATAAGAGTAAAGCAGTCGCCATGGCGCCTTAAAGAAGGGCATGTCTGAGCCGACCTTGAAGTTGATTGGTCCGTTTAAATAACAGCGATTCTGAAAAGTGTTTCAATTGGAAAGTTTAATATAGCTGCAACATAATCCGAAGATATGTTAGCCTCACCAAAATACCGAAATTCCGGTGAGTTTCCTTTCGATTGTCTGAAAAGGCACACCAGGAAAATGGGCTATTTAAGTAGGATGTAGAATTCAATTCATATACAACCATCTTATAAATGGTAACACATTTTATAGAAAACATGCACAGGTCAGGTCAGGTTTTATTCATAGAAATGTAGGTTAATACCTTTGAGCTCCCTATTGGTACAGAACAGTTATGCAATGCATTGGTTCGGCAGAAAATTACAAAAGAGCGGCGTTACCAGTAAACGGAAGTGGGTGAAAATAGCCAACAATGAAAAAACTCCTTAGGCATTGTTCGGAAATTCTAGGGGTTCAAATGCCATTTGAGGGATTTTAAGGAGAAAAACTGTCACCCGTGGGGGGAGGGGGTAGAGTATATGCAAATCGGATGGCGTGCCGCTGAGAGTGTTTGAAGTATGTCGGGAGGAGCCCATCGCAGCTTTTATCACACGAGGAGAAGATCGCGGGGGTCACCATAACGTCACCGAGTGTCGGAGATGCGGCCATCATACAGCCTTGCTGGTTACCGAGTCTGCCGACCAGGTGAGGAAACAGAGGGCCCCACCACGCTCCTCAGCGTATGGTAGTTGTTAGAAACAAACATATTACTGAAAGTTGCGAGTAGTATTGTTTTTTATTTTAACATGTAATTACTCGGCGGTTTCCTGTGGCTTAGCTTAGAGTTAATCTCAGAGGACGTGGTGAGCATTACTACAGCAATTTAGTTTCTTCTCAAAAAGTTCAACGGAAGCGGACATAACAACATCCAGGGGCAGAGCATTTCAAGCTTCAACTACGTTATTACAGAGGAAGAACTTTCGTGTGTCTAGTCTGGTCCCTGTTACACGTAGTTCGAATGGATGATCTCTTAAGTTCGTAGTTGTTGCTAACTCGAAGAAGTCACCAGGTAGAAGACAGCAGTCCTGACCGCACATTATACGAAATGTTTGTATCAGATCACCACGTGGCTGCCTGCAACTTAAGGGAAGTAGGCCGAGGTTAGCTAAACGTGTTCCGTAGGGCAATGAGCCCTGCCCGGTCACCAGTTTTGTCGCGCGCCTTTGAACTTTCTCGAGGGAATTTAGGTCTTTTGCGGTCAAGGATCTCCATGCTTGGATAGCGAACTCCAGTTTCGACCGCACACATTTTCCAAAGACCTTAGCGAAGCAGTCTTTATCAAAAGCACAGAAAGCCTGTTTGACAAGACAGAGGACGGACATCGCAGACTTGGCTACTTTTTCGCAATGCATCTAGGGCTTGACCGACGTCAAGATCCACAATCCCAAATCTTTCTACGCGTCCACTTCTTGCAGTTGGATGCCATTTAGGCTGTAAACCATGGGATTCTGAGAGCTGGGTTGGCCAACTCCAAGGATACTGCACTTGTTCTCATTAAACGGCAAAATCCAGTCTTTAGACCAATTCTGAAGATGGTTTAGGTTTACCTGCAAACGCTCTTCGTCAGCTGCATTTCTGATGGTGTTCCAAATCTTAATATCATCGGAAAACACAGCCAAATCAAAATCCAGTTTACAGACGCAGTCGTTGATGTACATCTTCTTTCAGTAACGATAGGCTAGATGAGCTCCCTTAACCACAGGCTCGTCTGTGCAGCGCAATGTATAGAAGCAAATATAAAAAATGAGTGCATTTTCGCCAAGGTAATCCTTCAAGGCATTCCAAGCAACGAACTTTAAAGTTAGATTGAAAAAAGTCGCTTTCAATAAACAAAAGGAATTTGAATAATAAGAAGTGTAATAAAAAAACTTTGTGTATGTCTTTATCTGAATGTAGTAGTAAATACATGGAGGGTAACCTTCCATAGCTGCAAAATAATGAACCAAATCAGGCCAGATTGTGTAGTATAAGCCCATGGAACTTACATAGTCTGTACTCAACACTCCTCTGGTAGAATATTATATCTTCTTCAAGTTTAATGCTCGAAGAAATGGCATCTTGCGAGTTAAAAATGCTTTTAAGTGTGGGATTTTTTAAACCGAGAAATAGCCATTCACGCAACATTTTATCTGTCCTCTTATTAATGCTCTTAAGTAATATCGAACATGGTTCACGGTTCTGAAGAAGTTTTCTGAACATCATTTCTCCTCTTTTTAATGGCGCGGCGAAATTATTTTGCTTGTACGAAAAGTATGCTGCATGCAGTTGGAAAACCCCAAGCCAAAGCGTAACAGCCAATCGGACGCAAAATTATTCGGGAATTAAAAAAAATATTTTTAAAAAACGATAGCGAATGATACGCTTTTTCGTGTATAAAATCTGACGAAGACGTAATTTGCGACCAACAAGTCCCAGGAAGCCTAACTTTGATACATTCTTTCTATAAATGGGAGAATATTTCATACTAATTGATGATTCCTCTATTCTATATTTAAGTCGTATATAATAATATGATAAACTTTTGAATAATTAAAAACAAAACGAAATCCCAGGACAATCCGAAAAATAATTAGTCATTTTCATCGAATGCGATTTCTGCAGACGGCTGGTATTTTGCTTTGCTTGAAATATCTTGGGCTGCTACTGCACAGTAATCCAGCCTTACCACCTCATCTAAGTAATCCTTTCGGACTGAACGGCCATTTCAGAATTCAGTATAACATAACATGATATAGTCCAGTTGCTGTGCATGGTGGTAGTCCTGAAAGCACTCCTATGCAGTGCGGCGACACGGATCGTTTACACTAACCAGGCTACGTAGCTATGTACAGGCGGGATTTTTTGTACTCAGAGCACTAAAATCATCAGGGGACGACACCAGTAGAAGAAGTGGAAGACGACGCGACCGCTGTGACGATATGTTTATTCGCCTGACGCTTCGAAATCCGTCGCAGATTCATCATCAGAGACATACTCACAGAACAGTAGCGGAAACAGTTTGTGTGCACAGGGTTCTGCCGTAAAATTTACGCGTACAGAAAAAATCGATCAATGCCTTGACTTTGCGCTGATTCGTTGCGTCAACCATGTCTATCTGGCCTTGAGGTGTTGGCATAAGATGATGTGGTGGCTGGTCTACTCCCGAGCGGCGATTTGCTTTGGCCAAATTTAGTCTCAGCGCCGAATATGGATTGAATAAATCGTTGCACTTGTTGATGGATTGGGGCCCGTGAACCATGACTCAAGTAATTCTCGGCACACTCGATTGTCACCTCTTGCGAGAATTTCGACTTCATCAAAGTTGAACGTGTGGGCGGATCTCGTCAAATAAGCCGCAACTTGAGCAGTGACATCAGTTCGCTGCACTGCTGCCGTGTGTTCGGAAATTCGCGTCTTGAGAAGCCAGTCAGTTTCTCTGACATAGTTGCTTTGCCCGCAACTGCATCAGATCCTATAGACGACTCCAGATGTTTCTTCTCGTGGCAGTGGATCTTTCGGTTTCATGATCTGGTGCCTTATTGTTGATTCCGGCCTGTGTGCAACTCCAACTCTAAGTGGTGCGAGAAGGCGGCCGACAGCCTCCAAGACGTTTTTGACGTTTTGACGTCTTCTGGTTCACTGCAGCGCGTCTCTACACGCCGAAAGAGCATCCTTACGCAACTGCGTTTGTGGCTGATTGGATAGTTTCCGTTGTAGTTCGGTTCTTGCATCGTGTTTGTTGCTTTTCTGAATACTGTAGTCTTTAGACCACCACAATCTTCGCGACATATGAGGACATAAATGAAGGCCAGCTGGTTGTTCTCTTCCTCCTCCATCGTGAATTGGATGTCCGGGAAGACGCGGTTGAGACGTTCCTTGAACGTCAGCATCTGATTTCGTTTGATGATGATAAAGGTGTCATCCACATACCGCGTCCAGAATTTCGGTTTGTGGTCTTGGAAGACTAGCGACTCCAGCCGTTGTAGGACCGCCTCGGCTATGAGTCCCGAAATCGGTGAACCCATTGGTGTCCCCTTCACCTGCTCGTAGAATGTTCCGTCAAACGTGAAGTACGTCCTCAGACTGTATGATTTGGGCACGTCCAAGGAGATTGTCCGACTCATCGTATTTGCTTCGTAGGAGTAGGTCGATGGACTCGACTGCCAGCTCCTGAGAGATAGAAGTAAAGAGGGACGTGACATCGAAGGAAACCATGATATCATTTGGCAGGAGACTTACCCCTTTAAGTTTCTCCAAGAATTGTGTTGATGAGCGGACCGTGGACTCCGCATCTGAGGTCACGAATTTGAGACGCTGAAGCAGCCATTTAGCCAGTCAGTACGTTGGAGTGCCTTTCAGTGAGATGATGGGCCGGAGGGGACCACCCACCTTGTGCACTTTGGGGAGGCCATATAAGCGGGCCAAGGCCGCTTCTTGTGCGCTCGCCAAGCGTCGGTTCGAAGGCGTTATTGCACCCAAGTTCTCTAGTGCCAACAGGGTCGAATTGATTTCGCGCGTCAGCCTTTTGATGGGATTGGTTTCACAAGAAGCATAAAACTGACGATCCTCCAGTAAGTGTTTCGCCTTCTGAACGTAGTCGGTCCTGTCCAGTATGTGAATATGTCTCTGGCGATGAATCCGCGACGAATTTTGAAATGTCAGGCGAATTAACCTATTGTCCCAGCGATCGAGTTGTCTTCCACTTCTCAATTACTTCCTGGGACTCGCAGGTTCGCTTGTATTAACACCAGTAAAAGGTGTACATTCTATACAGAATCCCAGAGTTGACCAGTGGCCCAGATTCACAAAAAAAGTCTGGGTGTGCATGTGTGTCTGTTTGTTAGGTTGATGTGGGCCTCGTTAATTAGTAAACGTCACGGGAAAGTGAGTCGGTGTCCGCTTGATCAATTGATTGGGTGGTAACAGTTGAAGGGTACCTGTGATTGGCTGTCTCGGAGGCGGCAGTTCGAGAAGTGTCCGTAGGTGACCCCTTGCGTGTCTTCAGCGTTACAGCTAAAACACCCCTTTTCAGTTGGCTTTGCAGAATTCTACATCTGAGGTGGTAAATGAGGATCTCGAACAGGGAAATTCTGGAACTGACCGGAATCCTCAACATCCATGCCTTACTGAGATAATTGTTACTGCACTATGGTGGCCACCCAAGTGAATCTTCCACGCTGATTTCGCTACGAGTGTTATCAAAGGAAAAGGGTAAAAGCGACGTTACCACTGTACTCCCTGTGGACCTTCCTCGAAGATTTTCAAAGCAGTCTTGCCACCTGGAGTTATCTCGCTCAGGTTGGAAACTGGCCTGGACGGATGCAGTGAATACCAAATAAGCGAACGATGAAGCCAGACGGAACTCTCTGGCCACAGACGAGGGAAAGGTTTACAAGCGTCGCGGACCCTCAACCCCAGCATCCCAAATTTCCGTACATTGTCAACAGATATTTCGCGCATGGAGTGGTCATTTCGTAGATTTGTAACTCGATGCACTATGTGGCAGTCCGTGAACAGCATCACTGCGCTGGCTCATTGTGCCTTTTTCTGCCAAGCCTGGTGCTTGTTCCTGACAATCTACACCGCAGGTTCTTTGTCGATCCACTGTGGCCGTTGCCCACATCATCCGTCTCATTGTCGGGTCGCAGCCGAGCTAGTTTTGACTCTAGCCCCGCGAGAGCTCGAAGCCAATCGCTGTGCACAATTTCCCGATTGGCTGCAAAGGACATGTCCTCGGCTCCTGTAACTCCGCGCAAAGAGGCACACACAACAGCAAAAACTGGCCTGAGAGGGCTGCAAGCAACACTTTGCTGTGAAGGCCTTTGTAAGCTCTTTCTCAGAGTAGACGTTGTCCAGCCGAATCAGTCTTCCTTGAATTTAAACTTCGTGAACCTTCTGTTGTTAACTTCGCCACTAGCCGACACCCAGACCGATGACTAGTATCACCACCAGTAAGCCAGGACCTGACATTAAAACATTGCCACCGTCGATCACCGGCTCAGTTCTCGTTCTCACAACGCCTACGGCCACGTCTAGCTCTTTGCCACTCCCACCGCTAATGAGAACACTCTCTACACCACGTCAACCCACACCGCAACAAGCACCAACAATTTTTATTCAGTCTCGGCATGTCCTTATTGCGATTGTGCCTGCACATTACGCATTGGTCTGGTCGTCCACTTACGAATCCGTCGCACTGGTGCAGGCAAATCCGTGCCAGGAGCACTAACATGCATGCGTCGCACTCAATCCAACTTATCTTCATACCTACGTAGACCCAGACTGATCATATTTCTACTGGATCTTCCGTGTCCTTCCGAGGTAAAATATCGCAGGCCAAACCAACACAGGAACTCATCCCATAATTGACAGTTTGACCATCAATTTCAACTAGGTCTCTCGTGTGCTCCGTAACATGGTAGTGCAAGGACTATGACTTGCGCATGGTGTCATTTATATTGGTAGTAGACTCACTCTGTATCTTCCACACTCACTCTTCCCTCCCCCCCTCCCTGGATCTAGTGTTATAAACAGATCAAAAAATCTGGAGTTGGGTAAAGAAGCAGATAGCCAGTGCGGTCGGAACCGCTCCCAAGCTCGCGACCAAACCGGTTCGGAGTTTACTGAATGGGAGGGTCATAAAGACAACATTAAGAAGAAGAAGAAGAAAACGAAGCCATTTCCGCCTGACTATCGGTCCCGTAGTTGGTCACTTCACACAGAGACACTGAACTGACTGCAGGGTCCGAGTTATTCTGTCATTTGGTAACCCACCAAGCCATGGTTTTGCGCACCCCACTAGACCACTACATTCACGCCCACCCCTGGTCCTCTTGGCATTTTTTATGAGTGGATCTATCGCAGGGGGTTAAGTGAGTTTAACCCAGCAACTGTGATCTCCAACCCATGGTTACTTAGTAGAGGAAAAGAGGTCGACAAAGGCCAGAATAGATGGCAGGGTATATTGTGTACACAAGGGAAAGGAGAATAGATGAACAGAGGTTTGACTTGGCTGGCCTACGACCAGCAGGAGAGCCAGCCGCGGTCCAAGTGTGGTTTTACCAGCAGTCATGCAAACGGCAGCGAGAACGGGCATTATCTAGTTGCCTCAAAGGTTATTGGCCGGAGAGACTGCATCCATTAAGGCGTGCATGCATGCTATTCGCCGTCGGGAGAGACCAGCCTTTGTGGATCTGTGATTGGTTGTTGCAGAGGCCGCATCCAGTGCAGACGTACGCGTTACCAGTTTGACTTTTTCGGACTCCAAGAGATTTAGTCGTTTCGGGATTTCACACTTCTGGACACTCGCGGACTCAGATATTAAGCATTGGATACTATTCAACAATCTCGTCATCGTGGAATTTTTGTGTTTTGTCGAAATTCATCAGAAGACGGAATCAAAGTGGAATTTGTTTCTCAAGTTGTTGAACTAAAGTCGCAGCCTACAAACAAACAAGCGAAAACAGCCTAAAAAGACCAAGTTACAAGGATCTCAAGCTTTCTTGAAGATTAGCAGTTATTCAGGACCTCAAAGATCTACAAACGGCTGAGTCGTTCCTGAATATCCTGCATATTGTTTATACATATTTGAAAGTACTTCTAAGCAATGAGGCTTATTGTTTACTCAGTCTGCTTCAAATATTTGCAATATCTACACACCGTCGGAAGATTTTCGCTATTTTGAATATCAGTTCACACACTACGTCACAGTCACAAAGGCAAATTTAACATTATGAATTTAATCGTTTCGTTTGCAACTAAAATGGAAGTAGAAATTATTTTTCTCAAAAATTCTACAAGGCTACCAGCGGGGCCGGGAATCAAACCACGGATGCCTCGGGTGGAAGTCAAATGGCTAACCGATGGAGCTATAGAAGCGTACAGCCGTAAGGATCAAATTCAGTCATCAAATATAAAAGATCGGTCATGAAGGTTATTGAAAAGTCCTCCTGCCAAGCGAACTAAAAGTCTTAAAAGTTTAAGAGATGAACCTCATACAGATGAAGCCTGCATATCATATTTTACCCTGCTTAACAAATTTACGAAACGTTAGGAGGTGGTTTATAGACTTAGAGTGGAGATGGAAGAGCTGAAGAAATTTTCTCGACTTCTCCCTCATGAGGAAAAACTGGCGATGCATGAACTTGAGGGAGGGGACCTAACGTACGCAGCAGCAGCATCCCTCGCCGAAGCGTCTACGCACAAAAATGATCAGGCAAGTAACACAAATGGTCAAGTTGTCCTCGACGAGGAGCACCGTGATCAAGATTCTACAGAAAAATCTCTAAAGGTCTGCGGGACTGATACTCTGTGCCTAATTTCAGCAAATGAGGAACTTGCCGAATTCAAAACCCCGCTAAATATAGGCTCGTTTTGCGGACCAAAAGTGCAAAATATACCCAGCACATCAACCACTCGTAGTGGGTAGGCTAAGGCTGCATATAAATTACAGAAGGAAACCACAAATGTAGCAGGGGACAGCACGAAGCCAGACTTGATCAGTGCCATCCCAGCCTCCAAAAGAAGCCTATCTCTGGTGATGGTAACGGAAACACAAAGTCAAAAACTATTCCTAACACCATCTCAGGGCCTTCCGATAGCAGTAAGACTGGAAATCTATCAAAAGTTTCCTTTGACCGACAAAACTGCATAGTTGTTCAAGACGAGTCAAGCGGAACTACAGGTGAAGTATTGCAGAAGTCGTCCATAAATCGGAAAAACAACATTATCATACAGGGTGCTCCTGATTCCACATTTGACAGTACAATGGAACGAGTTGCACATGACTATGATCGAATACACGTATACGTCAGCGCAGTCCTAAGAAATGGGAAAACCTATATCGTAAATAAAGCCTTCCGTCTGGGTAAAGCAGACCTAGGCCGCGACCTACAAACAAACCCAAGGCCTCTCAAAGTTATATTCGATAACGAAGGCTCGGCATCAAAACTGCCACAAGGAAAAACGGCCTTAAAAATTTGCACAAGTAAGAGTACGAGCCGAGGGAGCGGATGAACATGAGGCAATTAAGGATAGAATTGAGAGAGAGGACCGAAAGCGGGGCAAAGGGCCTGAAAGTAAAAGATGGGCAAATAATACAAGTCAAGGAGCCCTTCCTCTGGCCAAAAGCTGTCACGATGAGGGTTGGGCCACACGGAGTAAACTATCACTAAAGATCCAAACTGCAAATGTACAAAGCTTGTTTAACAAGCTGGACGAACTCAAGAACTTGTTCGGTGAGGTTAAACCAGAAATCGCTGATTCTGAATTATCGCTTAGAGGATATCAGCTTTTCAGGAAACAGAGAGCAACTAGGGGAGGAGGGCTTATAGTTTATGTCACTTGCAAGCTGACAGCTACGGCTGAAGTACCGGTCCCAGCCCGAGATGTGGAAATGCTAAATATTATTATATCTGCTAAGTACGCCAGGTCACTGACGCTTTCGGTGACATACCGCCCGCCAAACCATACTCCTGACCGAGACACTATCCTTATAGCAGAATTTATAGGGTAAGTGAGAAAAAAGACATCCTCATCGTTGGGGACTTTAACGCTCCTGGTGTTGACCGGCAGACATGGACTGCACAGGCTCTTCAAAATAACTTCAATCACAAATTACTACAGTGGGCCACAGACAAACTGCTCTGCCAAACCGTCGCGTTTGGAACGCGGGCTAGGGAAGGACAACAGTCGAACTGTCTCGGCCTTATCTTTACCCGAGAGGAGGAAACTGTGAATGACCTGCAGGATCGACCCCATTAGGGTCAAGTGACCATATTATGCTGTATTTCGAGTATTCGCTGTTCTCCAAACCCTTCTCCTCCGACACATGGGAAAGTAACATTTGGAAGGGGCGACTACCCACTTATGAGAATAAAAATGTCAGAGGTATCATGGGAAACAGATCTCCAAGGTGGGGCAAATGAACAGTGGATGACCTTTAGCTCGACGTTGAAAACGACTGTTTGCCTCAACTGTCCCTTCAGAAGAAAGGCAAGTACGAATCGCCCGAAGTGGATGAATTCAAACTTGCAGGCCACTTTCAAAAAAAGATGCCGCTTCTGGAGGTGCTACAGATTAAACGGCTCCGATAAACACTTAAGGGAGTATAAGCAACAACGTACAATTTGCAAAAGAGAATCTACTAAACTGCGCAATAAATACGAAATGAACATATTACACAAGTTGTTGGAACACCCCAAGATATTGAAAGGTTACATACGAAGCACGAAGAGATCTCAGGAACTGATCCCTGCCCTAAGATCAGCCGATGGACAACTGGTGACCGAAGACTAGATGAAAGCCTCCCTCCTCTCTGATTTCTTTGAATCCGTCTACACTCGAAAACCTACAACTTTTGCTGATGGTATGTCCGCTCATCGACCGATAACTGCACCCTAACCCTCCTCCTCCTTGCCCAAAATAGAGGACCTAGAGTTTTCACAAAACACTGTCAGGGCCGAATTTCTCCAACTTAAGCCTACAAAATCACCAGGGCCGGACAAAATTCCTTCACTAGCACTTAGAGAATTAGCTAACGAACTATGCAAACCTCTGGCTGCCATCTTCCAGAAATATTTTGACGAAGGCAAACTCCCAGAAGAATGGAAATGGGCAAACGTCACCCGATCTATAAGGGAGGTTCACGGCTTGATTGCGCAAATTACCGTCTTGTCAGTCTAACTTGCATCGCGTGCAAAGTAATGGAGCGCATTATTAAGAAGTATTTTATGTTTTTCCTCGAAGGCATCAAAATACTATGTGATGGACAGCATGGCTTTCACCCAGGATGCTCTTGCCTCACAAGTGCTCTTTACTCACAGGAAAAGTGGACCAAGGCCGCAGATAAAGGCTATCCAATTGATGTCATATTCGTTGACTTCAAGAAGGTCTTCGATAGTGTACCACACAGGCTTCTTCTGCAGAAGATTTGGGACGTGGGAATTCAAGGAACTATGTATAAATAGATCAGTAGTTTCTTGTCCCTCAGAGAACAGAGGGTCGTTGTCGGAAACTCAACCTCAGAATGGACTAAGGTCGAGAGTGGTGTGCCACAAGGCTCAGTTTTGGGTCCCCTGCTATTCCTGATTTACGCAAACGACTGTCTCAATGAGCTTGATTGCGCAGCTGTCATGTTTGCGGATGACATAAAAATATGGGCTGAAATTAGGTGCACCAACTACGCAAAGAGATTACAGTCTAACATCGATAAACTTGTTATCTGGTCGTCCACGTGGCTTATTAACTTTAATCTATCCAAGTGTCTTGTTCTACACATAAGCCCGGGGTGAAAAGTGCCGCTTAAACATAGTTATTTTATCAATGGTACCGCAATCAAAGAGGTTGAGACGCACAAAGATCTGTGTATATGGACAACCGCGAACTTGATGCAAACAGAGCACTGTAAAAAGTCCATCCAGAAGGCAACTAGTACCCTGCACTGGATTAAACGAGCTTTAAAAATCTTTCCACCGGAACTCTTCGGAAAAAATATTTGGCACCTTTGTGAGACCACATTTTGAATACAGAATTCCAGTTTGGACACCGTGGTTGAAGAAAGATATGGAGCTTCTTAAAAAAGTGCAACGCAGGGTGACAAAGATGGTAGACGGTTTCAGGGACTTACCATATCAGGAGAGATTGATCAAACTTGACCTTTTTCTTTGTCTTACAGGAACGTTCAGTGCAGCCTGCTATGGACATTCCGGATAATCCGGGGCCATATTTCCTCCCTAAAATTGGAGGATTTCTTCCGATTAGCCACCACTACTCACCTGCGTGGCTATCCTTACAAGGTCAAAAACGAGCGCACCC
>JAYGXS010000005.1:10033330-10048212 GCA_036362985.1 Ligula intestinalis
AAATGTCATTCGTGAAAATTAAATCTAAAATATGCTGATCCCTTATTGGGGAACAGACCAACTGAGACCAGTTTGAAAAATTGATGGTATCTAGGAAGGGCTGAAATCTGGATGGACAACAGTTCAATGACCAATCAATTTCGGGAAAGTTGAAATCCCCAGCGTTAACTTTAGCATCAAAGGCGGACTCCGAAATCAGCCTAAATATTTCGCAAAGCTTTTCATCATCTTCCGCTGATGAGTTAGGTGGACTATAAATGCATCCAATAATCGCCTTTTGACGGGGAGACAGGATAATGGATGCAAAGCAGTAATTGCCCGAGAATGACTCAGCATCTAGGTCGAACGGGAAATGTTTAAAAATAGCTTTAATATAGAGAAGACAACCGCCACCACGTTTACTAGGGCGGTCTTGACGGTAGAATTCATACTCGTCTATTATGAGTTATAGGCAGTTACACGGAGATTTGATACAAACCTTCCGTATCGTGCGTGGCTTTGACTACGCTCTCATGTGTGACGACTTCTTCCAACTCGCCACTACAACTAATCTCCAAGGGCATCCCTTCAAACTGTATGTGCTCCAAGGACAATTGGATGTACAGAAGAATTTTTTCTCTACTCGTGTCGTGGACCCGTGGAATAACCTTCCCGAGGCGATTGTTATGTCCCAATCTGTGGAGATATTCAAACACCGACTTGATATACACATGCTACAACACAACATGAACTATGTGACAAATTAACCTTGAAACACCACTACACCATGTGACTTTCGATATTTTCTTGACTGAAAACTTGTTACAATTGTTTATAATTCTTAAGATTTGGATGTGACAAATAGGGAGTTCAAAGGTGCAAGCATATTTTTCCCTCAAATATACTGACTGACTGACTGACCAGGAGGACCTTTTTCAAAGTCCAAAAGTTTTGTGTTTGGGAAGGAGACGGATAACAAGGACTTTATATCTTCCGAAGTTAGGTGTTTACTTAGTTTGACTTTAAAAACTGCTAAGTTAGATGACAGCCTAATTTTGAGGGGAATATTATTCCACAGGATAGCATATTTGGAGGCAAAGAAGCGAAAATGGTTTGCTGTGGAGCTAAACGGGGGTGCAATAATCCTGGAGGAATTACGAGTGGCATAAGGTCTATCTGCGGGAATAAGAGCGTCGATTCGGGGGAGGTCAGAAGAAGAGTTAATGCGAAAAAGGAAGCAGAGGCCCGCTATGAGTCTTCTGACCCAAAGAAATTTCATGTTCGCTAACTGACATCTCTCCGTATACGAAATAGTGGACTAAGGAAGAGCAAATATTTTGTGAGTAAACACCCCCTGTACATTTTCAACCTTACCGCGGTCAGAAGCATTCATTAGACCAAAGATGGGACGGTTTATTATTGCTCCTAGTTGTGTAAATTCTGGTGTGTGCGTGTGTGTCAGGGGGATCAGATCGTGCTATGGCCCTGTCAAGTACTGCGCCCACCCGTTTCAGAAAACTGATTGGAAAGAGATTGAGGTTGACGGCTCCTTACTAGAAACGATCTGACGCGCTTGAAGATATCACGGTGCGCTAAAATTTGTGGTTTGAAAGGTTGCCAACTGACAGATTAACTCGGACTGCGAATCCAACTCAGGGTAGGTTGTGATTTGTGCAGTGGCTGCTTGGTGGACTGAGGATTAGGCTGCAATGTGGCCTTTACGACACTCCCACTCAGCTAGGATCCGCGTCAAATGTGGCGCATTTAGAAGGTGCTTTTAGCCGCGCCAACCACCTGACCCTCTATTGCCTCGGGTCTTTTTGACATTGTCTTGACACCACGCCCAGGTTGGGAGATGGGTCAGCGAATGAGGTGGATTCAGCGCAAGTGTCCTTAAAACTAACTCAGCGCAACTCACCGCCGTTGTATCACCCTTCTCTGAAACGCCCGGTAGACACCGTCGGAACTGACGGTCGGACTATCGTGTATGTGTGTTTGTGCTTCCCAAATGGGCCGCATGATAGATGCGCTTAACTAACATGCAAACAAGACCGGGGCACTGCAGGCGATATTTCATTTGTGCTCTCATAACGAATTCCAAATATGGGGATGTGGTGGCACGCGCAAGTTCAGGCTCGCGCCGCTCCACCAACCTGCACTCGCTTCCTCACCCGGTTTTCTTGCCTCTGTCTTGACACCGAGCACCAGCGGCAGATTATGCGCAAGCCTGCTATTACTACACACTTTTGCATGCGCAAATCACCGTCTTATGTTCATCACGCTGTAGCACACACGGTGGACACCATCACATGCAATGTTCGCAAACCTGCATGAAGACAACCGGTGGTTTGCTGATAATGCACTAACTGTTGTATCTGTATGTTTTCCTGCGTCAACACTGGTTATGTTCCCCCAGTGCGTGTTAGGAAAAGAAGACAGGATGGGAGAACAACTAGTACTTTAATGTCACTGGTACTTGTACATGCACTCTGGTCCGTGTGTCGAGCAATAGTCTTCTGTGGTCGGTCTCGTCTAAGCAGCAGTCTCGTCTAGGCAGTGTGTCCACAACAAAGTCTCCGTTCTGCTAGCGCCTCACTTTTTAAGGGGCAGCCATGATTGCTCCCCATAGGCTCTCCCAGTGCGCATGCTCGACATGCACATGCATGCGTCTGTCCTCGCTTGACAAAATTCGGCTCCAGGCTGGCTGCGGCAGCAGTCCGCCTCCAGTGGCCGCCTGACTTCTTTGTCCTAGCCTAGTCGGCCCTTCGACGGTCGCTCGTTGTGTATGCGTCGGACCGGGGTTCATGTGACCTCATACTGTCTGACGTCTGGGTGACGTCCACTCTAACACATTCCACTGTTCCAAGGTTGAATGGTCCGGCGTGAACTCGGACTGTCTGTGACGGGCTTTGTCCTCCCAACACCAACTATGGATTACGAAATTTGGTTTCGATTTCCGAGCATTATTCAGCTTCACATATCCAAAACGTCATCGCATGGGAAACGTGTTGCAGCGAAAATTGACTTTATTTCTACTTGCCATCAAATGTTGACCGAACTCAAAGCCGAACCATTTAAATTAATTTTATTTACTTATTGATTGCCAGTTTACAGGTAAGGTCAAAAGAGATTGTTTCGTACTTTGCCTTTTCAGACTGTATCCAGCAGTCACGCGTACGCCAAACCCAGTGATAACAACTATCAAGGTGGTACGGTACTATTAAGAGAAATAGTAACATATAAATACACAATCGTCCGTACGGGGCAGCTCCGAGCTTTCTCGCATTTATAACGAACTGTTAGGTGTAAGGGGTTCAAGATCATAGCTATCAGAAGTGGGTGGAATCAGTGGTCTGTTGTTTAATCGGCGTTTTGTCTGTACAAAGAGGGTGTTGAGTTGCTCGTCGTTTACGCATTGCTCGTTACACAGTGAAATTATGATTCCTCGTACTGACCTGATCACACGTTCCCATACTCCCCCGCGATGGCTAGCTGCGGGTGGATTAAAATTCCATTGTATTTCAGATGTCAGTAACTGATCTGATATCACCCTTTGATCCCATCTTTTTATTTCACTTCTGAGCTCCTTAACTGATCCAACAAAGTTAATTTCATTGCCATTATAGATGTCAGTTGGCCTTTTTTGTCTTCTTACGAACCTCATTAGGCACTGGAGAAAGGAATCAGTAGAAAGACAGAAAGCCATTTCAAGATGGACGGCTCTTGTTTGTAAGCAACTGAACAGACAACCATAGCGTTTTTCATAAGACCACCCACGCTTAGTCGTAAAGGGTCTGAAATAATCTACCCCAACACAATTGAAGGGATACCATCTCACTTCTATTCTCCGTAGAGGAAGAGGGGCCATCATCTGTCATTGGGGTGGCCAAAAGTTACGTCTGCACGATAAACATGCACCAATAACACGTTAAACTGAATTGCTTCCCTTCACGATCCTAAACTTTTGACGGATAGCCCCCCAATACTTGTGCCGTCCCGCAGTGCCCTCCTAGTTCGTGAAAGTAGTTGATTATTAAATCTGTCACAGGATGACAGTTTTGAAGAATCATAGGATGTTTAAACGACTCATTGTAACTCGAGTAGTTCAAGCGACCTCCCACGCGCATTGTGCTATTAATTAAAACGGGACACAAGCGCCTCAAACCACTGGATCGTACAGTTTTTCTTCTACAATCAGCATCCATTTGAGTACATTGGAGAATAGTTAATTCTTGAGTAAAGTGCTGACACTGTACGTACTTTATCAAACCATCCGTAGCCTGACGCATCTCCGTGACTCGAATATGGCCCATCAGCAATGTCTTTTGAGGCGCCTTGCCAGCAGAAACTACAATGTACTGCTTGAAACGCAGGAGCCCGACCACGGCCCTTTGTAATCTGGTCCAAATTGAAAAACGGTTAAAAAGTTTATCCAAAATTCCGCATTGACTTCAAATATGAACTTGAACTGTTGTTCTTTTGAATTCCAAATCATCGGGCTGCACCAGAGAAGGCTGTGCAGGCCATTCGCTCTCCGGTCGAACTAAAAAGTCTGGCCCGCGCAACCACTTTGCCAAGAACGCAAATTTGCACGTCCCCTGCAAAGCTATGTCTGCTGGGTTAACACCCGAACCAAAAAACCTCCCCTATGAAGTTGCAAACAAATCATGAATAACCGTCAATCGATAGGCCACAAATGTACAGAAGCTGGTTGATTCATTGGGTATAGAGTATAAGACTATCATAGAATCAGTCCACAAAGTTACCTTTTTAAAATACGTACTGGTAGCTGACTGATTGAGGTCAGCCACACGTACAGCCAGGGTTGCAGCTGCCAACTCTTATCGTGGTATTAAACAGTTTTGAGAGGTGCGACGCGTGCTTTTGGACAAACGAGTGATCAATGTAAGTTCTGTGTTTCGTTACTGAAACGAGCATAAGCAACTGCACTATATGCTACTTCTGACGCATCGCAAAACACGTGTAATTTGGTCTGCATTAGATCGCTGATGCCTTTGGGTTTAAGACATCGAGCCAGCTGAAGCGTATTTTGACTCCGTAAGTTTGAGATCCAGTTTTCCTATCGAGATCTCTCGTTGACGGATAGTTGCTCGTCCCATTTCAGTCCGCTTTTGCATAAAGATTGCAGTTCGCACTTTCCTGGTACCAGCCAAGGAGAAACGAAACCCAAAGGGTCATAAAGAGAAGAGAAACAAGACAGGTTGCCTCTACGAGTCGACAGTTTCATAGATATGTCAAGGCTTACCGCGAGCATATCAGAATTCATATCCCACTGCAACCCTAAATATCTTACAGTTGGTAGAGTATTAACAGCAATATCTCGCATATAAGAAGAAAGTTCGGTCACACTGATATGTGAAAGCCCGCTGCGGTCATTGGACGCCCAGTTTCGCATACGAATGCCACCTTGAGAGAGTAGTGCGCAAATTTCGTCTACAAAGCGTTTAGCAGAATCCGCATCGGCTAACGAAAGCAGACAATCATCAATGTCAATACTCCGATGAATCACTTCGCAAGTTGATGAAGAGTAGGATGAACCGAAATTTTCAACTGTTTTTCGCATCGCGAATGCTGCACAAAATGGCGAAGAAGTTAACCCGAATGTATGGGATGTCCACTGGAACTCAACTGGTTCCCCCGCCGATACCTCACTTTCCCTCCACAGGAATCTCAGAGCAGTTCGATCAACCGGATGCACTTTCACTCGTAAGAACATCTCTTCTATATCCCTTGCCACTGCAATTCGTTCTAGTTGGAAACCCAACAACAGGCTTACTAATTTTGCGTTTAGGTCCGGCCCTTGGAAGAGGTGATCGTTTCGAGACACGCCCTGGCACTTTGCAGCATAGTTAAATACAACGCGGATTTTGTCTGGTTTTAGAGGGTTTACAACAAGATGATGAGGTAAATACCAGCGTCTTAGTACCGAAAACGTTTTGTTACTCTCAGCTTGCTCGATGTATCCCTTTTTCCTGCAGGAACTGAATGTTTGCTCGTATTTTTCAAGTCATTCAGGCTGTCGATCCAACTTACTCTTGAGATAGGGCAGCCGTTTTTGCGCTAAAGAATATGTTTCCGGGAGCTTCGATATACTATTTGTCCAAGCAAGTGACCATTGGAAATTCCCTTTATGTGCTTAACGGACGAACGTTCCATAACCAGAGCCCGTTCATCCTCCAACGAATAACTCGCGATTGTTGCTGACGTGTCCGAAAACTCAAAGTCGTATAAGTGTTAAATGTTTTCTGTCACCTTCCTCTCTTTGTTAACACTACAGTGACAGATAGGATTATCTTCTAATATGTCGCGCGAAGATCCAAGCAACATCCAGCCAAGCAAAGTTTTCACGGCAAACGGTTTCCTTTTTCTACCCAGGCGTTGGTCAAGTACCCAATGAGCTTCCACTACATCGTTTCCAATAAGTATGCCAACCTCACAATCCGTGAGCTCGTCGAACACTTCACCGCTCAGGTGTGACCATGAAGATGCCAACTTCTTAGTGGATGGTTCCGCACGTAGTGGTAAGTCTACAACTACTAGAGCCCTTGCAACTTCAACTGATTCGTTTTCATTCATCAGCAGCAGTCTTAGGTCCCTGAATTCCGACTTACATTCGATAGACCCACTTAATACGTTGATTTTCGATGCCGTCGGCTTAGTGGAGACTCCGCTGTCAACTAGTAGCTCTCGTTTTATTAGCGTGAAATCAGAGCCACTGTCCAAGAATGCGTACGTTTCAATAGTTCCAGTCGGTTTTGCTGGCTTGATAGGAATAACCCCTAGTCGTTATTGATCATATGCAATTCTAGTCAGAGCACAAACTCCCTCGTCTCGCAATACTCGTTGATCGTTCCCCGATCGCCCTACATGCAGGAGCGTATGATGACGTCCCGTACACTCAAAACGTTCTTTTTGCCTACACACCAGAGCAAAATGCGTATTATCGAGACAGACAAAGCATGCCTTGTGTTCGCGCACACAATTCCATCTATCAGCGACACTCATGGGTAGTAGACGGGACAACTCGCCACTTTATGTGTTTGAGAACATATAAAGCAAGGCTAGACATGTGGAATGCCACCAGCAACGGCGAAGAAAGTGACAGGTACTTCGCGCCTTTGGTGTTGGACGTTATTAGTTGAAGAATTTTATATACATATATGTATATTTAAGGGTTAAAGGCAAGAAATGCCCTTGAGGACCCTATTAATTTAACGCAAACAAGGTTGTTCTTTCAGTTAATGTGCAGTCATGGGAGCACATATGATATCATGACAGAATTTCAAGTGAATTTTCGCGGAAAAGAATGAAAACTGTCTAAAGCCAGAAAAGTTGTTCACAGTGCTGGCAGTAGGAAATCGTTTTGTAAAAGTCGCCTTTAGTCAAATAAAATCACATTGAGTCTTCTTTTAAATTCCGCAATTGTGTCAGCGGAAACCGTCTCGCTTGATAGCAAATTCCAAGGCCGGGGGAGACTCTCCCTCCCTTGCAAGCAGCCCAAACCGACTACTGGCTATTCTCGAACGTTTTTCTACAAACTCCGTAAGATCAGCAAAGTCTGAGTCATGACCACCGGTATATATCCAGTCGGTTACTTCAGCCCATTGATTCTGCATCGCGTAAGGTAGCGAACGCACTTTTCGTTCCAATTCATTACGAGAATGTAAATTGGACAAGAAATCCATTTGGGTGAGTGCGATTTCACAACCCTTTATTTTTATGCAGAGATCCGAAATTAACTTTGCCGTATGTGAAGTCTGTCGTGCCTGAGTAAATAGTCCCTCGAGAGGGGACCGTGCGACAATGTGTGGTTGGCCGTACATGTCTCCGGTAATAGTCCCTGCTCATGCGTATGCCTTGGAAGAAGGTAACATAACACACTCTTCAATCGCGACTCTCGCATCTCCTCGGCAATAATGCGTTAAGTATAACAATCTTTGCTTAGGGTCTTCTTCCTTTCTCTCAACATACACCTCAAACTGGCGGATGAATTTCCAATAGTGTGTAGGATTGCCATCAAAATAACACAATTCTACTTTATGCAGTCCTAAATTGGTCACTACTGGAATTATCGTGTTGATCTTGTGTGAACCAATACACGATTTTATCTCACGATCACTTTCTTCCGGATATTTGCCCTTACGGTGCAATCTTCTAAGCAACGAGCTACGCGCTCAGTTTGCTCTCCTGATTTCAAATCATCACCCTCATCCCCTGACTTTACATCAGACTCGACATTAACCTCGAACCTAGCAAGTTTCGTTTTATTTTCAGCATCAAGAATTAAAAGTTCTAAGTCCGATTTTCGTCTAACGCATTTCTCATTGAGCTCCGCAATTTCAAGTGCTCTTAAGTTTGTTTTAATCTTGCGACTAGAATAACTAGCAGAAGTTGACTTACCAGAGCCGATGTGGAGGTTTGGGGAATCGGCATCTCTCTGACCAGATTTGATTGAGCCTTCTTCCTTGGGCATTCCTTCCAGAAGTGTTTGTCCCTTGGAACGTATGAGCATAAGAGGTTCAGCGCTGTCGATCTGGCAGTTTTGCAGATGTGTTTTAAGTACTGGCAAGTACTTTCAATCCAAAAAATGCGAGATTCCTTGTTAGCACGGACAAACATTGTTAACTACTGTTTCGTCCTTTGCCTTCTCAGACTGTATCCAGCAGTCACGCGTACGCCAAACCCAGTGATAACAACTATCAAGGTGGTACGGTACTATTAAGAGAAATCGTAACATATAAATACGCAAACCTTTACCATGGATAATCCAAGTCAAGAGCAAAGAGAGTCGGTTGAGGGGCGTGGATCTGGTTTTATAAGATTCCAGCAGGCAGTTCCTGTGGGCTCCAATTGGTCTGAATACACCAGCGCCAAAGGTGATGGTGGTAAACATGAACATAGACGATACTGTTGTGGCAAAGGGGGGTTGTAAGGGTTTGGGGTCAGTTTTGGTGGTGGGTCGACTTGAAGAGTGGTTACCGCAGTAGCCACAGCTGCTGGGTCAAAAAAGGGGAGAGAGAACGGACAGCTGGCTCGCCATCGCCGGGCCCCGTCACGGTGGTCGAAATGTGAAAATGCAATGTGAAGATGTGAGCAAAGGACTGAGGCCGGGGGAGGGGGCAGTAATCACTCATGTAGATTTGAGTGAAGGAGAGTGGCCGGCGTTCTAGGGAACAGTGGGACAGCCTTCGAAAGAGCGTGAAAAATCATTTTGTAGGTCGATCGGAAGTCTCGTAGGAGAATGTGTGGAGGATTCCAAACATGTTCAGCCGGAAATAACAGAGATATGCAGTAAAGGATCGAGCTGACTGTTGGAAAGAAAATCCTGATCATTTTCTGTAGTGTTTGGGAGAAAAAACTACAGCTCGTTGAAGTTCGGGACGAAGAATTGTTGACATATTAACATAATAGTTTTGCTCTCCTTTGAGAGGAATGTGCGTCGGCGAACGGTTGCTTGCTGTCGGCTGAATAATTAAGCGATTGTGGGCTGCGGATTCAGCCCCATTGCTGTCAACATTAAGCCCTGTGCTTTTGACCTTACTGGTAGATTTCTTAAACTGGATATCTCTGTTCAAAATTTTCAGGGTTTCATTGATGTCAGCTCCTTTATTTCTTCAAGTACTATTCGTTACGCTTATTGGCGCATGAGTACCGTTACGTTTCGTCTTTTAGACGACTCCATTTCGAAGTAATGCACAAGAAAATTAAAAAGTATATCCTCTAGTTCACCCTTCTACGAGACGGTCCATAATTTATTAGTCTTTTCCTCAAACTTCACAGAAGCCGGATTAGTAGACGTGAAGGAATACATTTTTCCGCAGGAACTTTGACATAATGTTCCAATTAGAAGTGACTTATGACTGAGTCCTCTGTGATGACGCTAATTCAGGCAGGAATCGAGCATGATGCCCCAAACTTTCGAGCGAGAATCTAAGGATTGCTAATGCTTTGTCATATACTGAACTGAATGAATCGCTTGAATTTCGTAATGGGCAAAACATAATTAGGCAATCGCATGCTGCAAATTTTTATCACCACTCTATTGGCCATTTTTTCAGTATATGCGTCTTCTCCTGCCAATTTGACCATGGAGTTTTATGCTTTCATCCGCGTGCTTCAACAAGCTGAAAGTAAACGCGATGACTAGTTAGTGGTAGGAGACTTATGCCGCATATATTTCGCGTCCTCTTCTCTCACCCGTCCATGTCCGATGTTAAAAGAAAGTCAGAAAGGCCGGAGGTGGGATCGGGCGCAGGTAACTAGCAAGGAAAATTTTCACCCGAGTGTACTAGCACGTTTCCTGCTCATCAATAAGAAGATATGGGCAGATACCCAGATTTCAGTTTCTATAGTGTGAGCCTGTGTGACACTACGCCTCCATTAAACACTACCTGGTTTCAACTTACGCTGGGTCAGAATTTACATATGTCACAAACCCCACCCGAAGCTAGAAGAACACACTTCTGACTGGCATGAGAGGTACCGGTGTTTATTGACGATGAGGAAATGTGTGTGACATGCATGCGCTTGTGGTAATTAACCGCAGGTTATCATGGGGTGCCTGTGGACGTGAAAAGACCAGGTAGGTTTTGGTATTTTTATGGCCGTTATTTTGAGCTCGCATTGTTTATCCGGCTGACTATGTTGTCTTCACTTTTCCTTTCCGAGCCGGCCGATTCTCAGTGAAATTCTCGCAGGACCATAGATTCAGTTGTGGATTCTTGAAGGAAGAACTAGGGTTCTAAAATTAAAATTATTCTTTAAAATATTTTAAGCGCCCGCAGAACAGTATCAAAAAACTGAGAAATAAGGTTAAATAATGACACTATGCATATTGGTGTTCTAAGTGAGCAGCCAGATATGCAGGACAATTAATAGCTCAGTATTTCACGCCTTCCTGCGATTCGTCCTCTTAGAACAATAGTTAGCGATTTTGATAAACTTATGCTGAACTAACAAAGAAACAATGGAAAAATACTACGATGCTAGTGGAATAGAGTTCAGCGAACGCAAACCTTTAAGAAGACTTTATGAGAAACAACGTTTTTGCTTCAATACAGTGAGGAGAAGAGTACGTTGATACTATAGTGGCAGTGCAGAATGTGAGCATTAAACGTCAGTTTAGTGCGCATAATAACTTGCAGGAAAACGTCAATGGACATGAGACCTCGACAAATTAGGAGCCAGAAAGGAATTCTGGTGATCAACAGCATACGAAAGGGGAATGGTTTAAACCGTGCGCGTCAGTATGACTCCGATCAACTGACTGAAGGGGTGATGGAAGCATCATGGGTCGTGGGAGAGACGATGCATGACATGCTATTTTGGCGAGAGTTTTCTAAATTTCCCCCGGCCATTTCTCAGAGTCTTGGAGAAAGCTGCTCGGAGATAATGAGGAAAAAAGGTTTATTTAATCAGTATTAAGCAAAATTGACAAAATTCGCTTGAAGACAGATAGAAAAGTTGACAATTTTATGGTGACTGGCAGGTTATTCCGTAGAAAGCTGTACCTGAAAGCCAAGAATACAGAGCATTTAGAAAAGGAGGACATGGAAGGAGATATAGGGAGTAAATACTTGAGAAGGTTGTGGGGAAGACTTACGGGCGTGAGGACTGCAATTCCGGTGACATTTTAAAAATTACTAAGGGGAAGAAGGAGAGAGAAGCCTGCTTCCACTCTCTGAACTCATCGAAATTTTGGTTACTTTAGCTGATGTTTGCCGGAGTAGGGAGCATTTGAAGGTTTCGAAATTGGGAGTTCTTCTGTCAAATGTATCTGGATATTTTTAACTCAAGAATGTCTGGACTCCGTTGAACTGAATAATGGGTAATAATTGTTATAACGACGGGTTCAGCGTTGCTAGTGTTATAACGATGACATATGACGAGTGTCACCGTCGAATTACGCCATGTTTAAATCCAATGGAAGAACACAGTAAGAAGGGCATAATTCTGGAATCCACCCAAAGGAGGGTTTATTGTGTGCATTACCCGGAGGGACTATCTCGGGTGGCTGTTGCCGCTAGTTGATCTCCAGCACGCTCTTTGTCCCGTTTCGGGGGCAAGCCTGGCATTGGGATAAGAGTAGCGTTCGCATTTGTTGTGCAACTCTCCTTTTGTCAGGGGCACAGTGTATTATAAGAGAGTGCCTCGTGTGCGTTTGCCGGTAGCGCGTTCGCCTGATTGACACATTAGAACAACTGCGACAAGTGGTGCGCGCGAGCAAGCGCGTGCATCTGTTTCCTCTCCAGAGGTTAAGATCATCTTGCGTGGACATTCATTACCTGAATGCAGTCAGAACTAACAAACAAAGACAAAGGTGAGCTGTCAATAGAAGCGAATATTCGAGTCCCACGAAGCAGTACAGAAGACGAAGAAGCGATCACCGGAACAAGAGTTTTATTTGCCTGACGTTTCGGATTCCGTCGGGAATCCTTAGTCATAAACAGGTCTGAGACATGCGCAGATAAGTGGTGATACATACACAGATTGCATGGTATTTATAGTTCACAGCGGTCACCCGCATACGTACTATAATTGTCAGTTCTTGTAGTCACCGCTTGAGGTCTTAATTGGTGCGGTGATTGCTCATTAATTGCCACAGCGTTCTTGTCCGCGTCGGATGCGGCTTTGGTAATTGCGTGACAATTATGCCCGCTGTCGTCGGAGCTGTTGTTGCACTTAGTCCTTCCCACGTGACTGATTCTCTTGCTCAGGAAATGTCGCTGTACACCGTAGGGGAATGCCAAATCGTTGCGCTTGTTGATGGACTGGGGGCCTGAAAACCATGATTCGAGCAGCTCGCGGCTCACGCGGTTGTCCCCTCTTGCGAGGATTTCAGCCTCGGCAAACTTGAAAATATGGTCGGGTCCCGTTGAGTGAGCTGCAACCTGGCAGTTGGCGTCTTTCTTCCTCACCGCCGCTGCATGCTCGGTCATTCGCGTCCGGAGTAATCTCCCAGTTTCTCCGACGTAGTTGCTTTGTCCACAACTACACCAGATTCGGTAAACGACTCCAGCCGTTTCCTGCCGTGGCAGTGGGTCTTTCGGCCTCATGACCCGGCACCTGATGGTTGCTTCCGGCCTGTGTGCAACTCCAACTCCAAGTGGGGTGAGTAGACGGCTGATTGATTCCGATACATTCTTCACGTACGGAAGAACTCGCCAAACGTTTGGGCCAGCTGGACTTGGCTTCTTCTCTCGTTTGCGTATGCACTGGTTGACAAAATTGTGCGGGTAACCGTTCGCTCTCAGTACCCGTCGAACATATTGCAATTAAGCAATTTTGTCTTCCGCTTCGCTGCAATGCGTCTCGACGCGCCGGAATAGCGCTCTTACGCAGCTGCCTTTTTTGACCGATTGGGTGGTTGCTGTTGTATTTCAGGACTTGCATAGTGTTGGTTGCTTTCCTGAACACTTGAGTCTTCAGGCCACCATCGTCTTTGCGGCAAACGAGGACATCCAGGAAGGCCATTTGGTTGTTTTCTTCTTCCTCCATCGTAAATTGAATGTCCGGGAAGACGGCGTTTAGACGTTCCTTGAATGTCAGCACCTGATCCCGCTCAATTTCGACGAAGGTGTCGTCCACATACCGAGCCCAGAGTTTCGGCCTGTGGTATCGGAAAACCAGCGACTCCAGCCGTTGCAGGACCACCTCTGCTATGAGTCCGGAAATGGGCGAACCCATAGGCGTGCCCTTCACCTGCTTATAGATAGTTCCGTTGAAGGTAAAGGACGTCTTCAGGCAGAACTTTAGGAGCTGGAGAATTTGAGCGTGCCCGAGGCGATTCTCCGTTTCGTCGTATTTCTCCCATAGGAGAATTTGGATAGTCTCGACGGCCAGGTTCTGTGGAATAGAAGTAAAAAGGTACGTGACATCAAAGGAAACCATGATATCATTTGGCTGGAGGCTTACTCCTTTAAGTTTCTCCAAGAATTGTGTTGACGAGCTGACTGTTGTGTCTGAATCAGCGGTCAAGAATTTGAGCCGTCGGAACAGCCACTTCGCCAGTCCGTAGGCTGTAGTTCCTTTGAGAGATACGATTGGCCGGAGGGGTGCGCCCTCTTTGTGCACCTTGGGGAGACCATAGAAGCGGGCCAGGGCCGTTTCTTGCGCTCTCGCCATTCGTCGGTCGATTGGTGATATTGCACCTGAGTTCTCCATTGCCAACAGCGTTGTGTTGATTTCGCGTGTCAGCGTTTTCATGGGGTTGGATTTGCACGGGACGTAGGACTAACGATCGTCCAACAAAGTTTGAGCTTTGTGAATGTAGTCTGTCCTGTCCAATACGGCAGTTGACCGCCCCTTATCCGCCGGCACGATAACGAGGTCATTGTCGGCTCTAAGTTCTTTCAGTGCCTTATGCTCAACCTTGGAGAGAACGTCACGTGGTCGATGTGCCATGAGGAGGGACGACACCTGATGACGTATGAGGTTTTTCGTTTCGTCCGTTGCTTCTGTTTGGCTCAGAACTGATTCTACAGCAGCAACCATGTTGGCAGGTCTGGCATCAGCTGTGTTGAATGAGGCTCCATGCCTTAACACCTGCATTTGTTCTTCCGTCAGCTTTTTGGATGACAGGTTGTGCACCAGTTTGTCATCTTTGGATAAATTTGGTCGAGGTAGCTTGCGAAACTTAATTTCAAGTGCTGCCTCCCACTTCGCTTTGTGGTCTTGGGCTCGTTCGGTCACCCTCTGCTGGAGCAGTTTGGTACAATTCTCGCCCATAAACTCAAAGCACTTCTCCCTCTCTTCGCTGATCCTCTGACAGTACTTGCGAAGCCTCGCGTGGCAGTCTTGAAGGATCACTCGGATCATATCTCTGCTGTGCTTAAATTCTTTGCGTCTCGCCAACTCTGTATTAACCGGAGGTCTGTATGAAA
>JAYGXS010000005.1:10048222-10073699 GCA_036362985.1 Ligula intestinalis
CCCTTTAAATGCCTGTAAGACAATGAAAAAGTCTGTCTTTATCACTGTGCTGGTACACTAGGGCATTAAGAACATCGACTTTTTTCGTCGCCCTTCGTTGCACTTGTTCAATGAGGCCCAGATCTTTCTTTTTCCACGGTGTCCAACCTGGCATTCCGTAGTCTAGATGTGGTCTCACGAAGTCACTTAATATTTATCAAGTATTGTTAAGCTTAATAGAATAAACCCTAGTCACTACGATCTTTGGGTCAGGTTCCTTGGGTGAAGAGAACTTATGGTAAGGCCCGAGTAGAAGGAGCATGTTATTCTGAACAGAAAAATTGGAGAATAGTAAGGAGGAGGTTGCAAATCTCTCTGGCATGGTGTTCGATCGTGAGTGCCGTGTGAGAGCGTGGGGTTGCCACAGCGTCCAACGACGCCGCCTATGCCCGTCCGCTGCCAATGTGTTCGTCAGCACCTGAATTGTCAAAATAAACTAATTGTATATTAAAGACCCAAGATTTCCTTTCATTTCAAACTCAGTTCCGTGGTAAGACTAAATACAAAGTTGGTAATAAAAGTTGCGGGTAAGCAAGGAGTTTGATCCAGGGGCTGTCAAGTAGGATATTTGGAATTTATATTTTTCAGCGCCGGTACGGCACTATCTATACAAAGTTAATTTCGAAAAAATAAAAATTCAAAAAATAATTTGACAATATGTGCAAGTAGACGTAGAAAGTCGTAATAATGTCAGCAGAGATTGTCCTTTTGGGGCAACATTTATAATAATAATATGTTTATCATGCCAGTTTACAGGCAATTGTAAAGAGTTGGTAATGCACCTCTTGGGCGCCTTCCAACACCTCGAAGACCGGAAAAAACCTAAAACAAACTCCCTATGTTTCGGCCAGTATTGGTTTTGTTTCAGGTTTTTTGTTTTGTCAATACTGGGCGAGATAGGGAGTTTGTTTCAAGTGAAAAAAACCTGCCTTAAAAGGTATGATACAAACGGAATAAATGTACAGTTGTAAGCTGAGTTGACTCATCAGCAGGAGAACTGTTTCATATCGTTTAAAAACATTAGTTCCAGACGGAGAGGGTTGGCACAAGAACACAGTGTTCTCAGTCTTCCTTCAATGGTTGTCGGCAAAAGTTGCGCGCTATCGGCTGAAGGGTTAGCAGACTGCGGGCTGCTGCTTCAGCAGCATTATCTTCAGCATGAAGCCTGGCGGGGTTCAAAATCCACGAACGCCATCAGAGTGAAAGAGAGATTCCACCGAGTCAGCACCCAAAATTCGTGAAAGTTGTCCTGAATGTAGAAAACTAGTTATCGCTCTCTTAAACATAGGGTAGTTTTGCTGGGTTTTAATACTTTTGGGCAGCTTATTCCAGATTGATATGGCATTTACTGAAAAGAATTGCCGGTACTTAACTGTACGTGCCATAGGAAGAAATAAAAATACGTTTCGATGACTGGCGCGTCGAGAGTGCTCAAGCTGCCTTATTGTACTAAGGGGATTAAAGGTTTGACCATTCAAAAGTTTAAACAGTAAAAAAAGACCCTTCTGCAATCGACGAAGCCATAGGGGATCCAGCTTTATAAGTTCGCACCTTTGTGGGGGTAATGCGTGGGATTTAGGAGAAATAAGGAGGTTCCAATGGGGGGCATTGCAAAGGCTCCCTGGATCATCACCGTGTGGAAGCCGAGTCCTGATTCTTCCTTGCTGATTGCAGAGTCCGCCAACGGAACTAGAAAAAGAGAGGCAGCCGTACAGATCGTGGATAGTCCACTTTGGGTCGAACCAAGGGTGAATTTTTAGGCCGTCAGGTCTGACTGATAAGATCGCTAGCGGGGTAATCACGGTACGCAGATAGCCAAGTAGGGTGGATCGCGGAGACCTTCGGATGTGGCTATGCGTGGGAGGGCGTTATAAATAGCAAACGTGAATGGATATTAAAACTAATACTACTGAAAAATTGAAAGTGGTATTATTATTATTGTAAATTGTCAGTTCCAATCCATCGTGCACTGCTATATCGATCCAGTTTTCGCTTAAAACCCTCTAGCGATTCCAACATAACGGAGTCCTGAGGAAGCGCATTCCACGCTCCGACCACCCTTTTTAAAAAGAAACGTTTCCGAGCGTCCAGCCTAGCCTTTTGTCACCTTTTATTTGAGAGGATGACCCCTCAGGTTCATGGTCGTTGCTAATTCGAAAAAATCCCCTGATATAAGTCAGCAGTCTTGAGGACGTAATATGCGGAATGCTAGTATCAGGTGCCCCCGAAGCTGCCTGTTGCGCAATGGGAAGAGGTTGAGATTCGACAGCCGTGTTCCATAAGGCTGCTAGCCCTGCCCCATAACAAGTTTTGTTGCGCGCCGTTGTACCTTTTCCAGGATGTTGATGTCTTTCGTGGCCCAGGGTCTTCAAGCTTGGATAGCGGATTCTAGGTGTGGTCGTACGAAGGTTCCGAAGAATTTTGTGAAGCACTCTTCATTGAAGGTAGAAAAAGCTCGTCTGACGAGGTATAGGATCGACATCGCGGACTTGGCTACCTTTGTGCAATGCAGGGAGGGTTTAAGCGAGGGCGTGATCAACACTCCCAAGTTTTTCTGGGCGTTCACTTCCTTCAATGGTTTGTCATTCAGTCGGTAAGTCGTGCCGATTGAGTAACCGGATTTGCCGACTCGCATGGTGGTGCAGTTGCTCTCATTGAACGATAAGAGCCAGTCCGCCGACCATTTTTGAAGTCTATTTTAATTTTCCTGTAAGTGCACTTTGTCAGCCGCAGTTCGAATTACGCTCCAAAGTTTTATATCATCGGCAAACATGGCGATACCGCAATCCAGTTCGCGGGCAAAGTCTTTGATGTAGATAACAAACAAGATAGGGCAAAGAACGAAGCCTTGGGAACACCACTCTCTACCCCAACCTTGGCTGACTGTTTTTTGCTGATGTGGACAGTTTGCGAGCGAACGATTAGAAAGCTTTGTATCCACGTAAGGAGCCTACCCCTTACTCCTATGCGGCTGAGTTTATAAAGGAGGCGGTGGTGCGGCACGCTATCGAAAGCCTTTTTGAAGTCAATATAGACAACGTGCACTGAGTTTTCACTATTGACTGCCTCATTCCACCGTTCTAAACAGTAGAGCAAGTTTTATACGCAGGACCTACCTCTACGAAAACCATGCTGAGCATCCGATAGCAGATGGTTTGTTCCAGGAACTGCATAAGTTGTTGCTTGATCATTCTTTCCATAATTTTGCAACAGATTGCAGTAAGGCTGACCGGTCGGTAGTTATTCGCTGAGATCCGGCTTCCCCCTTGTAAAGCGGCGTAATCCTCGCGGATTGGCGGTGTAATCCTGGTTTGAAATGAATTATCCCATGCTGATGCGTTAGTTTTCAGACACAGACCAAAGAATTTGCCTGTTCTTTTTTCACGAATCTATATTCCACTTTTTGATTTATTAAGGTATTTTGTACAATCTTAAGTGGCCAACTATTTCTTTGACTTTGCAAGTTTGCTCTTACAATATTTCCTAGCAACCCACACAGACGCTAATTAAAATTCAAGGACTGTGATGGTCCCTTCAGTAGTATAATTAGCAGTACTAATAGTGCAGACTTCTTTAGCAAAAATATATACCACAGAGAAGCCTGCGACTGCCTTTCTCTCGCGCTTTATATTTTGTCACCTGCAAAAATGCCAAGGTCTGTGCTGAGGAAACTCAAACATTGTCCTTTGACCTTGGCTGACGTAGATGAATGTTGAAGAAGCATAAAAATACCCAATTTATCGAAAACACAAATATTCTTTAGAAATAAAGCAATCTTTTTGACATTGGTACTAGTGAACCCATTGTTTAAGTGCATGCATGTGACGCTCTAGCGCCATTTTACTTTCCGGAGGCACCGCTTGGTCAGTTGTTCGGCTCACTTGGCTTTGTCCTTAGTACTTGCCCGTGCAAATTATTTTGAGCATCCTTCACCGCCGATTGTAACACGACCTTCTTAGCATTATTCGTCTAGAACGAGGTGAGCGGGAATGTTAAATTGAGCTCGCTGTGCACAGCCTAGACATCCGTTCTTGCTAAGTTTATTATAAGGGCTAGATCGCCACGACAGCCTATAAATCTGTTCTCGTAGGGACTCTATACTACATTTTTTCGCGTATGCGATCCATTTTGAGTTCACATAGACAAGCTTTCTAGTGCATTTGCCTTTCGCATTTGCAGTAACGAGTTAACGTTAGAACTGGTAAATTTATTAGTTCTTACCTAGAACAGAAGCCAATGCCATTCGATAATTAGATTGTGGACTAAATTACTGTAGCGTTTAGTCAGAAGTAAATCACTAATTAGGGGGCGTCCGCTCACTGTAGCCCAGTTTGCTGACGAGTTATTTAATCACAAAAATTGCACTTCTGACTTGCAAAATCTGATTGTAGCCCGTGTCTTGATTGCCAAATAGGAATACGTTAATATGTATTCTGTTCTTTGTTTCAGCGCTTTCTCAAATGTCGATTTTAGGTTTCTCATGGGTGACTACTCTGTGTACGCAGCTAACGAGGATGGGCAGGCCAACTACGGTGAGGATCGGCCAGCCTCCAATTACGTGAACGAATCATCTGCGCCAAGCAATGGCAATTATCCCGACTATGATCGACAGAAACAATCGCCAGAGGAGGAGTATAACAACTACAAAGAATCTCCTGCCAGCAAAGGTCATGATGATCAGAGTGATCGGCGCAGCGATGACAGGGGCCGCGACCGAAAGCGTGATCGGAGACGATCTCGGAGCAGCAGCCGTGGTCGAAGGCATCGGAGTCGTGACCGGAGCAGAGACCGCCACTCAAGACGAAGGCATTCGCGTCATCGTTCCCCTAGTCAGACGAAAACACTCGTATATAAGTATTGGGATGTGCCACCGCCCGGATTCGAGCACATGACTCCTTTGCAGTACAAAGCTCTTCAGGCTTCTGGACAGATCCCAGTCAACGTCTACGCCGCCGGGCAAATTCCAATGCCAGCAACTGCACCTAATGCACCTCTCACACTTAATACGAATATACCATTCGCTGGAAGTGCCGTTTGTCGTCAAGCTCGACGCTTATACGTGGGCAATATTCCATTCACTGCTACAGAGGAAAATATGATGGAGTTCTTCAATAAACAAATGAAATCTCAAAACTTGGTGCAAGCTGAAGGAAACCCAATTATTGCTGTCCAAATCAACATGGAGAAAAACTTCGCCTTTCTGGAATTCCGTTCAGTTGACGAAACAACTCAGGGGCTTGCTCTTGACGGCATTCTCTTCCAGAATCAGGCTTTAAAGCTTCGCAGGCCACGTGATTACGCACCTCTTCCAGGTGTGAGCGAGACACCGTCAATTATAGTTCCCGGTGTTGTGAGTACAGTTGTTCAAGATTCTCCACACAAAGTGTTTGTGGGCGGATTACCAAATTACCTCAACGAAGATCAAGTGAAAGAGCTTCTTCTGAGTTTTGGACCTCTTAAAGGATTTAATTTAGTAAAGGACGGATCAACTGGTTTGTCTAAAGGATATGCATTCTGTGAATATGTTGACCCTAACGTTACTGACCACGCATGTGCCGGATTGAACGGAATGCAACTCGGTGATAAGAAGTTAATTGTACAGCGAGCAAGTGTCGGAGCAAAGAACTCGGGTGGTGCCATGGCAGCACCTGTAATACAGATACCAGGTCTCAATGATGCCTTGGTCCCGAACACTACTGGTTCAGGCAATATTACCGTTCGCAGTGGTGGGCCACCAACCGAAGTCCTCTGCTTGCTTAACATGGTCGAACCTGACGAACTTAACGATGATGAAGAGTACGAGGATATCGTCGAGGACATAAGAGTAGAGTGCAGTAAGCATGGAATCGTACGAAGTCTTGAGATACCGAGACCCATTCCTGGCGTCGAAGTTCCTGGTGTTGGGAAGATTTACGTCGAATTCGCAAGTCTGATTGATTGCCAAAAGGCTGCCAGTGCTCTCAGTGGTAGAAAATTCAACAGCCGCCTTGTTGTAACGTCATTCTATAGTCCTGACAAGTATCATCGCCGCGAATTTTAAGGCATATTATCATTTTTTGTACATAAATGCTCAGTTGTTTTAGCATTGTGTTTTTTTACGGTATGCGAAATCTGATCTTGTCGTTTATGCCTTTCCCGTTCATTCTCTATTGGGCACGTCTCGTGATCTAGTTGTTAGCCGACGTTAACTACTGACGACATGGCGGTGGTTTGGAGCAGTTGCTCCTCGGCCAATTTAGGTTAGTTTGTTTCGATCACTGCTAAGAGGACTGGTTGTGCTTCCAACTTGTTTCAGGCACAGCTTTTTAAGCTTTTATTGGTAGAGGCTTAAACATCTGGCGGACTGCTCTTGGTCAGCTAGTTAATTTCCCTGTAATGCCCTCAGACGACGGGCCGTCCGGGCGTTGCGTTTAATTTAGTCCAGAAGGTGCATACCAGGTCTCCGTTGGCGTCCGTTGCTGAGCCTATTAAACGTACCATTCAGGGAAAGTAAGCTGTCTATCATGTCACCCTTTATCTCCCCAGTGACTTTGCGCATGTGATTATCGGGTCTATTCAGCCTTCAATCTGTAGTATTGTAGTTTCCGCAAAATTGGCGTGAATCTGAAGGTGTCAGTTTAGTTAGTTTATTGCTTGTCAGATGTCCGTGTCAAGAGTTACATCCTATCTTCAGGGGGGGGGGGGGGTAGTGAGTGTGCTTTCGGATGAGGGTTTTACAGGCTACATTTCCGTAAAAAAGTATTGCATGGCTCCTAGACTAGATTTAACGTGAATTAGTTTAGTCAGTTTTATGTCGCGGTCCTTCAGTACTGAGTTGGCGTCAGACCGACAAGAGGTCTATATTATAGGATATGTAAGGTGTCATCCGAAATTTAGTTCAACGTATTTCACTTCTCGAAAGATAGTAACCCTGTCGATGCAATATATGGGCAAGGTGCTCCAGCTGGTGCGCTGTAGGAACTCATTGGCCTTGCTTCTAGGTTACCTGGATGCAAGTACAATTAATCCAATACCATCACAAAGTGCATTTGTAAGTTCGGCAGCGTCACCATAGGATATTTAGAAGGAATGAATTGGGGAAACTTATGCGTACAGTTTGGCGTTTGGTCTGTTTGTGCATATTACACAGTTCAACATTGGCGGCTGCGTTCACCTGGTTGGAAGTGTGCTGAATTGCGACTTTCCCCTCCGTCGGATGTTGGACCCATCGCGAGCGAAGTTATCTATCAGTTCGGTGACTTAATCGTTCGTTAGCCTAGGAAAGTGTCTACCAGAAAGCCCTAGATGGTTGTATCCGCCCGGAAGGAGGTTCGCTTTAGTCGCCGATGTATGTTTTTTTTCTGCAGCACAGGCCGCTAACGCCGTAACTTAATGGCAGTCCAGACCAACGTTGGACGGGCTTAAGCCTACTCTAAAGCCTGAGCGGTCTCATAATGCGTTCGGACAAACAGATCACAACATTGTCAGACCAATTTGATGGCGACGAGAGGTTTTTGGCATCCACACGGCCTTTGGTACGTATTGCAATGCTGGGAGGCTGTAGCTCACGGATTAATCTCCATGGCCGGTCTTAGTGCAACACGATTTATCCCAGGTTACTCTGACACAGTCAAGTGTGAAGAAAGTGCTCTTGCAGTAGGTTGGGTGAGTGAGGCAGGTTAGACCACTGATGAATTCTCGTGGACGGTTAGCATGTAGTCTAATTTGAACGTACGAGATCATGTTTGCGGTTGCTCGCGTCAACCACAGAATGTGGGGTTCGCAGGTGATCCGTTAAACGTACCAGTAAATTGCCTATCATAATACCGTTACCTGCACTCCGTTCTGAAGCCTCATTCGAGGCTTACGGTTCTCAAACGTAGGTCACCCTAATTTCTCCTATTTGATGTGGACAGGTACGTTGACTGTATCTAGACAGGGTCATCGTAGGTTGTGACTGCAACCAATTTGTCCGTCGCGATTGATGGGTTTCACCACAGTTCTATGCGAAAGCTAAGTTACAAATCTGGATGCAGTCGTACGGTTGCTGACTTTCCGAAGAATTTGGTCGGCTCTCGCTGTTGAATATCTGTCTGAATTTAAAATGTCAAGCCGAAGTAGTCAGCCTTGTACTGGCCGACTTTGTTCTTTCGCTGTCTGGGTTTCTTGAAGTGTCAGAAGGAAGGAGAATGTCCATCGGAAGAGGTTACTTGTAAATCTGACGTTTCAAGTAGTCGTTTCGTCTACCTATCTTCATTGTATGCGGATTCTGCCAATCCCCATTGAACTGCTTTGTGTAGCTCGCATCTCACCCTCGCCTTTTTCTCTACTGTTTCCCTCTCGTTATTTTCTGCTGTGGTGGAGCTTGTGTATGTTTCACCCTCACGTCTCGGCCATTGTTGTTTTGCGTTGTTCCGTGTCTCACACTGAATTATTTCACCTTCATCCACGTTGGCCGTGGAGCTAGATGGCGGCTCCGATGAATACATGCCTTGACTGTCCCCTGATAAAAGGGTTCTTAAAACAGCATTTGGGATAGGTGGCAGTTTACTGAACAGTCGGTCGACATCCAGGCGTATTTAAGCTGCCTTTATGTGTGATCGTCACTTTGGTCCACAATTCCGACTGCGTCAAAGTTGAAATCATGTCATATCTCTGCAGCATGGGTTGCTTCCTTCGACTTTGGGTCAAATCTTACAGCCAGCTGATGGACGCATTAGCGTTTGTATCTTCTGGCAAGTTTCCCAACATACTTACGCATCTTGCAGCCGCACTAAAATCGGTAGATGATGCCCGATTTCTGCTTAGGTATAAGGTCTTTCGGTCGCATTACCTTTTGCCAGATTGTAGAAATAGGTCCGTGGGCAACCCTTATTCCGAGGGACGCGAAGGATTAGGCCACGACTGTGGAGACCCTTTTCGTGTCCGGGATGCTTTTCCACGACTTTACGGGGCAAGGGTCCGTGTTTTTGATGGCATTCGATTTCGATAAACGGCAAAATTACATTACATTAGCCCACCTCGGGCCTAGACTAACTTGAGCTTAATAAGCGGCGGGTGCACTAACCGGATTCCTAGTTCAGTAGTCGCCGGTTATTAAGCCCACCTCGGGCACAGACCAAATTGGGCTTAATAGGGGGCTGAGCCTACTAACCGTGGGCTTACAAACCGGCGACTGCTGTATACAGGGTAGGTCGGGCGACGACTTAGTTTGTGAATAACGAAGCACAAACGGGCAGTGCGGAAATGCGACCCACTGTCCCAGATCGCTTCCTACACACTAGAAGAAGTTCACGAGTTCAGTTTCACTGGCACGCGGGTAATGGCACGAGCCAGTAACAAGCCGGAGCGAGGACTACTGGATTTCAGACTCCAGCCCCATCAGCAGGCGTGTGAATATACCGCCCTGTTATTTTACGTTCGGTTCGCGCGATCAAGAAGTACAGCCCAGTTCGTTTCCAGACACGCATGCCGCCAAGTCAAGGACGCACACTGAGACGGCCCGGGAGAAGACGTAAGCGTGGATTCAACCAATCACGAACGCCATTTCCTCGTAGCTGGATTACAGAACATGCCAATGCTTGCTGTTCTCTCATTTTCTCCGACGATGGCCTTCTGTACGAAAACGAAAGCTCAGACTGATCCAAGTGCTGTTCCAGTGATCGCGCTTTTGACTTCTTGATAAACTTCTGTCCCTTCTTCGGTATAGATCGCTTGTCCTCGTATCTAGGCGACTGTTATAAACGGGCGTTAAGGGTTAATGAGAAAAATCTAAGCGACAAAGTTGACTGTTCGTGCGCTCCATTAAAGACGGCTTCTTTAATCACCACTGCAGCTTACAGAAGATATTAAATAGGCAATTAAAGCTTTCTTTTCGAAGACTGGGGCCTGTCATCGATCAGCCCCAACATCCATATGGAGGAATAGAATGAACAGGCGTTCTATCAAAACAGTTTATTCTTCCAGCAAGTCTAATGCAGGATTCACAGTTTTAGTCCAAGCGTTTAGGCTATCAAGCGCGTCTGTGTGATCCCACACTTACATTTTTTTGTTTTACTCATTAAGCAGAAAACTAGAGGTCAGCTAACTGCCTGCTAACTCAACAATTTCATTGTAGACCATGCTGAGGATGCATTTTATGGGTTGGAAACTAGACCAGAAAGCGTACAATGTCTATTCCCACCTCCTTTGCACACCCCTGAAATGCTGCATTTTGCCTGGAAATTCGCAAGCCTTGCAGTGTCATTAAAATTGTAATGGTTGCTGCTGCCTGACGTCCACCTAACTCTTGGCGTCACAGACAAGGACACTTAGAGCAGGCCCTCGCGCGAATGTACTTTTCGGCCTGCCTCCAACCGGACGCAAACTGGCGCGCGAGACACGGACAGCCAACGCCAGTGTATACCTTCGTGCGGTCCAACCAATCACCATAAAGGCCGCGAGACAGAGAGGATTCGGCGGTCGTCCCCAATTATTGACGCCAGAACTCACTTGGCATTCTGCTCCCGCGCGGGGCGGACGCGACGCCGCTGCTCTCTCACGGCTCTCACGGTCTAAGGCACGCCACACCGAGTCAACCTTCCTATGAACTATTCTCCAACTCAGTTTGTAAACAATATATTGTTCCTACTACTCTGGCTTTCCAAGACTTCTCTAATCTCCTAAGGAACCGGGCCTAGAAGATCGCAGTTGCTAGGATTTAACTTACTTAACCCCCCTGCGATAGAATAAATAACAGTTCGAACGTCGATCTCCACAAAGTTCATCGTGCGCCCCACAGCAAGTTGGTGCCGGGAATCAAGATAAAGCGGTGGTAGACTTGCGTTGCATCTACCGCACGCTCACCTTGCCCATCTAGTCAAGAAGAGCGGAGACAGAAGAGGGCGCATATTGCCAGCGCAGTTGGAGCCACTCCTAAGCGTGTCACCACATCAGTGCAGAACTTAGCTGAGTGGGAGTCTAGTTGCTACTATCGCTCATTGGAATCCATGATCAGCTGCACGTGAATGTCCGCCGCATGCTGACTCAATGCGCCTCTGGGACCAGGCGAAAACGTGCGCATCTAGTCTCTCCATTCTGGCTTAAATCTGTCCAATGAAATGTCCTTTTTAGGGGACTGGCGTCATTAGTAGGTTGGCCTCAATCCGTCTGGACAGAGACCCCAATGTAATGACTGTGGCCCAGACATCATTTCTGGTCACGCCGCTCCAGCGGAAGGACGGGCACTCCGACAGTCCAAACTGCTACTACCTATTATTCAGCCCTTCTGTACAGAATGCACTCTTACTGCCATTCCGGCCTTCCCATGACTACTATTCTTCTAAGACGCCGGGCCTGGAAGATCGCAGCTGTCAGGAGTGCCATAAAGGCCACATTAAGAAGGAGCCATTGCTGCCTGACTCTCAGCTCACAGGTCGGCCACATCACACAAACACAAACTGAGCTGACTGCGAAGTTCCAGTTATTCTGTCAGTTGACAGTTCTCAATGCCACGACTTGAAGCGCACCGTGGTAACCCAAGGCCTGTCAGATTATTTGTACACAAATAAAACCCCACAATGCAGCCTACTGTGACGCTAGAAGTGCTCTTCAACGGGTGCTCAATGTTCTCGCCGACAGCTCAGCTGACAGAACACTCGCGCGCCGAATCGATCGAACCAAGGGATGAGGTAGATGAATTAGCTTGTGGCTCCTAGCCATTCGCAGGTAATTGCACCCATTGACCCGATGTCTCATAAAAAACTTCCAGTTAATTTAAGAGCATCAGCTCTATGCACCCAAACAACAGTCTATTAACAACGCAGGATCTTTGAATTGTTTAAAGTTGTAAAAATTCCTATCAGCGAAATCAGAAGAGCGACTGACGAGTACAAGTAGGCTTTCGACAAACTCTAAGCGGCCCATTAAATAAATATGGGAACGGGGTTTTAGGTTAAACAAGTGGTCGACACTTACCCGACAGACAGTATTGAGGAGCAGCTTAAGAAACTCCAGGACCTGTTTCGCCAGAACCGGCCTCCTTTGAGATTAATTAAAAGGAAGTTTGTGGGATAAAAAAACCACCAGAGAAAAGAAAATGCTATTCCTCAAAGTGCCCGTTCAAGGGGATGCGGAAATTTAACTCCTGAAAGGACGCTTTGAACAAACCGTATCACGAAGATTTCCGGCAGCGAGAGTTCGGGTATTATTTTCAACCTCACTTTACGAGGAAGGCAAGGATGGTTTGCCAACTCAGGCCACCTCCGTGTGCATCTACTTGCTCTCGTGGAGCGGGTTATATTGTTCGTACGAGTCGACGCCTATCAAAAAGAATAAGAGAATACGTCTTGAGATAAGGTGAAGTCAGGAGCATGAACAGTGCTATTCTCGCGCACACTTTTAATTCCGGATATCGTTTAGACCCCAACGAAGCCTTTCCGATTATTTTTAAGACCCCACCGAACTAACCCGAGTCCTTGGGTCTGCGTCTGCTAGCAACAGCAGAAGCACCCGATATCCGATTGAGGAAGCTGGTTTCGTGCGTACAAAAGAACCTCCTGCAGGCTACGCCTTTGGCATGGCCAACGGTCACTTAGCTGCATGCCTTTCTCTCCCCCATCCCCTTATTCCACCTTCAACGAACCCTCACTGTCGCCTCTTATCGAAACCCACCCCCTCCCCCTATTCCGAGGGCTAATTCCTATGATAAGGCGAGCAGTATTGACCGCTTGTCTAACTTTTATTCCATTCCCATATAGATTTAATGGCCCGATGTGAATTTATAGGAGGCATACGCAGGCTTGGCGACTGCTCTTCTGAAGTCAGTTCAGTTCAGTTTTATTAGGGAAATATGGGTAAATACCTCTGAACTCCCTCTTTGTACGTAGCTATCACGCAGAACATGTGGCGTTGCCAGTAATCGAACTGAGGTAGGAGGGCAGACAGTAAAAAAAAAACTCATAAGACATCATTCATAAGTTTAGTTTTGAATGCCGTTTGTGGGATTTTAAGGAGAAAAACTGTCGCCTAGGGGAAAGGACGAAGGGAACATGTAAATCGGATGTCCTGCAGCTGAAAGTGTTTGGATCATGTTATGAGGAGGCCATCGCGGTTGTTCAATATCCTAATGGTCACACGGGGAGATGACTGCGATGGTCACGGTGTCGGAGATGCACTCATCATATTCCCATGCGAACCAGAGGATGAAACTTGCAATAGTTATTCTAAACAAACATAGTACTGAGAAGTAGCAAGCAGTATATTTATTGACAAAAAATTAGGCTGTGATATAATTAGCTCACTTCATTACAGATAATGTCTTTTCTATGCTGATCCAACTGCATCTTAAACGTGTCCACAGATGGTGACATGACAATGTATGCGGGCAGAGGATTCCATGCCTGGATTACCCTCTTAGAGAAGAAAAATTTGCGTGTGTTCAATCTTGCCCAAGTCACACGTAGCTTGAGTGGGTGTCCGCGCAATCTAGTAGTAGTGGCCAGCTCAAAGATATCGTTAGATGCTAGGCAACAATTTTGATCCCGCAGCATGCGAAATGCCTCTATCAGGTCACCGTGCAGCTGTCTGTAATCCAGAGGAAATAAGTAAAGATTAGTTAGTCATGTCGAGCATATGTAGATTTTGATAAATTCTCCTCGGGCCATTAAATTTATATAGGGGGGGGATAAAAAGTAACATGCTGGCAAGGATGTTCATTGGTCATGGAGATAGGGTTGATAATATTTGGCTGGTTGCCAAGTGGTGAGGGTTTGTTGAATCAGGACAGGGGGTAAAGTGGAAGGAGGAGATAGCGCGGAAAGATGCAGGACAGATGCATCATAAAGAATATGATGGCGAGAGAAACAAAGCCCACCACACCCATTGTGGAAAAGAAGACACTATTCCTTAAAGTCCCCTCTCAAGGAGATGCAGCAAGCGAACTCCTAAGCAGACGCCTCAACCAAGCCGTATCAAGAAGCTTCCCAGCATCGAAAGTTTGGGTGTTATTCTCGACCAAATCGGTACAGCACGGCGAAGGTAGGGATAAGCTGCCAGCTTAGACCAATTCTTTCTGCATCTACTCATTTGCTGCTCCTGTGTAGGAGATAATATTGGTCGCACGAGTCTGTGCCTATCCAAAAGAATACGGGAGCGCCTCCCGGCATGGCTGGCCAAAGGTGAAGTCAGAAGCACCAACAGCGCCATCCTTGCCCATATTGTTGACTCCGGACATCGTGTGATCGCCAGTGAAGCCTTTAAGGTAATTTATAAGGTCCTGCCACACTACCTAAATTCCCTGGGTCAGTGTCTGCTGATAATAGCAGAAACAACCGCGATCCGATTGAGGAAACTGATCTTGTGCGCGCAAAATGAACCTCCTGCAAGCCCCGAGCTTGGCAGGACAAAAGATTACATAACTGCCTGCATCTCTCAAAGCTATTTCCTATTTCAACCTCCCCCCTGTCCGATTTAACAAACCCTCATCACCTCCCCCATTTCTATGCCTACAGTAGACGCCAAAGATCATGCAACGTGTTGACCTATGCGAGAGACTGGTACTCTTTCGTTAATCGGCATTGACTCAAGTTGTGATGCTAATTATCGTGTAGTCTATTCTGAAGGCGAAGGGTATATGACAATCGGATGTCCTACTGCTGAAAGGGTTTGAAGCATGTCAGGAGGAGGACATCGCGGTTGATCAATATACTAATGGTCACACGAGGAGAAGATTGCGATGGTCACGAGAACATCACCAAGTGTCGGAGATGTGCCCATCGTACGCCCGTGCTGGTTACCGGTTCTACCGACCAGATGACGGAACACGGGATCAATCGTAATTCTTAACAAACATATTACTGAAAATTAGTTAGCAGTATGTTTTTAAAGGTAATTAATGCCAGAGACGTCCGGTGGAAAATCTTACTTGCTGACGGGCGGTAATTTAATTAGTCTAGCGTTATTACAGAGAATGTCCGCGCAATCTAGTAGTAGTAGTAGCCAGCTCAAAGAAATCTTTGGACGCTAGGCAACAATTCTGACCCCACAGCATTCGAAATGCCTGTAGTAGGTCACCGCGTAGCTGTCTGTAATCCAGAGGAAATAAGTCAAAATTGGTCAGTCGTGTCTCATAAGGAAGGTACGCTTGGCCTCGCACTAACTTAGTTGCCCTTCGTTGTTCCCTTTCAAGGGTTTTTTGTCTTTGACTGTCCAAGGTTTCCAGGCTTGAATGGCAAATTGCAGTTGGGGTCGCACGAACGCGCCGAAGACGTTGCCAAAGACAACTTTATCAAAATTAATAAAGGCGCGCTTGATTAGATACAAGCTCGACATTGCGGATTTGGCCATCTTCAGGCAGTGGATTGATGGCTTAAGTGAGGGAGTTAACCACGCTTTCAGATACTTCTGGGCCTCTACTTCTGGCAGCGGTGTGTTATTTAGGTTGTAAACCTTCCGATACGAAGTGTTAATACTACTGAAACGCATTATGTTGCATTTGGCGACATTAAATGGCAGGAGCCACTCATTTGACCATTGCTCAAGTCGCTGCAAATCAGCCTGCAGATTTGCTTCGTCATCTTCGCTACGAATGACCTTCCAGAGTTTTAAATCGTCGGCGAACATTGAAATTTTGCAGTCTAATCCACTTATGCAGTCGTCGATAGATATAAGGAAAAGGATAGGACCCAGAACAGAACACTGGGGGACCCCACTATCAAATGCCACCTCTGCCGATCGCTGATCACCGATTATACGATTTGAGTGTGGCCAGTCAGAAAGTTTTCGATCCACCGCAAAAGGTTGCCTGTTACCCCTATACGTCTAAGCTTGTATGGGAGACGTTGATGCGGCACAGTGTCAAATACCTTCTTGAAATGTATGAAGACTGCGTGCACCGTGTTTCCTTGATCGAGTGCTCTGGTCCATTGCTCTAGACAGTAGAGCAGATTTGTCAAACAGGACCGTCCTCTACGGAATCCGTGCTACTTGTCAGAAAGAAGTCGATGACACTAAGAATTGCATCAACTCGATTTTGATAATTCGCTCCATGATTTTGCAACATATTGCAGTAAGGCTTATTAGCTTGTAGTTGTTTGCGGACGCCCGACTCCCACTTATGTGTATGAGTGAGATCCATGCTGTCTTCCAGTCGGATGGCAGTTGGCCTGTGTTTAGGGAGGCCCGGAAGAGTAACTGCAGGGGTTCTGCCAACTCCACGGCTAGCTCTTTCAACAGCTTTGCAGGTATGCCATCGGGTCCTGGCGACTTCGTGTCTTGGAGCTTAATAAGTTCTTGCATAATAGTAACATCCGTATTCTCATCTGAATCAATGTTCGGAATCTCCTCGGTACTAAAATTGGTAACGGTTAGCTCGACCTCTCTAGTAAAAACCGACTGAAAGAACTCGGATAGATGCTAGGCCTTTGCTTTGTTCTCGCAAATTTCGGCGCCGTCATTCGTTTTTAACAACGGGATGGGGTCTCTATTTCGGGTAGATCGCCTAATGTGTTTGTAGAAGATCTTCGAATTTCCTACTGCACGGTTTATTAGGTCACTCTCGAAGTTTTTAGCCCAAAGCCCTTAACCCTATTTCTCTGCGCTTTGTACTTGTTGTACGACTTGGTGGTCTACTCTCTCCGATACGCTTGAACCAGCTTTCCTGTACGATTAACCTCGCTCTTCAGCGTGTCTATTAACCACTGGGGCCTATTTGTGGCTTTCATTTTCGAGATGGGGCAGAAACTGGTGATTAGCCCGTGTAGTACAGTCTTTAACACCGTCCAATCCTCGTGGACACATCCGGTGAATGCCTCCCCCCAATTTACGCTGCGCACTTTGGTTCTTATTTGGTTAAAGTTTCAGCGCCATATGTTGTGTCTAATGGTCGCGCTACGATCAGGTAGAGAGAAGAGTGGATACTCCCACTGTAGTACTACGTGGTTGGTTTTGCCTAGAGGTAAACAATTAACGACGCCTACTTTGTCAGGCAGTTAGCCTGTTGCCCTTCACGCTGCCTGGTCGGAGATAAGACGTGTTGTAATAGAAAGGCCTTTTGTGCCGTGCGTAGAAGTCGGCGATCGAAACTGAATTCTGACCCTGTCGCAAAACTGAGGTTCCAGTCGATATGCGGAGCGTTAAAGTCGCCTAAAATCATGACATTGGATCGCACGGCAAATGCTTTAACTTCCTCAATCAGGCTATTGTCTGACTCTGGATCGTTCGACGCTGGTCGATAAACTGCCAAGATGTCAAGGGCTTGAGACACCGGCGTTCTGACGGTGAGCCAAAGGGTCTCTATATCGGACGAGATCTGGTCAGTTTTGTTTGACACGTGCAGACCATGCCTAACATAGGTGAGTACACCCCCACCCTGACGCCCGGCTCTGTCTTTTCGGAACAGCTGAAGAGAGAGAGAGTGAGAGAGAGAGAGTAGCGTAGACCCAATATAACAAAGCCATCGGGCCCAATCTACGTTACCGCTATTGAACACTTGCTCGAGTGTGTTTACGTCGCCCCGTCCAAGGCCTTCACATCAGAGCCAAAAAAAACAAGCTGAAGAGGCTTATTCATAAACGAGGCTCGTCACTCAAACACACACCCCCTCGACGATTACTGAAATCCATGTTAACATAAGCCTTAGTGCGGTAAAAACCGACAGTAACATGCACCTAGCGTTCGCTGATGCATCCTGCATGCAGGTCGGAACATAAGCGTTCTGGTGTGCCTGGGATCTGGGTTCTAGAGCCGCGAAAAAGAGAGCATGAAGTGTCAGAGGAACCGCGAAGTTGGCGTATGACCAACTGCAATTCGCCCCGTCTTCTCCCTCAATAATTTCGGTTACTCTACTGAATCAGAGCGTCAAATTTCTGTCACTTTCCATACAAAAAGACCGTTAATCGAAGCCAGCAGGACCGCGGTTCCCCTGTGCTTCCAGAAGTCAAAATTCATTTATTGACGGCCTGATCCTCACATATCCACCTCCGCGAGGAAGAATAGGGCTCTGGATATAAATTTCAAAACCCAGGTCCTTCCACGATAGGTTAGGTAGACGCAATCCTTTCAGACTACAGTGGAGTCCGGTTAATGTGGACACCTCCGTTCCAGGCCAACTGTCCATATTAACCGGTTTTCCACATTAAGCGAACTGACCCCAAACCAGTCGTTTCTACGTATAAAAAACAGAATTTTGCATCTGAATGAAGTTTTATTGAAAGAACATGCTCAGTTTTGATTGCTTTGGTGGAAACTTTTCTCTTAAAGCTCCCCTAAAGTTCTTTATCACCGTGTCAAAATTCTCCACATCAAAACCTTTTTGTCGATGCCCCGTTTCAAGTACGGCCAATCCCGTCCTTCACTTTCTCGTGATCAGCCTCCACACGTACACAACCACAGGCAAACCAACAGAAAAGCTTTGTGTACTGTTCATCTGAAGCATAACTTTCAGAACAGGACGCGGGAATTCCCCGCCGTGGGCGATTTGGACTGGATTTTTGACGAAATCTGTGGGTCGACCGACCGGTTGGCAGCTTGGTGCTGTCCACATTAAGCGGTGGCTGTCCAGATTAACCGGAGGATTTTACTATGGAGAAATTCCGTTCCTGGCCAACTGTCCACATTAAGCGGTTGTCCACATTAACCGGACTCCACTGTAAATTACAGCATCCAGGACTGGCAACTTGTCCCTGTTCCTATACAGAGTGGAGGTAAATACCCTTCTTTTTACTGTCGTAAAAATCGTAAAAAACACGATCGAAAGGCAGGAGTAAATTTTTGAAATTCGAAAACATACAAGAGATATAGCCGCTGAATAAAAAGCGTTCTTTGAGGGGAAAAAGCAAGAACAGTGTAAAAGTAAGGACTCATGAATGTTCGGATATCACAGAGGCAGGTAGAAACGACGATAAAGAGTACGCATACACAGCCACAACGAGCGGAATAAGAGATTACTACTACTCCTCGGATACACCGTGCCGTTGGCGCCGCCAGAGAATAACATTGCCCTGCTCATCAGCCGACGCGAGGACGCTCTCGTCCCAGCTGAGGGCCACGTCCACCACCGGCCCGGTGTGACCCTGGAAGTAAGTCAGGCAGCGGCCAGTCAACGCCTCCTGGTCGCCGGATGCCGCAGGCACCGCGGAGAGCACCTCAAAGACATACACATTGCCCTCCTCGCCCGCCGAGACCGCGCAGGCACCGGCTCGGAAGGAGATGAGCGGCGCGAAGCAGGAATGCAGCAAATGGAGGCCATAACTATTTGTCAGCGGCCGCACCGCCAGGGCAGTGTGAGCAAGGTCAAACTGCCGGAAGAGAGTCAGCTGGCCATCCGGACTGACCACACGAAAGACCAGGAGACCGAGACCGGCGACGTTGGCCAGTAGGTAGGTTGCGCTATCCGAGTGGTTGATCCAAGAACGCGCCACGAGGCTGGTTACGCTGGGCAGGTGACCGCCCGTCATGGCTTTGCCGCCATCACCGCCGCCGCCACCAAACCAGGACCTTCTCCCCCTTCCTTTCTGCGCTTGCGGGCCGCCGCCGCCACCAACAGCAGCACGGTGGAGTTGTGGAGTTGGTGCTAGCACACTCTCGGGAATGTGAGAGAGGTTCAGCTGAAGCCGACGAGCGCGAGTCAGGCGTCCCGTGTCGGCGTCGCAGAGGTAGGACTGGATGAGACCTTGGTCGGTGCCCGCCCACAGACAGGTCACGGGGGCCATGTGGAAGGCTAGACAGGTGACACATCCCTGGCCCAGGTGATGCGACAGGTCCTCACGCGTCAGGCAGGGCAAAATAATAGCAGCCCGCCGGGTCTTCGGCAGGTGCAACTGATCACGGCCATCCTTTACGGCCCGTCCCGTTGAAAGGTTTACTATCTACAGAGAGGTAGAGGAGAAAAAAAGAAGAACGATGGTATGACAAAGAGACAGGCGCGAGTGGAAGCCTGACATGCTGGGCTGGAACACAAACGGTAGGTGAGATGCCTGACTAACCTGAACGACACCCCTCGTGCTCGAAATGGCGAGGTAGTTGTTATTGGCTGGGTGAAATTCGCAGGCCAAGAGACCACCAGCGTTCAGGACCTCGGCAGAAAAATGGCGGGCCAATGTGGACTTCTGGACGTCCCACAGACACAACGAGCCGTCAAGAGATGCGGAGATGATAAAGTCATTGATTGTCGACCAGGAGATGTCCATCACAGCAGCAGCAGCAACGGCAGTCTTGGGCTTTGGGAGTCGGAACCATGTTATTGGGGGCGGATGAGGAGAAGATGCGGTGGAGGATGCCGTCGCGTCTACCTGTTCGTCCGTTTGTCCCTCTTCGTCTTGCGATAGAGGGACGATGGGACAGACGGAGATGGTCCCGTCTGCCGAAGCGACAGCCAGCCGGCTGGAGTCGTTGTGTGGGAAGCGGATACGAGTGATCGAGTCTAGGACGAATAAGCGAAGAATGCATGAGGCGTTCGAAACATTCGTCAGAATAAGTATGCTCTGAGATTGTTTTGCTCTATACTCCGAACAGAGGCGCTTGCAAAGAAGTCTGGCATGCGTTTCATGCAGCTTTTACTGCCTACCAAGAAAACCTTCAGAGTTCTTAATGCAGTTTCTAACTGATAAGTGATCTGGGTTTTTGGGGTTTTACGATTCAGTTTCAATTTTCAGTTCGGCCCGAAAGGTGATGTTGCCTCTGACGTACTTCTATAGAAGAAAGATGTCTGAACTTTTGGCCGGTACTTATACTGGCGCGGGTTACAGTCCGCTGGCAAACCGTGAATATAACATCGAAAAGGCCAATAGGATTCTGATATATATAAGGACATCACCGATACGGTAGTGGAACAATAAAGTTCCGTTTCACCCTGGAGATCACAACTAGGGCTCGCGCAGGCAGTCACCTTGGGACTAATGAGGTGGGATGGAGTGGATCCAACAAAGCAAAGGGAGACCGGAATGGCCATTTTTGGCCTGTTAGCCGTGATCAGCCACTTATACTCAATCTCAAGGGCTGGAACCCCCGAGATTCGAACCCGGGACTTTTGGTCATTGGGATTACCACTCTACCATTGCTCCACGGGCTCACTGCCTTGTCAGTTGAGTTCGGGGACGTGAATATATCGGCATCACCGATCTGGTTTCCGGAGCAGTCGCTCGTCTGTTACAACCAGTAGGGGTCGGCGTGGCCCACTGACGACTGCTCGTGGAACAAAATGTCCTTTTGTTCCACGAAGCAACAACAAAAGTCGTCTATCGTGTCCAGTGCAGTTCCTGTGAGGCGAAATACATCGGGAAGACCACAAAGTGACTAAAAATCCACATGAGCGAGCACACAAGTACAGTGAGAAGGATGGATAAACTCTAGTAGGTGGCAGAACATTGTGCAGCCTCTGGACACCTTCGCTTTTGAGGACGCTGAAATCTTAGACCGACGTAGCGACCAAACAGCCAGAGAAACAACTGAAGTATGAGACACAATACCAAATTCCATGAACCGCTGTAGGATTCTCCTGGAGGGTTACCAAGCCTTGTGTGTGCGACTTAATCAACGAAATCGACAGCAGGGAGTCAAATGGGTCGCGACCACTAGCAACCCCACACTAAGCCAGAACACGGGCGCGCGAGAACCTATACCAGAGACCAAGCCCGTAAGGGATACCGTGGCGAACGTGAACCAACAAGACTTCCTGTCGGGCTTTAACACACACGCACATGACAACGGTCTGTGCACAAACATTGGCGGCGGTGTTCATCATTCCGATAGGAATGCAGACACCCCAATCGACACAACAACTACCGACGAGAGTAAGACACGCGACAACAAACGCACTCAATACAAACAAGAGCAACGACCGTTACCAACCCAAGACCGCCCTCCCCCTCCGACGAGGCGAGGGTGAGAGATACTGGCTAACAAGACGACGATTAAGCTCCAACCCCGAAGGGCATCCGACACCAATAGAGACAGAGCCGACAAGACGCCAATTTGACACTCATAAATACTGTGAGGCGCGTACAGAACCCAGCTCCGACGATGCAAGCCTGTAAACTTTCGAACGTCAGAAAATTAAAACTATTATTCCCGTGATCGCCTCTTCTCAGATCTATCTATATATAGTGGCAGCTAAGCGTAAAACTATCAGTTAGAGGACACATTAGTCCGTCCATGGTGTCTTTGGAACTCACACTCAAGCCTTAGCTACAAGGCGGTTAATTATATAGACCGACAAAGACAAAGGGACTAGGATTACTATTTCTGGCTTTTTAGCCATCGTCAGCCAGTCACACCCAGACCGAAGTGATGTCCCACTTGAGCCTCGAACACGCGACCCCTCTGACCAGAGTTAAACGGCCTAACTATTAAGCCCATTGCCTTGCCGGTTTTTGATAAGGAATAGACAGTGGCGGATAGGCGTACACCGATCAGTTAGAGGACACACTCGTCCATCGATGGTGCCGTTGGAGCTCACAGTCGAGCCTTAGCCGCAAGGCGGCTTCTGATATAGGCAGAAGGAAATTACCGACCCAGGCCTATCGCGTCGTTCTCTACCCAGATCCATGGCTAATAGTGAAGTTAAGCAACAGCCTGCGAAGACTAAGCAGTCCTACCTCACTCCCGCGGAGCTGTGGCTCAAGCCGGTCGAGGTCGCGGCTTTTCTCCGTCTCCCAACTACTCCCAGTTTGGATTCCGGCGGGGATTCCTGATCCAACTATGGGCTACGACACACACACACACTCAGCAATCCTATTTAGAGACAACACTGCTAACGCTTGCGCTGCTATCCTTAGCTTTGGCTCCGATAAAACCTTGTATAATTGAAATGTTCTTGCAAGAACTAAAGGCCTGCCTGCAGCAAAATTAGTCTGTTTTGGAAAATGTGTCACGTTTTCATACAGCTACATGGACCTAGACACCCCTCGTGGTCATCTTTAAAACATTTGTGCTTTATATCATACATAACGCACTATTAAGAGTTAGTCTTCTGATAGAAACGAACAGGCGAGTTTCAGAAAGCAGTTGAGATCCCTCGAACATGGCGTTTCGGATCCTCGTTTACTGAATCTGGTGCAGCTGCGGTCAAAGCAAATATGTCGGAGAAACTGGAAGACTGTAACGGTGTTTGTACTCGGACCACTACAATCATCAGGCGGATGACCGCTACGAACCATAAATACCGTGCAACCTGTGCATGTATCACCCTTACCTGCGCATATCTCAGGCTTTTCTACGATTACCTATGATTAAGGATTCCTGACGGAATCCGAAACGCCAGGACAATATAGCTCTTGTTCCAGTGGTCACTTATTCTCCTTCTCCTTCTTCTTCTTCTCCTCCTCCTTCTTCTTCTTCTTCTTCTTCTTCTTCTCCTAAGTAACGAGTTTGTTCATAAAGGGATGACAGGACACATTACATTGACAGAACAGCATATGGTATCACCTGTAACCTGTACAGCGGAAACGCCTCGGAGGCCGTCGGCTGCCTTCCTGCACCACTTGGAGTTGGACTCGCACACAGACCGGAGGCAACCCAAAGGCGTCATATAATGAAACCAAGAAACCCACTGCCACGGAAAGAAACACCTTGAGTCGTCTACAACATCTGGTGCAGTTGCGGACAAAGCAACTACGTCGGAGAAACTGGCAAGCTTCTCAAGACGTGAATTGCCAAACACGCAGCAGAAGTGCGGCGACGTGATGCCAGTTCTCAAGTTGCAGTTCATTCGAAGAGACCCGGCCACATATTCAAATTTGATGAGGCCGAAATTGTAGCAAGAGGTTACAATCGGGTGAGTCGAGAATTACTTGAGTCATGGTTCACGGGCCTTAGTCCATAAACAAGTGCAATGATTTGCCCAATCCAAAGCAAGTTGTCGGTTGGGGGACGCACAGGTCATCGCGTCGTCTTACGCCAACACATGGGCCGATGCTATCCTCATCGCCGTCAGGAAAATGAAAGTCTCGATGGCCTGGCACCTATCCATTTGCGCCAAATCAGCCCCAAGGTGGCTGCCTACCAGGCGGCCGTTTTCAATCTTTCGCTGGCCAGTTTTATGATCCCCGATTGCTGGCGCCAGTCCATCATCATTCCACTGGCCAAAGCTGGCAAGGACCACAGTCTAGCGACCTCCTATCGCCCAATCGCCACCCTCAGTCCACTGGCGAAGATTTTGGAACGACTTGTCCACCCAATTCTGATGTCTGCAGCGGATCTGTCCAGCCACCAACATGGTTTTAGGTCGGGTCGTGGCACAACAACGGCGCTTTTCGAGCTCAGCGACACCATCCTCGAGGGCTTCAATCAGCAGAAGCCCGCTTCGCGGACCGTGGCAGTCTCAATTGACCTGTCACGAGCCTTTGACTGCGTCCGCCACGATCAGCTCCTGCAAGACTTGGTCTCCCTGAACGTCCCGACTGGCTTGGTCCGATGGTTGGCGGCTTACATCCGTGGCCGCCACGATCGTGTCCTTTGCCGCGGCAATCTCTCCAAGCCCCGTAAGCAGACATGTGGTGTTCCTCAAGGCTCTGTGGTCAGCCCGACGCTGTTCAAAATTTACATGAGGAAAATCCCACTCCCTACGGCACCCGCCAAAGTGGCATCATACGCGGATGATGTCACCGTCTGCCAGCACCATCACATTGATCAGGCTGCACAAGTCCTCTCAGAATTCATGCCTAATGTTGTGGACTTCCTCACTCAGCGCGGGTTGACGATCTCGGCAGCCAAGTCGTCCGTCACTGCTTTCACGCTGGACCCGAAGGAGTTCAATCGTCACCCGGCTATCATCGTCAACGGTGAAACTTTGCCGCTGGTCCGTAAGCCCAAACTCCTTGGCGTCCGTTTAGATCCGCTCTTCACGTTCGAGGACCATGCGAGGGAGGTCGCAAGCAAAGTGAGCCGGTGCACCAAGATCCTCAAGGCTCTCGCGGGCACATCCTGGGGCTGCTCGAAAGAGACGCTGGCGACCACATTCAAGGCGCTGGCCAAGCCGCATCTCACCTATGCGGCACCAATCTGGTCTCCCACAATCAGCTCCTCCAGCCTCCGTGGCCTTCAGTCAGCACAGAACGGTGCCCTCCGCACGATCACGGGCTGCTATAAAATGTCGCTCATCGATCACCTTCATGCATAAAGAAGAACAAAGGATGCATATACCAGAAGTATAGGCCGCCATAGTGGACAACATAGACACCGTCACACCATCCGTTTCGAGCTCTAGGCCCACTGCAGCGAAGGCGACCAAAACTGTACATCAGGACTCCCGTCAGGAGGGTTATCATGGTGTAGTTGTTCAGGGGTTGCAAGAAGCAACTTCAGACATTTCTGACGACCAAGCAGTCACACCACACAGTTCGAGCCCCAGGCCCACTGCAGCAAAGGTGGCCAAAACCGTACCTAAAGACTCACGACCGGAGGGTGATCATGGTGTAGTTGTTCAGGGGTTGCAAGAAGCAACTTCAGACAGTTCTGCCGACCAAGCAGTCACACCACACAGTTC
>JAYGXS010000005.1:10078474-10091625 GCA_036362985.1 Ligula intestinalis
TTGGAGAGGGGGGAGGTAGCAAATGCAGGAGGCGTGCGTGCGCGTAGGGTTTTTCTCAGGTGGACGTGGGAGCTTGTGTGTGTGGTTGGTCGACCATAGATTTTGATGACGGCTTGTAGACTACCCCAGCCAGTGTACGGAATACCGCCCATATACGCAATCACGGCGCAGTGGGACGAAAGTGGGACCATTGTTCCACTGGAACCACTCTCTCCTTTGGTTCCGGAACATTGCCATTAGGGTAACCAACCAACCAGATAACCGAGCATTCATCACATCCAAATCCACTGCGCGTGATGAAAGTTCAGCAAGTCAAGTCCTATAAACTGCAATTATCTGGGCAAATGTTAACCCGTTCTGCTATTCCACACGGCTCATGTCTCTGATGAAGAATCCGCGAAGGATGTCGAAATGTGAGGCGAATAAAAGCGTTGTCCTGCGATCGCATCGCCTTCTAAATTTAATTAATACTACGTGGCTATCCCGCAGTGGCTGACAGAAATCAGCCCAAATATTCATCTTAACTCTCGGTCTGCACCTTTAAACTCTCCAATAGATTGATTAACTCCAAATTACGAATTAATTTCAAGGGGAATTAACGAGTAAAAGAGTGCTGATAAAAACGAACAGGCGAGTTTCCGGAAGCAGTTCAGAGAAGATGCGATCACTGGAGCATGGTGTTTAGTGGCCTGACGTTTCGGAACCTCTTTTGATTCCATCATCAGAGACAGTTGCAGTTTTCCGTATCTACTCATCGGGCTGCAAAACTACAAATTCTAAACTTAAAAGTACACTTAAATATTCCGATTTCAGTCATGGATTTCGGCGCAGCCAATGCAGCCGAAAATGTGGCATACTATGGAAGTAAAAACTTCCTAATCTACCCTAAAAGAAATGCAAAAACTCGAAAAACAAGCCAAAGTAATGACCTAAATCCTGCTGCAGCAAACCTTCTTGATAGAAAGCTATTTGCTTAGCTTACCCTTGTGGTGATCGAAAATGGTCTCTATGCCTGAAAAGGCATATCCGCTGCTCAGGGAGTCGTCCGGATCACTCTTTCGCACGTACGCCAAACGACGCTAGGCCGGACCAAAGAAGAAAAAAGAACAGTTTTTTTTTCACGAAACAACCGCACAATAAGCTGAGGGTAGAAAAGACGGTGCGCAGCGGCAACTCACCTGAGAAAGAGAAGAAACCGACGAGGCCGAGAAGGAGTCCAAACGCCGAGCCCGGAAACGTTGGTCATCCCGCTGGTATTTGTCCAAAAGGACATTAAAAGAGGACGCAGCATCAGGCGGGTCTGAGACTGACGGCTGCGAGGTCACGGGACTGCCATATTTCAGTGCCAGTAACGAGTTCCTCAGAGACAAGTATTCTGAACGCAGGGTGGGGTCGGTGGCCTCAACGCGCGTTGTATCTGTTGTCACCGTTGAATTAACGCTCGGGCACTTGCACCGAGCTAACTGGCTGCGCCTGCGAAGGTACAACTGTCGCTGAGCCGGGGTTAAACAGGTGGAAATCGCCTTATTGTAAAGGTAGGCGGCATCGACAGCAACAATCAGTTGCCAAACGTGGTTAATATTGGCAGGCTGTGCGGAACAATCCGGCATCGGAAGCGCTGGGTTCTCGGGGATGTGTTGCAACACAAATTTTCCATTCAAAGTAGGAGTCGCCTATAAATAAATTCAAAAAATCCTAAGCTGAGGTACATAAAAGACCGCTTTGGCGATGTTCAGTCTATGGTGTTACGGGCGAACGAGGTCGCGAAACCGGTCGGTTTGTCCATAAACGCTTGGAAGACCAAAGTGTTTTCATGCTACATCCCTGCCCAAGAGCAGGCACTTCTCGAGATTAGTGGCTGTCAACTTGAAGAAGTCGACAGTTTCAAATACTTGGAGGTGAGGTTGCTGCCGAATGGACAGAGTAAGGATGACATTGCCTCCCGAATTGATGCAGCACGACGAGTGTTCTCCAGCCTTCGGAAGCGCTTATGGACCCGACGCGATATTTCTAGCTCAACTAAGATCCGCGTGTACCGTGCATCTGTGCGGTCCGTTCTCCTATACGGATGCGGATGTTGGGCTATGCGCATGGAGAATGAACAGAAACTGGAAGTCTTTGACCACTACTGTTTGAGGAGCATCCTTCGAGTGAAGTACACCGACTTCGGCTCAAATGAGGCAGTCCGCACTCGCTGTGACAAAATCACTAGGATATCCCAGGCCATTCAGGAAAGACGGCTGAGGTGGTTTGGACACGTTCTTCGTCACCAAGCTCAAAAGCTCGGTGCTACTGCCCTCGACCGTTGCCTAATTGGAAACGTCGAAGAGGGGGTCAACTCAAAACCTGGCTCGACTCAGTCCGTCAGGACATGTAAGTGGTTCTTTGAACTTAGGTATTCGGTATCCGGCGCTGGCGAAGAAAATGGCTCGAACTTTCCAGGTTTGCGGCCACGGATCGTCGTGCGTGGAGAAGTACCATATGGGACATAATTGAGGCCGGCTAGATCATTCATGATCGCAGCCGTAACAAGTACAAGTACAGCCCCCTGATAAGCAGGCAAAAAACAGCATACATTAGAGAGGTGAGTGCTCCTCAAACCTTTAACTCAGGGAGGTTATTGTGACGGTCGCGGGAAAGGGCGTAGTAGAAGGAATGTGCATTTAGTAGCTTATCAATCTTACACACACACACACACACGCCTTGTCTTCAAATCTGTTAAATACTTCAGTCCCCGAATAACAGAACAGTCGCCCCTCACTACTGGACTGTTCCGCTTCACTACAAAAGAACGCCTGCGTGAGTCAACTATATCTATCGTCAGCCGATGTGCTTGTGGTTCGGATGTTTTTTGGTGTAGACGCGGCCATGCAAAAACAGCACCAGTCCCGGTCTGAAAGGGGTGATGGCAGTCGCTAGACGTGTTCAGCCATGCTGCGGTGAGACCCTTAATGTGTCGTTGGGCTGACACAACAGGGCAGATTAAAGTCTTCAGTGAGCTGTTAGGCATACTCAATGGGGCAGCATTAATGACAGGAAAACCTAGGAATAACAGGGAAACAGATCATAATAATAGCAGCCTCTCGTGGTGAACAGGATAAGGCAAAAGAAACCAGAATACAAGGTGCAGTCTACTGTGTGCAAAACTCTTAGCTGATGTCTTAGTCTAAAGTGACCAGGAGGTGTGCTAACGCCTTTAAGCCATGTCTAACAAAGAGGTAGTAGGCATGTATGAGAACTAGGTCAAGACTGGTTGTTGTGTGCTACCCTACCTGATGCGCAATAAAACAAGTCAGGCATGGATGGCTGTAACTTTGCTGAATTCAGTCGAGCGGCTGACGGTCAGCGCGTATGGTGTAGAGAAAAGTAATTTTGTAGAAGAAGTATTCATGGTAAAGGTAAGCAACCTTAATACAGTGGATGGTTCAATGAAACGACGTGTGAGTCACTGCTTCGAATTCCATAAGAAGGCGGCAGGTGGGGGGAGAGAAATGTCGATTCGACTCACATCTTTGTCTATTTACAAACAACAACCAGATGTACTGTTAGCCAGCAGGATGTCCTAACGGTCGCGACTTGAAGAACGACATTGGATCTTGAATCGACGTTGTTCGTCGGGTTTTCCCCAACTTTTTGAAAGCACCTGTGGATCCGGCACGACATCGCCGTCGTCACAAAGATACATGTGTACTGTGCGTCCGTCTAACCCGTCTACGGTTGTTAATACTGAGCTTTGCGCGTGGAAGATTAGCTACGACCGCTGGGACTTGACTACCGCTGCCTGAGGGCCATCCCGCGATTAGAGTACACATTCGCTGCGACAATATCACCAGGATATTCTGGGCCATCCCAGAAAGACGACTGGGATGGTTTGGGCACGTTGTCTATCGTCTACCTTACGAGCTCAGTTATTCGGTGGCGGTGAAGAGGAGGGCCCTGAAGACCTGGCTCGAAAAAGTCGTCAAAGCTTGGACCTTCGGTTTTCGGTCTCCGTCGCTGACGAGGTGAACGTATCAAGCATTCCAGATCCGCTGCCGCAAATAGTCCCTCGTGGAGAAGCACAATTACGTGACCTCATCGAGGCCGGCTAGATCAGGCATGCTCATATTTGTATAAAGTGCAAGTACTAAGATGTCATCTGAGTAGCAGTTTGGTAATATTTATGACCGTTAGCCTACAACAGTACCCTAATATGGTCTCCAATCCTCAACTTAAGCAATTTTCGAGGCACTCCTACTACCCTCAGAGTTGATGTAGGCAGAATAGAACGATTGCAATGTGGGCTTATCTTCGCTGACAGCTGCGCTAATGCCAATTTCCGGTCGTATTAAGTCTGTCTTGAGAAGAGAGTGGCATAGAGGCTGCACAAAACCACTCCACTGTCAAAAGAGTCACGCGCAGGTTAGCATTGTGTTCAGCCGACAGTGGTGATCTCCCGGAATTCAAGAAGAAAGATTTTGTTTGCAGGAAGGGGCGTTTAAGTCACAAATAATAACGTATGGTGTCTTCATGCCGCGGATAAGGGCTCAGTGTACGAATTGAGCACTTGTATTTGTTACGGCTGTGATCGTGCCTGATCTAGCCGGCCTCAGTGATGTCATGGACGCTACCCCTCCACACGTGACAGTTGGTGGCAGCAGAACAGGAAAGCTCCATCTAGCCTCTTTTCCAGCGACGAAGACCGAAGATACAAGAACTGCTTCCACACCTTTACGGACGGTGTCGAGCTAGGTCATCAGTTGTCCTCCTCTTCGATGCCTCAAAATGGGTTGCGGCGCCGGATCGAGGGCAGCGTAGCAAAGCTTGTGGAGTGGACGATGGAGAATGCGCCAAAACCACCTTAGTCGTCTTTCTTGAATGGTCTGTGATATCCTCGCGATACTATCGGAGCAAATGCGGACTGCCTCATTTGAGACGAAGTCAGGATACTTAACTCGTGTAAGGATCCTCAGGCAGCGGTGGCCCAATACCTCCAGGCTTCGCTCATCTTCAGCGCGCAAAGCCCTTCATTCACCCCTAAAGCGGAGGATTGTCCGGTGAATGCACGGTATACACGAATCTTCGTGACGACGGAAATGTCGCGTCGGATCCATAGGCGCTTTCGAAGGATTGAGAAAACCCAGCAAGCAGCATCGATACGGGATACAATGTTGACCTTGCTCTGCCCATTCGGTGGCAGCCTCGCCCCGAGGTATTTAAAGCTGTCTACTTCTTCCAGTCGATGGTCATTAATCCCCATGGGTGCCTTCTCCTGGTCAGGGATGCGACTGGAGTATGTATGAGGGCTGGTATGGGGGCAACCGCGAGGAAATACCCTCCCCCCTTTGAGAGACAGCATTCTTATAGGTTAGTCTGTGTGGCAGTAGCAACAAAAGACAAGGAAGACTGGAACGGCCACTTCTGACTCATTAGTTGTGATACCCAGTCCTAAAGGCTCAAATCCGCAAACTTTAGAAATCCAAGGTGCTAGCTATTGAGCCACAGGCCCGTTTGCCTGTTTGTAACTGAAAACGTTCGGCAGCGCAGTGAACTTCTTAAAAAGATTGCAATGCACACACTCGTGTTATGTTTAGCAGTCAGTACAGAAAAGGACGTGTCCTCCGACCTCAGTTTACTGATCTTGTTCGGCAAATCAAGGCTCGATCGAGTTTTACGGCTTTTCAACAGCCGGATCAGTCAGTCGTTAGTTTGTTGAAGCGAACAACGCGATATACGGTCAAAATTATGACACCTGAACCATACTTGCTATCCGCGTCAGTTGCACACACTGGCTGACATTTTCAGGTGGGCGTCTGATCGATGAGTCTCCTGGTAGCAACAATAAGTATACTGTCTTTATAGAAATCAAGACGTCGGCCGTCAATAGCACCAGTAAGTGACGAATTCATTGGGGGCGCGGCGGTCGTAAAATAACCGCATTTCAATCTTAATCAACACTTTGAGCTAGCTGTCAGGGGAAAAAAAGGGGGGAGAGGCAGTTGAAACACTAAACTTTTTGCTGTTTTTTGTGCTGAACGAAAAATTTCGGCATTACTTATTGAATGCCAATTTTCATCAATATACAGGAGAACAGTGGAGACCAATTCCCACGCCATAAGACTTTTGTGTTCGCTATTTTACGTGAGTGCGATGACTTGTTTGCCGGAGTTGCCATGCACAATACCGTGATAACTTATACAGTGATACACGATCCTGTCGCTTAGGTAAGCCTTTTGCCGGACGTAGGCAACTGAATTTCTGAGAAACGCACAATGCCGTAAGAAGAGAGGGTAGGGATTCCTTGTGGGGCCGCTTGGGGAACGTGTGAAGCGCGCCCCTTAGGCTCACGGGCACCCGATTTTAAGGGCGAGAACGGGCGGGGCATGTCAGGGAACAAATTAGACCGCAATATTTCTGTAAAATAAGAAAGTTACGAGGAAAAGTTGGGTCGCTGAAATAGGCTTTAATATCATCACTAACCCCCCGCCCGACCAACAGCGAACGCGTGTACGTAGGGGGAGTGTGCCTTAACCTCGCGCGAGGTCATTGAGGTACATTTTCTAGTGTAACCACCAACACCAACTAGAAAAAAGGTTAACGAAGTACAAAAGAGGGAAGATTATGGAAAGCAACCTACTTAAAATTTGTAAACCAGCGGTTATTGCCATGGTTAATTTAAACGGCTAATTTCGCTCATTATACTGACGGTTAGGTATGCGGTGACCTTTGGAGGACCACTGCAGTACAATGCCATCATAAATCGCTGCTGGATCGACGGATGGCGTGCAGTAAACTGGAAGATTATGGGTAATTCAACCTACTTAAACATTTAAGTAGGTCACTATAATACATAAGGACCTTTCGAAGACCCTACTTGGAAACCCTGCCAAAGAGAGGATAAGCGTCATCATAGGAGGTAAGCGGCGGTCATTGGAAGAACGCCTGTGTACCTGGTATAGTTGTGGTCAAGTGAAATCCGTTCGAATACAAGGATAACGCAGATTGTTTATTTCCGCCCGCGACGATCCACTTTAGTGGATTCCAGTCACCTTCCTCCGCAAAGACGCAGACCAAATACACTGGAGAACTACTTCAGTGTTATAAGAAACCTCTAACCAGGTTTCCAGCCAATCTCTTTTCCATCGGCGTAGGACAAAGAACAACACGACAAGCGATGGATAACGCACCCAAGTGCTGACTGCTTTGGTCGAGACGCCTACAGTTTGAGTTCGTCATTCTCGTCCACAATCCAGCTTCCGTAACCGAAAAGGAAAACTGAATGACTGGATAGCCGGCAAACACGGATTGTTCTGGGGATGGTGATATCATGACAGGTTCATAGACATTCAAAACTTCAACAACAAGAACAAGTGAACAGAATCGATGCCGACATTTATATCTTTATTGATACTATTTGTTAGCACCTTCAGTCCAACCTATCCGAAAACATGCTCTTCACCAATCCGGCGGGCACTTATATTGCGGAGTGTCTTTTCTAGTCACTCGAGTCTTATCATGGAGAACCAGCTCATCGGAGACACGGCACTCTACAGGTCACGTCAGTGGGACGATGTCATTGAGATATTTACAGCGTAATTGCAGTTAACCAACTGGTTTCCGGAGGCAAATTCGACCGTTAAAATCAGTTAGATACCCATAACGAATCTAATTAATGGCATGACTAAGTGGAATGGGAGACAAGACGTAACCTCCGCCCCAACATCGAAGGGTTTAGAGGTTGCTATTGCAGAAAACGCGCACAGCGGTGAAGAGATGGAGGGCTTTGACGACGTTTTCGCCGCAAATCGTCTAGTTCAATTATCTGCCACAGGGTAGTTTGATGAACGAAACCAAAGGTGACAGCGAGGTCGATAAAACAAGTGACCGCCAGCTGCTGGAATTTGAGAGTAGTTCAGTGCAGTTTCAATGGGTATATAGTTTTCTACGGGCACCTTGCTGTTACCCCGCGTTCAGATTTCGGATGTGCCTGACGGAAACGGTGTAGAATTATTTTTCGAGTCTCTATGCTTAAAGACTAGCAGTAATACTGTTTTAGCCGGCGCTAGCGCCAACTACATTATGTGCCAGTGGGTTCATGACTAAAGGCCGTCATGTAATTGATCCCATAATTCCGAACACCAGCAACATTCGGATTCAACATCGTCCTTAAACCGAATTTGATCCCATTTGTCCAGTTTTTCAATTGAACGCTATGTCAATGGCGCCAATTGGCTGGTCCCTCTTCGAATTCATAAGATGAAGCCGACTCATTTAGGACAGCGATCCTATAGAGTGGAGCCTCGGGTGACAAGAAGCTCCCTCTACGAGAATTTCGGGTAACGAGCGAGCCACACACACAGAAAATACGATAGATTTCCTATCTCATTAAATATAAACCGAAATTCTTAAATGCGTTTTCGATTAGAAGACATGATTCACGTAGCGTTGTAATACGAGTTATCATACAACGTAATCTCAAGATACGCCAGTCACGACAGGATGCCAGCTTTTGAAAAATATTCTGCGTGACTGCCTACCTGCAACAAGTAGATTCTGTACGAAATTATTACTATAGTATTATTCATTTTTCTTTTTGATTTTCAATGCCCTTATAGATTTTAATATATTTAATACAAAAACTGCACAAAATTATTTTTTCTTGTACTCGCTTGGTAGCCAGTCACAACTTTAATTTTTGTATTCGGAGAAAGGGCATCTGTCGGTTAAAAAAGTTTCTAAATCGCTGAATAGTGTTAAAAATTATGGGCCGTTATACTTGAAGTCGACCTTTCCAAACTACATGCTGCATACATTCTGTTTATGGAAAAGAACACATTCCCCTATGGTAAGTGAGTTCTCATAAAAGCTTGCAATTAATTTGGATCGTGTTGTATACTTTATAGACAGTAGTAATAAATCGACGGATACGATTTAGTATGAAAGACAATTACACAATGGTAAAATTCTCATAATTAGAAACTTTTCTGAAACCGAAAAATACGCTTTCAGCGAGAATAAAAATTGGGGAAGGCGTGATTGGCTACAAACCGAGCACAAGGGGTATTTTTGTGCATGTTTTGTATGAAACCTGTTTAAGTCTATAAGGGCATTGAGAATAAATGATAAAAGGAATACTACTTAAGTACTCATTTTGTACAGAGCGTATTTGTTGTAGGCAGTCGGAAAAGAGCTCGTTTAAAAGCTGACATCCTGACATGAGCGAAGTATATGGAAATGAGGTTGTATTATCATCAGTACTACAACGCTAGTTAAGTAATTTGTCCGAATCGAAAACCCAAGTCAGTATTTCGGTTGACATTTCATAAAATAAGGAATCTACACTATGTTTGCGCGCAGTTAACGAGTGGTCAGTGCATGTGTGCGTGTGCTTATATCTACCGTTGGGTCCTGCTCCCAGGGTATGGATCTTCCGTCGCATGCAGCCAATCAGCGAACTGATGCAGTATAATTGGCTACGTTGTGCAAGGCGAGCGTTTCCGGTGAAGAACTCGGTGCTGGAACGAATTTAACGCGTTAACTGAGGTTCCACTGAATTGAGGCACAAGTAGAATAGTTCCTTAATCGGGCGTAGTGCCGAGGTCCCAGTATTCTCCGGAAAATCAAGTCATTGAACACCTCAATCTTACAAAGATTAGTAGCGTGCGACGGCTGTGATGTGCAGTAACAGAGCCGACTGGTTCTAACACCAGCCTCATACGGTTGAAACTTGGTTGTGTGTAGAGAGACCACACATAATTTTAGAAAGGACAGAATACGACGCGAGCGAGTTCTATAAGGGGATATGACTCTGCTCGATATCGGTCCGTATGTTGCAAAAAGAACCGGTGGTAGATAAAGTATTCTGTCTAAAATTTCTCGCCATCCAGGGGAGCGGGCCAGTGATTGCGATACGAAGCCGGTGGATAACACCTAGGTGTTTTCAGCATGAAGATGCAAACAAAATGTATGAATGCAGGGGCTAATCGATCAGGGACTAGTTGCGTCTTCTGAAAGAAATTCCAGGTAAGGCTGTGCTGTCAGAATAATAAGGGCTCGAACATAGGTCTTGTTCCGCTTCTAGTGCTTTTGGTGGAATCGATTCCTTTATACAGCTTAAGATTACTGATGAAAATGCACAACCAGGGATAACAGCTAACAACTCGCTCTCTTGTTTGAAAGCTCAAAACTATGCTCTTGTGAGCAGATAACGTGTCCTGATTCAGCACGTGGGACTCAAAATCATAACATCGGTATCCAGCACTTTAGCTTACCGATTCGATCGCTAAAATGAGATCAGGGGAAAGGGCGAAATGATGTCGTTTTCACTTCGAATAAATACTGCTGCTCTACGATAGGTCGCAAGTCGGATACTTGGTCAACGCAGATTTAGTCAGAGCCACAAGAACGCTGGCAATTTGTCTGTGCATTTCCACCTGGAAAAAGATGGTTCTAAACTGATACCCTTCGAAACAACGAAGAAAGTAAGTAATTTTTGAGGCTGAAAAGCGATGAAAATCTGCTTCGCGAGGGAGAAAATTAGCAAAGAGTTGGTCAACAGGGCTGAGAAGGCACATGGAATCCTCATATCGGTGTTGGATAAGGACTTTAAGGACTTATAAGTCCTGTACATGACCTCAGCTGTTTTATAACAAATAACCTCATTGATATAAAAATGATGTTGTTGAAATTCGCGCGGATGTATGATGCTTGAGGCTTGTTAACGGTGCAGGTCTTAGTTATGGCATCTCCAGCAATTTAGGGTAAATATTCATTCTATTTCAACTACTGCTGAACATAAGAAAAAAATGTGGACAGAGCAAAAACATAAAGGATAAAGAAAGAGACCATAAATAGTAAAAAGACACAATAGATGAAGCTAACAACTCGAAAAAGAGGCAAATACAAACAAAAACGAAGGAATTTGCCACAGATAAATTTTGCTATTTTAAACTTGACGGCAAACATCCGGTATATACAAAGTAGAGGTCACCACTGACTTCATTTTAGTGGGCCTGCTAGTGGAAGGGTTCGTGAGGCTGTTATTCTCTCAATTCTTTTTAATTTAAACTGCACCATGCGTCTCCAATTCATGAGATTTTCCAGGTTATTTGGCCCGGGAGATGCCATGGTACCAACAACTTTTGTGTTATGCTTGTGAACTTTGAGTCACTTTATTAAGGGAAGAAGGCTTTTGCCATTGAGCTCCCTATTCATAAACAAAAATCGTAAGGGTTAAACCGTTACAATAGTGTTTAAAACAAATGTAGACTTAACATCAGCGATAAGTGTGAGCCAGTTGCAAGTTGCTGCTACTGACACCACTTGCAGGGGCCCTGAATGGCTGCCTGTCGGACACCGTTGGAAGAAAGCATAAAACTCCGCAATCGTCACCCAAATAATTTTGATGATTACTTCTACTAACACCACCTATTAGTGCCACCGCAAGAAGTGTATCAGCAGGACCTAGGACTAGGATGCACGACCTCGCTTAAATTCTTGCTGCACCTTTCGAATATAGCCAACTCCACGATCAGAGACCTGAAGCTGATTTATTGGTTTGTATGCTTTCGATAAAGGCTACTTCGCTTAAGCCTGTCAGAAACTTCTTGCGGTCGTAAGTGAGGTTTTCTGTCCAAGCCTGGAGATCCTGGACCACGGAATATCTAAACACCCTCAAAAAGGTTCAAAGCCATGCTACCAATATTGTGACCCGATAAGGCTCATAACCCATTAAAATAATAATAATAATATGTTTATTATGCCAGTTTAAGGCAATTGTAAAGAGTTGGTAATGCACCTCTTGGGCGCCTTCCAACACCTCGAAGACCGGAAAAAACTTAAAACAAACTCCCTATGTTGCAGCCAGTATTGGTTTTGTTTCAGGTTTTTTGTTTTGTCAATACTGGGCGAGATAGGGAGATTTTTTCAAGTGAAAAAAAACCTACCTTCAAAGGTATGATACAAACGGAATAAATGTACAGTAGTAAGCTGAGTTGACTCATCAGCAGGAGAAATGTTTCATATCGTTTGAAAACATTAGTTCCAGACGGAGAGGGTTGGCACAAGAACAAGTGTTCTCAGTCTTCCCTCAATGGTTGTCGGCAAAAGTTGCGCGCTTTCGGCTGAAGGGTGAGCAGACTGCAGGCTGCTGCTTCAGCAGCATTATCTTCAGCATGAAGCCTGGCGGGGTTCAAAGTCCACGAACGCCATCAGAGTGAAAGAGAGATTCCACCGAGTCAACACCCAAAATTCGTGAAAGTTGTCCTGAATGTGGAAAACTAGTCATAGCTCTCTTAAACATAGGGTAGTTTTGCTGGGTTGTAATACTTTTGGGCAGCTTATTCCAGATTGATATGGCAGTTACTGAAAATAATTGCCGGTACTTAACCGTACGTGCCGTAGGAAGAAATAAAAATACGTCTCGATGACTGGCGCGTCGAGAGTGCTCAAGCTGCCTTATTGTACTAAGAGGATTAAAGGTTTGACCATGCAAATGTTTAAACAGTAAAACTAGACCCTTCTGCAATCGACGAAGCCATAGGGGATCCAGCTTTATAAGTTCGCACCTTTGTTGGTAGGTTAAGTTACGGTATTCTGTAGTGAAAACTCTTCTAGTGAAGAAGTGCTGCACCGATTCTATTTTCTTACATTCACTAGTGCGCAGAAGACTGAATAGGGGCGAGCAGTATTCAAGACTAGGTCTCTCGTACACATTATAAAGGCTAGTTCTAACCTTTATAGTCTTAACATTTCTGAGGATAAATCCGGTGGTTCGGCGTGCTTTCGAGACTATCAGGACACAGTGCTCTGACAAATTGAGACTATTAGAGTAGGATATGCCCAAATCCTTGATAACTCCTGGGACATTTAGTTCGTGGCCGTCAAAGCTTAATTCCGGTTGATGATCGTCGCCACCAACCATAACGGAACATTTGTGTCATGAAAGGGTGAGGCGCCATGTGCAACACCACTGGGCGAAGGCCTGAAGATCCTTTTTTATCAGCTCGAGCACGATGTTGCGATCTGCCGGTTTATATCGATAAGCGACTTTTAAATCATCAGCGTACATGAAGGGTCTGCCATACTGAAAACAACCTGAAACGTCGTTGACAAACAGGCAAAATAGGAGCGGACCCAGTACACTACCCTGTATAACTCCACTCCTCACATGC
>JAYGXS010000005.1:10106625-10121762 GCA_036362985.1 Ligula intestinalis
TTATTTGCTAACATATTTAATCGCTGTAGAATCTTCTGTTAGTCATCGTGTTGAGTTAGCTGTTTTTTGCATAATTCTCATGCTGTCTGAAGACGAAGTGGGGAAGCAGAGTCGAAAACTCACGCATTAAAGTACTCTTTTCCAAAGAACTTCTCTTACCGAATCATACTTCTTGGGATGCACATTTTCCAATGACTACTTATGTCCCCCCTTCAAGAGCATTGATATAGCGAAAAGCTCATTGTGTGGGCGTGCACGTCTGCATAAGTGCAAACCCGAGGTTCTTAAAGAGTCCTCTGTGGCCAAAGATTTTATTCGACGTGTGTCCTATCGTTTAGCTATGGAAATGTAATCGGGTATGTTGCAAAATCATGTGCATATAGGCCTTTAAATATCAGTGATGTGTATACAACTTATCACTCAAAGGCCTTTCGATATATCATTAACATAAGGGTTGGGTCTTTTGCACGGTTGGTTGGTTAGCAGTCCTTGTTGGATCAAGAGTCCCCGCTGGATTCCAAACTGGGTGCAGTTGGGAGAGGGAGAAAAGCCGTGACCTCAGCCGGCTTGAGCCAAAGGCCCACGGGGGTGAGTTGGCTGCCTGGCCGTGAGCTGCAGGCGAAGAGATGCTGACAGTCATGCGGTGAGACGCCGCAGTCGGGACAGCTATCGTGTGTGGACGGGTCGAGTCGGTGCTAGTACCGGCGAAGGAGCATGGAGCAGCCACTGCTTAGCTGCGCCAGGGTACAGCGAGTAACCCTCGGTTGCTGTTCGAGGCCGCTATTCAGTTTCACAGACTCAAAACTGCCTCTCATAGATATCAAACATTTTTTGTGTGTCTTGAATTGCTTTTTTGTCTGATTTGCTTAATACAACCGGTTACCTTTATCCGAAGTTGCTGAGCGACTGCTAAGTAGGTTTGTGTCTACAAATTATAAACCAGAGTGAAAAACTGTAATATCTATGTTCGTCCACTTAGGTTGCTTGTGTTATAACTTCCAGCTAAAAGCCATTTTGTTTGTATTCCGATGCGGTACTTACCAAAACTAATTAACGTGATTTTTTGATTTTCTGCCACTGCATTACATCGTTTTGAGGGATTCAGGTCATGAGTGTATACTCCGATTGCTTCAGCTTACTGAATAAGTTCAGAGCTCGGTATACCGCTTACGAGTTCTTAAATGAAGTTTGAAGATTAAAATTCCTCTGATGAGATTTTCAATAAAGAATATGAGTCAGAGTCAAAAATGTATGTAAATCGTAAATGTTACTGGCCATAAAATATTTGTGACGTTGTTACTTCCTGACTTGTTCTAACGTCCTGCTTGTACTCTTTATAATATAGGCGGCTCACTGTGAGGCCCTTCCGGTTTGGACGGATTCTGTTTGCCTTCTGCGCGATTCTGGTGGTCGGCTTGATATTCATAACGTTTGAAGCCTTTAGAGAGCTCAATCCGAATGTAGGTCTTTTAGCTTATACTTTTTTTCATAGAAATACTGGGCCTTAACATACCATTATTTTTTGTATGCCACTTCTCAATTGCAGACTATACAAAGTAGAAATAATGGTGCCGGTTCCATTCCACCGAAGGACGTGGATAGATCACATAAGCAAAACCAGCGTATGCAGAAGGTTCCACTACATGAAATACCGACCGCAGAAGCTCCTGCCGCAGCCCCAGTAGAGTACGTGGAGGCCGTAGTACAACAGTTACCGGACTTTCCTGTGCCTGATAGCGGTTCTGACAAAGAACATCCGGCTGGCGTTGTGGAACCGCCACGGTTACCGGAAGTAAACCGTGGTACACCCTTAAGTGTTGAAGAAATTCGGGGAGGTGAACCATCAGACGCCCTCAATAAGAAACGAAGAAACAAAGTGAAGGATGTGAGTTTTTCGTTTGGAATCAAAGTATCCATAGACATTGCACAAAACTAGCTATTTGTTGAGGTCAAGACCATCTCATCTCCAGTGCTGCCGGGATGTAAGCCTGACATACAAAGTTATGACCAGGGGTAAAATATGAATGCTTAGGAACGATTCTTCATCGAAAAACCCATTTATCCTAACAAAGCTGGTTGTAGATTTCGTCCAGACCATCTCTCTTTAGAGATAATGAGTCCAATTTCTGTCTTCATTATTTTGGACTTTTCTTATTGACACATGAGCTATTGAAAAAGTGAGGTATAGCTATATTCCTTAACTACCTGCATACGCTTCATGCACTGAAACTGATAAGGGAAACGTCAGCAGACAGTGAAATACTTGAAAATGCTTTGTTGACAAGTCATGTAATCTAAATTTTTACATTTTGCAACGATACCATCAGCTTACTTTATTTGAAATTTTTTAAATGATAAGGGCACAAACTGTTACACCCTTTTCTTTCTACTGCAAATGTACGCCAAGTCGTGAAACAGAGTTACTTGCGGAGGCGTCCCCACACGCATATTTTGAATTCTGCAGTTCTCACGACGTAGCTCCGTCATTGTGAGAATGAATTTTCTGTGGACGCAAGTACTGGCCATTCCGGTCTAAGAATCTCGCGATGCATGATATATGTTTGAGTTTCTCGGCATGAGGAAGTGTTTAGGCGCGATGTCGATGCCTCATCTATACTGACACAAACTTTTTATAAATCCCAAGTCAGTCAAGAAAAGCAACGTAGATGCTTTGGGAGTCCCATGAACGACGACCGGATAAAATCGTAACCGAAGTTCCGAAAGTCCAATCACATTATCAGATAAAAGGTGTAAAATAATCCACAATGGCATTCAAAACGTTCTGGAGTCGATAGCTGTAGATATGCGTATTTCTGATCTGGTCGTTCTCGATAACATTGCAAGTTGCGTTTTCCACGCATGATGGTCTACAACCTTGAATCCGGAAATATTTTACTATTGCTTTATCTAGAGAGAGAGAAACCACATACGGATGGATGTACTGTGTTGAGTGAAAGTTGGAACTGATCTCTTCATTACCCACACCTAGACGGCTTTGGTAGGTAAAGGTTAGCAACCCTGAACTTCTGCATTCTACGGTCATTCTGCCTGGCAAGCAGTTTTTGTTCGTCTTCAATTTCTACAACGCCAAGCTGACTACCGCACCGGATGACTGACTGCCACGAAGTCATCTTTGTTTAAATCGAAATATCACAACACTACACACCATACCTACCTAAAGTTTTTGAACACCCTGCAGGCGGCCTCTGCTCGGGTGACGATGTAATTAGTGTAGTTATTCATCTGACCAAAAGTTCGTCCAAGTTATTCAAATCTCTCAGCTTTTGCCAGTCAGGGACCATAACTGTCTTAAGATGTTTCCTTGTAATCAAAAAAGGAAGCCCTAAAGAGCTTTAGGTAAACCGACAGATTCGACAACCGTATTCACCTTCAACACTGCAATCTTTACCATCAATCCTACCCTTCATTTCAGTTCAGTTTTATTAGGAAAATATAGGTAAATACCATTGCAATCCCTCTTTGTACATGAATACGGGTCGCATATATGTCCGAAAACAGATCGATTTTTATGCCAAACTTATATTTGCTGGCTTCGTGCAGTCTGCTCCACGTTTGTCAGCCTCATAGCCAAAATTCAGAGCCGCCGTTCTCTCTTCCAGTCGGTAGCCCATCCTTTCTGTACCCGGAGCCTTGTTCTACTATGTAAAACAAGATTTACTAAGCAGGTTTTGTGACATACCAGTGAGCTATGGCTTCAATGCTGTAGTTGGAATTGTCAGGCGACCTTGACGCTGAGAGGAGCAGTTGTAAAATGTGCTATTGCATTCCAGAGCGGTACAGGTAAGTATTCGTGTCTGAATTCAAGATGCACTTTGTACCTATGTCGGTTGGAATGTCCATAAATTCCGGAAAGACGAAGTAGTTCTCGAGCTGCATCCCTGACCAGAAAAAGGCACTCCTGGGGATTAATGGCCATCAACTTGAAGAAGTCGACAGCTTTAAATACCTCGGGGCTAGGCTGCTACCGAATGGGCAGAGCAAGGTCGACATTGTATCCCGTATCGATGCTGCTTGCTGGGTTTTCTCAATCATTTGAAAGCGCCTATTGATCCGACGTGACATCTCCATCGCCACGAAGATTCGTGTATACCGTGCATCCGTCCGATCAGTCCTTCTCTATGGATATAAATGCTGGGCTGTGAGCGCTAAAGATGAGCGAAGACTGGAGGTCTTTGACCACCGGTGCCTGAGAACGATCCTGTGAGTTAAGTATACCGACTTCATCTCAAATGAAACAGTCCGCATCCGCTGCGATCGTATCACGAGGATATCTCAGGCCATTCAAGAAAGGCGCCTGAGGTGGTTTGGACACGTTCTCCGTCGTCCACCCCACGAGCTTAGCTATGCTGCCCTTGACCCGGTGCCGCAACCCACCTGGAAACGTCGAAGAGGAGGGCAATTGAAGACTTGGCTCAACACTGTCCGTCAAGACACGGAAGCAGTTCTTGGACCTTCTATCTTCGGTCTCCGTCGCTGGAGAAGGGACTGGGTGGAGCTTTCGAGATCCGCTGCCGCCAATCGCCACGCATGGAGAGGTACCGTTCGTGACATCATTGAGGCCGGCTAGATCAGGCATGATCGCAGCCGTAACAAGTAAAAGTAAGTAAGTACTTTGTACCCCCTGTTGGCATCAGGTGCCGTCGGGTCACAATTTAGCCTGCCTTTAAGCCAATGGGATGGCTACATTCCGACCGACCCAGGGATCTGGGTTAAAAGCCAGCGGCGTCGAGAAGAACTCCTCTCTAGAACCGATCACAAAAGCTCTGTTGGACAGATACAGTTGACATCTACAAGAAACACTGCATGAAAATATGAACCCTTTTCGAATCTTGAGGCTACGCCCAGAGATTGGGGCAGGCGGACTGATGAGCCCGAATGAGCTAGAAACCCGATTATTGATTGCTAGTCGTCATACGACCGCCTGCGTGGGCGGCAGCCCCGCAACTCCAAGGGAAAGAGAGTTGCTACTTTTTCGTCCGGACACATTGGTGCACATTGCTCTCAGCAAGCAAGCAAGCAAGCAAGCAAGCACTCGCAAGCTATCAAATCAAACAGCTACATGCGACTCATTAACACGTTGACTGAGTATCCGACGAAATGGCTATTGTACAAGCCTCCCCCGATTATCCCTATTGAAAAAAAGACCTACTTAGGCAGCAAGCATTTTTTCAGCGGTTTGTTCGCATAGTTACCCTTTGGGACGTAGACTTAGATTTTGCCGCACATTTTGTGTTGTAATTTTGCATGCGAGGCTTATCCTCCCTCCCCCTGCCCAGATTCAGACTGACGCATTCACTTACTTTGCGTGCTTTGCTTTTAGAAGGCGTAATATCCTGCAGCAAATTTGTAAGACGGTTTAAATTCATTGTGCATCCGTTTTAGCTCATGGGGCTGGATTTAGGTGCTAAAACAGTGCGAAGCTCAAATTACCACCAATTTCGAGTGTGATGTGCGCACAGCTGTCTCAGAGCAGTCTCAGTTAATTAATTAGTTAATTAATAAATGAGTCTTTCAACTGTAATTTGCGCGACGTCTACTTGAAGGCTTTATTTAAATGCCTCATTTCTTGTTTGGTAATCGTTGGCGGATTCTGATATTGCTGCACTCGTTGAAGCACAATACTTTTGCATATGCTACTGAGGCCTCCAAGTTACCTAGAGGTCTCTCTTTTCTCCCGCCGCATTCCCAGTTGGCTTGCTGGCAAAGTTCTGTGCAGATTCGTCTGCACTCGCACCATTGCTACAGGGTGTAAATTTCCTACATGTTATATCGCCGAGCTAAAAAAACGAATTTGTGTTTGCTTCTTCAGCTGACCTATTGTCCGTCCTTTTGTGTAAAATCTTGCATTATATGCATATCGTCCGGGCACAAGGGAATTTTCAGTTGGTTGACGTGTGTTAAAATTTATAAAGTACAGTATAGCGAGTCCTGCATGCAAGATAAGTTTGTAAAAGTGTGATCATTACTTGCATACTGGCGTGTACGCATTTCCGAAAACTTAGAAAAATAATGAACAACATTAGGCTAATTTAAAGCTCAAAAGAATTATAAGAAGTACTAACTGTTTGCTAAGAAAAATAAAATTTTCTCGATAATCTCCGATTTCCAGGAACGTAAAAAATAGCTATAAATTAGAACAATAAATTTCAACATTTTGCTAAGTTAAAAACTTAAAGCAAACACCTTCTTTATATAAAAGAACTTTTCTTTAGTCAAATACTTTTATGCATATTACTATTAGTGGATAGCTATTTATTGAATATCGTCCAATAAAGTCTTGCATAATTTCCATCGTTTTCAGTGTCTTCATATTATTATTCATGAATTGCGCTTCTGTTGGTCGTTTACATCGAAGCCTTTAAAATAAGATATACATAAAGAGAATTTACCGAACAAAATGAGTGTTTTGATCTTATTTTTTATGAAGATGGCCATGTAGATCATATTTAAAAATGCCTCAAAACAGCAAACCACATTGTCGAGAAAAATAATGTCCGCAACAGAATTCTGACATTGTTATTCCTAAGATTAATAAAAACGTTCTCTACTAGGTTTCCTCCTTAAAAGCGCCTTAATTGACGAATGTCTGTGTATATTACCTTTTTCAAAGGTAATGCCAGAATGAAATTGCAGATTGTTGACAAATTTTTTAATTTACCTGAAGATGAACGATTCAGTTGAACTGGAAATGAAAAAAAACTCACTTTTCTCTTTTTAATAGATTATTTTCCGCAATAGAGGATTTATTCCAGGATCTGTTATAAGCTTACGAATGGAAAAAAAGTGTGGCCATGTATGGACATTTGTTGAAATACTCGTTAATTTTCGGTCCGTTCTGTTTCTAAAGGGCAACAGGCTAACTGCCTAGATCTTGTACTGTCAAAAGCGCTTGACAGTGTAGACGTCGTAAATTGTTTACCTCCTCTAGGCAAAAGCGATCACGTAGTACTACAGTGGGAGTATTCACTCTTCTCTGTACCTGATCGTAGCGCGACCATTAGACACAACATATGGCGCGGAAACTTTAATCAAATGAGAACCAAAGTGCGCAGCGTAGATAGGACGGCGGCATTCACCGGGTGTGTCCACGAGGATTGGACGGTGTTAAAGACTGTACTACACGGGCTAATCACCAGTTTCTGCCCCATCTCGAAAATGAAAGCCACATATAGGCGCCAGTGGCTAATAAAAACGCTTAATAGGGAGGTTAATCGTAAAGAAAGGTTGTGGCAAGCATATCTGAGAGAGAAGACCACCGAGTCGCACAACAAGTACAAAGCGCAGAGAAATAGGGTTAAGGGCCTTGTACTAAAAACCCGCCAAAACTTCGAGAGTGACCTAATAAACCGTGCAGTAGGAAATCCGAAGGTCTTCTACAACTACATTAGGCGATCTACCCGAAATAGAGACCCCATCCCATTGTTAAAAACGCAGGACGGCACCGAAATTTGCGAGAACAAAGCAAAGGCTGAGCATCTATCCGGGTTCTTTCAGTCGGTTTTTACGAGAGAGGTCGAGCTAACCGTTATCAATTTTAGTACCGAGGAGATTCCGACCATTGCTTAAGTTGAAATTACGGATGTTACTGTTCTGCAAGAACTTCTTAAGCTCTAAGACGCGAAGTTGCCAGGACCGGACGGCATACCTGCAAAGCTGTTGAAAGAGCTAGCCGTGGAGTTGGCAGAACCCCTACAGTCGCTCTTTCGGGCTTCCCTAAACACAGGCCAACTGCCATCCAACTGGAACATAGCGTGGATCTCACCCATACATAAAAGTGGGAGTCGGGCGTCCGCAAACAACTACAGGCCAATAAGCCTTACTTCAATACGTTGCAAGATCATGGAGTGAATTATCAAAATAGAGTTGATGCAATTCTTAGAGTATCGTCGTCTTCTTTCTGACAAACAGCACGGATGCCGTAGAGGACGGTCCCGTTTGACAAATCTGCTCTACTGTCTAGAGCAATGGACCAGAGTACTCGATCAAGGAAATACGGTGCACGCAGTGTTCGTAGATTTCAAAAAGGCATTTGAGACTGTGCCGCATCAACGTCTCCTATACAAGCTTAGACGAATAGGGGTAGCAGGCAACCTTTTGCGATGCATCGAAAACTTTCTGACGGGCCACACTCAAATCGCATGAATCGGTGAACAGCGATCGGCGGAGGTGGCAGTTGATAGTGGGGTCCCCCAGGGTTCTGTTCTAGGCCCTATCGTTTTCCTTATATATATATATCGACGACTGCATAAGTGGATTAGACTGCGAAACCGCAATGTTCGCCGATGGTTTAAAACTCTGGAAGGTCATTCGTAGCGAAGACGACGAAGCAAATCTGCAGGCAGATTTGCTGCGACTTGAGCAATGGTCAAACGAGTGGCTCCTGCCATTTAATGTTGCCAACTGCAACATAATGCTTTTCAGTAGTACTAAAACTTTGTATCGGAGGGTTTACAACCTAAATAACACTGCATTTTATGCAAAAGCTTCACGGATTAGCTAAACATAATTGTAAAACTTAAATTATTCGTAATTTCTGAAAATAAAAGTGATTCCTTAAACTTGGCTTTACTTGCATCTGAACAATTTCGGACAACATTTTCCAGTTCTGGAAGGGATATATTTTCAATTTTTTTTACTTATTTTAGCTTTCTTCCATAGTACAATGCATATTAATAAAAATGTTGATTCTGTCATACCTTATGGCATAGGAAATTTCTTCGATATAAACTTGCTCACGATTTAGCCAAAATTAGTGCCTATTTCGCTCCATAACCTTAAATAAGATGACAGTTTTCCGAACTAAAGCCTTTCCAATTATTGAATCCATTCAATTGATCTAAATAACCTAGCCGACAATATCTTAAAATATTAAGTTAAATTTCGTCATGAAAGTTGCATGCAGGACTCGCCATACTGCAGTAATCAGTGAGTTTAGTACAGTTAGTGTAGCTGCTGGCTATCTGGCGCGTCCACAGATGGGCGAAGAATGGAACGGCAAAGCTTAACTGCGAACTAAGCAGTCTCTCGGGTGTGGCCAATAAGCAGTGGCGGACCAGTAGGGAGAGTGCTACAAGGCCTCGGAGGGCTGAGGTCTGGCGCATCGACTGCCTTATTAAATCACAAATGAAGGCAATGTAACATTGCGATCGTGAACCGCCATTAAGTAAGTTTGCTTGGCATCGCTGCCTTGTGGTTAGGTTCCTGAACCAAAGTGCTAGAGGAGACAGTCTCGAACAAACAATCCAAGTGGCTTTTGCGGACCGGCTTGTATTCAAAATCCCCAAGAAACATGCTGCAAAAATGTTCGACAAATTATAATGCCCGCAGGGTACAATATGGGACATAATCGAGGCCGGTTAGATCAGACATGATCACAGCCGTATCGAGTACAAGTACAGTTTTTATCAACAGTGTAGTGCCTCAGAAGAAGAAGCGATCACTGTAACAAGAAATTTATTGTCCTGACGTTTTGGATTCCGTAGGGAATCCTTAGTCATCGGTAATCGTAAACAAGTCTGAGACATGCGCAGATAAGTGGTGATACATGTACAGATTGCACGGTATTTATATTTCGTAGCGGTCACCCGCAATTTGTGCAATCTGTGCATGTATCACCCCTTATCTGCGCATGTCTCAGACTTGTTTACGGTAACGTATGACTGAAGATTCCCGACGGAATCCGAAACGTCAGGACAATAAAACTCTTGTTCCTATGCGGGTGACCGCTACTAACTATAAATGCGTGCAATCTGTGCATGTATCAACCCTTATCTGCGCATGTCTCAGATTTGTTTACCATTACCTATGACTAAGGATTCCCGACGGAATCTGAAACGTCAGGACACTAAAACTCTTGTTCCAGTGATCGCTTCTTCTTCTGAACTGCTTCCTGGAACTCGGATATACTCCTCTATTGACAGTGTAGTGCATTTTCGGGCTCGAAAATACTGACAAGGAAGGGTATCCTCCCTTGTACTTTACTTGTGCTTGCTACGGCTGTTATCATGCCTGATCTAGCCGGCCTTAGTGATGTCGCGGACGCTAGCCCTCAGCGTGTGCCGATTGGCGGCAGTGGATCTGTAACGCTCTACACAGCCTTCTTCGGCGACGGAGGCTGAAGATAGCAGGTCCAAGAACTGCTTCAGTGTCTTGGCGGACGGTGTCTAGCCAGGTCTTCAGTTGCCCTCTTCTTCGACGTTTCCAGATGGGCTGCGGTGCCGGGTCGAGGGCAGCATAGCAATGCTCGTGGGGCGGACGACGGAGAACGTGTCCGAACCACCTCATTCGCCTTTCTTGGACGGCCTGAGATATCCTCGCGATACTATTACAGCGAGTGCGGACTATCTCATTCGAGATGAAGTCGAAATACTTAACTCGTTGGATGGTCCTCAGGCAGCGGTGGTCAAATACCTCCAGGCTTCGCTCATCTTCAGCGCGTATAACACAGCATTCACATCCATAGAGGAGGATTGACGGAATGGATGCATCGTGTACAGGAATTTTCGTGGCGATGGAGATGTCACGTCGGACCCATAGGCGCTTTCGAAGGATAAAGAAAACCCAGCGAGCAGCATCGATGGGGGATACAATGTCTTTGCTCTGCCCATCTGGTAGCAGCCTCGGCCCGAGGTATTTAAAGCTGTCTACTTCAAGTTAATGGCCAGTAATCCCCAGGGATGCCTTCTCCTGGTCAGGGATGCAGCTCGAGAACAACTTCGTCTTTCCGGAATTTATGGACATGTCAATCGACTTAGTAATCTCATTCACCCACGACACTACAGACTGTAAGCTACCAAAGCTTGAGGTTAGTAGGCCTGGGCAACAACCCTTCGCGATCAAACGTCAAATTTTCCACTGTGGCCACGTCTGCAAGTTTTCACGATGGCGGCTTTTCATCAGGGCTGTGGGAGAGTGCATACACTTTCAGTCGGTGACATGGCACATGAGGCCCGCGTTAGGGCCATGTCTGCCTGCGTATGTGCGTGTACTGGTGAGGTCGTGTGTCAGAGGTGATGTTGACTAGGTTCGGGTTTTGACCTCATCTGCAGACCGTGTTCTCCGTTCGTGCATATGCAGCACACAATTTTGGCACACCTCGGGCGTTTAAGGGGGGGGGGAGTATTTGGGTGATCTGCGTTTTGCTCCCTGAATAGTCGGCGTGGTAGATGTGCTGGATCAACATGGCGGTGCCAGCAACCTACGTGGAGGGGTCGTCAAAAGGGGGGGGGGGAACTAAAGACTTGGCTCGACACCATTCGCCAAGACATGGAAGCGGTTTTCAGTCTCCGTCGCTGGAAAAGAGAATGAGTGAAGCCTTGTACAGTAGACGCCGTTGATCATGCAATATTTCGACATATGCGAAAGCCTAATACTCTTTCGCTAATCGGAATTGACTCCAGTTGTGATACTGATTATCATGTAGTGTATTCTTAAGTCATTTCAGTCAGGATAGGAAGCTGGCTTTTTAACGAGCTTCGTTCCTACTCAGCAAAACGTATCTATTGTAAAAACTGACTACTTAAGAAGTATGCCTGTTTATCATTGAATTTGACTGCCTTTATAAATTCAAATATATTGTATGGAAAACACAGACGAGAAAATATTTTTTGTACTTTTTTAGTAACAAATCACGCGTTCTTTAAATTTTATACTGAAAGAAAGGGTAGCTTTCGGTTTTAAAAAGTTACCCGATTGCCGAAAATTTTTCGAAACGAGTGAATGCTACACTCGAATTCAAGGTTTAAAAACTGTGCAGTGTGCATCCTGCTTAAGGAACTGTACAGATCGCCTACAATTTGAGGAAGACATCACCTAGTAGTCATCAAATACTGAAATAGATTTGAAATATATTTTATGCAGTATAGGCAGCACTAATAAATTGACGGATCCGATTTATTATGGATGAAGACCTAACAATCGTAAAAAAGATCACAATTAGCAACTAATTTAAAACCGAAAGCTACCCTTTCATTGAGTTTAAAATTTATAGAAAGCGTAGTTTGCTGTCGAACAAGTACAAAAAATAATTTTCTCGTGCATTTTTTCCATAAAATATGTTTGAATTTATCAAGGCAGTCAAAATCAATGACGAAAAGGCATACTACTTAAGTGGTCAGCTTTTCAATAGATACGTTTTGCTAGGAGTCGGAACGAAACTCGTTAAAAAGCCGGCTACCTATCCTGACTGAAATGACTTAAGAATACACTACATGATAATGAGTATCACAACTGGAGTCAATTTCGATTAGCGAAAAAGTATTAGTCTTTAGCATATGTCGAAATATTGCATGATCAACGGCGTCTACTGTAGATCCGCTGTCCCCTAATCGTCATGCGTGTAGAGCTACCGTCGGTGATATCATGGACGACGGTTAGAACAGGCATGATTACAGCCGTGTGTACTGCCCCCGTTTGCGATCTCTGTCATCGGCGAGAACGGAATTGTTTTTGCCTGGAGGCGCCCCCAGTGTGCACTTATTCCAGTATGGCAACTTACCCAATCTACCTTGACAGAGTGCTTGTTACCTGTTACGGCTGTGATTATGCCTGATCTAGTCGGCCTTGATGATGTCACGTATTGTACCTCTCTACGCGTGACACTCCGTGAATAAACAGTTCAAACCATTATCTCCGCCAATGACAGTCCGAATACCGAAGGTCCAAGCACAGGTTCCATGTCCTGACGAACTGTGTAGAGCTAGGTTTTGAGTTGAACGTCTCTTCGATGAATCGAGGGCAGTAACATTGAACTCTTAAGGTGGACGACGAAGAACGTACCCAAACTGCCTCATTTGTCTGCGTTGTATGACCTGGCATATCCCTAAAATGATGTCACAGTGAGTGCAGACAGTCTCGCTTGGGACGAAATCAATGTACTTCATTCGAGGGATAGTCCTCAAGCAGTAGTGTTGCAATGTTTCCAGTTTTCCTTCTTCTCCCGCGCGCATAGCCTAACATTCACAGCGCAGTTGGAACTGTTCTACGCCCTCCCTCCACTGGGTGGGGTTTTGGAATTGTCTTTGAGTCGAACCGTCTCGCTATATTTGTATCTCTCCGCCTATCTCGTTATTTTTTTTCAAAGAACTTATTCATTCCACTTCCCCTTCTATGCCGGTAGATGATGAAACATGCCTGGAAATCCTACAAAAAGCACGCATGGGGATCCAACGAACTCCGTCCTCTGAGCAAGAGAGGCCACCAACCCTCCGTCTTGGGGCGTGCACCTCTGGGTGCTACTATCGTAGATTCAATCGACACACTGTACCTCATGGGTCTTGATGAGGAGTACAAGGATGCCAAAAAGTGGATTGAAGAGTCTCTTAAATTTAACGTGGTATGCCCTTACTTCTTATTTGCCTCTCTTTTTTCTTAGCACTGATTATTAGTGGCTCAGAGAGAGATACGCCTTATTTTGAAAATATCATCCAAAAATTTTCAATACAAATATCCTTCATTAACCATGAAAAAAACAAGGCACAGAAACCACACAACAACACAAGCAATTCGCAATGGCCAAAGGCTGCAATTGTCGACATCGCAGACAAATGTGATTGAATATGTCGTAAAATGTGGACCAAATTGGAATTCTTCGAATCGCCGCCAGCGTCGTGTGCTGATGCGCTCATTGTTGTAGTTCAAGTAAACAATAAAGGGGTAAAAATCGGTTGCCAATAAGCGCCATGAACCAACCGATGTACATATATATGCATATTTGAGAAGAAAGAGCGATCTCGGGAACCATAATTGTAATATCCTAACGTTTCAAAAACAGACAAGTTTCCGTCGTCGGAGGTAAGTGTTGTACCGCGCCTCACAGTACTTATAGGCAGGTGAAAAACAGAGTTCATGAGGGTTGTGAGTTTTGCGGGAGGCGGGGAAGGGGAAGGTGGTCTGTGGCAGTTAGGGCCCAGGGCGGTTAGTGACAGGTAATAGCCGCCCTTCGGGTGTTTGTTCTTAGTCTGTTTGCAGCTGCACTCTGTCCAGCAGTCAGTCCAGGATACATGGGGGCAGGGGGTGGGGGGCTAATCAATTCGTACTACTGCCTGCAGGTGACGGAGGTGACTTTGGGGTCCGTCCGTCCGGTGTTTTTCTTCGTGCGGTGGAGCTGTTAGCCGCCCCCGCATTGTTCTCAGCTGTTGCCCCAGGTTGGTGTTCTTGTTCAGACGTGTACAGTATCCTTCCCGACCTTAGCTTTCTCCCTAGTCTGAAACTATCCTGCGCCAACGCGTTCGTCTGGTTTCGCCTTTTCAGGCTGAGTAGATGAACTGTCTATGACTAGGCGAGCCTTTTCGTCAGGTCTGGGTGCTGGTGCGGCTCCGAGTGTGTCCACCGCAGCCTGATTAATGTTGGACCCGTGCTCACGTTTGCGTTCGGAGGGCTTGGTAGGCTGTGGGGAGCGCCACACAACGGTTGATGGAGGTTATCCCCGTGTGCCACGATTCGATTGTTTCTCTGACTACGCGGTCATTTCCTCGGCCCAGAATTTCTGCATTTTGAAAGGCGAACGTGTGTCCGTCGCCTACTAAATGTTCTGCCACAAAAGAGTGTGGCTCCATCCTATTCACTGTCCTTCTGTGCTCGGTCATTCGGGTCTGCAACCGTTTGCATGTCTCTCCAACGTAGTCGGCCACACAGGAGATACATTTTATTCGGTAGATGACGTTTGCGGTTTCGTCTCGGGGCAGGGGGTGCCTTGGGCCTCATGACCAGTTGTCGTATCGTTGATTCTGGTCAGTGGGCGATGACGATCCCAGTGGCTTTAAGAGGCGAGAGACCGCTTCCGAGATGCCGTCGACGTACGGCAGCGCGCGCCATAGTCTTGGCTGTTTGGTCGCCAAAACCCGGTTTGCTTGGTACTGCCTGCTGCGTTCGATAAAATTTCGAGGGTAACCGTTCGACAGGAAGAGGCGCTGGAGGTATTGTAGTTCTAGCTTTCGGTCGTGCGGCTCGCTACAGTGTGTTTCTGCCCGTTTGTATAAAGGCTTCACACAACCGCGTTTGTGGCATGCCGGGTGCTTACTATGATAGCTACTACTACTACTACTACTACTACTACTACTACTACTACTGCTACTACTACTACTACTACTACTACTACTACTACTACTACTACTACT
>JAYGXS010000005.1:10122682-10184158 GCA_036362985.1 Ligula intestinalis
TACTACTACTACTACTACTACTACTACTACTACTACTACTACTACTACTACTACTACTACTTCTACTACTACTACTAATACTACTACTACTACTTCTACTACTACTACTACTACTACTACTACTACTACTATTACTTCTAATACTACTACTACTATTACTTCTACTACTACTACTACTACTAATATTAACACTACTACTACCACTACTACTACTTCTAATACTACTACTTATATTATACTTCTACTTCTACTTCTACTACTACTACTCCTACTACTACTACTACTAATATTAGCACTACTACTACCACTAATACTACTACTACTTCTTCTACTACTACTACTACTACTACTACTACTACTACCACTACTACTACTACTACTACTAATATTAGCACTACTACTACTACCACTACTACTACTACTACTTCTTCTACTACTACTACTACTACTACTACTACTGCGATCATAATTATCGTCAACGTCGTCACCATCATGCTGCCATCCAAGAGCTTCTATGTTAACCGTGCTTCCCTTCTGTCCCTACAGGACACTCAAGTCTCGATATTCGAATTCACGATCCGATTTGTCGGCGGTCTCCTCAGTATCTACTCCATGACCAAGGAAAAGGTCAGTTCCGGAGTGTTTCCTGCTCCATCCCTTCAATTTCAGTTTTGCTGAACAGTGTACATTTTTTATATCGCACTTACCCATAATAATACGTCTCTCCGCATTACCCACCTTTAGGTCTTTCTGGATAAAGCCGAAAATTTGGTGAATGCCATGCTGCCCGCCTTTAAAACCCCCTCAGGCATACCGCGCTCCATGGTCAATCTGCAGACGTAAGTATTTGTCCCTCTCCCTCCCGCCCCTCCTCGAAATTACGCCTTGAACTGCCTTTTTGTGCGCACATCGACCCTAAGCCTGGCGAACACTTTAATTGAGGGCTTTTAAAACCGCCTGGCCCTTGTCGCAGGTGTGTTGAACTAAAACGTGCCCAGATTGGCTCACCACGGCTTGCATAAGTCGGTCTGTGCAGAGTTTGCCTGTACACGGGGGGAAGGTGAGCGTGATGCCACTTCCTAAACACACGTCCCCCTGCGTCAACCATTGCAGGCGATCGCAGGCTCGGACAGTCGACTAGTGCATGGGAGGATAAGGAAGAGGCAGAGAGGATGTGAGGCCGGCACTGTTAAATCCAGCCCCGCGGCACATCACCCACATTCCTCGCTAATAATAGACATGGCACGCGCTTGAATCTATCACGACAAGCCAAGAGTCGTGACTTGGGCGGTTGCGTCTCCTTTGAGTGATCAGGTTCGCATGTCTGTTTGTAGACTAGCATTGTATGCTGTCGGTGTCACATGACATTTGGACCGTCGATTCGGACGAGGTCCACCATGTATTCTACAGCGTGGTGGTGGTGCAGGGACGATGATTTACGCGTAGATTAGTGTTAAGTGATAGTAGACTTGCATTGCATCTGCCGCAGTTCCACTTCCTTCATCCAACCGAGCCTGGTGTCAAGACAGAGATCAGAAGACCCGAAGCAGGATGGGACGCAGGTGGCTGGAGATGTCAAGCCTGGCTCATCCCACGGAGTGGAAGAGAGAGTCGTCAAGGCAAAGGGTGGCCGGTATCTAAGTCTGCATTTACGCGTACCACCACCACAACCACCACCACCACCACTACCACCACCACCACCACCAGTCACTGTCTTGTGTTAGACTCTGTGTATGCTCTGGAATTCCTAGCGACGAGGGCTTCTTTGAGAAATCCATTTAATTTCCTATTTTTCCATTCAATCGTTTTTGCTTTTAACCTGATTTAGTTTGCTAATAATAATTCGCTTTGTTTTCTTTTTTTTTGAATAGAAACTATCCCATGAACGCTGGCGGCGCCCCTTCAAGTTGCAGCGTTCTTTCTGAGGCTGGCACCCTCCATCTGGAATTCCAGTTTCTCTCAGAACTAACCGGAAAAAAGGAGTACTCGGAACTGGTAACTTGCGTGTTCCTGCCTGTTTTACCCTTCCCACTTCTGTGGTGAGAATCGCGCCTTATCCTTCATCGGCAAAATCCGTGCGCACACACACACTAACGGCCGTTGCCACCGCCAGTTTTGGCGGATGGGCCGTCGTAGATGTGGCTGATGGCTGATGTGTACCGCCATGATTCACACCACCTAGCCGGGGGAGGAGGGGCTAAATTATGTCCGAAAAAAGATACTGGATTTACCCGGCGGACGGACGGTCGGTCGCTGAAGCAATGTGCTACTACTACTGCTGCTGCTGCCCTTTCCCAATGACGCGAGATGACGGCCACTGCCAAAAAGACTGTCGTTCGTGCCTGTGGTTGGGGAATTCGACGATGTCTACCACGAGCCTCAGCAAGCTGAAGCAATGCAGTGACTCCCGCGGGATCATAGTGAAAGCAGAGTTGCGGGAAATCCACCCCACTATTTCGCTACTCTCAAACCGCGACCCGATGTCAAGACAAAAGTCGAGAAGACCGGAGGGCGCAGGCGACTCAACAGGCGTACCAACAACAGACCTCGCTAGGCAGGCCTGGGAGCGCCATAAAGGCCACACTAAGACGGAGCCACTGAGCCTGACTATCAGCTCGCAGTCAGCCACTGCACACAACAGAATACACACTGGGTCGACTGTGGTCTCCGGGTTATTCCGTCAGTTGGCAACCCTCCAAACCATGGCTTTTAGCGCACCGTGATGGCTTCAAGCGCATCAGGTTGTTTTCAGTGAAAAAAGAAATGCGCTGAGAGTTGACCTCACTCCCACTGCCAGCAACAGGCCGCCGCCTAGCTGATTGGTCGCCGGAGGTGACATGGGCCGAAAAAGGAAAATGAGTCGGAGATGAGCGAGGGAGAGAGAGAGAGAGGGGTGGGGAAGGGGAAAATGAAGGAAGAAAAGCGAGAGTGGGAGCAAGACAGAGAACGAAAACAACGAGAACGAGTACACAGCTTACTTTTCAGCGAAGTACTGCAACAGAAAAAAAAGAACAGCCAAATGAAGATGTGGGTTTGAACAAAAGATTGATGTGTAGCTGCAGATGCGCTGGACCAAAAAAGGACCCAGAACAACTCATGGCAAATGCTGATTGGGCCGCACAGAGTCTGTGCGCGCGCGCTTGCCCGCCAGCTAGCCAGCCAGCCAGCCACTAGGTCACCAGCTATTTAACGGGCTTGAACAGTAGAGTGACGCATGACGATAAAATAGGGATACTGAGGAACCTCTAGTTCCATGTCACATCAGCACCTTCGTATCTTACTATCATGGCGCACTAAGATTCGTGTGTGTGTGATAGGTTCGAGCCGTGGCTTGGTGGGTTTGCCAACTGACGCGAAAACTTGGCTCCTTTTGTACGCGTGTGTTTGTGTCTGCGTATAGGAGGAGAATTAAAACTGAGAGTCAGGCTGCAATGGCTCCCTCTTAATGTGGCCTTTATGGCGCTCCCGCGCAGACGGGAGTCTACCTAGCGAGATGGCTGTGACAAGTGTGTGTGTGTGTGTTGAGTGTTTATGGCGCCAGCCACCTACACCCTCCCTCATCCCCGGTCTTATTGACTTGTCTTTACACCAGAAACGGAGGTGGGAGTGGCGAGCGAGTGGGCAGATTCTCCGCGAGTCGACTTAAACTCCTGTTTTCTCTCGCAGTAGTTCGCTGCGTTGCTTCTGCCTGCTGTAGCCTTCGTGCTGCTTGCCCAGCTTGCCTCAGTGTCTGTTGCGGCTTGCTTCAGAGTTTGCTGCGGCTGTTGGAGCGCGTAGTGCTCATCGTCTAAATCGACGGGAGAGCTGTCGTGTGTGTGTGTGTGCGTGTGTGCGCGCTTTATATGTACTGCAAACCAACTCCACTATAACGGAATTCATGTACGAGTCCTCGGGCGCTGTGCGCACACACTCTGTGGGGGTTGGGTGGGCGCTGTTATTTGCGACGGTCAAGGGGATACACACATTAGTTGAAAATCTGTTTCGAGGGGCTTTACGGGAACAGAAGTTCGAGCGATAGCGTCTCCACTCCGGCTATTATCCGTTCTATAAACACTTCTTTCAATGGTCTGATTGTTTAATATCGTGCGTTGACGAGGCAGCGCTACGGTAGGTAGTCCATTGAGCTTTCTTTTTGAGTGGATTTAATTGAATTATAACCCGTAATCTATGCTTTTTTGAAGGTTTTGTTCTCTTTCTCCTTCATAATGACATAATTTCCACTAAGCTAGCGACTATGGGTCTAAGTTAAACTGCAGGTGGCGTTAAATTAGTTAGGCAAGGAACCCTGATTCCCGATAAAAGCAAGGAAACTGTTCAGAAGAAGAGGGACTGTTGGGAGTAGAAGTCTATTGACCCGTTGTTTCGGATTCACATTGAAGGCGATCATTAGAGGCACTTGCTGGTAAGGAGGATGGACACGCAAAAGAGTGGACCCTGCCAGCATGCACCTGGTCCAAATGAACGATTCTCGCCTTCATCACAGGAGGTCGTACTTGACGCGATGCTTGCACAAAAGCCCGAGCCACTCACGCTCAGTGGGATCCCAGCCAGATTTGGCGGTACACTTAGGGGCGGCTCAGGTCGCGCCGGCCACTCGCGCTATCTCCCGCCTCTAGTCTACCGGACTTGTTCGTGACACTGGGCTCAGGTAAAGGAGGGGAAGAAAGTGCAGTAGATGCAATGCACGTGTACCACCAATTAAAAGCAATTCACGCGTAAGTTACCGCCTTTGCCTTAAGTTTGCTAAAGCACGCGGTAGACACTGTCGGAATCGATGGCGGAAAGGTCATTCGGCGAAATCTCATTACCTTAGTCGATTCTTGCACTGCTGGTCCCTGGGCAACTGGGCTCACTGGCAGTGGTATTGTTGGGCGTTCGGTAATCACTCTATTTAGGCAATGCCTTAACAGAATTTTCAGGTGGGAAGTCGTTTGCTTAGTAATCATCTCCTAGCCAGAGACCTGTGATTCAAGCAAGGCAACAGTCTCGTTTCGGGCTCACTATAGAAGGCAAAAACCTCAGCATTTTGTGATACAGTACTTTTATACGCCATACGTTTTAAATTTTTTTTTCACTGATGCGCCCCACTCATATAATCTCTTTTAAGAAAAGGGATTATATGAGTGGGGCGCATCAGTGAAAAAATTTAAAAAGTATGGCGTATAAAAGTATAAAATAAGAGGAATAATTAGTTAAGTCACCTAGGGTTTGGTGCGTTATAGTTAAAATGAGGCATACAGCCTATAGGAAACAAGAACTACCAAATAATACCCGTGAGTTGGATACAATCCTATATCGACTCCATATCGAAATTTAATAATTGAACGAAAACCACTAAATATAGACTTTTTCCCCATTTTTTAAAACTCACATTAACTTCTACTGCATTTGAACCGATATTGTAGTACTATAGGTCAACAAAGTATATCTTAAATATACTAAAAACAAACTAAGGTAAAGACTAAAGATAACAAATTTAAGCTCAAACTAATAAAACCAGGTATTAAACTAAAACTACTACTAAATGTGGCCGAAAGCCGCTAAATAAATCCGTGTGGGGAGTGCAGTGCGGCTGGACTCTGTTGTACCTTGATGGTAAGAAAACATGATTACTACTACTACTGCTACTTCTACTACTAATACTACTACTACTACTTCTACTACTACTAATACTACTAATGCTACTACTACTACTACTTATATTTATACTTCTACTGCTACTACTACTACTACTACTAATACTGCTTATACTTATGCTTCTTCTTCTACTACTTCGAAGTGAGTCCGGTGTTATACAAAATAAGCGTAAGCAGCTCGAAACGAGACTGTCCCCTCAAGCAGTTCGCAGTTCACGCGGTTGTTAGGCCTTGCGAGCGTGTGCCAGTCTCCTCAAAGTCAAAGATATGGCCGGGTCTCATCAAATAAGTTGCAGTTCGGCAACCCTGTCATCTGGTTCTTTGGAATGCGTCAGCACAAGTCGATGTCAGCGCCCTGATGCCACTGCCTTCGTGAGTGATTGGGTGGTTGCTGTTAATGGATCTTTGTATATCGCTTTCCTGAATACTTTAATTTTTAAGTCACCATACTTTTTTTGCGACAGGCGAGGACATCAGGAAGGACTGAGATAGTATCGCACCGGCTAAAAGCCATGTCAAAAGTCTACCGACGCACATTTTTGTGTGAGACAACTGCGGACTATCAGAACTAGAAAAAAAAACTATGTGAAATTATGCTTTATCAACTCGAATTTCGAACCAGCAGTAGACTGACTCCCCTCGTCATATTTCTCATGAATTTGCCGTTTGAGACGACGTCTTCTGAGCTCCTTGTCTTAGATACCTTGCATGTCTGCAAGTGTTCACAATGCATTCTTTAGTCCTGGTTGGTACTTGCGCCAACACAAAAGGGAGTTTTTTGAAACTCATTTGCTTTATTGTCTACTTTTTTCGGCTTTTTCCAGGTGCACAGAATTCGTTCTTCTATCGCAGACATCCCTCGCCCAGACGGCCTATTCCACAGTTATATCAATTTCGATAGGCCGAGCTACTGCATAAGTCATTCCACCCTTGGTGGTCTCGGTGACTCCTTCTTTGAATACCTCCTGAAGGAGTGGATCCGCAGTGGCTACAATGACACCGAAGCTCGACGGCTTTACGACCTGTCTCTTGCAGGCATCGAAAACAATGGCATGATTCGAACCAGTTCTGCTGGTGACACATACATCTCGACAGTTCGATCCGGTTCCCTGCTCTCCTCGATGGAACATCTCGCCTGCTTTGCAGGTAAAATTTGCACCCTTTTTTCACTAGCCTTTTAGCCTCCTACCTTGCTATCAAAACACACCTAGCGAGCTAAAAAGGTTTACCGTCCACCTCTTTTTCTTTCTTCCTCCGATCCTTGTTCAAAGACCAAAAGGGGTAAGAAGTTATCAATAAGGCATGGCATCCCCGCTAGGGCGGTTGCCCGGAAGGTTTCCACTATCCAATTAGCTTCTAAAGAAAAAGATGCGATCACTGGAACAAGAGTTTTATTTGCCTGACATTTCGGATTACCTCGGGAATCCTGATGATAACATAGGCATGGTCATGCGCAGATGAGGTGGATACATGCACAGGCTGCAAGATATTTATAGTTCACAGTGGTCATCCGCGTGTGTGTGATAATTAATCGCTTCTGTAGCCACCGCTTGGGTCTTAATTAACGCAGTACTGGCTTAACACTTCGCGTCCGACTCACTAATTGCCATAATTGCTATGTCAGCGTCAGCGTCAGATGCGGGCCTGATAATGGCCTGACAATTATGCCCACTGTCGTCCGAGTTGTTGTTGTGTCCAGCCTTTCCAACGTGACTGATTCTCTTGTTCAGGAAACTTCTCAGTAAACCATATGGGAACGCCGAATCGTTGCGTTTGTTGATGGACTGGGGGCCTAAGAACCATGACTCCAGCAGCTCGCGGCTCACGTGGTTGTCGCCTCATGCGAGAATTTGGGCCTCGTCAAACTTGAAAACATGGCCGAGTCCCGTCGAGTTAGCTGCAACCTGGGAGTTGGCGTCTTTCTTTCTCACCGCTGCTACATGCTCGGCAATTCGCGTCCGGAGTAATCTTTTGGTTTCTCCGACATAGTTGCTTTGTCCACAACTGCACCAGATCCGGTAAATGACTCCAGTCGTTTCCTGCCGTAGCAGTGGGTCTTTCGGTCTCATGACCCGGCGCCTGATGGTTGCTTCTGGCCTGTGCGCAACTCCAACTCCACGTGGGGTGAGTAGGCGGCTGACTGCTTCCGATACATTCTTCACGTACGGAAGAGCCCGCCAAACTTTTGGGCCAGTTGGAAGTGGCTTCTTCTCTCGTTTGAGTATGCATTATTTGACAAAATTGCGCGGGTAACCATTGGCTCTCAGTACCCGTCGAAGGTGTTGTAATTCAGCAGCTTTGTCTTCCACTTCGCGGCAATGCGTCTCAACGCGCCGGTAAAGCGCTCTTACGCAGCTGCGTTTGTGGCCAATTGGGTGGTTGCTGTTGTAGTTCAGGACTTGTATAGTGTTGATTGCTTTCCTGAACACGTTAGTTTTTAGAGCACCACCGTCTTTGCGGCAAACGAGGACATCCAGAAAGGCCAGTTGGTTGGTTCCTACATCGTAAATTGAATGTCCAGGAAGACGGTGTTTAGAAGTTGCTTGCAGCAGATGACCACTATGAACTATAAATACTGTGCAGCCTGTGCATGTATCAACCTCATCTGCGCATGACCATGCCTATGGTATCATCACCTATGATTAAGGATTCCCGAGGGAATCCGAAAGGTCAGGCAAATAAAACTCCTGTTGCAGTGATCGCATCTTTGTCTTCTGAACTGCTTCCTGGCAATTAGCTTCTATTGAAAACCTGAGAAAATTGAAGTTGCTCTCAGCGGGACTTGGTTGATGCGCGTGGTCAGCTCTACATTCTGAAAGCGTTTAATGTCACTTACTGACCAGAGTCTCAAATGACTGGCCAAACTAGTCAGCCTTGGTCTGATCGATTTTTGTTCGTCTTACACTGTCGGCAGCCTATGGCTTGCGAGCGAGGTATGGCTCTTTTGATGATTGTGTCTGGCTCTGTCAGATAAAATTGGAATTGGAAACCTCAGATTTTGTGATTTTACTTCTTCGAATGACGTGCCGCTGCCGACACGCGCATTAGAATCAATTTAATTTCGACCAATCTCTGGCGTTTTGTCCCCCTTAGGTTTAATCTAGCAGTTGTTTCAGTGTACCCTTTCCGGCTTGCCGACAACAGCTGCTTCCCTTTTCTCCTGTGTCCCAACGGCCGCGACAAGCTCGCTAAATAACAGACGCTCGACAGCCCCCAGACTTGACCTCACTTAGTCAAAGTCACGCGGGCAGACAATGGCTATCTTACGCGCATAGGCCAGCCTGCCTTGTCACCTATAGTCCCTTGTGTTTATGTTCCCCAGACGGACGCATTTATCACTCACAAGCAAACGGTCCATTTGCGGATATTTGCCTTGGGTACTAATAAATCGCTGCTAACATATGACTGCTTTCTTTCATCAGACGGAGTACCTTTATTGTAGTGGTTTTAGTAGATCGCACATCCTTGAACGCTACACATTTCCTCTCATTTGCCCAAAATTTACCCATGTAGCAAAGGAGATAGCGAAAAAAAGAGATAAGGATTATCGTACATTTCAGGACGACTTGACCGAAGAATTCGCCTTTGTGGAGAGAGCAGGTTTTGCGGTGTGTCTACTTTGCAGTGAAAAGATTACATCAATGGAACGGTCGAATGTAAATCTTCACTTAAACACACGCCCTGATACCTTTGCATCAAACTACCCTGCGGCAGATAGCAGAAAGAAAGCATGCCAAGAGCTAATAAGCAGGGTGCAAGCCAGCCAGCAGCAATTCCGCGTATGGACCCAGCAAGGTGACTATAACTCCACTAGCTTTGCTGGATCTTTAGCATTAATGAGGAACGGAAAACCATGCACAGATGGCGAGTATACTAAAACGTTCTCGATGGATGTAGCCAATAAACATTTTGATGATCTTCCAAACAAAGACAAACTAATCAAACAGATACAAGACATGTCTCTGTCGGCAAAAAACTGTTCATGAGCGTACCATCATGATGGCAACCCACGTGGAGGAAACGCAAGTGAAAGACATAAACGCAGCGCCGTTCTTTTCCCTGGTTTTGGATGAGTCAACAGACGTCAGCCATTTGGGGCAGTTCAGTGTGATTGCAAGATATGCTGCTGGTGATACACTGCGCGACGAAAATCTTGCTGTTCTGCCAATAAAAGGGTCTACAAGAGGTGAGGGTTTATTCAAATCTTTCATGGATTTAGCTTAAGAAGAAAAACCACCTATGAATAAACTTATCTCAGTGTGTGCTGATGGTGCTTCGTGTGTAGTGGGGAAAAACAAATTGATTTGTGGTACTTCTTTGTGAACATAAAAATAGACCAATCCTGTGTTCCCATGGGATTCTACACCAGGAGGCACTCTGTGCTCAGATGTGTGACAGACAGCTTGGTGAAGTGTATTATAATGTCAGCTAACAAACATAGGAAACACTGTCAGCTGAAGAGAGCATTCGGAGGATACGTTCAATAATAACCAAGTCTTCTTGGATTTAAGTTGGAAAAATAACTGGAAAGCAGTAAAGAATGAAGGAGAGAATGCAGGCATCTATAAATCGCCAGATTAGGGCTTGCGTTGTGCGATATGAACCTTAACAGCCGATATGATATAAAAGTTTACGGGTTTTTATAAAAAAGGCCTTATATATGAAGCGTACATGAGAGGTTAGACGCCATAGTAACACCAAGTTACCGGAAAGAGGATATCTTATTGGGCGGAATTTCAATTGTTTCAGGACTGAGAGAGGGTCTTTGTTGAAAAATACACTGATCTGGCTTCTGCCCGTTAAGTAGAAGGTCATTTGCTGTCGACCATGCTGAGACGTGGTCCAGGATCTGAATTTTGATAGGATGGCCAGCATATTTGCCAGATGAACATTCGTTTGGTGATCCTTGATCGTCAATGTGGAGGTAGAAGAGATGAGGGGATAATATAGACCCTTAAAACAGGTGTCTGGCCTTTTAGGTAGTGCCCGTGCTGTCAATATGCTAAGTACCAACATAAATTTACCCTGAGGTACAGTTCTGCTAGTCCTGCAAACAACTTTCCTAAATTTGTAATGTTTGATTATTTCTCCCATACGAGCGGGAACGCATTTATGAAAACTTGTAAATAATAATGAGCAACATTAGGCATATAAAGTACTTAAAAGAACTATAAGAAGTACTATGTGTTTGTTAAGATTAATAAAATTTTCTCGATAATTCCCAGCTTGTGGAGACGTCAAAATAGCTATAAATTAGAACAATAAATTTAAATAGTTTGTTGAGTATAAAACTTAAAGCAACCACTTTCTTTATACAAAGAGAACTTGCCGTAAGTCAAAATATTTTGTATATGTGGGAATGAGTAGATACGTAGTTATTGAATATCGTTGAATAAAGCCTCTCTTCATTTCGCTAGTTTTCGGTGCATTCATTGATTAGTTTATTATTGTCCGTTTGGTCGACGTTTACATCAAACCCTTTAAAATAAGATATAACTAAACAGCATTTACCGAAAAAAAACGAGCGTTTGGATATTATTTCCTAAGCAGATGGCCATGTTGGTCAAATATGGAAATGCTTCAAAACAGCAAACCACATTTTCGTGCATACAGCATGTCTGCTAAATACCACGCATATTGTTATTCCTAAGATTAATAAAAAAATGTTTCCATAATAGGTTACCCCTTTAAAAAATGTTTTTATTGGATATTTAGCTGCGTATATGAACTTTTTCCAAGGCAATCTCACAAGGAATTTGTGCGTATATTTACTATTTCCAAGGTAATCTCACAGGGAAATTGGGGACGTTTGACAATTTATTTAATGGATCTGAAGAAAAACGATTCAATTTGACTGGAGATGAAAGAACGTACCTTTCTCTTTATAACGGATTATTTTTCGGTTAAGGAGATTTATTACACGATCCATAATAAGCGTGCGAATGCAAAAAAACAGACCATTATATGACCATTTTTTGAAATACTTATTATTCTTCTGTCTGTTCCGCTTCTAAATAACGCTTGAGCGGAACATATTGTTTACAAAAAAGTATATTTCTACCTGACTTACATACAAAAAGGCCTTCTTTTATTCCCCTTCGCGGTAATATGTATGGCAAGGTTTGCTTATGTGCAAAGTCAGCGTTGAGGTTAAAAAAACGCGACAAAACTTTTTATTGCATTTCGTGCAAAAAAACTCCATAGAATAGCTTATACTTTTTAAAACTTTTAACACTGCTTGTTTCAGAAAATAAATACGATTCCTTAAATTTCGCTTTAGTTCCATTTGATCAACTTCGCACAAAATTTTCCAGCATTGGAAGAGATTATTATTCGACCTTTTTTTAAAACTAATTATGGAATTCTTCCACAGCACAATGTATATTAGAAGAACGTTTTGTCCTCTCTTTCCTTATAGCATAGGAAATTTCTTTCATCGAAACATACTCATGATTTAGCCAAAATAAGAGCCTATTTCCCCCAATAACTTTAAATAAGAGGGCAGTTTTCCAAACAAAAACCCTTCTTATTATTGAATCCATTCAGTTGATCAAAATAGCCTGTCCGGATTTACGGTAAACTAACAAGGTAAATTTCGTCCTTAAATTTGTTTGCAGGATTCGCAGAACTGTATATATAGGCCGCTTGCATGAGCCCCATGACACCTGAATAAGCCTTCAACAGATTTCCCACAGCGAACGGACGTCCACGAAACAGAGATCGTCCATGGAGCCCCTTCCTTAGTGACCAAGCGGTCTTGTAGCTAATACGCAGTTTAGAGTTCAGTCACGAGAATGGCCTCGACGCACTGATGGGCCCTGGTTAAAGGTCTGTCTTCGTTTTCAACCTCCGCAAAACGATTACTTATTAGTCTTTACTTTCACAGAGACTGACTCCAGTGTTTATCGTTAGCAGGGTTGGGAATCATTAAATATGCATCACGCGAGCTTAAGTATACCAACTTGATTTTTTATCTAATGGACTGTCAACGGAAATTCGGAGGTGTGTTTTTGATTAGAGCAAATTACCTAAGTAGGATTATAATATTGATTCTCGTGAAGCCTATTCCCAAAATATTTCAGTAACGTCAGTGCGCCGGCTTTTGAACAAGCTTCTTTGCGATTGCCAGCATAAAACATACTGTGTAAAAGAATTACCACTCAAGTAATATTAATTTTTCTCATTGGTTTTCACTGCCCTTCTAAATTCAAGAAGGTTTTCTAGAAAATATGCGCAAAAATATACTTTCATGAAATTGATTTGCAGCGTATAACGCCTTCTGCAGGTTGCATAATCGAAGAAAAGGTATCTTTTGACTATGAAGATGAGGAAATACGTACTTTTCCCCATACAGAATGTATAAAGCATGCCCTTTTCGGAAACCTTGAGTTCAACTGTAATGACCAGTAGTGTTGAACATTATTCCGCAATTTGAATTAAAAGTCTTTTATACCCGACCGATACCCTTTCTTCAAGTATAACATGTAAAGACGACGTAGTTTGCTATCAGATGAGTACAAGAAGAGACATTTTTACGTGCTTCCTACGAAATATACTTGAATTGAGTAAATTTACGCGCTTGGCGCCCCAACTCGTCTTGGACGATTCATGCACCAACTGCACGTTGAGTTGGAGGGTAAGCTATAAACACATCAAAGAACGATGGAAAAAACAGAAGCCACTGGACAGAGACTAAACCCAAACCTACCAATCATGTCTCACTTTGTATAACTATTGATTTTCCGGCATTTTTGAAGTTTAAGTTCATTGCACTTTCGTTGTTTGCTCGAAGACGAGTTGGGGCGCCAAACTCGGAAATTCACTCATTAAAGTTTTTTTTCCAAAGAACAACTTCTTCAAATTTAAATTGATTGGGATGCGCGTGTTCCAGTTTATACGAAATAATACTACTTAATTAGACATTTGTTAACCGAGTATGCATTGTGCAAACGATGAGAAAGATACTTGTTCAGAAGCCTTCCATAGCCTGTCGGTGTAAAGGTACCTTCAGAAGATTCAACCCTTTTAGCAGAAACCGGTAAACAATTATAGACAGACATGCAGGCCCGTCAGCTATAAATTTAGAGGCAGTAATTTGAGTTGCGGGCGAACATATGGTTGCATCATTATAAGAAGCATAAACCTAATTTTGTTGACGTGCTGTTTCTCACTCGAACCAGGGACATTCGTAGTCTTATTAGCTGTCTGTCCCTTTACCCTGCTGAAAGATCTCAATGAGAGCTTGAACCACCCCCCACCCCTCTTGAACACGACTCCACGTAGTTGACTGATAGTGGTCCCATCCTTATTTTGTTTTATTTCCATTTTCCGCTGGCCTGGGGTCTATTGTTTCTCGCCCACGTACTCTTTTTCGTTTGTGATAAGTGGTACATATGCACGCGCCTTCTGGCGTGAGGGATGCCAGCCCTTGATTTGATCAAATGCTTTTTTGGCTTTTTACTCCTTATCCCTTTCCCCCCTCATTGTTCCCTCCAACTCAGGTGGGATGTTTACACTGGGCAGTCAACACAACCAGTCGTCTGAATGGTTCCGACGTGGTGCTCGTGTTACTGAAACCTGTTACAAGGCCTACCACTCTTCAGAGAGCCATCTTGGACCGGAGAAAATGATCTTCTCTGATTACGAGAGACTCTCATCTGGCGACAAAAAGTACTACCTTCGGCCGGAGACTGTTGAGTCCTATTTCTACATGTGGCGGTTCACGAAGGATGAAAAATATCGGGACTGGGCTTGGGAAGCCGTAGAGGTGGGTGCATTTGGAGTTTTCCTTTTAGTCGGTTGGTTGGCTGGTCCATCAACTCGGACTTTTTTTAAGCAATCGCCACCCCCCCCCTCCACTTCCCGGTCAGCTTTTATGCAACTGTAAAAGTATATGTGGATTTAATTAATAAAACCCGTTGTCTGAGGCGTGTTTGCCCTTGTGCGCCAAAGCCTTCAAACTGTGTAGACTTAAGAAGCTTAGAAGGTGGAAAGACAGTCTCTGGGACCCGTATTTTAGTAACCCGACGTTTCAAAGTCTCACGCGAGGTCATTGTCAAGGAATAAAATAATGTACAGCTCACTGTGTATTTAGCTCAAATCTGTCGGGAATGACCTTCAGCTCTGCTATCGATTGTTTTCGCGCAACGCAAGCTAAGCATCAGGTAGATTGATATGCCTGTTAACTGAACCTGCTTGCGAGTGCCATACCTCCTGCAAGAGGCCTGAGTTTCGGTCGTCTGACTGACCCACTATTCACACGTCTTCGAAATCGAAGCCGAGTCCTGTTATGGATGCGTGAGCGGCTACCAAAGAAAGCTTGTCATTCCGTCGCACGGCGAGTTCGTGCTGGTGCATTCTCGTGAGAACACATTTGTCAGTTTCGCCGACATAATTGGCTTGACCACAAGGGCAGTCGATGCGGTGAATGACACCGGACTTTTGGTTAACGGGTACTGGGTCTTTAGGCCACATAAGTTGTCGGCGGATTGTTGCTTCCGGTCTGTGAGCAACGCCAATCCCAAATTCGCTGACCAGTCAAGCGAATTCTTGGGATACACCAGTAATATAAGGTATCGCTTGCCAGCGTGTCGGTTCAGGCTGTCTCGTTGGTTTTCTTCGTTTGGCCCCTCGCCTGCATTTTTCGACGAATATGAAAAGCTTCCGCAGATACTTGACCTTGGCCCTCCTGTCGGCTGGTTCGCTGCAGTGAGCTTCTACACGACGATAGAGCGTTCGCACGCAGCTGCATTTTTGCGTGACGGGATGGTTGCTGAGCTAACTCAGAATACGCGAAGTATTCGTCGCCTTTAGCGTACCTTTCACTTGCTCCTACACTTTTCCATTGAAGTTGAAAAAGGTGCTCAGGCAGTGTTTCAGGAGCCTGATAAGGTCACTTATTTTCCTCTTTGTGTCCGTCTCATTGTACTGTTCTTCTAACAGGGTTTGAATTGTTTTGACTGCAAGATGTTGCGGTATCGAGGTGAAAAGTGAGGTCACATCGAGGGATACCATCACATCGTCATGTGTTAGTCGGATACCCTGCAGCTTTTGTATGAATTGTTCAGCTGACTTAGCGGTCGTTGCAGAGCCCTCTGTTATAAATTTCAGACGTTGAAACAACCACTTGGCCAGGCCAAACGTTGGGGTGCCTCTGAGGGAAACGATTGGTCGTAGAGGGGTTCCTGGTTTGTGGACCTTGGGGAGGCCATAGCATCTTGCGAATGCTACATCTTTTTGTTTCATCTTTTGCCAGTCGATCTGTTTTATTGCCTTTGATTTCCGAAGACTTGCCAGGTCCTTGTTGATGCTGTTGACCAGCGTCTTCATTGGGTCATCATCCCGAGGGATGTAGGTGGTTCTATCGCCCAATTAGCTCGCAAACGAGGCATCAATCAGGATGGGAATATCCCGAAACAGATCGGTGTACATTTACCCACTACTATATAGTCTCGATCACAAACGGGCAACACGGCGGACCCGTGGCTCCAGGGTTAGGGCGTTCGCCTCTGGCCGGAGTGATGCGAGTTCGAAACTCGGGTGTAGCGGCAATTTCCGCTGCTACACTGAAGTTGGGGGGTTACCACCACCCGACGACGCCCAATGAGGCTGAAAAGGCCCTAGTGGTGTGCTCTGTGTTTGTCGGTAAAATAAGATTGTTCTGTTTTTACTTTTTTATTATTAAAGAGGTTTGGCAGATTTTCTTAATTTAAGTTGATAAATTGTGAAAATTCTCATTATAATTCTCATCCTTAAAAGAGTCTGTTTTTATGCTCTTACTAGGCCATAGAAAAAGAATGCCGGACGGAGGACGGTTACAGCGGCATTAACGATGTCACCATTTCTGGCTCCTCAAAGGATGATGTTCAGCAGAGTTTCTTCCTAGCCGAGACCCTCAAGTACCTCTACCTCATCTTCTCAGAGGACACACTTCTTCCATTGAATAGGTGGGTCTTCAACACGGAAGCCCACCCTCTGCCTATTCGCGGTCAAGTCGACTTAGGCCCCGGCATTTGGCCGCACTTGCCTGTCTGATTGTAGTTAATTTTATTGGTTTGGTCCCCTCCCACCAGACGGTCGGAATATGACCTGCCACCGTGTGGCTGCGGTGGTGGTGGTAGGGATGGTGATGATAGAGGTTCCCTGTCGCTTCTCAGTGGACCTTTATGTATCGCTAGTCTTCTCCCCCCCCCCCCCCCCCCCCCTCCATGCTCCCCGTCCAACCCCCTCTCCGCCCTCTTTCATTGATACTCAGCCAAACTCCGCTGCATGACGTTCTTATTCCCCGGGCCACCGTACGAGACCCTATACTGAGACCCTTTTCATTGATTTCAGTAAACCTCTTTTTTTGTGTTCCCAAGTTGAAAAAAGGCAGAGAGCGAGCGAGAGAGAGAGAGAGAGAGCACCCCTGTCTATTCTCTCCTGTGCACAATCTCTGACCTGCATCCCACTACCTCTTTCACCCTTCCCCCTTGCAGTCGGTACATTGGGGCTTTTGGCTGTGATATTTTTTATTCCCACCTCCTTGCTTTCCCCCTACCTGACTCTGTAAATGTAAGCAAAACCTGTTAATACTACGTTCTGCTCACTCTGTGCCTTTTTGCCTTCTTGGTGCTGCGGATGTGGATGGAGGTGTCATGATATTGCTAATCGAATGGCAGAGCTGTATTCACCTGACGTTTTGACTTCAGCAAGGATGACTCATATGCCCTCCCCCCCCCACATGAGCACAGGAAGCGCCCGTATTGCAGATAATTTTGCGCGAAATCCCAGATTGCTATGAAATCGCCATCAATCTCGATGGTTATCCATCCGACAACTCGCTTCACTTTGACTATCACAAAGGAGGATTCGGCAGCAAGAGTGGACGAATAGGGGTGTGTAGGGGTCTGGGTCGTGATTGTGCCTGGATCACTACAATCATCAGGTCGAAATCCCCAGGTAGAAGAATAAAAGGCAAGAATCACTAGAAGGAGAGGTTTATTGTGGACTGTGTATTGTGTGAGGTGATGAAAGTTGCTTTAGTAGGATTGTTAAACAAGTTCAAGTGGTCTGTGAGTGGTGCGTTGTAATTACCCGAGGAATGTTGCCTGCAGGCAGGCAGGCAAGTAGCCCTTGTTGGATCCGGAGCCCCGCCGGGTGGGCCTCAACCCCGGCGGAGGAGGAGTCGGAGCAGCATAGTCAAGAGGGGCTGATCTGTCATAAAAAAAGCAGATGGAGAGGAGAAGAGATGGATCCACCCTAGGGAGGTTTTATGTAGCAGACCTTGGCCGCCCTGAGGGCGGGTGGGAACGTGGTCGAAGACGCGTCTGCTGTGGTTCCCAATGTTGCCTGCAAAGGCCCCCTGATGCATTAGCCAGAAGTGTCGCGTTAAGTGGCTCTTAGGAAGGTGGGCTTATTAAGCTGAGATCAACTCTCCGGACTGCAGGAACGACGGGGGACGCTGACGCGGCTGTTATCGGTTAACTAGAAGCAGCTGCGAGGTCAAGCCACGGGGGACGGGGCGCCAGTGGAACATTTGCTTGTGACAACAGGACTATGGGGCGGCGAGCCCTGGAGAACGAAGGGGGGGGGGGGGGGGAGAGAATTATGGCTCTCCGCCACAGGTGTTTTGCCGTATGCTAGCAGTGGATTTTAAGTGAAAAGGACCAGTCCAATGGTGTCACTGAGGGGTAGCATTTCGACAGGCCTTCCGATTCACCCAAATGGTCTGGTAGAACACTAATGCTGGCGGCAGCTTGCGCGATACCAACACGCGCACAACCTATGGACGGATCGATAGTGTGGCTTGGAAACGAGCCGGTTAGGCTGGCTCCACCTAACAGTGATGAATGATGGAGTAGGTTTAAGGTCAGTGTTAACTGTAGCGTTAGGGTTTAGGACTATGGTTTACGTAGGGTTGTAAATATTGAGCATTCTTGGAATTATGCGCAGGTTAATTTCTATTATTTGGGGTTTGCTATTCCTACGTCCTGTTTAGACGGGTATATATGCCGTTTTTGCCTTGGATTCTCACTCGACAAAATCAAATAACGGTACTGGATTGCACAAGTGTTGCATTCTTTATAGGATGTAGTTGCCAGGGCAATGCATGCCTACCAAAACGGACTATTCGAATAAGAAAAGCCAATTAGGGCAACAGTAGCTTATGCAGGCCCACTCATTAATCTCTACTCCCTGCATGTTTTCCTACGAAAACGGTGGTTCTCGGGTTTTATGGGCGGGGGATTAGGACATGCCGTGGAATCTACTTTAATGCATGCAAAATGCATTTTTATTTTACTGTATTTAGAAGTGTTGGTGATTTATATCTGTAGATTTTCCTAATCTGTATTATCGTTTGAATTATTGCGGAAAAACACGATTATCAAATTGCAGGTTTCTTGAATTTCACGAAAAAGTGTGTAGGAGGTCGTCTACTTTAACTTACCTGTGGTCCAACTTACCATACTGGAGTTAGATTAGTATAGTACGCGGCGCGAAGCGCTGCGCACACCTTAAATTTACACGCGGAACAACTTAATCCCAGCGGTCGCGGGAAGCAACTTCGATTACATATTTTTCACTTTGCCCTTCTAAAAATTTCCTTCTCTGCCTATCCTATTTCCCCACCCCCCAAAACCCTATAACCACCGTTTTTGCAGGCCATAAGTCTAGGATTAAGGGTATATGAGTAGGCCTACATAAGATACTTTTGCCGATAATTTGTGTCCCTCCTCTCCGACAGGTCAGGGGAATGGGAAAGCGTTCTGTATTTGCGCCAAATTCCAGGAAAATATGGGTTAGGGTCTCATTTAGTATTCGGGCTGGATTAGTAATAGTACAATAGGTACCTTGTCTGTAATTTGGCATAAGGTTCCTCGTACTACCTGGACGGTTTCTTGTTCCTGTTATACGAACCAGTATGCCTGATATTTGAACGACAGTTTGCAAGTGATATAGTAATTGTATCGGAACTGTGGTGGCCACACAGACTAAATTATTTCTAGGTGGTGACCTTGAGCTGTGGTAACCTTGACCTGGCGTGCAACCAGGATCGTACGAAAACGCACCAGTCCAGATTGGCCTAACCACCGGACAGGCGAGTGTAAGGGCAATCGGGGGTTGGGAACGAGGTTATTGACCAGGGTCAACGTTCTACCCACTGCATCACGGCCAGATCCTGTTGACTGCGATCGGATTGACGCTTACCGGTCGCGTTACGGGACACACGAGACATAGGATTTCTAAATAACAGATCGTTGAGTATGACTAGCTTGTGACGGAAAATAAAGCAGAAATATTCATTCTGCTCTCTTTCTTAAATAGCCATTTTTAATATAGCACGGGTTAGAATTTGTGTAAAATGCCGACATAGGCCAAAGATTGATGCTAATCAGCATTGTTTAAGGTTGCATTACTGCTTACCATGTAGCCTATTCTGAAGTTATTTCAGTCACGATAGGGTACCAGCTTTTTAACGAGCATCCTTCTGACCGCTAACAAAACGTATGTGTTGTAAAAAGTGGCCACTTATGTAGTTTGCATTTTTATCATTGATTTTAACTGCTTTTATAAATTCAAATATATTTTATGGATTGGTATCACATTACGTCTTCTTCAAACTTCTTACTTAAAGGAAGAGCATCTTTCGGTTTTACGATTGTGAGGTGTTCATTCATAGTACATCAAATCCATCAGTTTTTTATTGCTGTCTATAATGTGTACGGCATGTTCCGCATCTGCTGCAATATTTTATGAGAACTATGTGACTTTCTCCTCAAACCGTAGGCGAAACTGTAGTTTTTCTTAACCAGGATGTACACAGCGCACAGTGTGTAAACCTTGAATTCAAGTGTATTATTCGGCAATTAAGAAACTTTTTTTAACCGAAAGGTGCCCTTTTTTTAAGTACAACATTTAAATAAGGCATACGTATCTACCAAACCAGTACAGTAGTCGCCGGTTATTAAGCCCATGGTTAATAGGCCCAGCCACTTATTAAGCCAAATTTGGTCTGGGCCCGAGGTGGGCTTAGTAACCGGCGACTACTGTACAAGAAATTTTTTTTTCGTGTATGCTTCCTATAAAATATATTTTAATTTAAGAAGGCAGTCAAAATCAATGATTAAAACGCATACTACTCAAGTAGCTACTTTTTACCGTGCCTACGTTTTGTTAGCGGTCAAAAGGAAGCTCCTTGAGAAGCCGGCATCCTATCGTGACTGAAATGACTTCAGAATAGACTACACGATAATCAATTTTACAAACTCACTCGATGCCGATTATCGAAAGTATATCAATCTTTTGCAAATGTCGGCATGCCAAACGAATTCTAGGCCCCACTGTACCTTATGCTTTCTGCAGGCAGTCAGAAAAAATTTCGTTCAAATACCGACATCCTGACTTGACCTGATGGATAAGGCTGCACTATAATTGGCAGTGTAACCATACGTTTTGTTTCAAATCGAAGACATCTTTCAAAATGTCAGGTAACAGTACATGAGATAGGAACTTTACTGTAAGTTCAAAAGGAACAGTACCGTCGTATTTGTAGACCGCCCGCTGGCATGAACGTCGGCTTCTTTAGTAGACCAATCAGACATGAGGCATGACATAATGTGTGAGCATCTGGTAGGCGTCGCTGCTGTATGATCAAAGGCTCCCAACAGGACCCGCATCGCACGACACGATGCCCGCCGTTGTTAGCCTTAGCAAATCAGCCGCAGCTCAAACACTCGATAAAGCAAGCAGAAGAAAGCGGGGAAGGGCAGAATGCTGGTGGAAGTGAGCTATGAAAAAGGACATTGTGACTATTACTAGTAGAACCGCCAGATCATCCACCATACGCGAGAATGCCGGCACTGGCCACCATGAAACACCTCAAAGAACATGTAGCCGCTAAGCCCTTACTTTGGTACAACAATCTAATGACATACGTATGTATAGGTCAAGTTTTTTTGGGGATGAAACCTATATGCATCTGTATACATATTTCGCGCATTCGCGTTTCTGGGTAGCGACATTTTCATTAGGAACTAATTAATTTCTATCCGCGATTGTTTTAGCAAGCCTGCAAACTCTTTGCACCAACCTTGCAAAAGTACCCATGTTTAACTTTTAAAGGGATTTATAAATACCCATATTTTTAAACGTGAATTCGCTGACGAAAACGTTCGGCAAGTTGCCCGAGGTACGCAGATATCTCTAGCCGCAGGATTATACCTTACGGAAATGGCGTTTATAGGGGTTTTATGGAAGGCCATACCGCAGGAAGGAAAACATCAACTACAAAGTAGAACGTATAAAGCAGAAACGAATAGGAATTACTTAGTTAACTAATCACAACTGTGCGCGTGATAATTAAAAGGACAAATACAGCCAACAGAAAACAAAACTGCGCAAAAATACTTGGAAATAGTCGTGCAAATGAGCCAAAATGCAGCGATTAGCATAAAACCAGGCAATATGGGCTTTTCCCCCATTTTTTTAAAACTCACAGTAGTTTCTAATGCATTTAAAGAGATATTGTAGTAAGATAGACCAAAAAGCGACCGTATGTCGCTCAAAACGTTAAATTGAAGTAAAAATTAAGCTATCTAAAACTTAAACCAGAAGTAAACTAATTAACTAAGACCAACAGTAAACTAAAATTAATAAAACTGAAGGTAACCAGAGATCTAAAGATTTTCGAGTTTTGGGGTGCAGTAGTAAACATAACTATGCCTAATAAATTACATATACAGTAGTCGCCAGTTATTAAGCCCACGGTTAATAGGCCCAACCGCGTATTAAGCCCAAGTCAGCTTGAGACAGAATTTCACATAGCAAAATCCGCCGTCTTATAAGCCCAGTCGCCGGCTACAAAGCCCAGTTTGCCAACAGGATAGAGTGATTTTTTCAGCTCTCTGCGTGCGCAACTGGTTATGTGTGGCAAATAATATTTTTTGTTTTTGTTATTATGTAAAATACAGACAAAAAGCATTTATTTCTTGTACATAACCAAGCTCTACACCTAATATAGTACGTATGTAATGTATAGTGCCTATCCTGCGTTTGATAATCAAGAACTAGGACTCTCCGATTACTGCGCCCACCGCTTATTAAGCCCAATTGGATCTGGGCCCAACTACTGCATTCGAAAATTGGTCTGGGCCCGAGGTGGGCTTAATAGCCGGCGACTATTTTAGTAGGTATATAGGTGTATATATTTCTCGAGGTTGGGCAACATTCTTGTTGCCAAACGTTCTGAATGAAAATTCTAGTTTTTGGGCGGGGGGGGGATGGGTGATAGTAATACCCGACTTATCTTGCGGACGTTCTGTACACTTGATACTATGGTTTGCTGTTTTGAGACAGTTGTAAATATAATCCACACGACCATCTTCATAAGAACTAATATCCCAAAACTCTTTCTTTTGGTAAATGCTCTGTATATAAATCTTATATTAAAGATTTTGATGTAAAGGTCGATCAATTTATAAATGAAAACGCCGAAATAGAAGAGAATGATGCCAGACTCTATTCGACGATACTCACTAAATAGCTATCCACTTATGGTAATCTGTACAAAAAATTGACTAAAGAAAAGTTCCTTTTTGATAAATAAAGTGGTAACGTAAACTTTTAAGATATGTAAAATCTTTAAATTTATTGTTTTAAATTATAGCTACTTTTACGTCTCCGGATTATCGAACAAAACTCAATTTTTCTTAACAAGCACAAGGGAAACTGTAGTGGACATTTGTGCTTTTCTAGCTGCCATGAGCCAGTCGTGCCGAATCCCAGCTTTGGATCATCCGAGCTTTGTAGCCACGAGCCTTTGATTATGGAATGGAAGACTGTCATCCCGGGGATCCATACCTGGGCTTGTGTATGACTGCCTGATTCTGGCTAAGAAAGCAGAAATGGCCATTCCGGACTCCCTTATCTTTGACATTTCTAGTTCATCTTATCCAAGTAGCGACTATGCGACTAGCTGCGAGGGCTCTATAGTGAGCTTCAGGGCACAACGGGTCATGAAATGTTGCGTTACCAGATCGGCAATTTCCCACCATTCATCATATTCCCACTCCCAACCGACGATAATAACTAACCCGTGGCGCGATGCTAGAGTGTTTCACTCAATGACCAAAGGTCCCGGGTTCGAATCCCGAGTAATCCACACCCAGGGGTTGGGTATGACTGGCTGAGGACGGCTAATAAGTCAGAAATGGCCATTCTGGCAACCCTGGTCATTGAGCAGAAGGTGACTCGATCGCTGGGATAATACTCTTATTCGCCTGACGTTTCGACATCCGTCGCGGATTCATCATCAGATGCATTAGCAGAAAACGGTAGCAGAGACCCGTTTCTGCCACCCTTGTCTTTGTCTATTCTTCCTTATCATATATATGCTAGTCACTAACAGGTCGCAGACGGAGCTCGAGAGTCAGTCCCACGTCGAAACTAGATGACTGCGTTCCGTAACCGATCAGTGGGTGTCCACACACCGTAAATGTTTAACATAACATATAACTATTTTTGGCGTGGTATTATTGCCTCGGTTCTTCGAGGATTCAAACGCTTAGTCCTTTTTCTTCGCTTATGAGTGAATAATGTCTGACTGTTGAGTTGATCTTTTGCAACACAAATGAAAGCCTCTCTGCGAAGAAAGTTCATAAGCCATTTAGACCACCACTCTCAGCAAACTAAGGCGTTAACAGTGAAAATTTCAGATGCTGGTCAGGTGGACCTATCGAAATCATCCCTTATACTGATGGCAGTGCGATTCGAGCTCTAACTTTCTCGCTCCATTCGAGCTCGCAATTGATTAGTCGTTGAGTCCTCCCCGCTAGCGTTATAAAGGGCGCCAACCAATGAACGCAGAACTGCCAACATGAGAGTAGATTATCGATTCCACTGCACTGCCCTCGATTCGCGCTTGAGCGTTCAGGTTCTTGCGCTCGTCTAGAGTTCAATTCGAGCTCGATTTTCGCACCCTTGCCATTAGGGATGTATCCTCATCCTTCGGGAAAATCAGTCACCAAGGGGAGACAGCAACTGCCGCTGTTGCACTGAGAAATAAGGGACCCGTAGGAGTATTGTAACGACCCAAACCGAACCTCCCTTGTTTTACTAGATACCCTTAATGTCACCTGCCTTTCTCTCGTGTTACCAAGAGGCTGATTGGAGGACACGCCGCCGTTTCCCGACTCCGCTAAGTCCCATCCTCGTCGACTTTTCGATACTCTATTTCATACTCCCCTTCATTAGAACAGTATCCTATACTCGCTCCCTTGCTTACGCTCTCGATCACCTGTATTCCTTAATCAACATTACTTCCCTATTATCACTTATATTCTTCGGATATGAGCCGACAATCTAGTTTTAGTGCGTCTGTTTGTGATGATGAAGAACGCCAAATAGGAAAGGAGTTCGAAGACAGGAGGTCCGTCGAACAGAAGCCGCCGATACCGAATCCGTTACCGTGCAACCAGTGTATCCTACTCGCCTCGGACGCTACAGTATCTTAAGTGCAGAGAATGTACGCCAAGCGCCTGTGTTCTGCGAGTGAGATCAGTTCAAGGGGTCAACCAAACTCCAAAATGAAGGTATAAAGAGAAAGGTTCGAGGAAGGGAAAGGTTTAAGTTTTCGACAGAAATCGGAACAACATAGGGAAATATTTATTCCCCCCAGCGACATATATCTTCCTTCCGTTCCTCTCGAGTCTACCTTCCGGTCAGGTCAACTGAATATCTCCACATTATGTAAATCCGCGAGCTAATGGAGAACGTTACTGCTCCGCCTCAAAATCCTATGATTACAGAGGGTAGAGCGGTGAACATATTCCACTGATTACGAAGCAGGTGCGTATTGTAACGGTTGCCAAGGCCGAGATGTCACCGCTTGATTGCATCCTGTGTGAGCCCCCAAGGAAGAACACGACAAGAGCAGGGCGAAAGCAGAAGTCTTTGAGTGTGATAGGTACAACGTATTAAGATCAACAAACGCGTGTCAACCATGCCCATCGGGCCAATCAGCTTCTGCCTTGATTTTGCTACCGGTACGATTGGCTGGTGACTCGACGGCTGACTGCAGCTTGAATTTTAAATTATTGATTGATTGTCTGGCAAGATGCGTTCACTCGTGTGTAGGCCGACTGATAGCCTACTGCGAGCGCGGCTTCTGCTTGTGTGCTAACTCTTTGGTTCCTCCTAATAGTGCGCACATGAGTGAGGCATAAGCGATGCTTTATTCGCACGTTGCGGTAACTTTGACAAGGCTCTCAGCAGGTTTTGTCTGACATTGTGTGTTCAAGGCATCGGCAAGCCTGGCACTCGTTCGCTTGTATGGCATTGTAGTGTAAAGCGCATCTCTGGCGCCGTCTACAAGGCGACTCAGGTAGTTCTCAAGGTCCTCCCTCCGGAGGAAGTCATCCGAGCACACTAAGCACATCACCTTCGTCGCCACAGACATCGTTAAGGCCCTGGAGGCCACACCCTCTATCTGTGGTGCACTGCCGGAGCTGAGGCACGTTGGCGTCAAACATTTACAGTCAGCGCATTTTTTCTGCGGTGAAATAAAAGTTGGCAGACCACAGCACCATAAATGCAAGGTTCCACAGTTGGGATGTAGTGGGTAGTTGCCTACTCGACTAGCTCGCGTCGAAGTGCACTTTCCCAGAGGCTCACCGATGCGGTTTTTCGACTCTCGATCAGCCAATCACAGTTCCTGCCTCTACGCGGTTTGGGCCAAGTGCCGAATAGCAAGCTTGCATGCGTTCCCGACGCAAGCTGCTTCTCTGCCCAAAATTCTTAAGTCCGACTCAGCTAATGAATGCTCTATCTCTCTCTACTGGCCTGACTGCTCCCAAACAGTCACTTGGGACCCGGTCAATCTCCTGAGCGGACGTGTTCTCCCAAGTCAGACTCCCTCCATCTATTCTCCTTTTCTCTGTATACACAATATACTCTACCTCCTACTCTGGCCTTCATGGACTTTTCTCCTCCACTAAGCAACCATGGTCTGAAGATCGCAGTTGCTGGGTTTGACTCACTTAACCCCCAGCAATAGGCACCTAGCACCTATTTTAAAATCCGAAACAGCATTGTCCAAGCTCTAAAAGATCGGAGGCAGTTCCCACCACTATCCCCTGAAGAAAAGAAAGCACTCAAACACTTATAAACTGATTCAAATATTATCATTCTTCTCACAGACAGAGGGCGCTTAACTACTATTATCAAAAAATCTCAGCCTATAAACCTCTTCCCACAGATCCTACCAAAAACCAATTTCGCCTGTTGAAGGGTGCTGCTATGCCTTATAGGGACAAACAACTATCAGACGACGTTGCAAAATCATTGAAAAAAACCAGAAGCAACAAACGCCGAAATCTACGGATTATCAAAGGTTCATAGACATGAAGTTCCCCTGCGACCGATAGTATCATTAATTGGTGAACAGAATTAAAAAATTGCTAAGTGGCTATTCCGTCAACTCCATCCTCTTATGAGGGATTGTAAAATGTCCATTCAAACCTCCACAGGATTTCTAGAGAAAGTGAGGGGAATCAAAATCTCAGATGACCAGATAATGGTCACCTTCGACATTGTTTCCTTATTCACCTCTATACCACTACTAGACGTGACAAAACAGTGCACAGTGGAAGTCCTGAAGGCCTGTGGAACAAAGATTTCCGCCACTACCTTAGTTGAACTCGTAGCAACCCACTTTTCTTTCGACCACCACTACAATCAGCAGTCAAGAGGAGCTGCAATTGCATCACCCATATCTGGAATCCTTGCCGAAGTAAAAATGCAGAAGCTGGAATCGACGGCTTTTCTATTAGTTTATCCCAAGTTGTAGGTGCGATATGTAGACTACACGTTTGTTTTCGTTAAAAAAAACCAGCTAGAAACACTCCATCACACCATCAATTCAATCATTCCGGGAATTCAATCCACGCTCGAGAAGGAGATTAAGAATAAATTCCAGTTTCTAGAGGTTCTCGCACAGTGCGAAACCGACGGAACATTCCAAGGGTCCGTTTATCGCAAAAAATATGCCAGAATTATTGTCCAATATGAGAGTGACAACCAAATCTCTCATGACAGGAGTGCTGTCAATAGTCTACAACGTCGAGCAAAGGCACACTGTTCTGGTGATGAAACGTACTGAGACGAACTAAATTAACTGTTTGATTTATCGTTGCGAAAATCCCCATTCGATAATTCAGAAGGACAGTTGGCGAGCATACGTATACTTTCGATAAATTCTCTTCGGGCCATTACATTTATATGGAAGGGGAAGGTAAGGGTGACAAGCAATCAATTAATTATTGTTCTAATCAACTTCGTCTTGGGAATGGGGGCTTGGGGTTTGGGTTGATAAAAAGGGCGTAGTGACAGGGTAATTAGGAGAGGCAGGGGGGAAAGAACGTGTGGAAAATGCTGGTAGTTCTGCGGCCGTTGGCCATGCTAGGCTTGGGGCCTGAAGAAGGTTCTTCTGCGCGCACAACACCGGCTTCATCAGGCGAATGGCCGTGGCCTCCAATGTTGCCAGCAGCCGTTGACCCAGGGACCCAGGAACTTCCTACACGGCGAAGGTAAGGATAAGCTGCCACCCCAGACCACTTCCATCTGCATTTACTCATTTACTTGTTCCTGTGGAGCAGGTTACATAGGTCGCACGAGCCGGCACTTATCCAAGAGGATACGGGAGCATCTGCCAGCAAGGCTTAACAAAGGCGAAGTCAAGAACATCAGCAGTTCCATTCTTGCTCATATGGTGGACTCTGGACACCGTGTTGACCCGAAGGAAGCCTTTAAGGTGATCTACAAGGTCTCACCAGATTACCCGAAGTCCCTGGGTCAACGGCTGCTGGCAACAGCGGAGGCCACGGCCATTTGCCTGATGAAGCCGGTGTTGTGCGCGCAGAAGAACCTTCTTCAGGCCCCAAGCCTGGCATGGCCAACGGCCGCAGAACTACCAGCATTTTCCACGCGTTCTTTCCCCCCACTCCCAATTACCCTGTCCCTACCCCGTTTTTATCAACCCAAACCCCAAGCCCCCATTCCCAAGACTAAGCTGATTAGAATGATAATTAATTGATCGCTTGTCACCCTGTACATTCCCCTTCCGTATAAATATAATGGCCCGAAGAGAATTTATCGAAAGTATGCGTATGTTTGATTTATTTTCCCAGAATGGTTACCCCAGAGATTTTTTACGCCGATGCATGACACAACACCAACAACAACAACCTAGGGAAAAGGAACTAGATATTTCCACTCAAGCGCCACAAACAAATACATGGCATATTCTTTCTTACATATGGCATGTATCTGAACTCTTTGAAAAGCACTTGAGGAAATAAAAAATAAATGTGGCGCACAAACCAATGACTACTTTACATGTCCAGCTTCTACACCCTAAGAACAGGGTTGACTATTTTGATAAAAAAAGTCGTTTACAAGAGCCCATGCGAAGCTTGTGATACCGTATACTGCGGCCAAATAGGAAGGTTCGTCCCTACATGAATTCACGAACACGAACTGGCAGTTGAACCGCGTGACCTTTAATCCGAAGTGGCTATGCATACCCTTGATACAGGGCACAGCCTCGCATGGGACAAAACACGCATCATCGGCGTTTGTTCCTCAAAAAAGGCCGAGAATCGTTTGAGGCCATGCACTCCGACGATTCATGCATCAACCGCCACAATGTATAAGATGTTTTCTACAAACACCCCAGATAACGATGGAAGAGACCAAGGCCACAACTAACAATAAGGTCTCACACCATGTAAGTGTGGACGTTTTCCGCACATTTGAAATTTTAGTTGGTCTTTGCACATTTAATGTTAGTCCGAAGATGGGCTGGGAAACCAATCTAGAAAATTCCCTGATTAACGTTACCTTTGTGTCCCCAAAGAACATATTTTTCTTCAAATTAAACCCCCTTGGGTTCGTGTTTTCCAGTTTATACGAACTCAAACATGCTATTTGACTTTTTTTCGATACGTTGAGGTCAAAAACATCTGGCGGGCAAACACATAATAATATGGATTGCGGGACTCATTCGCCCCATTCAGCCTTGCGGTTCGTTCTCTAGTCCCGCCAGCAAAAGCAGCAGCTAAACAGTGGCTAGTATCATAGGCAAATGAACATAGCTGGTAAAGGCAAGAAGAACTAGAATGACCATTTCCAGCTCATTGGCCGTCATCAGCCAGTCATGCACAACTCCAAGTGGTGCACCACCCAAGGTTCGAACCCTCGACCTGTTGATCAGAAGTTCAAAGCAGTAAGTGGTGAGCCACGGGCTCTTTCATCCATGTCCTCCCATGAGGAGATTCCTAATCCTATCCTGCTGATTTAATCCTTCTGAATTTAGTCACTAAATCTGTTTGCAACGAACTTGGGATCCTCTGTAAACAGAGATTGTCTGCTTTTCCTCATAATCTGGAGACTACGGACTCAAGTTTCCATTCCCTAAAATAATTCACAGAATATGGAAGTGATTGAGACGCTTAAACAGTTTGGATGATCAAATAGCAAGACGGAAAAAAATTATTCCAATACCGGAATACCACACTTGAGTTTTTCTTAGTTAATTTCGAGGTATGGACCTTGGGTTTCGTACTTTGGATAAGAATAACAAAATGTTACTTTAGTAGTTTAACTGATGTTTGGTTAAACCTCCTGAAATGTCCACAACTGAAAGTATGCATGCATTAATTATTAGCGTTTTGACAGTCATGCATCCTTAAGCCACAAGAAAAGCAAACATAATAACAATAGAGGGCGAAATAATGGATATTTCCGTCGATTTATCTGGTACACGATTTGGTCCCAGTCACCTATGATTATAGGGTGCACTGCTTAATCGCCTCAGGGTTGATAAAGAAGTGCAAAATTTAGAAATTTGTGTGGTGAGATTAGTGATTGTTCATACCATTACTTTTCTCACGGCAGTGTTAACAGTGGTATAAAATGACGCTAGAGTGATGGGGTTGGTGGTATCGCAGGGGGTTAAGTAAATTAAACCCTAGCAACTGTGATCTTGAGACCATGGTTACTCAGTAGAGAAGAAGTCGGTAGAGGCCAGAGTAGTAGGAACGGTATATTGTGTACAGAGAGGAACGAAAAATAGATGGAAGCAATTTCACTTGGTAGCTCACGACCAGCCAGGAGGGCCAGCAAGGTCCAAGCGCCCGTTTGACAGCAGTCAGGCTAGTAAGCAAAGGAAGTAAGTGTTCACGCGTGCAGGCTGGCTATTCGTCACCATGCCAGAACGCATGTTTGCATCAACTGTGATTGGCTGCTCCCAGGCGTCGAGATCAACGGCTGCGGGACTTCAGGAGGGTTCGATTCGACATGAGCTAGTCACAACTGTGGGGATGCCGGTGCTGGCGGCGGTAGCGGTGGTTGGTTGTGCCCTCTTCGTGGGTCATATGTGTCCGATCTCGACCCCGGTCAACTCTGTCATAGCATTAGACTGAGGTGGGTGAGGGAAGGGATGATGCAGTGGACGTTGTGCAAGTCTACTATCACTTAAAACTAATCGAAGCGCAAGTCATCGTCCCCCCGCCACCACCCTGTTGTGAAACACACAGTGGACCTAATCGAAACCGACGGTATCGAACTGTCGGTGGTGGTTGACCTACATTGCGCAGGCCTGCGCCCCCTCCCATCACTGGTGTTTTTGACTCTGTCCTGACACTGGATCCAGGTAGTGAAGCGGAACAGAAGGTGAGGCAAATGCGGCGCAGTTCACCGTGCCTGCACCACCCTGCTGTGGTGTGTGCGGTTGTTGTGACTAGCTCGCATCGAAGTGAACTTTCCTAAAGTCCCGCAGCCGTTGATCTCGACGTCTGGGAACAGCCAATCACAGTTGATGCAAAGAGGCCTTCTGGGCCGGCGACGAATAGCAAGCCGCTTGGTCTCTGGGCCGCGGGAATTTCTTTCTACTATGCCGCACTTCGGATCACTCTGCTTTCCGTAGTCTATATTCTTCCCTATTATTTTTCGTTCCTCTGGGTACACAATATACTGTTCCTACTACTCTGGCCTATGCGGACTTCTTCTCTACTAAGTAACAATGGTCTGAAGATCGCAGTTGCTAGGGTTTAACTTACTTAACCCCTGCGATACCGTGGACATCACAAAAATCGATGGCTGAACTTTGGTAATGGTGGTTGCTGCGTTCGGGGCTGAGTTCAGAGGTGGAGGGAGGGTTGGTTCTGCCTTATTCTCATCAGTCAAGTTATCTGTGGACTGTCTGAATGCCAGCTGTAAGAGCGACATATATGGACATATGTTTCAGTTCATCCTATTTGCAAATGTTGATTGCTTACCTTGGGTTAACTGACACCTCAGACTTGTGGGAGGGATATGTGTCAAGATATGATCATAGCAGATGGGACAGCTGCCGAGCTTTTCGCCAATAACTTTCTGGTTGAGGCAGTCGGATATGCACGCGTGGTGAAGAATAGGCAGAAGGGCATCGGGGAGACTAGGCCAGCATAGGTGGGGATCGGATATTCGGCCCGACGCAGAAATGCGATCATAAGCATTTTATGGGCATTACAAAGAAATCTAATAAATAGTTCTTTTTCGGCGGACATTTCCGCCATTTGCTTCGGTAAATTTACCGATAACGCATAAAAATATGAACGTGCAATGTAGAACTTTGAAACAAAGGAGCTAAAAACGGGCGAAAAAAGTAAAAGCCAGAGCACTTATAACACCTGCCAGACGAACTGATCACATCTTGGGGATAGCCAATCGCCTGTGAGGAAGGTTGGCGAAGAAAATATCGTTAAATCAGAATCGCGTGGTGACCGGGGTGTAGATATCACTGAATTTGATATTGTTGATAGTCTAACCCTTAACACTTAACGTGCCTAAGGCCGAAACTAATCCGAATGCTCAACCCTATTCCTCGCCTCAATCTCTAAACTTAGGCCGGAAGCTAACCCTAATGGTATCATTCAATGGTGGATACACGGGAAATGCGCGAAAACAAAATAGGGATTAAATTAAGCCTACCAAACTGATAAGTAGGTGAAAAAGTGGATCCGACAAAGCAAAGGGAGACCGGAATGGCCATTTCTGGCTTATTAGCCGTCATCAGCCAGTCATACCCAATCTCGAGGGTTGGCACCCCCGAGATTTGTACCCGGGACCTTCGGTCATTGCGTTAGAGACGCTGCCTCTAGTCCACGAGTCCCCTGCTTTGTCGGAATTTAATTGTTCCTCGACTAGATCGGTGAAACACCTGTATTCATTCATCCTATTCCCGATTACAACCGACAAAGCAGGGGACCCGTGGACTAGAGGCAGCGTCTGTAACGCAATGACCGAAGGTCCCGGGTTAAAATCTCGGGGGTGCCAACCCTCGAGATTGGGTATGACTGGCTGATGACAGCTTATAAGCCAGAAATGGCCATTCCGGTCTCCCTTTGCTTTGTCGAATCCACTTCTTCATCATATCACCTTTGTCACTATGTGAAGGTCATTGAGGGTTTGCGTTGCGAGCTCCTTGGCAAAGCGGAACTTAATTGTTCCTTGACTAGATCGGTGAAACACCTGCATTCCTTCATGATAAGTAGGTGGTTATTACAAGGAAAGATTCGGTAGGGTTGTAGCGGTCTCTGCCGTCCGACGCCCTCCATTACTTTGTCGGGCGTCATCGTTCAAGGCCAGCTGCCTCAAGGTCATCCAATACCTCAGCCAGCGCTTACAGTCGCGCTGACCTGCAGAGGCTTGACCTACTTCCACTCGGACACACACACGTGCGTCTAGAGTCTTGCGGCTGCCCAAGCACCACTCGAACATGTCCCTTTTTCCCCACCCTCGGCCGCCAGGCATCACTTAGGACCACGGCGATCCGGAGGAATGACTTGTACTCCGAAGCCCAACTTCTTTCCATCTATTCTCCGTTCCTCTGTGTACACAATTTACTGTTCCTACTAGTCTGGCCTCCACCGACTTCTTCTCTACTAAGTGTGTGTCTGACCATCGGTTTCGATGATATCAACCAAGTGCACCAACAGGTTGCTACAAGAGGTGACGGCGTCAGGATTTAGTTTAAAGTAATAGAGGACGTTGTTAGCGGCTCCGCACTCTTCACCTTCTTTCATGAGTCTCGAAGACTAGACGGGGTCCGGCGCGGCTGCTGTATCAAATGCAAGCCAATACACCACCTAATTTAGTCTTAAAGTGACAGTAGAATTTGCGCGGGTGCTACTGTGCTATCTATCCTCACTCACCTATAGTAGGTGTCTGGCCAGACTTAGGTAAACCAGGACTGGTACTGCTTACTTCTAATACTACGTACTAGGGTGTAACTTAGTGATAATACTTGTTGGTACCAGTACTGACTGTTTTGTACGTCAGAAGTGACGCTGATTAAGTCAGCACTGGGCTCATATCCCCTAAATCACGACTGGAGGTCTAGTAGCACTGGTGCTGTCACTGATGCCACCATTTATCAGAGGTGACGTTGATTTAGCCAACGCTAGAGTTAATATTCCCGTGGTCTCAACAGGGCGTGTGAATCTGGGTTAAGCTTTTTCGGGTAAGTATATGCTTGAAGTCATGAGTAAGGCTGCGTTTGTCATGGTTTCCGCACTCTCATCTCTATCCATGGAGCTGTACGCACTAAGATAATGCCGATATAGCTACATGCCTATGCTAGAAGTGCTTATTCAAGCAATCGTGCTTACTAAGACCAGTACTTAGTATACTATTAGTACTGTCTGTGTATGCTTTTTAAGAATTCGCACCCAGCATGCACTCCCAATCTGTGGTCTGTAATAGTGATTAGCATTTGGACAGTAATAAAGCGTCTGTAGAGTAGTGATAAAAGTTAACTCTGCGCAGTTGCCTGGGTTTAACTTACTTAACCCCCTGCGATAGGGTCATCTAATAGTTCGGCACCTTGACACAAGAGCATCCTTAATCTTTTTTAAGATTCGACTTCGAAAGTAGATCGGACTGCCCATAAAAATAAAGACTTATGGAAATCGATTTGGTGGGGATACCATTATAAGTGACCCCTTCTGGTACAGTTGGCTTCGCGCTAAATTCCAGGAGGAAAGTGTTAGGAATAGAGGTTGTGGGGTTATTGTTAGGGTTCGAGAATAGGGTTAGAGCATTGATATGCTACCTCTCGGAATCTTTCACAAAGCTTCTTTAGTATGGGGCACTTAAAAGTAGGTTCAGTCCTCAGCTCAAAGTCCTAAGCACTGAAATGTACTACTCAAGTAGTTAGCGAGCATACGTAGGCTTTCGATAAATTCCCCTCGGGACATTTCATTTATATGGGTACAGTATAAACATGCGGGCAAGTACGTTCATAATTAGAGGCAAATTAGTGATGGGAATAGGGGAGGGGATTGAGACGTGATAATATGGAGCTGGTTACACGGCCGATCAGAGTGAGGGAAGGGTGAAGGCCTCCAACGTTGGCCAAGTTGCCACAGCTGAGGAAATTTTGCCTATCGACTGATATATATGAATGATATATACCGTGATCAGAAATTAATTTCTCCGGAGATTAAAAACCTGAACGCTCTAAACCGGTATATCAACCAGAAAGCAGATAGGGAAAGCTGGGTGACCCACGGATGAGCCGGACCCCTAGCAGCTGTGTCAAGCAGCGGCAGAATACCGGCGAAACAGGTGTCTGGGCCTTTTAGTAAGTACCTAGCCTGTTAGAATGGGAAGTTACAGTGTCAATTTATACTACTGAAGACTGTCCTGTGGCAGCAGATGTATATTTCATTGGGGTCGACGGGTTTTAACACAAATATACACTTACAATTTCGGTCTACGCCTATCGACCTTATATAAACTGATACATACCGCGATCAGAAATTAATTTCTCCGGAGATTAAAAACCTGAACGTTCTAAACCGGTATATCAATCAGAAAGCAGATAGGGAAAACGGGGGACTCACTGATGAGCCGGACCCCTAGCAGCTGTGTCAAGCAGCGGCAGAATACCGGCGAAACAGGTGTCTGGGCCTTTTAGCAAGTACCTAGCCTGTTCGTATGGTAAGTTACAATGTCAATAACCTCACAGTCGACAAAAACAAAAAGAGTGTGCCAACACCCAAAGTTAAGGCTTCCACAACAGAAGACACGAATGTGCCAACACTTGAAGTGAAGGCTCCATTAGCTGACCAAGTAGACGCAGTTGAGGTAAATTTGAAAAACCTTCCTGCAAGCAAAGTAGACACAGGGGGTCAATACTTCAAGTAAAGGCGCACACAAAAAACAGGCAAGAGCGTGCCAGAACCCGGAGTGAAGGCCCCCAAAACTGACAAAGTTGCCACAGTTGAGGCAGATTTGAACAAACTCGCTGTCGACAAAAAAGATACGAGTGAGAAGGCCCTCAAAGTTTTAGTGCCCAGCCCCGCAAAACTGCATGCAAATCGCACCGAAGTCCATGGCTAGGGAGCAAAAACATGGGCCAGCGCGAGCTCACGGCCCGCAGTACTGCACCAATAGACTCCGGTCGCAAAAATGACCGTCAAAATAGCAGCACAAGAGCTGTTAGCCAGAAAGTAAGCGACAATGTCGCGGGCATAAAATATGTCGCTAAGATAGAATCCAACATCTTACTAAAGGGATTGGCAGAATCAACCGCAACCACTCCCATGGACCGGCATTCCGCAGACATCCAGCTCTTCGGTGTACTTATGAACAAAATGCTGGGACCCAACGTATCTATCGGGTGCGATAAGGCATTCCGCCTTGGAAAACGGCCAGAGAGCCCAACTGGATCGATGCGTCCCAGACCTCTGAAGTTGGTCATGACCAGCAACCAAGAAGCCAAGCTCATCCTGTCTACGCGTTTTAGAATAAAAGACTCTCACTCGGCAGTTTTTTTCAGCAGGATTTCTCAGTTGTCGAACGGGACAAACGTCGTCAACTCGTTACCGACATGAAGGAGCGACGCAGCAAAGTGGAACAAAACTTGGTTATTTACAAAAACCAAGTAATACAAAGTCCATTGTTATCACCTTGGACAGGTCCGTTCTGGATAACCACGCAGTTGACTCAGTAGAGGGAGGGTTGAGCCCGACTGTTAAAATTACCCGAACAAGCCGAGAAAGGAAACTAAAGTGCGTGTACACCAATGCACAAAGCCTGCTGTCTAAATAAGACGAGCTTAAGATTACTATGTATCAAGTGGAACCAGATGTGGTCTGTATAACAGAAACATGGTCATCCACAAAGGTAGACGATCGGGAAGTTGCTCTCCCCGGTTTTCAGCTGTTCCGAAAAGATAGAGTCGGGCATCAGGGCGGGGGTGCGCTCACCTATGTTAGACATGGCCTGCACGTGTCAAACAAAACTGACCAGCTCGCGTCCGATATAGAGGCCTTTCGGCTCACCGTCAGAACTCCGGGGTCTCAAGCCCTTGACGATCTACAGTCAAACACTAGCCTGATCGAGGAAGTTAAAGCATTTGCCGTGTGATCCAACGTCACGATTATGGGTGACTTTAATGCTCCGCATATCGACTGGAACCTCAGTTCTGCGACAGATTCAGAATCAAGTTTCTATCAGCGAATCCTACGCACGGTAAAAAAAGTCTTTCTATCACAACACGTCTTATCTCCGACCAGGCAGCGTGAAGGGCAACAGGCTAACTGCGTGGATCTTGAACTGTCAAAAGCGCCTGACAGTGTAGATGTCATAAATTGTTCACCTCCTCTAGACAAAAGCAACCATGTAGTTCTACAGTGGGAGCATTCACTCTTCTCTGTACCTGATCGTAGCACGACCGTTAGACACAACATATGGTGCGGAAACTTTAACCAAATGAGAACCAAAGTGCGCCGCGTAGATAGGAAGGCGGCATTCACTGGGTGTGTCCACGAGGATTGGACGGTGTTAAAGACTGTACTACACGGGCTAATCACCCGTTTCTGCCCCATCTCGATAATGAAAGCCACAAATAGGCCAAAGTGGCTAATCAGCACGCTGAAGAGCGAGGTTAATCGTACCGGAAAGCTGGTTCAAGCGTATCGGAGAGAGAAGACCACCGAGTCGCTCAACAAGTACAAAGCACAGAGAAATACGGCTAAGGGCCTTGGGCTAAAAAACCCGCCAAAACTTTGAGAGTGACCTAATAAACCATACAGTAGGAAATCCGAAGGTCTTCTACAACTGCATTAGGCGATCTTCCCGAAATAGAGACCGCATCCCGTTGTTAAAAACGAAGGACGGCGCCGAAATTAGCAAGAACAAAGCAAAGCATCTATCCGGGTTCTTTCAGTCGGTTTTTACGAGAGAGGTCGAGCTAACCGTTACCAATTTTAGTACCGAGGAGATTCCGACCATTGCTTAGGTTGAGATTACGGAAGTTACTGTTCTGCAAGAACTTCTGAAGCTCCAAGACGCGAAGTCGCCAGGACCGGACGGCATACCTGCAAAGCTGTTGAAAGAGCTAGCCGTGGAGTTCGCAGAACCCCTGCAGTTACTCTTCCGGGCCTCCCTAAACACAGGGAAACTGCCATCCAACTGGAAGATATCGTGGATCTCACCCATACACAAAAGTGGGAGTCGGGCGTCCGCAAACAACTACAGGCCAATAAGCCTTACTTCAATACGTTGCAAGGTCATGGAGCGAATTATCAAAATAGTGTAAATGCAGTTCTTAGAGTATCATCGTCTTCTTTCAGACAAACAGCACGGATTCCGTAGAGGACGGTCCTGCTTGACAAATCTGCTCTACTGTCTAGAGCAATGGACTAGAGTACTCGATCAAGGAAACATGGTGCACGCAGTGTTCGTAGATTTCAAGAAGGTATTTGACACTGTGCCTCATCAACGTCTCCCATACAAGCTAGGACGTGTAGGGGTAACAGGCAACCTTTTGCGATGGATCGAAAACTTTCTGACGGGCCACACTCAAACCGCATGAATCGGTGATCAGCGATCGGCGGTGGTGGCAGTTGATAGTGGTGTCCCCCAGGGCTCCGTTCTGGGCCCTATCGTCTTCCTTATATACATCGACGACTGCATTAGTGGATTAGACTGCGAAACCGCAATGTTCGCCAATGATTTAAAACTCTGAAAGATCATTCGTAATGAAGACGACAAAGCAAATCTGCAGGCAGGTTTGCACCGACTCGAGCAATGTTCAAACGCCAAATGCAACATAATGCGTTTCAGTAGTACTAACACTTCGTATCGGAGGGTTTACAACCTAAATAACACATCGCTGCCGGAAGAAGAGACCTAGAAGGATCTGGGGGTGTGATTCACTCCCTCACGTAAGCCATCACTCCACAGCCTGAAGATGGCCAAATCCGCAATGTCGAGCTTGTATCTAATCAAGCGCGCCTTTATTAATTTTGATAAAGTTGTCTTTGGCAAGGTCTTCGGCGCGTTTGTGCGACCCCAATTGCAATTTGCTATTCAAGCCTGGAAACCTTGGACAACGATGGGCATCTATGTTAGTGCGAGAACAAGCGTAACTTCCTTACGAGACACAACTGACCAATCTTGGCTTATTTCCTCTGGATTACAGACAGCTGCGCTGTGACCTAATACAGGCATTTCGAATGCTGCGGGGTCAGAATTTTTGCCTAGCATCCAACAATTTCTTTGAGATGGCCACTACTACTAGATTGCGCGGACACCCTCTCAAACTACGGTTGACTGGAGCAAAATTGAACGCACGAAAATTCTTCTTCTGTAAGAGGGTAATCCAGGCATGGAATGCTCTACCCGCATACATTGTCATGTCCCCATCTGTGGACACGTTTAAGATGCAGTTGGATCAGCATGGAAATAGGCATTCTCGGTAATGATGCAGGCTAATTACATTACAGCCCGTCAGAAAGTAAGATTTACTATCGGACTTCTCTGGCAATCATTAACTTTTTTGTATAAACATACTGCTCGCTACTTTTCATATATATGTTGGTTAAGAATAACTGATTGCGAGTTAAGTCATGTGTTCGGCACGGGTGTATGATGGGCGCATCTCCGACACCGTGACCACCGCAATCTTCGACCCAAGTGACCATTAGGATATTGAACAACCGCGATGGCCTCCTCCTGACATTATCCAAACACTTTCAGCAGCAGGACATCCGACTTACATATTCCCTTCGCCCTTCCCCCCACAGACAAACGTTTTTCTCCTTAAAATCCCACAAATAGCACTCAAAAGTAGACTTATGAATGATGCCTAAGGAGTTTTTTACTGTCCACCCCCTACCGCTGTTCCATTGCTGGCAACGCCACATGTTCTGCGTGAAAGCTATGTACAAAGAGGGAGTTTAAAAGGTATTCACCTATATTTCCCTAATAAAACTGAGCTGAACTGAATAGAAAGCGTGGAAAATTTTTGGCAGTTATGTACTGTTGGCCATACCAAGTTCGGAGCTTGCAGGAGGTTTTTTTACACGCATAAAACTGGCTTCCTCAACTGGATAGCGGTTGCTTCTGCTGCTGCCACTGAACGTTGACCCAGGGACTCTGGATGGTTTGGTGGGGCCTTATAAATCACACGGTGTTTGGAGTCAACCATGTGGGCAAGAAAAGGCCTTGTTAATGCTCCTGACTTGACCTTTGCTCAGCCATGCCGGGAGGTGCTCTCGTATTCCTTTGGATAGGCTTCGACTCCTGCGACCGATATAACCTGCTCCACAGGAGCAGTTAAATGAGTAGATGCACATAGAAGGGGTCTGAGCTGGCAGCCTACCCTTACCTTCACCATGGAGGATCATTTTCTACGGTTTTCTTTAACTGCCATCATTCAGAAGCAACTGAAGTTTCGGTTTCGATCTGGTTACTGCTGCCAGAAATGGGCTGAGATGGTAGAACTTCTGGACATGTGTGTGCACATATCATAGGACAACTCCACGTTTTCCGTAATGCGCGTACACAAGAGACCAGAAACTTGTTTACGGAATTAACCCGCTGCCATGGTGCAGCCCTGCTCTTGCCCTGACGATGATTGGCTAGCATCATACGAGAAGCAAAATAAAATTAAACGTAGGACTGTTGGGAGTGCTCACATTCCCTAAAAGATTTGACCAAGCATACTGGAACACACGTTTGCGCTTTGCCTTGCCTGTTGGCTGCGTGCTAACTGCGTGCTAACTGCATGTTGCCAGGCATCCTCACTGTTGGCTGCGGTCACAGTGCTGCCCTGAGACCTGATTTGTCCACTTCGCTGGAAAAGAAGGCCTCGACTGTCTTCTAGTTCTTAATCTTTCTTCTTTACACCGAGTATAAACCGACCTGGACGGGATTTTGGCTGAACACAGTCAGTGCGAATGACTTGCGGGTTTTAATACATTTCCTCGTGGTGGATGGTCTTCTGTTTCTGCGCCGCGGAAAAAGAAACAGTCAAATGCGCATATAGTTCGCATGATTTATGAGTGGGTCATAACAAGGACAACACCGTTACCGATGTTACACGGGGATGACAGAACTAGGGGCTGTAGTCTGTTTTCGTTGGACAAAACGTCCTGAAGTGGCAAGATCCAGATACTACGGACCACAATGGCTTCTAGTGTGTTATAAACAGACTACTCAGAAAGAGAGAGCTCCCTGATTTTTGAAATTTTGGGCATTTATTTGTGGTCGTGTGAGTTTGTGAATATGCAGGTCAGTTCAACGCCGTTCACCAACTTGCGGCAAACGTAGACCCACTGTTGCCAAATTGGCTGTAACTGCGTTGAACTGGCCCGAACATTCGCGAACTCGATGTAGGTAACAAGTATTTAGTCGACTTATAGTGCATGATATGAAATGTAAAGTCTCCAGAGGCTACAGCCAGTTTAGAGGCCAGTGAGCAGATAAATTACGGTAAAAAGCAATAGTTCAGAATGTTAAGCTCGTGAGTATCGCGGCTTTCCGTTTTCGCTCATCACAAGCGACAATTTCCACTGCTTGCTTCACGGAGCGGGCAGAGCAGCAAAGACTTGTGCCTGAGGTGACCTAACTCAGGCAAAGTCATGCTCAAAATTGCAGTTCTCGGTTTAGTGTACATGTAATTCTGTTATTTTGAATTGATGAAGCTGAAGCGACCTGGTATTTCTAAGACATGCTTCCCTCGGACGCCGTGGGGAAAAACCTCTCAAGGTTATTCTCTGTCTGGCTCACTGGCCACCCACTTCGCAAGGCCAGTGTAGGGGATTTTTTACGCTCAGTCCCTCCTCGAGCCGACGACTTACTGTTAGGTTGCAGAGCTCCGGACCCGGTGATCGACTTGCCAGACTGCGTCTCTGGACTCCGGCCCATTCATGACTGGACTGCAGTTGTCTGGGAGTAACTTGCATGTTCCTCATATTCTACTCCTTCTAACCTTATTAAATCATTCATAACACTCAGGCCTTTCATGCCTTATCCTATCAACTAGCTCATACATGCTGAGATACTTTCCGTCGTCTTTTATCTGGCCGGACCACATCGTATCCCACAAAGTAATTTGACCCCCGGAAAACCTTTTGGTAGAGAAACTAGCATGCCTATAGTGACTAGCTCTACACGAAATGCACTTGTGAACGCTTGTCTTGACACGTCTAAGTCGGAGTGCATTTTGTGAGCACTTGCTGCTTCCATCCTCTGGAGCAGTCTATTACAGGCGGACTAATAGAGGACCTCATGTAACGACTGCTGAGCAGACGGCGCCCGCTGGCTTGCCGTTGTGCAGTTGCCTGATGGTAAATTTCCTACTGCCTTTTCTCCCATTGATTCTGTACTGAATACCCTTTTCCTACCACTCTGGATTTTCCAAGACTTCTGTCATCTCCTAAGGAACCGGGCCTGGAAGATCGCAGCCGTTAGGGTTCACCCTATTAGCCTTAACGACTCCTCGATAACTTGTGACCCACAACATGAGATGAACACTCAACTTCTGGTAGGGCAGAATTATCGCAGGGGGTTAAGTGAGTTAAACCGTGCAACTGCGATCGTCAGACCACGGCTACTTAGTGCAGGAGAGAAGTCGTTAAAGGCCAGAGTGGTAGGTAGAATACATTTTGTACACAAAGGAGAGGAGAATAGATGGAAGAAATCGCACTTGGGAGTAAACGTCCGCTCAGAAGATTGACCAGATCACAAGTGACTGTTGAGAGCAGTCAGGACAGCAGACAGAGAGAGAGCTTTCATTGGCTAGATCGGCCTGGAGATTTTGGGCAAAGAGGCAGCTTGCGTCGGGTACGCGTGCAAGCTCGCTATTCGTCGCTGGTTCAAACCGCGTAGATGCGGGAACCGTGATTGGCTGATCAAGACGTCAAAAACCGCGTCAGTGAGCCTTTGGGAAAGTGCACTTCGATGCGAGCTAGTCGTCTAGACACGACCCACTACAGAATTCAATCATCATCAAAACTCCTTCGCCTTCAATTTCAACGTTTCCTGTGTCATCTTCTGTGACCGCAATAGGGAGAATTTAATTACCGACATCCTGCCCTGAAGCGATATGGCGATCCAAAACCACTCACTGACCATCCTCCCCCCAGGCTATGGTTCCTTCCCCATCCCGCAGAGCAGTCCCTCCTATGAGTTTCAGCACCCAGACCTCCTTTCAAAACCCTGGTCCGATTTCTACTGCCAACGGTATCCCTCCTCCCCCAACGCAACCAACACTGCCACTGTATACTGATTTGCATAAAATTTAAAGGAGTACAAGGAATAAGTTTTTCCTCCATGTTTTCCATAAAATGTGTTTGAATTTATAAAGGCAGTCAAACTCAACGATAAAAATGCATGCAACTTTAGTAGCTATTTTCAAAGTATATACTTCTTGGTAGCGGTCAGAGCGAAGCTCGTTAGAAAGCCGGCATCCTGCATTCGCGAAATCTTATTGTATATTCGTCCTCTCTTTGGTACATTTGCAATCTTAGAACGGGATCTTAAACAAACCAAATATGGGGGAAATTGCTCTCGTTTAAAGGAAGATGCGACTTCTTTCTTTTTTCGGACAAAAGTTTATGGAGTCAGTTTTTTTTATTTGAACGTGCGGAAACCAATATTGGATTAATATTGTGGTCGTTCTTTTTGCACGACCATGAGCCTTGTTATTTTGGGTAGTTTATACATACTACCCACATGGCCAATTCCATAAGAACTTATTTCGAAATGCCACGTTTTCGGTGAATGCTTTAAAGAAATATTCTATTCTAAAGGCTCTGAGAAACACGTCGAACAGAGTCCGCATCTATAGATGGAAGCTTGAAAGCACTGAAAGTCGTGAAAAATACACCGGATTTTAAGATATAATCTGAAATTATATTCAATCCAACACTTGAACTGTGCATAACATTTGTGGTGTAAGGAAAGTTCCGGTGATATACAGAAGATTGTATGCATACGAGTTCACCTGCCGATTATATTTTCATTTATTGGTCCAATTCATAGCGCTTTGCCAATACAAGCGAACATGCCAGTTCCAGGAAGAAATTAAGAGGACGATCTAGTCATCTTCTTCTCACAGCACTTTGTAACGTTATCGGAACTTGAGGCTTTTTAAAGAAGATTTGGCATTTCTTAACAAGCAAGTGGTACTTTTAAAGTTATAAATTCGATTGATGTTGTTCATTATTAGTTAACAGTTTTCCTCCATGTGCTAGTGCCCTTTTGCGAGTGATTCGAAATCCTCCGCAAATGTCGGCAGTTTGCATGAGTAACGGCCACATCTAAAAATAGCCAGGCAACATTTGATCAAGCTTAGCGCACTCTCATCCCTCATTTCCTCTGCTTCGACGGCAAAATACTATCGCGGGTTGTTAATGCTAATAGACTTAATCCTAACGACTGCGGTTTTCCAGGCCCGGCTGCTTAAGAGATGAGAGAAGTCATATGAAGGCCAGATTGGCAGGAAGAGTGTATTCTAGTAGGTAACTGTACACCGAGCTGTTTCAGGATGTACTAATCCTGGTTGATGCCTTGTTTCCGAGCTACCTGGAACCCCATTCATAGGTGGGAACATCCTGAAACAGATCGGTGTACAGTTACCCACTGCTATATAGTCCCCATCACAAACCAACAACACGGCGGACCCATGGCTCAAGGGTTAGAGCGTTCGCCTCTGGCCAGAGAGACGCGAGCTCCAAACTCGGGCGTGGCGGCAATTTCCGCCGCTACACTGGATTTGGGCTACCACCACCACCACCACCTGATGACGCCCAATGAGTCAGAAAAGGCCCTAGTGGTATGCTCTGTGTTTGTCGGTAAAATACCCTTGTTACTAAACGAGTGCATTCTGTACAGAAGGGTTGGGGAGTAGTTAGGAGGAAGTGTTGACTGTCGGAGCGCACGTCCAGCCACGAGGGGAGCTAGGTCCGAAGTGATGTCTGGCGGCAGACATCCAAGCGGCTACCAAAAGCTTTATTTTAGTCAGTATTGATGGTAATTGGTCAGACCTGGCATGGGCGCAGCCGCCACTTTGCGTGTCAGTGGGTCACGCCGGATATTGAGCGAGAGTTGGACAGGGTGCGGCCGTTCACACAAGAGCGCAAGTTAAGGGCAGTCGCCGAGACTGAAACCTTGACGACGACCGCGCGATGAGTCAGCGACCACGGGTTATAAATACAACACTGTCAAGATTACCGAAGGTGAGCACAGTGCGCCTCACAGGCATACAGGGACCGAGTGGGTTGAGCGACTGGGCGACCAAGATTGTCCCTGCTAGATCACGTGTGTGGCGTCGAGCGTTTGAAGGAGGCGGGCTGTAGAACCACCACAAAAGAGTGCTGTAGATGCAATACAAATATTCTAGCACTTGTAGCTAATCCCCACGTAAGTCACCGTCCCTGCACTACCACACTGGGGAGCACACGGTGGCTGAACCGTACCTCTAAGTCCTTCACTTTTTCCAAAATACTCCGATTTGGACTGCGTTACTCCAGCCTTTGACAACCTTCTAAGTCATACTGGTCCAACGCTCGGTTGAAATCCTGGTAGTCTTGCCAGCTTTGAAGATCAAAACATTGCCGAATCTTCGGTTGACACGGGCAGAGAAGAAAGGCCGCTCTTTCTTGTCTGAGATCTGTCATCAAGTGCAGTCGAACCTGAAGTCAAATCCGGCATCGTAGTGTGCGGAAAGTTTGCCAGCGCACCACAGAACCAAATCAAAAATTGACAGATAACAAGACTCACCGTTGTCCCCATGATGTGGACCAAACCGTAACCTGCACAGATATTCGTCGGAAATGTAATTGACCTTTTTCACTCTCTCTAGCTAAACTCTCTTTTCCAATGCTCAGTCCGTTCAGGTGACAAGTTATAGTCGAGATGACCTGATGTGGACAAGGAGAACGTAGCTTACGGGGCTAGATAAAATGTCAGCATGTGCCATGCAAAAAACTAACCTATTTAAATATCTGCGTACCACGATGACCCCGTCAGCGATCGCACCAGCCGAACTTGGTGGCCTAAACACTCACCCTTGGTTCGAACCGCAGCGGACTGTCGACGATCTGGACGGATGTTTCGGTTTTTCCAACCTTGCCGGCGGACTCTGCAATCAGCAAGAAAGTATCAGGCCGCATCTTCCACACTTCAGTGATGATTCTGGTGGCCTTTGCAATGCCCCTCCGGTGGACCTTTCCTCCAACAGCTAATTTTTTTCTCCCTAAAGTTTTTTGCTTGTGACGGAGTCTGTTGATTGCCTGGAGTCGAGTGCCATGTAGTGTTGCGCCGGGTTTAATCGAATGAGAATAATTGCAGTGAGGCATGTGTGGACTTGAGATGACCAGATTAACCTCAGTATTGATTTTCCCCCTCTGATAAGATTGGGTGTAGTGGCTATCGCGTGCCTCGTATGCGCACGCAAGCAGGTAATACGTGGAGAAAAACCATTGGATGTGTATGATGAAGGGTTTTTGAAGAGTGCTAAAGTTGATAAGGTTAACCCTACCGGCTACGATCTTCCAGACACGGTTCCATAGGAGACGAGGCAAGTCATATAAAGGCCAGATTGGTAGGATGAGTGTATTCTGTACAGAAGGGTAGGAGAATATGTTGTAGGAGATTTGACTGTCGGAGCCCACATCATTCCGCTAGAGGGGCGTGGCCCGAAGTGATGTCTGGGCCGCAGTCACCAAATTGAGGTCTGTGTCCAGACGGGTTGAGGCCAACCTACTAATTAAGCCAGTCTACGAAAGCGGACATCTCATTGGATGGATTGAGGCCAGGACAAGGGAAGCAGGGTGCGCAAGTTTGCGCCTTCTCCCAGAGACGCGAAGAATCAGCATGCGCTGGGCATGTAGGAGCCTGCCCCCCAGCGCTGCCATGAGCACTCATTCTGCCTGCTCTGTCAAGGTGGCCAGCCAATCGATTTTTGGCGCATCGCTGATTACTGGTCCACACTGGACCTGCCTCGCCACTTGTGATGACTGGCCTACTAAGCGTGAATTGGCAGTCAAGTAACTCAATCAGTTAATCGATTTTGCATACCGCTGATTACTGATATGCGCCGGATTTGTTTTCAGCGCTGGCAGAAACACAATTCACACTAAGCCTAGGCAAGGCGCAACTCACTCGGCCTTTCGCCCCGGTGCGCGGCGGACGCAGGGCTGCGGCTCTCTCTCTCTCTCTCTCGCTCCTCATGGTTGAACTCCACCCCAGGCCGAGTCAACCCTTCTGCCAATTCTTCTCCCACTGATTCTGTATAGAATACACTCTCCTCCTACCTTTGCTTCTACGACTTCTATTTTCTCCTAAGGAACCGGGCCTGGAAGATCGCAGTAGTTAGGCTTCAAACGGCCGCATTCAGTTGCGGCTGATCACAGATTCCAAGTAGCATTAGCGGCCACTGCAGGTCCTTATACGTGCACACATGACTGGAAGGTCTTATGTAATGAGTGCTTGTGTGAAAGTGTTATGAGCTTAAGTGAATAGGGATGTTTTTGCTTTGTTCGTCTTCTGTACGTAGTTAAATACGTAGGCCAATGAAGTAGACGTGATTGACAGTTGTTGGCTATGCTTCCAGAAACGGACATTTCACTCGCGGTACGAGGGATTCGAATGTGGCCCATCAAGCTGACTCGTGACTGGAAGGGGCAATTGTACTGTGGTCAAGAGGGTACTTGGTCTACATAATTGACGATGAGGGGGATCTTTCATATCCTTGTGGTTTTCCCTTTGTGATGGGTATGATGATGTGCTGCTGGGGAGAGTTAACCCCGATAAAACAAGAGCCAGCTGCACTAGAAGGCGTTTTCGAGTGCCACGGTGATAGCGGGCAGGGTCCATACATGAAGTTAGCCATCTCTGTAATCGATATGCAAGGAAAACATACCCTAAAACCTCCATATTCTGATAAAGAAAGAAGATTATGGCTTAAACCTTGGGCTCAGTTTGTTGAATCTGGTCATCTGGGAGACTTTTGAAGCTGGATTTAAACACTAGCAGACGTATACGTTGCTTTTACAATTGTTGTGTTAATTTCCGGGTTTACTTTGTTTAAAATACTCAGGACTAGGTTTTACTCAGACTATATTCAAAATACGGAGGTTGTTTTGCCAGAAGAGTTGTCACACAAAACAGTATCACGTGCCTTAGGAGCCAAGAAACGGGGGTAAGAACTGTTTTATGTTCATCAACTCTTATGCCGAGGTCGGTACTGTGGTAACACAGGTCATCCGAAGGGAGGAGACACCGAGGAAACACAAACAGAGGGTGGCAGCACTAAAGCGCGAAAGATGCGCAAACAGGTCACAGACACAAAGGGACTGAGACGGGTAGAGAAAAAGAGAGCTCCAGAAATTGTTGATTTCTAGACCTCGAAGAAGCATGCCTTTTTTACGCCCGTACTAACATGACGCGATGCTGCTTTTAGAGAAGTATGTAGGCAGTCGGCGATGGGGGGCATTGCAACAGCCGCCAACTAGAAAACGGATATTTTGTTGCCTGTGATAATCAATGCCTGTTCGAATCCAAAAAAATATGCTGAGATTTCGGGTGGCTCTTTTTCAACAAGAGCAGGCGGGTAGAATTAAGGGTTAAGACACGCATAAGGGATCCTAGATTGCCTATTGTGTCACAGATGCCAGTTAAATTAAATACAATTTTTGTTTCGGCAATCACACGCTCTTATTTACTTCTACTAACTCCTCTTAGATCTCATTTTCTCACATGTGCATATCCCAAGTATGCGTTGGTTTTTTTTGTCGTTTTTAGAAGTTTTTCAGGGTTTGGATGATTCTAGTTGCCCAGCTTTTTACTTGCTTCAACGCATGCTTTACTTCGGTCATATCACGTGAGCAGCTCTTCTCTGAATTTTAGTTCGCCGAAGGTTAGCCCCGTGTGTTAACTCTATCGGGGAGATGTTAAGGTTATTAATGTTAATCCTAGCGGCTGCGATCTTTCAGGCGCGGTTCGTTAGGAGAAGAGAGAGTAGTATTGAGAAGGCCAGAGTAATAGAAAGAGTATATTTTGTACAGAATAAATAGGAGGATACGCGGTCGGAAATTGACTATCAGTCGACCGCACAACTGTAAGCCAGTGGGCGGCGTCTGAAGTAAGGTCTTCTCGACAGTTGTTACATGATTTTTGTCATAAGAGTATTCCGGCTCAGACAAGGCACCGTGATATAGCTATTTCGGGCTATTGGCCCTCATCAGACACGGGTAGCCAACTCTAGTGTAGCAGCTGAAATTGTCGCCGCACCCGAGTCTCGAACTGGCGCTTCGCCGGTCAGGGGCAGACGTCCTAGCCATTGAGCCATCGAGGTCGATATCTAGCCGGTTGTAGATCTGGAGTATATATTATTTGCTTGTGCACCGATCTATTCCTCAGGATGCGCCCATCCTGGGATATTGCTTTTGCAAGTCGGATCAACCAACTGTGTTCCGCAAAGCTACTGATAATTGATATGTTACTAGCCAACTGTCAGTAACACATCTGTTTTATGTTTTCGTTATAAGAGTATTCCGGTTCATGAGGTCTTGAGGTCTTGTGTGAGTCGGCCTGCAATTGGCTGTTACAGTGGCCAGCAGCAGCAAGCGTTCCGAAAGTGCACTTCGACTTGAGCTAGTCACGACAGGCGTTCACAAGTGCACTTCGTGTAGAGTTAGTCACTACAACTCCGCCTTTATTAGCGTTCCCGGACTTGATACACTAAACAATTCGTCAAGTACAAAAGGAGCATTATGGCAAGTAATGTTTGCGTGGCCCGAAAACGAAGGCTATCGTAAACTAACACAGTAAACAGGGCTAGAGTTATGTTTGCATGTAGATAGGCGTGCAGTACAATCGGATTAACTGCTAAAAACAGCTCACTTTAAAGAGGACAATGGGCGTGTGAATGTTTTTTTAATTGCCAACGTGGTACCAACCTTTTCCAACCTTTAAAATGCCTACCGTTATTGCCACTTTCGCCGTACTACACGCATACCTATCGACTATTAGGGTCCTTGCTTTCTGTTAATAGCTTCGCAAAACCATAAATTGCCGTTATAATACGAGCGTTTTAGAAGAACCATGGGTTCTGGTGGCTCTAACGGTTCGTGAGAACTGACGAAATGGCTTAACAAAAGCCTATAACGTTTCAAATACAGCATTTTTATTAATGCAAGGCAAAAGGGGCCAAGAAAGCCTTACCCTGCAGGAGTAAATTTGAGTAAGATGTTCACTTTTGACTCAAATACACCGGCCTTTACGCGTGTACGGCCAAATCGAAGTAACAATAAACAACCATAGGGGAATATAAACTTAAAGGTGGTGTAAAATGTATTATTACTTTGTTAAGAAATTAAAACCTTTTCAAAGAGCCGCAAATGCCGAGAAGTGAAAATCTTTGTACCTGTGACCAACAAAGGTTAACGGAATTATCAATTGAACTCGCAAAACTACCATTTTGTGTGCACTACAAGAAATGTTTTTTCCTCAAATTTGTTTATGGGTATTGCTGGTTAGGGATGACAGTTAGTTTCAGATCATCCTTCAAATTTCAGTAAATACTGCAAGGGTTTCTGTGTGTTCAAGGTTTTTCTGCATAAATTTAGATTCCATTGTATCTATTTATCACGACTTTGAAAATAAGATATTTATTACAAGCATTAGATAAAAAAGTTAGTTTTTAGATTTTTTCTCATGGAGATAACCACTGGGGTAACAGTAGTACATACATCAAAACCTGAAAACTCCTTACTGAGAAAAAATAACGTCCACAACAAAAGTGGGTCATTAATATGACAAGTCCCAATTAAAAAGTTTCATTAGTAAGTTACCTCTTCAGAAAACATTTTAATACGAATTTCAACTCAAGTATATCTGTGTAAATTAAGTTTCTGCAAGGCAACATCAAAAGGGGGAATTTAACCGTCTTTTCTATTTTCTGAATATCATTGGTAACATTTTGTGCGCAAATAAAAAACGCACTTTTCTCTTTATTTTGCAGCATTTCCCGTTATAATTTATTGCGTTTTGGACTTGTGCTTGGATTGCAAATCCCTCTAGGAGTGGCTTTCTTAGCCTCAACTCCAGTCCACGAACAAAAAGGCGAGATCAAATGCATGCTAAACTACTCACTACTAAACTCAAATATATGTTATCGAAAGAAAATGCAAAAAAATATTTTTTGTACTAGTTTGGTAAAAAATTACGCGTTTTACTTGAAGAAAGGCTACCCTTCGGCTTGAAAAAACTGTCTTAATGAAGGTTATTACGACCACGAAAAAGTCATTAATAAAGCAGTGTATCTGTTTATTTGTTAATGCTGTTTATAAATTACACAATTTGGTCCAGATCCGTAACAACATTTTAAGAGAACTATATGGCTTCTTGGTCATTCTATAGGGAAATATTTATTGATTCTAAGACAAAATCTATACAACATAAATGCTGGAGACCTTAAATTCACGTATAACCACAGGCAGAGTCCAAGATTATTCGGCAACTTAGATTCTTTTTTAAACTGAAGGTTATCTTTTCTTCAAGTATTACTTTTGAAGAAGACGTATTTTTCTATCAAACGCGTAAAATAAAGAATATTGTTGTGCATTTTGTCTATCACGTATTTTTTAATCTATTATGGACGTGAAAATGAAGAAGACGGCATGCTACTTATATTTCATCTTTACAGATTGGAAAATTTGCTGGTGGTCAGAAGAAAGCTTCGAGTCCACCAAACGTTGTGATCCGAGGCTACGCGGATTTGTAAAACTTTTCCCAATTCAGGCATGGAATGCTCTGCCCACGGACATTGTTATGTCGCCATCTGAGCAAACGTTTACGATTAAGTCAGACGCATCTGTAGGCATGTTTACGACACTATTAAGTTAGAACAAATAGCCACTGAGCCCCCGAAAAAAACTCCCAGTTGCCGAATGCAAATTGTGGAATAATCACATTATAAAAACATACTAATCGCTAATTTTCAGTAATATGTTTGTTTAGAAAACTACCGATTATATTTCTTCTGTCAATTAGTAGGCAGACTCGTTAAACCAACAAAGGTGCACGATGGGCGCATCGCCGACACTCGATGAGGTTCGCGTGACCTCCGCAACCTTCTCTTCGTGACCCTTGGTATTATGGCGAAAACCGCGATGGACTCTCACTGACATGCTTAAAAAACTCTTAGCACAGGCCATCAGCTTCGAATATACTCTGCACCCCCTCCCCCGGGCGACAGTTTTTCTCCTTAAATCTCTCAAATGGCATTCAAACCCCTAGACTTCTGAACAATGCCTAAGGGTTTTTTTCACTGTCGGCCCTCAAATTTCTGGCAACGCCACTGTTCTGAAATGCTCTGCAGATCAAATGCATTGAAAAAACTGTACCAATAGGGAGATAAAATGTATTTACCGATATTTCCCTCAATAAAAACCTGACCTGACCTGACCTGACATGTATTGAGATCAAGTCGAATGCTAATCAATATTGCAAATATATATATATATATAATTAATATGTTCGAATCGAAAGCACATCTCAGAATTTCACCTGATATTTCTTGAGATACACAATTTACTGTTTCTGGAGGGTTTTGCATTCGAAGTACGCCAAGCAACTGCTCAGCTCAGTTATGCGCACGTTCGCTTCTTCATCGACAGGAAAATTCTCTCGGAGAGCAGGTACAAGGGCGTTATCTTCATCTTTCCGAACACTCAGAGTAAACTGAGACTGGTGAGAAACACATAAATGAACTGGACACCAGATTAGTTAGGTCCGTTGTTTGATCTAATGAACTACTGGCACTTATCGAAATGAAGCCTGAAACTTTGATGTAGTAATCTGGTAGTACAGGATCACACAGTTATGAACAATGCACACTTTTTTCCTACACGAAACTGACACACGACTCCTCTACTCTAACTTGCAGTCTTTCTTTTATATCATCGAGGTTAAGACCCCGATTGCGTGTTAGCTTGCCTCTCTTACGGGCCGAACGGAATCATCGTGGTGAACGCCCCAGTTTTTGGCCCTGCCAAAAATCTTAAATTCCTATTTCGCTTAACTAGCTGTTGCTTTAAAGGCGATTTTATTCTGCCCTAAGTAAGCTTTCCTGTTATTTTAACCACAAACCTGTGCTGCTCCCGTGGATATTACCATCGGAGCTCACTCGATTCTGCCCAAACACAGCCTACCTGTAGCCGTCATGGACTAGACCCGGCTTTGTGCAAGCACGCCACTGGAAGAGATGACTGTCTACAGCTAACCGTGTAGTGAAAAATTAAAAACACCAGGCACGCTTGACATAAAACAGATATTCAATCTTCACACTCGTGAGAGTTTAGTGTGCCTGTGTTTTTCATGGTTAATCTTTTAGTAAGGGCTGCCGTGGCTGTCTACACGCGTGCAAATGAACGGAGGGGGTGTGTGCAGTCTGTTAAGGCCATAGTGACGTGGTGGTGTTGTTTGCTGCCTTTGGCAGCTGTTTTCTACTCGTCATACGCTGACTCCGCGGCTTTATAAATTAGTCGGTACACAACAGTCACAACAGGGTGAGTGTAATGCCTACAGACACATTTGTTCAAAACCTGCCGCCTCAAGGTCATTCATCTCCACAGCGACTAGGTTCAGACACGCTGATCTGCAGCCATTTGACCGACTTCCACCCACACAACACACGGCGTGCACAAGCCCCACCCGAACACGCCACCTATTGGCCAACGCAGCAAATGGGCCAGGACACCACAATTCGACAGCACTTGAACTGGTTCCAGAAAGCAGATGTTATCTCTGTTTAATCCGCCGATCTCCTTCCCGGGTGGGCGTGGACACAGACATCACTAGTCTTGGCCTCGCCAACGAAAAGTGCTGCATCGGAGAGCAACCCAGGGGCTCTGTGCACAACAAAACTCCCCCCTTCTGGTGGCTTCGGCCTTTTTATCCAAATTGTGATTTTGGGTTGAGGCTTACAGACTTTTGAGTACAGACACTGCTGAGACGGTAGAAAGACACAGATGTTTCAGATTGCTGACGGTTAGTCTCTCCGCATGGCGTTGTGGCAGCCCGTGACCCGTCTCAGTGCGCTGACTTAACATCCCTTAGTCTACCAGGTCTCGTTACGGTCTACCTTGTATGCTCGCATTCGACCTGCTTTGAAAGCTGCCCATGTTTTCTTTCCAAACACGCAGCTTGTAGATTTCAAACAGTGTCCTCCTGGCATTTGAAGCTCTTCCCAGGATACGGTAATCTTCGAGGTCGCTATTGATGGTTATTGCTTATCACCAACTTGTTGGTGGACTCTGAAGTCTCGTGGGTCGCATCTCGGTGATGTTGCCTTGACTTCTACTGCCTTCTCCTATTGTCCCGGACGACCATTTCTTAACTCAACGCTATATCATTTTTCCCATGACAATAACCATCCTGAAACCTCAACAGCAGGATCCCATATAACTGCATCATGTCCTACCATGATACCTATTAAGGCAGTTTTTTCTCATGCATTTTTTTGGAAATCGGTGACTCGCTGAACTCATCCACAGATTTAGGAGTTTGTTTACTGTCCAGATAATTATTTTATAAGAGTTCGTTGTTAATTGGAACTATTTTTATTTTTCTTATTTTCAAGATAGCACCGAGTTTGTAATGAAAGGGTCCATTGGGCCTTAAGTATACAATTTATTTATTTATTTATGCTGTCCATCTCACGCCAGTTGCTGCATGTGTCTGGGTATTCGATTGCAGGAGCCAAGAGCTTTTTCTAGGTTGCCTGTAGCCAGTCAGGGAAAAGTGCACTTTAATTTGCCTCGATGTATCAAGATGACAGGGTTAAGATAAACGCGACAGTGACCTGACAGTGAGCCAGATAATAGGACAATGCAGGTGACTCCTGCACCGTCTCATCGGTTCCGCCCAGACTCTCCACCTCAAAAAAGACTTGGCAGCCTCCTCTTATGGCTAGCTACGAGGTGAACAAGTCCGCTGACCTTTGGAAACCCTCTACGACGGCCCGTTCCGGGCTGTTGCTCGAAGCACATTGACCTTTCGCATTTAATACTGAACGCGCGAGGAGGTCATGAGTGTGTGGATCGTCTCCAAACTGCTGTCGCGAACATTTGGCCGGACGAGCTCTGTGATGCCCTTAATCCTCCTTATCGAGTCTCTATTCTTTCAGCCCGTCGGCCATCTCCATCGCCGTGCCCGCCGCACTCAATTATTACTCCTTCTTTATCCCGATTTGGGTGAGATTCCAGAAAAGCTATTCTTGAATAAGCTAGGCACCTGCCAAATCGCTTTCTATGTGTGCCGGATATCGTTCATAACGGAAAGTACGTCAACACACTATGAAACAGCGAACACTTAACAGTGCTTCACAAAAGTGGTCATCGTGAACTTGCAACCAACCACAGACTCGTTAGTATGACGCAAGGTTAGGGAAACCCACAACCTCTTGTCCAATACACAAAAAAGCCTTCGTAGGGGAAGGTTGTGCGTAAGGAACTGCTTTATAAAGGACAAAGGCGGACAAGAGCACTAGTTGCAAAAGACATGCGGCCTACATTGATTTCCAGAAGGTACTCGACAGTGTGCTGCACCAAAGTTTGCTACGCAAGTTGACCTTGAGGTGGATCGGGGACAAATTTCAGCAAGTAGGATTAGTGAGGCCAAGCATTTTAAACTAAAAAAACTACTTCCTACTTTTCAGTAGGCATACTATTGTCAAACAATGCACCTCATTGACCTCGCCAAGGGTCAACGAACACCCCCCTTCAACTTACGGGTGCTCGCCGTTGGTCCAGGGGGATTGGTGATATTGTAAAAAGATGCACCTCAGTGACCTCACCAAAGGTCAGCGAACACCCCTTCATATAATAATAATCTGTTTATTATGCCAGTTTACAGGCAATTGTAAAGAGTTGGTAATGCACCTCTTGGGCGCCTTCCAACACCTCGAAGACCGGAAAAAACTTAAAACAAACTCCCTATGTTGCAGCCAGTATTGGTTTTGTTTCAGGTTTTTTGTTTTGTCAATACTGGGCGAGATAGGGAGATTGTTTCAAGTGAAAAAAAAACCTACCTTCAAAGGTATGATACAAACGGAATAAATGTACAGTAGTAAGCTGAGTTGACTCATCAGCAGGAGAAATGTTTCATATCGTTTAAAAACATTAGTTCCAGACGGAGAGGGTTGGCACAAGAACAAGTGTTCTCAGTCTTCCTTCAATGGTTGTCGGCAAAAGTTGCGCGCTTTCGGCTGAAGGGTGAGCAGACTGCGGGCTGCTGCTTCAGCAGCATTATCTTCAGCATGAAGCCTGGCGGGGTTCAAAGTCCACGAACGCCATCAGAGTGAAAGAGAGATTCCACCGAGTAAGCACCCGAAATTCGTGAAAGTTGTCCTGAATGTAGAAAACTAGTTATCGCTCTCTTAAACATAGGGTAGTTTTGCTGGGTTTTAATACTTTTGGGCAGCTTATTCCAGATTGATATGGTATTAACTGAGGAGAATTGCCGGTACTCAACTGTGCGTGCCATAGGAAGAAATAAAAATACGTCTCGATGACTGGCGCATCGAGAGTGCTCAAGCTGCCTTATTGTACAAAGAGGATTAAAGGTTTGACCATTCAAAAGTTTAAACAGTAAAAATAGACCCTTCTGCAATCGACGAAGCCATAGGGGATCCAGCTTTATAAGTTCGCACCTTTGTTGGTAGGTTAAGTTACGGTGTTCTGTAGTGAAAACTCTTCTAGTGAAGAAGTGCTGGACCGATTCTATTTTCTTCCGTTCACTAGTGCGCAGAAGACTGATTAAGGGTGAGCAGTATTCAAGACTAGGTCTGACGTACATATTATAAAGGCTAGTTCTAACCTTGATAGTCTTAAAATTTCTAAGGATAAATCCGGTGGTTCGGCGTGCTTTCGAGACTATCAGGGCACAGTGCTCTGAAAAATTGAGACTTTTAGAGAAGGATGTGCCCAAATACTTGATAACTCCTGGGACGTTTAGTTCGTGGCCGTTAATGCTTAATTCCGGTTGATGATCGTCGCCAACAACCAAAACGGAACATTTGTGCCATGAAAGGGTGAGGTGCCATGTGCAACACTACTGGGCGAACGCCTTAAGATCCTTTTTTATTAGCTCGAGCACGATGTTGCGATCTGCCCGTTTATATCGATAAGCCACTTTTAAATCATCAGCGTACATGAAGGATCTGCCATACTGAAAACAATCTGAAACGTCGTTGACAAACAGGCAAAATAGGAGCGGACCCAGTACACTACCCTGTATAACTCCACTCCTCACATGCGTGGGGTTGGAGATAACATTGAAAATTTTTACTCGTTGTGTGCGAGCATCCAAATAGGAAGATATGAAGTTCAGAGGCTTGCTACCTATGCCGAAGGAGGCCAGTTTCAGAAGGAGGAGGTTATGATCGACCCGATCAAAGGCCTTAGTAAAATCAAAATAGACGCTATAAGTGGCAAAACTGCTGTCTCTAGATTATAGCACATAATCAAAGAAAGAGAGCTGACAGGTGTCACAAGATCGTTTCTCGATAAAGCCATGTTGAGCTGTATTGAGCAGGTTGTTCTCTGTCAAGTGACGCATCATCTTTTCTTTGATTAAGATTTCCAAGATCTTTGAGGCTGCGGGAAGTGCATTTATTGGCGAATGAGGTCGATCGGCCATGCTTGCGAATAGGCATTATGTGCGATTCCTTCCACAACGAAGGAAAGGTTTCGCTCTCAAGAGCAAGATTAAATGCAGTGCAAAGAACAGACGGAAAGATATCATTCGCTTCAGCTTTTAGAAGGCTAACTGGGACGCCATCTGGTCCTGGACTATAGGATTGACGATAAAGACGAATGGCTAGTCATATCCCAGACGGTAAAACTTATGGTTTCGAGTATGGCACTCGTCCAAGCCTGGATAACCGGAGGAGCAGCAAACGAGCTTTCACTAAATGTTTTGGATAGGAACGCATTAAAGCTATCGGCGGTCAACTTAGCGTCATCTATGGGGTTTCCTAAAGCATCTTGAAGAATGGGGTGTTGCGTTTTCCTCTGTGCTTTTACTGTACGCGAAAAGAGTTGCGCAACATTATAGGAAGGGTTTTCAGCGAAGTGAGCCTCATTGGCTATCTGCTTTTCTTGGGAGAGCTTCTTAGCCTGCTCAAAGATCAGTGTGATCAAGGGCAGAACGGAAGTGTCGTTCTGCCGATGCAAACGACGAGAGAGTTCACGCAGCCTACGACGGAAGGACAGAGGAAGGTACACTTCATCCTTGACATGTATTACTTTGTTACGGGGGACAAAGTGGAGGATGAGTGGATCCAACACTTTGTACAGTGCATCGGTACAAACATTTACATCTAAACATAGGAAAAATTCAGACCAGTCGAGAGCGTTTAGATGTGCCAGTAGGTCAGTCGTGTTTGCTGATCGTAAGTCATGATAAAGACTATACTTTTGGGAAAATGTTTTATCCGCCTCCAGTTCTAGTTCACTAACAACTGTAAGATGGTCTGAACTCCCAAGTGCGTCTAAGGATGACACTGAAAGTGGTTCGCATCGCCTACAAAAGGTTAGGTCGAGTATGTTTGCTCCTCGAGTGGGAAAATCGACTACCTGATCCCACATGCCGATATCTATTGCCTCAAGTAAGTTCTCGAACTTTGAAGGACCGGATGGTGGAAACCATTGCACGGGCTCGCCGTTAGTCCAGTTGGGGATTAAAGATGATGTAAAAAGATGCGCCTCAGTGACCTCACCAAGGGTCAGCGAACTGCCCCCCCCAACGCCGAGAGTCGGCGAACACCCACGAAATTACACGCGCTCGCCCGTGATCTTATGCAGGATAAGTGATAAATGAGAAATTTGCATCTCAGTTACCTCGCCTATCCCAGCGTGGATTGCCGCAGGCCGCTTCGGCAGCACCATAGCAGTTATGTGTGCGTTTGCCGTTTTTGTCCCACCATCGCCAGCAGATGAAGGAGTTAGAACTGACTTCAGTGGTCAGGATGACCCCTACAGACTAGATCTTCGTCGCTGGATAATTGAATGGCAGGAGTTGCCCGAGTGATGAGACCGAGACGCATCATGGGATAATTCAGACTAGTCCAAAATTGCGACAACATAGAACGAATGATAACAATTACTAAACACAATCCTTTCGTCGTTATACACACTCGTTTCAAACATCCCCCCTCGGCAGTTGCAAATATGTTGTCCAAGCCATGACCGCACGTCAAACCACATAGTATACATCTCAGTACGCTGGAGGTGGGCCACCTTCGTGTCCCACAGTCGATCGTTTGGAGGTTTGAAATTTGGATCAGATCACATACTTGTCCGTGCCCGCTTTAAGCACCGATTGTCGAATCGCAGTGAGAAACTGCGCCCTAAACGTCTCAAAGTTATGTCACTGTCCAATCCAGAAAACCGTGTAGCGTTCAACGAAAGTCTTACTGCACGGATCACAGATCAATCCGCTGTTCGCATCGAGCCTGCACATAACGTCGATAATCAAACTTCCCCTATACTCAGTTACGACACTTGGCTGACGCGCTACTTTGTGCGATGAATTCGGGCTTGCAAGAGAAGATTGTGCCGACGAAGGACTAGATCTTCACACCGGCCCTGCATCTCTCGGCACAAGCTAGAATCGCTCAGTTGTCAAATTCGGATAACTACCACTAAATCAGACGTCAAACTACACGATGGACAAGATGCGACCGTCAGAACCTTTGCACCTAGTCAGCTTGCACCATAGAATCAGTTTGAAACTCTGGTATATTCCACCAGCTCTATTAACTTTTGCCCAATACTGAGTGGCTACACTTGACATACGTGCTGCAGTGTGCACTGAATTCTGGCTTTCAACAACAGATTTTACCGACGAAAGACTAGATCACCACAACCGCCCTGCACAAGCTACATTCGCTAGGCTGTCGACCTCCGATAACTACCGCTCAATGAGACGAGAAACTACGCGACCAAGAAGATGCGAGCGTTAGAACCATTGGACCTAGTCAGCATGCTCCCTGGAATCAATTTGAAACTCGGGTAACTTTCACCACCTCTATTACCTTTGCGCAAAGTAGCTGGCAAATATAAACGACCGAACCTTCGGAAGGCTGAGGGTGAAGATTTTATCTCAGCAGAAGCTTTCAAAATTTATTGTTCTGCTTTAATGGACTGAGTACACCGGCTGTACTTGAATTTATGGACAGCCGAAGTCATCCCCACTAACTGGTCACTGTCCCCTACCTTACCGATACCGAAGAGCGGTGACATACATTATAGTCAATGTAACGCTGTATTTACCTTAAATTTATAGCTGCCAAAGTGTTTGTGACCATCCTTCTCCACCCTTGACTCGATCGCGCTTGCCATTGATCTGGTGCATTTCGTTAAACATCGCTTTACACGAATGCATTGCGTCTGATAGCCAAGGGGAAACTACAACAAGACCATGGAATGAAAATCTATGACTTAATCCTAGCACACTTACCTTTAATGCCAGCTATGCTTAACATAACTTAATACCACTGTTTGGACTTGCGGGCTACGTCAGGTTTCCGGCTTTCTTATATGCATCGTCTTCGGCGTGGTCTTCTTGTCCTGTTCCTCTGAGGCCTTCTTTGTTCCGCCTCCATATGGCAACCTACATTCACCTCCGTCACATAATTCGTGTCTCTAAGGTCGATCAGCAGTACATACACTACCCCTTCGTGCATTTCGCTGGCACTCGTTCTATGACTTCCTACATCTGGGGGTTCATTAACATGGAGCAGTTGGTTTGCGCGCAGGCATTCGTTCGGCCTCGCCTCACAGATTACGCTGCTCTCATCTGCACATTACAAAACATTAGAGGGATAATAAATTTTATCTGCCCCCACGAGTCCACCATACGTCCTGGAATGCATCTGCCGTTTCGTGAAAAGACAGAAATTGGCTTGCAGGCAGCCGCCTGTCTACCCTCGGCTTGCACGCCTCGCGGTTCTCATATTAATAACAGATATAATTAGTGACAGGATTGCCCTCACCTTCTACCTCATCCACATTGTACACGTCGGCAATATGGCGGCAAAAAATTTCCCAGGCTGCCGATGTGTCACTTACCCCTATGTGAAACCAAAGGCGGTACTGAATCTCTTCAGCGTGCGCCCAGACCGTTCTTTTGCGCACACGTCCACGTTGTCGCAGCCCACGCTTCAGGTGGCTCCAGTAAGCCTCGAGAGCGTTCGTGTGGCAGCCGGTTTCCGGATGCACGAACCACTTGGTGCGGTTTTTTGTGGTGTGCTTATAGCCCATGGACAGCTCCTCCAGATCACCATAACATTTCCAGTAGTCGGTTGTTATTTGGCTCCCATAGGCCACTCTTCTCCTGATAACAGCCGTCAGGTGTTATGGTCGCGGTTATTCAACTGTTCGACAACGCCTCTCTTTCGAAATGTGTCGTACATCCCGATTATCCACAGTTGCCACTTCTGTCGGCCCCTGTT
>JAYGXS010000005.1:10195247-10205900 GCA_036362985.1 Ligula intestinalis
ACGAGACGTCTGGAGAAGAGGATACGCGAACACATACCAGCCTGGTTAGGTAAAGGGGAAAATCGATCGATCTCAAGCTCAATCCTCGCACACCTGATCGATACAAATCACCAAGTTGACGCGAGAGAGGCTTTTCAGGTCATATACCAGGAACCCACGCTCTACTCTAAAGGTCTGCATAAACAGGTGCTAGCCACAGCTGAGGCAGTGGCAATTCGTTTTGCAAAACCCGCTCTCTGCTGTCAAAAGACGCTGGTACATGCCGTCTCCCTCCCGTGGCCGACCGCATACAAAGATCCCGCACCGCCAGTAACCACTACGTCTGAACTCACGACGTCAGAAGCTACGCAGCCCGAAACCACACTACCCACAGCCGCAGAGAACACGCAGTGCGACCATGCTGCTCACAGTCACAGAGAGCCCGCTGCGCGTATGACGTAGATCGTGGGAATGTCCCTCCCCCTTTCCACATGCGTGACAACCCAACGTCCTCGGCATGCTGAGTCCGGCTCGCAGGAGACGAGGGAACCACGAGATGACTAATTAGCCCCCTCCTCCCCTCCACCTCAAGAACTATATTAGCACTGTACCGAACTGCCTGCTTTAGTCGCCTATTTTTCCATGTCACTGTAACGGCCTGAAGTGAATGACCGAAAACAGCTGTTTACTCAATTTGTGTTGCTATTTTAGTACAAAGAGCCTTGGACCTTGTGTGGACCAGGTGGTTAATGCCTATCTTGGCAACCAAATTTGATTGCAGGGGGTGGGGGGTGTAAGGAGCCCACCTGCATGCCTTTTCTCTTTTTCACATATATTTTCATAGAAAATGAAGCCGTTTTCAGCGCCATACTATAGAAACGCTAGGGCTTTTTGGGCATAGAATACATATTTATCTTATCGTAGCTTGCAACCAGAAGTGAAGTAACAAAATCTCCTGTCGTGTGTACTTGTATGCAGGCGAATGTCATGTTGTTGATTTAAAATTCAGCATTTTGGCCTGCGGAAGTGATTGGGGATTTTCTTTTAGCGCTCGTAGTTATCGGAATTTTTTTAACTATCCTTTTTCAAGGCCAGCTGGCAACAGCTTGTGTCAGGATATTTTAGACCACACAACAGGCCTTTTCTCCTGAACAACATCTTTGCTTTTATCAGTTATTGATAGTTTAAGCATCATCTGCTTCATAATAAGCGATGGCTTACCTGAATAGCAAAAATGCTTTAGTTACTGGTTCTACACACGTATACACAACATAGTAACGCAATCAGCTCGCAAAGGACGAAAAAATAGCCTGAAACAGCCACTGTCACTGACTTGTAGAATAATCTTTGAATTCGAAGTATAGTGTATATGGCACGTTACAGCCTTCAAAGCGTTGCTAACCTACTGTGCTGATAGGCCCTTTTACGTAATTAAAATAAAAAAATGGAATCAAAAACAGTATGTTATGAGGAAAATAGGCCAACCTATTTAAAATTTTAATAATATTTTCACAGGAACACAGATCAGAACAAAAAGTGAACGCTTAATTTCAAAAAAAAACACCGCATATTTGTATGTTCAAGGTAGTGCCTTATAATAAACGCAGCCAGGGTACGCCCTAACGTACGTAGGGCTCTTTTTAAACTGATTATACCATACTTTGAAGGACTCTTTCGCTGTCCTCAGGCGAACTCACTCTTCTTCTTTCTGAAATGCTACTAATTTATGTTGTCATCCTAAAAACATCGGCTTCTTTTTTCATTGCTCCCAAGGCCGATTCAGTATTAACCGCAAAATGACCATATGCTTCTCTATTTCGATCAAAGGGAGATAATTTTGCGGTATTTATTCCTTCCTTTTCGTCTTTATTTTCAGCCGTGGCGGTGCGGAGGCCGTAAGACAGGAGCTGGAGATTGAGATGATGAGGATTGGGGAACGCAATCTTGGAAGGGATGATAGGTATGATTGAACTCTTCTTGCATCACATCAGTCGGCGCAAAGATTACCGACGGGGGTAGGAAAGAGACTAAAATAGCTATTTCTGGATTTTCTCACGGAAGCATTGGTGTTTGAGTCAAACGTTTTTAACCATGTGTCCGTTTGTTTTGATGGTGGCGAATGGAAATACTGATTGGAGCGGAATCCCGAGTGTTCCAGGCTTAGTATAGCTGGCTGATGACCCCGCGTTGTTTTCATCGGTACCACTTTAAATATGCCTAACGAATTAATATTTGAGTGCCTTAGTGGGTTCCAGCTTAAGTTGCATAGCTTACTGGGACCAGCATGTAACGATCAGTAAGCATAATTCCAGAAATATTTATTTATTTATGTATGGCAAAGCTGAGCCGACAAAAAACAACGGAGACCAGTATGGTCATTTCTCGCTTATTCGTTTTCATCAAGATAATCCTACCCAACCCCAGGCGGAAATCATCCGAAATTCGAAGCCGGAACCTTTGATGATTTAGTGCAAAACTCTACCCTTGCATCATGGGCTTGTTGCTTTTGTGGCTTGTGATCGAGAATATGCTTGAAGTAGAGTGCTCACCGATCTATCTGATTAGGTAACATACTCGCCCCGCTGTGCCCGTAAGATCAATTGAGGGCAACCGCAGTCAGTTGCATAGCGACTTCAGCCTGTCATATCCAATCTTAGGTGTGGCGTATCCGGGATTCGAACCCGGAACCTTTGTTCCTTAATTGTATGTATGTATACGTAAAGAAGAGGGTAAGACGTTCTCTAGCACCAGGAGTGTATTTGTCCGACGTTTCGAACTCTCCGGCAAGCTCCTTGTCAAGGAATAAAAAACGTTCAGCTCACAGTGTAATTAATTCGGTTCTGCCGGGATTGACCTCTACCCTTGATCTCTGCCCTCGATCTGCTCGCGCAACGCGAGGTAGGCATCAGTAAGCTCGATATGCCTGTTAATGGAGTCTGCGCGTGAATGCCAGGCTTCCTGTAGCAGGCGTGAAGTTCGGTCGTCTGACCGACCCAGTATTTGCACGCCTTTGAAGTCAAAGCTGTGCACTGGCATGGATGCGTGGGTGGCCACCAGGGGATTCTTGTCGTTCCGTTGCACGGCGAGGTCATGCTGGTGCATTCTCGTGAGGACCCGTTTGCTGGTTTCACCAACATAACTGGCTTGACCGCAAAGACATTCAATACGGTAAATGACACCGGACTTTTGATTAACGGGTAGTGGATCCTTGGGCCGCATAAGTTGCCTGCGGATTGTTGATTCCGGTCTATGAGCAACGCTTATCCAAAATTCGCTGACCAGTCGAGTGAATTCTTCGGAAACGCCAGCAATATAGGGTATTGTATACTTTTGTGACGTATGTATGCGTGACATGCCCATGACGTTGTTTTGTAAGATTCCGTTTTCAAACTCCGTAGACAGTCGCAAAACGAACAATCTTACTTCTAACTCTCGTCAGCTAACCATACCTTACCTCAAAGTTGGACTGCATGGATTTCCTATTTTCCCTTCTCTCGATCTGTAACCCATCTTCCGTCGAAATTGATCACGTCATTGTCACGGCTCTGAAAGGCTTCATGTACATCGGCTGTTTTTTTTACGTCCACTCGAGGTACTGAGCGCTTCTGAATTGCAAGAGCTTCATGATTTGTTTGTGCTCTCCTTCGTCCTTTTCGGGATTGAATTTGTTCTGTTGTAAGCATCTCTCTTTCCCTAAGCTGTCTCTAGGTTGCTACTCTTTTTCCTCTTCTTCTACTTCCTTTCTCGTAATTATGTTCGTCCTGAATCTGAAGTTGATTGCGTAGTATCATTGCGCCTCATCAGCATCCTGGTAACTGGGGGCAACAAGTGTGGCTCCTTCCTGTGTACATGCATACTTAGCGTTTGCAGCAAACTCTCTTGGAGTTTAATTTGGTCTGATTGGTTGGCTGAACGGCACAGCACCTCCCCGCGCCCACCCACCCGCCCGCCCGCACGCCACGCCCTTCCGCTGAAGTGCTCGTTTGACGTAAATTTATTTCGAAAAAAGAGGAGTGGCTTAATTTGCATAGCCTGCGAATAAAAATTGAGATAAATACACACAGAATGTTTGTGTACACAAAATCCAACATTAAGTTTTACCTGATTTCTTTTTGAGGCGAAGCTCTGTGCTAGATTTAACTACAACCTTATTGATATACTTTTTTCTGTGTTAATTAATTGCCCTCTATTGCAAATCCTTAAGAATCGGCGTTCTTTCAAATATCAGTTATAATTGTCTCCAGCTAGGAGAGGTGCTTAGTCTTATCTACATATACGGATGCGTTCAGAAATAGCGTGCCCGCCAGTGTAGAGTTAACCCATCAGTACGGTAGCCGCTGGGTATTAAGCCCACGATTAATAGGCCCAGCCGCATATAAAGCCCAAATCAGCTTGGGTCGGAATTTTACATATCAAAGTTCGCTGGCTAATTAGTCCAGTCGCCGGCTACAAAGCCCAGTTTGCCAACAGGATAGAATGAGATTACACAAAATTCGACGATTTCTGGTGCCTGGAGAAGGACATGAAAGAGCACGTGCGAGTCAAGTTTCCTCCTAAACAACTGACACTAGACCGCTTTTTTAAAGGTGTCGCAAATCATTTATTTTTGCTTTTGTTATTGCGTAAAATACAGACAAACAGAATTCTTTTCTTGTGCATAACCGAGCTCTCCACATAATACAGTACGTATGTAATTTATAGTGCCTATCCTGGGTTTGCTGATCAAAAACTAAAACTCTCCGGTTACTGCGCTCGCCGCTTATTAAGCCCGATTTGGTCTGGGCCCGAGGTGGGCTTAATAGCCGTCGACTGCTGTTGTAGTTAGGGGGAAGAGTGGTGCTCAGGTATCAAAGGGTGACAGTCTAGTCATCAGTAGGGACTAGAGCAGGGCGCGTGTAGAACGTTGTATTTTTCAGCATATTTTAATTTAATTGTTGTTATTTGATTGAAATTACTCATAGATGTTACTGTAATCACGGACAAATTTTCAAGCCTTTTCAGTGTCTCCAAACTTTCTGTTCCAAATCTCCATTCGACGTTTATATTAAAATAAAATATCAATTAAATGGCATTAACCGAAGAAATGAATTTTTGGATACTACTTCGTATGAAGGTTTGTCGTGCAAAACGAACTTCAGCAAAATGGTCCGATATTATTATTCCTATGATTAATAAAAAAGCTTTCCGTAGTAGGTTTTCTCGCTAAAAACGTACGTTACTAAGATATTCCGCTAGCGTAAGTCTGTGCAAATTACGTTTTTCAAAGGTAATTGTAAAATGAAAATGAGTATTTTTTGACAAGTACTTTTTCAAATATACCTGAAGATAATTGATTCAGTTTGACTGAAAATAAAAGAGGGCACGTTTCTCCTTATAACGGAATAATTTTCGGCAAAGTGGATCACGTCCAGTCTCTGTTTAACGCTTGCAAATGCAAAAAAGCGGGGCCACATCTATAAATTTTTTGACATTATTGTTTTTCTCCTCTCTGTTCCGTTTTTTAATAACGCGTAAGCGGAAAATCTAGTGTACAAAAAGGTGATGTCTATATGATTTACACTTACCTAAATGTGAGCAATAATATATGACCAGATTTGCTAACGTCCTTATAAAACTTGATATGTTAAAAGTAAATGTACTCAAATTGTTTACTGCATTTTATGCCACGAAATTGAAATTGTTTACTGTTTCTGGAAATCAATGCGATTTATTAAAATCGGCTTGATTAACATTTGAGCAATTTTGAACTAAATGTTTCGGTTCTGGAAGGGATATGTTTGAAAATTGCCTTTCTTATTTTGGAGGTCTTCTATAGCTTAATGCATATTAATAAAAGTTTGGTTCTGTCTAACGTTTTAGTAAAGAAAATTTGGCAAAAGTAGTTTGTGTAGTCCCACTCATTTATCTTTGCTCCCAGAATGTTGTCCTATTAAAACTGTGTTTATGGGTTTTTAGAGTGGGAATTAGAAAAAAACACTGAAATATACTTTAATAACTACTATATGCGTTTTTATTTTATTGTATTTGGAATTTTTGTTGATTTATATCAGTACATTTTCCTAATTTCTTTTATCGTTCAACGTACTGCGGAAAAACCCAATTGCAAAATTTCAGGTTTCTTGAAATTCCCGAAAAATAGAAATCGTGGTTAACCGGACGTTTACTTAAACTTGACTGAGGTCCAACTTACCGTTCTGGAGTTAGATTAGTTTATGCCGTGGTGCTGAGCGCCGCGCACACCCTGAAATTTGCGTGCGGAACAACTTACAGCAGCCGCGCGAAACAACTTTGGTTACATTTTTTCACTTAACACTTCTTAAGACTTAATTTCTGCGCGTCTTTGGGAAATTTTCGTAGTTTCATTGTAAATTCACGATTGAGTCATATCTTCTCTTTTTCCCTGAATGTTAGGATGATTTCTGACCATGGACGGGAGGCGAGGTTCCCCTTCCTCGATGAAGCCGTTGTTCAGTTTCTGTCCGCTCTCCCGGTCTCAGAAAAGGTAACCACAAATTTATAACCCCTTTAGTAAATTTGCGCGTGGATTGCGATTTCTGTAAAAAACCACATGTACCACCGCCTGAATGGCTGATATAATTTGCGATAATTTTTGCCCACCCTGACTGACGCAATATTTACTAGATTGGGTCAGACTTAACAATGAACTGCCTTGGTGGCGTCTCTATAGCACCCGTATGTGTCCTGTTAAGTTGAACGGAGCGTTTGAATAAAATGCTTATGCTGGCTTTGCCATGGCTCATAACACCACAGCGTGTTAATTCGACTTTTTTTACTGAGAGCTCTTTACAAAATCGTTATCTGGTAGTATATATAGGTATATGTTATGGTAAATGGAGAGGGTTCGCCGTAAAGTTTCCAGGACTCGCTCATTTCGTTACTCCTGTGGCCATAGCAGGGGGTTAAAAGAGTCAAACCCGGCAGCTGCGATCACCACAGACATACTCAGGAGTCCATTTATTTAATTATATAGACTTAGTAAAAATGCACGGTGGACTAAAAAACATGAGAAGTTAAACTTCGAGGGCCTTTCCTGTCCCTTCGCAGCGTCATAAACCAGTTAGGGCCCCAGTACGTAATGAGTAATTGTTCTTTTAGCCCTGTCAATATTTCCAATCAGAGCCCTCAGGAATACGGCCCCGTGACTAAATAGTAGAGCGTTGGACTACTTAATTCTCAACTACCGAAGTACTTGGGCGCGCATATCAGGCCCCGCCAACTCCTGCATCAAGTATGGCTGACTGATGATATCTAGCAAGGCACAACTGACTATCTTCGCACCCATTCTGCATGATTGTTGGACACCATCTGGTAAATTAATGTCACCGAAAAAGTCAACTTTCGAGGGTAAGTCCTACTAAGCCAGACCCGGTGCTATTCCCTGGTGCATTGGAGCTGGTGAACCGACCTATTTTGGTTGGACGCAGCATTTGAAGTCATCTTAATTCCTCTCCTTGTCGCAGGGCACATCCTCGTGATTTAACGGCACTTCCTAGATGGGGTCGCGTGATTTGATAGCCTGTCCGCCACCTGTATAAGCTTATGGTCCAGCTCCATCAGAAACTCAAGTAGGCAACTAACCACCCTATGTCGTGCAGTTTTCGAACGGTGTGCATCTATGGTGTTATTTTAGATTTGCACCCTACAGCAAATGAGGCAGACGGGATGTGGTGGCAGGCGCTGACGGGACAGTTGCATCGAAATACATAATTGTGTCTGCTGTCGCCTCCAAGCTTTTCTTTCCCCTGTTGATGCGACCTAAGGTGGCCGAGGGTAGAGATGAAAATAGTGCAGTTAATAATGTCCAAATCAACGTCCTTCTACGCCTAGCCTGCTATGGGACAAACGGTAAATTGAGTCGAAAACGACGGTCGAACTGTCATTTGAGACGACAATGTCGTTCGAGTTTTCAGTGCGTGCAGCATTGTCAGACGGGGAGAGAGAGAGACAGATACGTTCTATTTTGAACATAGCATTTCAACAATTTCAGCTCAAAAGTCCTCCGATCATTTGAAGTAAAATATCGCACACAACACTGGGGAATTACAAGCAATTGGTAGTGGCCAAATACTGCAATTGTCGACATCTTGGAGAGGTTTTCTTGACAATTTCGCAAAATGCAGACCAAATTGGACTTCCTTAAATTGCCGCTAGTATCATGCGCTGATAGCCTTATTGTTTTAGTTCAAATACTGGGGCGTACCTGGGGAGAAAAAGAAATGGCGGCTCATTTTCAAAAGCCCACGTCGGGTCTAGGAAAGATGTGGTCAGTTATTTCGCTTTCTTTGGCACCTCAGAAGTTCCGGTTGCTTAATGGCTATCCGGTATGCATGTTAGGTAAACTGTTTTCATCTAGCCTTGTTGCAATTTTCTTTTGAGACGCATTCAACAGACCGGTAACACATACCCCTGCTGTCTGACCGCTTTTCGCCTGTCCGTGCCCTCGTGCGAAGTGCATTGCCTGTCAAAGTGAGTAGTTGATGAGACAGCGGTCGTCAATTAGCAGCCGTCTGACAATTTCTCCAAAATATCGTATTGTCAACTAACATAGTGCTGGGTCCACAACATCCTACCTTTGGAAGATGGTATCTATCGGTAGCCGGTTAGGCATAGTAATGTCTACTATTATTTCCAACATTAGTCTAGACTTGTCATCCAGTTTGGGTTATTTAACGAGATGTCTGCAGCGAGCCAGCAGATAACTTAAACAGACAGGTTCGTTTACGGGAAAGATGATGTAGCTAGTAAATTGAAGATATAGGTTTTCGTCATTCTAATCAATCAATCTCCTCATTGTCATCCTCCTTCTGTCTGAAATGGCACTTGCTGTTCTGTCTTTTCTCTTTTCTCCGCTTAATCCCCATGCCCATTTTCTTCCAGCCTCTCCGCATTGCTGAGATGCTCTTTTGCCGAGCTTACACTGACTTAAGAGGCTAGATTTAGCGCATTTTGCATTACATCGCGCTACACTTGGTGATCCCAGTTCTGCCATGGGCGTCGTAGGATGAAACGCTTTTGAACTCAGATGCATAGGTCTTCGCGCAGCACTGACTAGTTATCATAGCACACTGTTGTAATTAATTTGACACAAATAAGAAATTCGATGCAGCCTCGGTAGGATTTGAACTCACGAACGCAAGGGGTGTTGGTCCACCAGAACTACGAGGCCCCATCAATCAGGCTTTGGCCGTCATCCTACTTTATCCGAATAACGTGAATCAGTAGGTTGCAGTAGGCTGCACTGTGCCACTCTTCTACTCTTCTTAAAGGATTCCGAAGTCGATGATTGACGTTTCACTTGACCCAGTTGTGAAAACCCGGCGGCATGGCTGAAAGTTGGACCCAGAACAGCAGGGGGATAGCTTATGTACAGCCTGATTAGAGGACGGATGTCCTGGGTTCAAGTTGAGAAGGCCAGAACGAAAACAGAGATAAAGCCGCGTGTGCTGGCAGCTGTAGTTATCCTGCAGCTATTCACCGACACTGGAGTGCACGCGTGCAATGTGGCTCGTTCGCCTAACTCAACGTTGTAACGCCAAGGCAGCGTTTGTTTTTGGCCAGGGCTAGCGTGAGCAGGTAGGCATTTTTTGATTCTACATCTTTTTCTGGACTTACATTGCGTTATCTGATCAAACCCCTTAACGAATTGCATCTGCACGAATTAGCCTTCGGGCAGCAGTCAGACGCAATTGGGTCAATTGAATCATACTAATTTCTCCAGCTGATCAATCTGCTCTGAAGACGTTTCTTCGTCAGCCGCCCAGGCAATTTTCCCCACTACTCTACGCCACTTCATTTTGTTTTTTGTTTTGCAGGCTGACTTTAGCCTACCACGAGGTCAAGGTGAAAAACGTTTGCTTCGCCTGGCTGCCCTCCAGATGGGTCTTTGCGGTGCCGCAGCCCTGCCCAAGCGAGCAATGCAATTCGGAACGCGAATCGCGAAAACAGAGCACACTAATGCCGTGCATGGCGCTGACAGGACCCTCTACGTGGATGACCTTGAGTGAAAGAAATCTATTTGCGCGTGTACAGATGTATGCTTTTACATGTGACTGAAGATATTTGAGTTAACAACTTCCTGCTTCCTTCCCCCCTGTCGCCTTCCTTCCCTTGTTTCGGGGGGGGGGGGGGGGAGACGGAAACCGCAGACCTTGCCAATTAGTTTATTTTTTACTCCTTTGGACTAGTAGGTGTCTGACGGAGAATTAGTTCCACGTTTGGCGTTATTCGTAATTTAAAAGTGATCAAGGAAACTACCATGAGACTAGTGGGATATATTGGCGTCGCGACGTCTTATTCACCTGTAAACGGTCAAAAACTTTCAATAAGATAAAATAAACTTTGCGAAAATTCCCATTGAAAATTTCGGAAGATAAATTGGCGAACATACGTTTGTTTTCGATAAATTCTCGTCAGGCCTTTACATTTATATTGTATGAATAAACTATGGTGGTTGGTGGACAGATGAAGTGTTCTCGTTGTCACTGTGGGGACCACAGGCCTCGGAAACGGGCCCCCGCAGAGACGACCAAGTCCCAAGTCCAGCCACGCACACCTTATCGGCGGTCCTGGACGCCGGGCCGTCTAGACGTTCACACTCTGATCTCAACGCCCCCCCCCCTCCCCACAGTGACAACGAGAACACTTCATCTGTCC
>JAYGXS010000005.1:10206000-10267502 GCA_036362985.1 Ligula intestinalis
GGGGGGGGGGGGCATTGAGATCAGAGTGTGAACGTCTAGACGGCCCGGCGTCCAGGACCGCCGATAAGGTGTGCGTGGCTGGACTTGGGACTTGGTCGTCTCTGCGGGGGCCCGTTTCCGAGGCCTGTGGTCCCCACAGTGACAACGAGAACACTTCATCTGTCCACCAACCACCATAGTTTATTCATACCATATAAAATAAACTGTCCAGTTAAGTATCGACCTAGAAGGGTAAGTAGAGAAGGCGCTTCATGTCGTATATATGGTTGCATGGTTAGGGGCAACGGTAGTTATCAAAGCAGAACAATCCCTGCTACATTAAAGGCCTACCAAAAAGTTGGGCGGGGGGGGAGACTAAGGATAGGGCAGCACTCGGTAATACAGGACAGAGGAGGAAAAATATGGAAGGGGATGGGTTTGTTGATCATTAGCAGGACAATGACGGGTTGGTAACGTGATCCAGCTATCCACAGAATTCCGGTTTCCTTTTTCGTATTGCATTGGCTTCTGAAAATTGCAGGAGACGCCCGGTTGCAGTTCAAAGTATGACGGATTCAATTTGTAATATTGAGATGGGTACTCTGTGGGTGCGTGAAGCCCGTATGAAGCAGATTGGGCGTAATCTTTAAACACGGTTGACTTGAGGCTCTTTTAAACTGTCAGGAGAAACGATAAAGGCTTGCAGCTAAAAGGGTGATTTGGTTTTTCGTTATAGGAATCAAACTCTTCGGATGTTCTTACGGGACCGCTACGGTTGCGCTGCTTACTGAGGTGTCCGACTTGCTAGGGACTAACTCACGTGCACTGAGCGGTCGGCGTGTTTGTGTGGCACTGGCATATAGGGTTTTTGCCTTGCTCATGCGAGAGCAAGTGGGGGCCATGCTGCAAGTCTGTTTTACCCCAAACTATTTTACGGGCGTGCTAACCACATGTTTCTAGTCATTATTTGCAGAGGGTGGATTACAACAGATTCCCTTATATACACTGACGGCCGAAATTCTGAAACAGGCTATCGACTCCAACAAATCCGTTAGATAGGGTTATAATACCAATGATCGCACTGTCTTGTGCCAACTTATTTAAATCACGAGCTTATTTCTGAAGAAGAAATCCATGTAGGTTTAGTTTTTTGCTTACTTTCGGAATAATATCAAACGTTTCAAGTTTCTAAAATGGATGTTGTATGTTTCTTTCTAAGGGAAATTGCACAGTTCTCTACGGTATTACTAAATGTCGTCCAATTATAGCGGGCGCTTGCACTGTATGAGGAGCATACTATATAGGCAAAATTAATACATTGAGGGTTACGATATAGTATGGGAAGTTCAAAGTCGTAACAAATAATAAGTAGAAACGTCTATTTTTAAGTCAAAAGACTGCCTTTCTTTATTTATACCATAATGAAGGGTCTTTCTGTTTTCTTTATAATAGATTTGCATTTATCAGGGCATTGACAAAAATTCAGGAAAATGCATGCTACGAAGACGGACTTTTTACAGCCTTTACTGTCGAAAGCGGTCAGCAAGAAAGCCGTTCAAAAACCGGCATCTTGACTTATTCGAAATAATTTGTGTCTAGGCTGCACGACAGTCATGATAACTATCCTGTATAAGTCAGTTGTTCAAATCAGCAAGCCTTCCAGATTGCAGGCGTCTAGCACATCTGCGCTGAAGAGGCCGGCCTTTGTGCGGCGCTCGTAGAATAGAACTTTAAACTTGCTCGTCCCCCCTCCCTCCCTGAGGGGTCCATTAAATTTAAAGGACGTCTTACCACAAAAGAACTGACGCAGGTGCCAAGGCTCTGATTACTTGACCGTATTGATGTGTGTTAGGAGAGCCTTACACTCGCGCCGTCGTCGAGGCAGGATAACAAAGACGGAAAACGCGAGACCGCCGCTGACCAGGTTCTGAGGTCACGCATGACAAGGGCCACGAAAATACGCATGCACGTACTTGCGTCATCAAGGGCGCGAATGGTAACCTGAGGACAGGATGGCTGAAGGCATGACGGCTGCCTGGAGAGGCCACTCTCGAAGAACCAATAGGGAAAAATGACTACTGGCCCTTAAATATGCTGCCACCGCTGAAGGCGGCCACTCCCGTGTTGGAGACGCTGCCGACGACCCGAGACTATGCTGCCGAGACGAGACCGACCACAGACGACAAGCTGTTGGACACACGGGAAACTATCTGCTATCCTCTTCTGCCTTCTCTTCCTCACACGTAACTGGAGGACATAACCGGTGTTGAAACACGAACACACTCGGTTATAACATTGTGTGCGGTATATTAAATGTTTTCGGGCATCCGGCCTCTTCTACTTTTGTGGAGACACTGAAGGTAGGACAGGGTGTTCATTCCCTGGATAAAATGCTTTCGTTTTCCTTCCCTTCGTGTAGATCAGATAAAACAACAACAGATGAGAACATCCGTAATAGGGGAAAAGAGGATAATGGCAAGGTGTATATTATGATCAGATAAACGATGAGAAAAAGGTGGAAGAATATCTGCCAGTGGTCGGCAGTCCACTAAGATAATAAAAGAACTGGGACGTAGTCAGAGTTATATTAGGGCTTACGTGGGACAATTTTCATGACATCCATGCTGGGATCCTGAGGGTCATTTTCACAAGAAAATAAGAAGGACAGTCACGTCTTAATCTAAAAAACCGACCTCTTTATTTTTCCCCTCGTTACGCTCATCGATTAAAAGCATAAATGGATTTTAGGTTCGTAAAATGTATCTAATCGTCTTGTTGGGGTGTTAATAAACGCTGATTCTAAGAAACGAAAGCATTCTTTAAGATTTGCATTGCTTGATTCCTTTTGTATATGATAGGGCACACTACATGTTGACCAATGCAAGATTCTAACTTTAAAGTCGTGTTGCTACACGCCATTTTATCTTCTGATATTTTCAATGGGAATGTTCGCAATCTTAAAACAATCCTACTTGTTTCGTTGAAAATTGAGGGGCAGTTATGTGTTGATCTTTTGTAAAGGCACAGAGATGAAGTCATGCTAAGTTAAATGAATAGCCGTAAGCATTACATTTTTTGTAGAGAAACCTATAATCGCGTTTTGCCAAGGTACTTTTTCGGCCTTCTGCTTTAGCTGACAGATTGACCAATTTCCGCAAATATTCCCATGGTTAATATTAGAAGTCAGTTTTTTGGCAAACAGTTGTTTTCAGCAACTCTTCATCAGACCAAACATTTGCAAGGGAAATTGACGCTGTACATAACAATAAAAGTTTGAATAGGTAGAAAAATCAGTAACTATCTAACACGGGCGCTAATTGGCCAACGCGGACTATGTCAGTTTGCGCATGTAGGCCATGTCAGCGTGTTGGTTGAGGGATTGTCGCTTGTTGGGAGGGGCGAAATCCTATCGCCAACTGGTGTCGGTTTAGGCCATGGAAGTGACAGAGCTTGTGTCAGCGTCTTCTGACAACACAGCACTGGATTTGCTAGCCTTATGGCTACTGCTTCAGCTGTAGCAAGCATCCCTTGGCGAAGGCCTTTGGAAAAATTAGATGGTGTCCTGTAGACCAACTTAAAGGCTTCGTTAGTATCGACTCGATGGTTCATATCGACTAGATGTGCGAGAATAGCACTCGAGATCGATCTAGTTTCACCTTTACTTAGCCAGGTCGGTATGTGCTCACGTACCCTCTTTTCGAGACGCCTCAATGTACGGCCGATGTATCCCGCTCCACAGGAGCAAGTGAAAGAGTAAATGCACATTGATGTGGCCTTCAAAGGGAGTCTGTATTTACCTCCCAATCGTAGGAGGGTAGAGTTCGTGAAGAGCACCCGTAAGTTCGCCGCTGGGAAAGCGTTTGTGATTGCAGTCCTCAAGCGTCTTTCGTTTCTGCAGTTAAGGTGACAGGCTTTTTGGCGCGTTTACCAATATTTCTGCGGATGAACCTTTCCGGGTATCCATTTTCAATTAGTGTATGCTGCAGCTGTTGGAGTTCTGCTTCGACAGTTTCAGGAGAACAGATCTGTCGTATTCTAGCTGCTAATCCTTGGACCAGATTCCGTTTTATATTGAGGGGGACAAAACTGTGGAAGTAAGTGTATTGTCCTGTCCAGGTTTTCTTTCGGAAAACCCTGCGTAGGATAGATCCATCCTCTTGCCTTCGCAGAACGACGTCAAGGAACGCATTTTCATCGTCCACTTCAGTCTCAGCAGAAAACTTGAGCGATGGGTGAGCGCTGTTAAACTTCGCGACCAGGGCGTCAATGTCAGTGTTATAGTCAGTCAAACAGAAGATATCATCTACATATCGACCGTAGAATACAAGGTCATTTATGGTGTCCCCTAGACTCGTTTTCTCGATCTTGCCCATAAAGACATTTGCAAGAAACGGTCCAAGTGGTGAGCCCATCGCCACACCATCAATCTGTCTGTAAAACTGACCTTTGCAGAGAAATTGGACATTTTGTGTGCATCGTGTGAGGAGATCTTTGAGGGTTTTCACGGGCATACCTATCTGGTAGTTCGTGTCCCGAATAACGTCACAGAGGTAGTTTATGGTTTCTGCCACGGGTACATTGGTGAATAGTGACGATACATCCAATGAGAGCATCTTACTTCTTGCAACGTTCATATTCTTTATAGCTTTGACAAATCCAAATGTGTCTTTCAGGCTTCTAGGATACATGTAACTTCCAAGAGGTTTCAACTTTTCTACCAGCCATTTAGCAATGGTGTGGTAAGGGGAGTTTCTCATATCCAGGATAGGACGTAAGGGTAGCCCCTGTTTGTGAATTTTCGGAAGTCCATACATTCTAGGCATCGTCGTTCCTACAGGTCTTAGTGTTTCAACCTCTTTGTCAGTCAAAAGACCTTCTTTATGGAGGTCTTTGACAATTGTAGTCAGCTGACCTTCAACAGTATCTGCGCGATCTTTGTCCTTCTCAGCTTTTGAGAACTTTGTATGATCTGCTAAAATTGCTTCTAGTTTTGCGACATAATAATTTTTATCCATCAGTACTATTCCAGATCCTTTGTGTGGTCTGGTTAGCACGATATTTTCATTTCTTCGTAGCTCTTTTAGGCTATCAAGGTGGGCTTTTGTTAAGGGGCCTTTTTTCATTGGAGTCTCTCTTAAGTACTGTTGGCAACAGTTAACCAGGGTTGACTTTAGATAATCAACTTCTTTAGGCATGGAAGATTTTAGATCGGAGGTTTGGTTAAAGAGGCTCTCAAATTCAGTTTCTAATTCTATTTGTCTTAGCCTTTCTCGTGCAATACAGAATCTAGGGCCTAGGGATAGTACTTCTATGAGGGTTTTGTCAAGACGGATTGAGGAATAGTTATGCACGTACCTCTCCGGATTGTTTGGGAGGGTGGTCGGTGCTTTTATTGGTTGGACACTTCGAAGAAGTTTAGTCCACCTGGCCTCGATTCTGCTGTTTCTTATTGTTTGTACATAGTCTTTAAACGCTACTCTCTCTAAATCAGACAGAAAACTCGACCAAACTAAAGAAACAGGGCTTGCAGACTTTATGAACTGCAGACTACCTCCCCAGAACTGTCGATATTTTGACGGTCACACTCCACGCCACTCCACTCCACGCCACACTCCACTCCATACGCTGCAGCAAACTTAGTTTTAAAAACGGTGAATTCCGCGTCATTAAACTTCACTTGGTAGGAGATTTAAAGAGTCGTATTGACAAACAATGACATAGAAAATAAAACCGCCAGCTATGTGCCGTAGTTATATGGTCTTCGCGGTAGAATGGAAAAGGGGTCGGAGAAACTAGTCATCTCGATGTCCCTTTTTCTCATATATACTGGCGCCAGCCTCTTGAGGACGTTATGCAGAAGCCCTTTTTGTCAGAATATGCACAAAAGGTAGTATGCGCGGATTGATTACTTTGCGTAGTATTTTTTTCATTTGTTGCAGAATGAGGTATACTTTTGTATTTTATAACGTACGCGTACATTATTTATAAATAAGAAAGTCACTCTCCTATTTTCCGTAGACTAACTTTTCGCGATTTTCTCTTGTTTTTTTTCGCCGACAAACCAATTTTCTCTTTTTTTGTCGCGCGCACGGGTATCCTTATAAAACCAGTGATTGGCAAATAATGCATTGGTTGATGTTTTGATATTTACTTTTATATTGCATTTATTGCACACCCATGTTCTAATTTCCCTTATTCAGTTTAATTAAATTGCAGGAAATCATTACCCACAGAATATTAATTGTCAGCATTTCTCAATACAATAAATGAAAAGAATAACAAATACTCCACAACGGTTTAAAAATTAAAAGGAAGCTTACACAAAGTATCCTATCGGCGCACCACGCGGTTGCGCAAGTTGACGCAACTTCATTGATTTAGTTCATTGCGACGTTGAATGCAACCACAAGGGAGGGCTGGGGTTGTTCTCACGGTCGGCGCACGTTTGGTTACTCTCTGGGTCTGCTTTTGGCGTTTTTTGTGTAGCGTTGATTAACTCGGCATGGGATTTACTCGTGTGATGGGCCAGGGGAGGCAAACTGCGTGTGCGAGCGCCTTTTGACAGCAGAGAGTGCGTATTCTTACACTGTATGCCATTGCGTCGGCCGTGGCAGGCGCCCGTTTGCGCAGACTTTAAGAGTAGTGTATCGAGTTTTCGAGTAGCTAGGTGGTCACTAAATGGTGGGGGAGAGAGTGAGGTCAACCCTCGGCGCGTTTCTCACTTAACTATGATAAGTCTGAATGCGCTCGAATCTATCCCGGTGCGCTAAAAGCCGTGGTTTGTAGGGTTTACCAACTGACGGGAAAACTCGCCCCCCCTCACGTTGCTGCTCCTGTTTAACGCGTGTTATGGGAGGAGAAGGAGAACTGAGCGTGAGGCTGCAATGGCTCGTTCTTAATGTGACCTTTATGGCGCTTCCGCGCACACGGAAGCATACCTAGCGAGTTGGCTGAGTCAAGTGTGCGCGCATTGAGTGACTATCGCGCCAGCCACCTACACCCTCCCTAATCCCTGGTCTTATTTATTTCGTCTTTACACCGGGAACGGAAGTGGGAGTGGCGAGCGAGTGGGCAGATTCTCCGTGAGTCTGCTTATACTCCTGTTGTCTCTCGCGGTAGTTCGCTGCGCTGCTTCTGCTTGCTGTAGCTTTCGTGTTGCTGGCCCAGCTTGCCTCAGTGTATATTGTGGCTTGCTTCAGCGTTTGCTGCGGCCTGTTGGAGTGCGTGGTGCCCATGGTCGAAATCGACGGGGGAACTGTCATCATATGATTCGAAAGTCCTCCCTGGTGTCAACTTAGTTGTTCTTATTGATCAAATGTCAAGGACTGAGCTTTATATAGATCAATTGTCTCCTGTACCGAGCCCGCCTGGTATGTGTTCGCGAACGGGCCAGATGAGCAGGTGATTTGTGCATACCGCAGCTCCTCTTCAATCACCGGTATATGCCCATTGTCATAACAATGGGCAGAAATCCAGGAAGTGAGTGAGTGAACATGTGTAGCATAGATGTTGGTAGAAAAAGCTATAGCAGCACACACGATATGACGCATAAAACAGTGTAGACCATTTGTCTTGTAGCAAGTGCGCAGGACAGTAGCATGCACCACATTTTCAAATTCTATAGGTCATCAGTCAATAAGTGTATTCATGACCTTTGGAACTTCCGGTTCTCATTCGTCGGGCTAAGGGTATTTTGTACTAAAACTCCAGGATTAATCCTTTTTTCTATCGTACATTCCTCTTGTGGAACACCCTAATTAGTCTTCCCCGCGGACTATAAGTTCTAGCGTCTGTTTTCGGTTAAATAGTGTTATAGTACCAGATAATAACCGCAGTTTTAAAAACCACACCTATTAACACAAAAGCAGACTAGGTTATATACAACTGCGTAGTACGCGTATTATCCGGTACATCTGCAGATAGCGGAAGTTGCTAATGCACAGGAATTTGGAGTGTGCAATATTTGCTTCGGTTTTTCCCCATTGTGGTGCGGCCTAGCTAGTTTGCTTGCGGTATTTGTTTAGCCAGATTTAATCAGGCATAACACATACTGCCGACTTGAATTTTGCATAGCTGAAAAAAACGAAAGGCACATATAATAAGTCTACATACCGCAAGTTATATCACGTGAGCCCCTGTGGAGATTGGAACTCAAGTTTCGCGCGCGCAGTATTCGTTAGGGAAAAAAATTAAACATGTATGAGCTTTTCGATATCGCATGTGCTCCATTGCAATTATAGTGGCTTTGCATGCTATCCTCCTTGACCAGGAACACCATGGACTATAAAATAGCTCAAAGTAAATGTAACCCTGTCCAAATTTAACCGTTTCTTCTCACGGCAAAATATTTTTCACCAAAAGCTCGAGACATCACCGAAGCTAATTCTTTTGCATCTACATTTTGGCTGGAACATACATTTAAAGGATGCATTACTGTCCACGTCAGACATCAGATTCATGTTCAGTTTATTCCATTGAAAAATAAGCCATCTTTATTAAAATACATTTGACAACCTTAACAAGAGTCGATTTTGCAAAGCGTTGAGTTGTAGATTGGCACTTAGCGAAGGAGATAGTACCTACTTGAAACGACCTTTTATTCTGCTCACGTTGCAGATAGAGTGATCGGCTCAAAGATGAATTAAATGAAAGAAGCAAATGCCCTTACCAAGCTGCTGCCTCATAAAATGTGGCTTCTTTAATGTAGAGGCAGGGTCTGTTTTCAGAAAACAGCGCTGCAGACTTTTTAATCGGACTTGGCCTCCGCGTTACTAAGTAATGCCTTCGAAGTTTGATTTGCAATGCTCCAACGGGGAGTAGTGGTCGTGATTAAAGGTGTAAGTTCACGCCCATACTGCGTTTGCAGCCTGCACCTGCGTGAGCTCCTTGACCTTTGAAATACTGAGTGTGATGGGTAGGTACAGCGTGCGTACGTGAAACCTTTCCACGCAAAATTCACACTCCCTGTACAAGCACCGTCCTGTAGAGCACAAAGTGATCCTTGTAGCACTTTGACGGTCATGTCAGTCACGAGGCTGCCTAGAATGACATATGTTTCAGATCATTTGGCATTTCGGGGTACATGTGGGATCGCGGGTAAGGACATGGTCACAAACTGTCCCATATCGTTATTTCAGTTGACAAAATTTTAAGTTAATAATAATAAAATTCACTTATAGTATTGGAAGAAAAATTTGTAGGAAGGCATTTAAATAGTAGGCTGAGATAAGCGGACCTCCAATTTAGCCACATAACAGGCCGCTGAATAACGCATGTTTTGCTTGTCAAGTAGTGGCAACTGTGTAAGTTTCTTACCTCATATTGCTATTATATTCTGACATTCACGAGAACCATTTAAACACTACACCTAACTGACCGTTTTAGTCCCTGCAACTTTATCGGCCCGACGAAGAACTTTTGATAACGCGTGCCTACCAGAATGACTGCTTGTACATTTTTTAGAAAGTTGCTTCGCATTTTGCCTCATCTAATGATCCTTGTGTGTGTGCTACAAATGATGAAAGTTTAATTAAGTGTCCAGTAGCGCTTGTTTACATAATGCAATATTTGCGCGTGACAACTAAAGTGACCCAAAAATAGACGCGGAAAAGGGAACATGTACAGCAGAAACATGTTTATGGTACTGTAATGCGCAAAGTCGTTCGCATAAGACGGCGTACATTGCATGCCCCCTGGTGTGTGAGAGCAGGAGGGTGACTTGCGCTGCCTCTTTCGAATTTTCTCGGCCATCATTTGATTAATTTATTAGTGACCATTCAGATTTCGGGACCGTATTCATGATTCAAGTCTATTTTGTACTTTTTTCAGGATTAACTTCTGTTTCTTCATGTTATCTCCCTACTGTGGTATGCTCTGCCAAGTCTCATCTGCCGACTGTAGGTTATAATACATGCTTTTGGCCACAGGAATTCGCAGTAATACACCATGATCGCAGTTTTATAAAACCAATTTTTTTTAGCAAAAACAGACTATGTGGTATAAGTCTACCTACCGCGCGTCTTATCACGTGAACCCCTTGCTGGTATGAGACCTGGCTGTTGCACGCAAACATCGCTTCCAGAAGAATAAAATATTTATGAGATTTTCGCTATCCCAAGTGCTGCTGTGCATTTATAGCGGCTTTGCATGTAATTTCCCTTGACCAGAAACACCCTGGACTATCGAATAGCTCATGATAAATGTACACTTGTCCGTGGTTAAGCATAGATTCCACATATTCTCACGTTAACCGATCCAAGGACGCCTATCTCACTGGAAACTCGAGGTCTCAATGAAGCTAGTTCGTTTGCATCTAGTTCCTATCTGAAACACAAAGGGATGTATTATCGCCCATTTCAAGCAAAATATACATGTCAGACATAGGATTCACTTGAAGTTAGTCTCATTTAAAGAATAAAAGAACTTTCTTGAAAGTCATTCGAGAACAAGATCGAGAGTCAATTTGTCTAACTGAGGAGTTATGGAGTAAAACTTGATAGTTTGACCATGTATTTCGATGAGGTCCACATTATGCTCAAAGCCCAGGAATAGTGGCTGTAGTCAGATACAGTCAAAATAGATGCACAATCATCTATCACACTGTAAACTCTCATACCGCTAAAAGCGGGGACAATTCATAGTCAAGATGACAAAGGGGGAATCAGTCGTAAACCGCTTTCACCAACGCAGGCGGACAGTAGACTTTTCAACTTACTTTACTGCCTTATCTTACCACATTGAACTATCAGCAGATATACAGACAGACTCAGGGTGACCAAGTTTGATATTGCTACTAATACTGCTACTATTTATACTACTGCCTACTAGCAGTGTAGCTGAGCGGTTCTAGTACTGATACTATAAAGGACGTTAATAGTTTGTCAAAAACGCCGCTGATTAACGTCACCGCAGTGTTCATATTCCCTGAGTTTGGAAGTGGATTGATGCTTTTCCGCGTATACCGATTTTTGAATCTAGAAGCACATCAATGCTTGTCCTGCATTCCACCCTCCTACTTTTTGCATGAAAACTTTTAGAAGTAATATGTCCCTGTTAAGATTGCTTATTCTAATAATAATATTTGCTAAGACCAGCAAATACTATACTATAATGCGGTCTGTGCGTGCACGTTGGAAATTGGAACCTAGTATACAGTCGCAAACTATGTCCGACAAATATTTCCTGGAGGGTTACAGAAGCGTTAGTTAATAAGGGCTCAAGTTCTACCCTGCCTTTAGTTCGCAAAGTAGTGCGATTTACCGTTTTGCGGGCTAATTTTGAACTAATACGGTATCTACCTCACGATGGACAACCAGGATTGGTAATTCTAATAGGATTATTGAGGCTAAAATTCGTCAGAGTGAAGCTGATTAAAACCAACGCTGGAGCTGATATACCCTCGATCCCAACAGTGAGTGTGCATCTTTGTTTATGTTGAATTAATGTTTGAAGCCCGCAGCGCCTCAGAGCTTTCCTTGGTTTCCACCCTCCCAACTATATCCGCTAGGCTGTGTCATATAACTGATTTACGAAGCATTATTCAATAAAAGCTCATGTTTCTACTATGTCTTTATGTCCCTTGGTGCCATTTACCGTTTTCGGGCTAACATTTGTCTTATTGCAGTACGTAACTTGAGGTTTACCGGACCACTCTCCCCTCTAATGGGATAGCAGTCTGCTCCAAATTCAACCAACATTGCTATATGCTATAACTGTGCCAATTTCTGAGTAATAAGCAATAAGCAGAGCTTGCCAACTTTTCTCGTCCTCACTTGTTGATTTTGTATGAAATCCATATTGTCCTGCGAACTTGCGGTCCCTGTAGGGGTTTGCAGATTAGCCGGACCGGCAGATTCAGGGTTCATCTTTTTAAAGGTAAAAAGGTAGAGCTAAATGCTTTAAACTGCGCTGCTGACTGTGAGCTGGGGTTTTTTTAACGTGTTTATAAGTGGGTTCACAATGTTTCTCCGGTATCCTTAGTACAGCTGCTGACCTCATCATTGCGATGTTTCGTGTAACAGATTTGCAAAATCTCCCTAAGTTGTCACGTGTGTAAACGGGGAATAAATGCGGAATAAATGCCTGATCTCCATGTCTACTCCGGATAACTGTCACGATCAGTGTGCGGCAAATGTTATTCGGGTGGCCCTTCGCAAAAAAGGACAAACATGGGGAACGTGATTGCGGATGTAGGTGCAGGTTCACGCTGCGTCAGCGACCTGCGCACGATCCTACCACTTAGCTTCTTGACGTTGTCTCTTCATCGGCAACACAGAGTGCGGTGGGTACAGCACGGGTATGCTGTCAAGTAAAACGTATCCGCGCGGAATTCATTGTCCCTGCACCGCCACCACCACTACCATTACCACCACCACCACCACCACCACCACCAACCACACCACCACCACCACCAGCAAATCACGCTGTGGAGTACACGGCTAACCCTGTAGCCCTCTGAATTTCATGGCAGTCGCGAGACCGCGTGAAGCAACAGATTATTCAGGCTATTCAGTTGCGGCTTTGGACGTGGTCACAAACTGTCTCATTTTCTTCTTTCAGTTGACAAACTTTGAATTTACGTAGAATGAAATGCACTCACGTAATTAGAATAACAATTTGGAGAAAAGTCGTGTTGGCAAACGATCGTTTTCGGTCATTCATCGTCAGGCCAGTACATGACATGGGGAATAAAATAGTTCAAGTAATTGAAGCGATTATATAATCGTCAGGTTAGGGAAGGGGGGAGGGGGAGGAAAAGGATGAGGATAATTAATCAGCTGCGTTTTCCCTCGTCTCCTGAACGCAGGCGCCTGCGCGGGTAGGACGCTGGTTGCCATGCCCAGATGAGACAGGGGGGATGTTCTCGCGGTCCGCGGATTGAGTTCTGTATGTCAGCCGCGCAGCTTGCGTTTGACTATCCTCCGTAGCTTCGTCTTCTTTGGCTTCAGTAGGCGTTGGATATCCGCGTGCAGTCGGCCAAGGGAGGCCAATGGCTTGAACCAGCGCCTTTTGACAGCATAGAATGGGTTTTGCTAGCCGGATTGCCACTGCTTCTGCTGTGGCTAACACCCGTTTGCGCAGGCCTTTGGAGAAGTGCGTTGGCGTGCGGTATATGACCCGAAAGGCTTCACTCGCGTCCACTTGGTGGTTTGTATCAATTAGGTGGGCGAGGATTGAGCTTGAGGTCGGTCTATTCTCCCCTCTGCTGAGCCAAGCTGGTATGTGCTCGCGCATTCTCTTCTCCAGACGTCGCGTTGTTCGGCCAATATAGCCTGCTCCACAGGAACAGGTGAACGAATAGATGCACATAGATGTGGCCTGAAACGGTAGTCTGTCCTTACCTCCCATTCGTAGAAGGGGAGAGTTAGCGAAGAGAACCCGCAAGTTTGCAGCCGGGAAGGCATTCATAACCGCTGTCCTCAGGCGCCTTCTTACTAGTTCACTCGTTGCGTCTCCAATAAACATCAGTCTTATAAACAGATCTTTCTTTTCCGCCGTTGCAATTGCGACCTTTGGGGCACGTTCCTTGATGTTCTGAAGGATGAACCGTTCCGGATAACCGTTTTCCTGGAGTGTGTCCTTTAGTTGCTGCAATTCTACTTCCACTATTTCAGGAGAGCAGATACAGCGTATTCTGGCTGCCATTCCCTGGACTAAGTTCCGTTTGACGTTAAGAGGGACGAAACTGTGAAAATTAACGTATTGCCCAGTCCAGGTTTTCTTTCTAAATAGTCGGCGTTGTATCGAGCCATCTTCTTGTCTGTGTAAGAGGACGTCTAGGAAAGCGAGTTCCTCGTTCGCCTCTGTTTCCACTGTAAATGTGAGTGCTGTGTGGGCGCTATTAAATTTTCGGACTAGACCATCGATATCAGCGGTCTTGTTTGTCAGGCAAAAGATATCTTCCACATATCGACCATAGAACTTAAGGTCATTGATAGTGTCTTTGAGCTTCGTTTCCTCGATCTTGCCCATGAAGGCATTTAGATAGTTGGCAGAGATAAACAGACTTCACATTTTTCTACATGACAAACACCGTCCTGTTGTCTATCAGGAAATGCTGGGAAATGCATGCCTTGCTTGTCAAGAGGTGAGCTAAACAGTCAGCCAATTCAGCTTCTTACGGCATATTGCTATTATATTTTTACATTATCAAGAACCATTTAAACACTACATATAAGTGATCTTTTTCGTCCCTGCCACTGTATAGGACAGACGAAGAATTTTTGATAACGCGTGCCTGCCAGAATGACTTCTTGTACGTTTGTTAGAAATTTGCTCCGCATACAGCTTTTTTTAATGGCCATTGTGTATGGCACAAATAATGAAAGACAATTTAGTGTCTGGTAGAGCTTATACAAATAACAGAAGGCAAAGTAGCTTATGTAGACCCACTCATACACTCCTTGTCTCGGCATTTTGTCCTGCAAAAACGGTGTTTATAGAAATTCGTGGGTTGAGGAAATAGGATAGGCAGAGAAAGAAATTTTTAGAAGTGTAAAGTGAAGAAATATAGTCGAAGTTGCTTCCCACGGCCGCTGGGAGCAGGTTGTTCCGCATGTTAATTGAAGGTGTGCGTGGCACTTGGCGCTGCGGACTTTAGCTATCTAACTTCAGAACAGTTAGTTAGACCACAGGTAAGTTGTAGTAGATGACCTCCTAACCACCATTTACATTTTTCGGGAAATTCAAGAAACCTGCAATTAGGTAATCAGGTTTTCACGCAATAAGGTAAATTATAATACAGATTAGGCAAATCTACAGATATAAATCAACAACACTTCTATGTATAGTAAATACAACTGCATTTAGCATTTATTCAAACATATTCCACTGCGTGTCCTAATTTCCCGCCCATAAATCCCAATAATCACCGTTTCCATAGGAAAACATTGCAGGTTGTAGGGATTAATGAGTGGGGCTACATTAGTTACTCTTGCCTAACAGAATGTTGGCGCGCGACAACTAGACTGGTCCAGTACCGCAGTCAGGTTAGGGTACATGTGCACTAGAAACATACATATGCAAATACTACTGTAGTGCACACGGTCACTTGTACAAGGCGGCGACATTGCGTGCCCCATGGCGTGTGCGCGCGGGAGGGTGACTTGCGAGGCCTCTATCACATTTACCCGGCCCTCGGCCTATCATTTTATTTGTGACCTTTCACACTTCGGTATCATATTCAAAAATCAAACTTAAAATGTCATTTTTATTCATGATTTATTTTTGTTCATTCATGGTGTTTTCCTCCTGTGGTACGCCGTAATTAGTCTCCTCCGCGGACTGTACAAACAATTCCCTATCTCAATAAATGCAGTGGATCCACTTAAGAATTTAATTTTGTGCAAATTCAGCACACGCGGCGTGCGTCTAAATATTACAGCAGCAAAGTAAGAGCCATTACTAAAAAGCATAAATAGGGGAGCGGAGAAATAACTATTTACTAGTATGAAAGAATTTAGTTTTTTTTTTATAAAAAAAATAGAAATGTAGGTAATAACTATAAAACAATTCACTGATCTACTGTCCAATATAAATATGCTTAAGGCATGGAAATAGAAAGGAATACCAATTTTTTTTTTCATATGCATAAATTCAAAAGTAATAAAAGTAAGATTATATCCATTAACATTTAAATAGCATGAAGTGTGTGGGAAATAGACGCGGTCACCTTAGGTGCAGTGTTTTTTCCACATTTAGATACTTGGTTAAACTTCCCGTTTTTAATGCACCAAAAGATCCTTGTATCCTTCGCATTAATTTTTTTTTAAATTGCAAAAGGATATTCTACGGTTAGCACATCCGAGCTCTTGGCAGTAATTAAGAAAGGATTGGAGGCTATTCACGGATAGGCTGGCTGTTTTCTAAGAAGTTAAATTACGGTTGTGCATGTATTGAAATTCATATGATCTTATGTATGTTGAGATAAATTTCCGTTTGTCACATTTTGTTGTAATTACCCGAGCTGCAGATTGTTTTGGAAAGTATTATTAACACTTTAGAGTTTCACTCTTTTGCTTTGTTTACCCATTTATGCCGAAATCATTTAACCTTGTTACTGTAAACTTTAAATCCTCAATACCTTAAAAGCATTAAACCAAATAATGAGTTTTTAAACATTCCTGCTTACGTAGCGGCCAGTGTATGTCATGAATTTAGAATCACCCAAACAGTTCAACTCATTGTCAAGTAAAATGAATTTCCACAACAATATTTGAGAATGACTTTATTCAAGATCAACTTGAAAACTTTGTACAAGAAGTTACCTCTTCAAAAAGTGCTTCAGTTAGTTCTTTTGGAGTAGAATATATGCGAAATTTTTCTTTTTTTAAGGTAAAGTCTGGATCAACATGGGATATTTTGACTACTTTTTGACTTCCTTACAATTAGAAATAAATTCTTTGCTAAAAATGAAAGAGCTTACATTTCTATGTAAATTGGAGCGGTTTTCAAAAAGGTCCTTTTTCTTCAGGACACCAATGTTTTATTTCAAATGCACAACAGAAAGACCCAAACAATCCTTTGATATTTTTAGACATGATAGTCTTTTGCCCGTTCCGTTCCCAAATTTTAAATTTATTAATTTTCTTCTATATTTGACATAATTTAGGTGGATTTATTGAATAATGTTACTGAGAAAACTATTGTGAATTCCGTGACCTTAATATACAGTCAAATATGCGTAGTTATTTCAGAAAACAAAAAGTGGTCTCTTGTAAGTTTATTACTTAGTTAAAGGACACAAAAAGGTGCAGGTTTGTAAGGCAAAAAATGTTCACTAAATTCATTTTTCTTTTCTCGACTATGTTGCTGTATCTCGTTCGTACAATGACGCAAAACAATTTTTTTTGTTTTGTAAACAGATAAAATTAAAAAGTTCCGGATTTTAATGAATTTTCATTTATAGTGCAGCACGCAGAAGCAAGAAGTTCTTGTCCGCAGCGTTTAATAGCGTAGAAAATTCCTCGGATATTAACAAACGCTGAATTTCACCGATTTTTGCCTAAATTTCCTCCCAGTTCACTAATCTGGACGAAATTCAATTATAGTAACCATCATTTTGCGCCTCATGTCCATCAAATGAATTTAATAGACAACCTAAAATTTGTGATAGATCCCCCAATCTCCAAACTTTACTGAGGTGTGTAATGTACTGAAGGTTATGACGCCCACTTACGACTAGAAGAATTCTCAGTAACAGACAATAATCACATTTAAAAAAACCAAAACCGCTTACCCAAAGCAGACTGTGTGGTATACTTTTACCTGCCACGCGTCTATCTACCACGCTGTAGATACTGACACTAGCTGTTGCAACGGAGTTGGACGTACACAATATTATTCACGGTGTTACATGCTCCTGCATTTGTTGAACCCTAGTTAGTTTTCTCGCGGTATTTGCTCACTTGTATTCTGTTGGACGTAACGCCTGCTTTCGGCTAGAATGATTTCGAACAGAGTACAACGATGGAGGTTAGAAACTTAAACTTTTCACCAAAAAGAAGACTATGTAAAATGAGTCTACCTGCCACACGTTTGGTCACAGGAACCCCCTAGGATATGAGAACTTGCTGTTGCACGCAAACTTCGCGTCAAAAAGAATGAAACACTTTTGAGGGTTTCGCTATCACATGTTCTCCCGTGCAATTTTAGCGGCTTTCCAAGTTATCCTCCTTGACCTGGAACGTCGTGATAAATGTATGCTTGTCCATGTTAACCATGGATTCCACATCTTTTATCAACAACAGATTCAAGCATATCTGCCTCACTGGAAACTCGAGGCCCCAATGAAGCTTGTTTTTCTGCATCTAATGTATATCTGGAACTCGAATTCAAAGGGAATGTCGAGCAAAAAACACATTTTAGACATCAGCCTAACTTTAAGTTAATTCCATTTCAAGAATAAGCCATCTTTGTCAAAAGACATCAGCCTAACTTTAAGTTAATTCCATTTCAAGAATAAGCCATCTTTGTCAAAAGACATTCATAAACAGTAAGTGGACTCAATTTGGCAATGATATGCTTTTAGATTAATGTTTCGAGAAGGAAATGTCGCCCTCTGGAAACGGTCTACTAATCTGCTCACGTTGCAGATAAATAGATCGACTCAAAAATGAATTAACTAAAACAAGCAAATGCACTGCTCAACTGTGATATTTTCTTAAAGTGAGTTGCTTCTGTATAACATTTGGCTTCTTTCAAGTAAAACTTAGGGCACTGAAGATTGTGAACGTAGACTTGACCTCTATGTTACTAAGTGATGCTTTTGTTGGTGGGTTTGCAATGTTTCACGGAGAAAGCGGGGGTCATGATTGTAGCTGCAAGTTAAGGTCCACGCTGCTTTAGCGGCCTGTCTCCTGTCATACCACGGAGCATCTTGACGTCATCTTGAAATTGGAAATACTGATTGTGGTAGGTAGGTACGGCGGAGTTATGCTGTCACGTAAAATGCATCCACGCGCAAATCACCGTTTCTTCACCATCACCATTCTGTCGAGCACACAGTGAACCCTGTAGCCCTTTGACGCTTATGTCAGTCGTGGGATTGCCTAAAACGTCAAATCTTTCAGGTCATTTGGCATATAGACGAAATTTCCGATCGCGGGTTTGGACGAGGTCACAAACTGTCCCATATTCTTATTTCAGTTGACAAGTTAAACTTAATTAGCATAAAAATGTAGAAAACGTATTCGAATAACAATAAGAAAAAAGGGGTTTAACGATGCAAAAATGCCCATTAGGGAATTCAGAAGCGTATTTGGCGAGCGTACGTGCAATTTCGATAAATTCTCGTAAAGCCAATAAATTTATATGGGAAAAGGGGGGTATGTTCGTACAAATGCTTCGTGGGAATGGTGCTGGGGGTGTGGTCGAGAAGAGATGGCTGGTAATGAGGGCAGGGTTTGATGGAGCAGTCTAGGATGGGGGGTATGAGGGGAGAGAGACAAACAGAGCGCGAATGAGTGCATGAATCTGGGTGACTAATGGCCACGCCAGCAGCAAAGCTGGAATAAAGTTCTTTTGTGTACATAATGTTGGCTTCATCAACCTGTTAGCGGTCGCTTCTGCTATTGCTAGCAGGCGCTAACATGGGCAGTGTGAATGATTTGGTCGGACCTTGAAGATGACTCGGGAAACCTCACTGAGGTCCATCCAATGTTCGAAATCAATCATGTGCGCCAAAATAGAGCTGTTTATGCTCCTAACTTCACGGTTTTTCAGCCATGCCGGGGATGTTGATTTATTCTTTTGGATAGGCGCCGAATCGTGCGACCAATATAAATGTCAATAGTTGGCTGAGATAACCCAAATTTTGTTTCCCGTAGGACAGCCTAGGAATCGCATGTTTTGTTTGCCGACTGTGTAGCTCATGCTGACGTGAATTTTCAAATGTGCCAGTTTCTCATTTCATATTTCTATGATATTTTGGAATTCTCGTAATTTGTTTGTAAAGTTGACACACATTTTTCGCTTTTCTATGACTTTCTACTTTGAAAAAATATTTAAAAGCTTTTTTTACTATACATATATTCTTAGCGTGGAAATTCGTAAAATTGTAAACTGTAAGACATGAGGATGCAATGCGATAACTGTAAATGTTCATTAATGTGGCTGCACAAGAAAAATCCCCAAAAAGCAGTCAAAAGACCAATCTTAATCAAAGGTTTTTGGAGATTATAGTTTGGTTGTCTAGAACAGGTGTGATCTGTTATGATTTCATGAAAAGTGGCTCATCAACCACGGCAAAAGTATACTACGAACAGCTTGACAAGGGTATTGAAACACTTTTAAAATCAACCTAGGTTGGTCAACCGATCAACTGCACTCTCCATTGCACAAGTAAGCTAGGCGTTAAAATGTAAAAATTACAGCGACAAATATACAGAAAACTGAAACATTGTTTTCCGTTGTTGGGGAGCAACGCTAAGGCAAATACGTTTGCAAAATACAATGCTGTCATACAATTTATGAACCACTTTTTTGAGTGCATACGAAATTTCCAATTTTTTAATAGTCAATGACCGTACGCGGTTTAATAAAAGGCCGATAATGGCAATGTGAAGGTCAAAATCGAGTAATATTCATCTTAGTAGTCAGTCATACTGCATAGTTCAACTCGTGTTCATAGGCATGACACCATTAATTCTGCAAACATTGTTGATTTTGCGTTGTTTAGCACTACGCGACATAAAGGTTGAAGTGTTTTTTCATCTCGTCTTTACCGACTCCCGCTCCTTTAGGAACTCGGATGTATTTTTTTCTTTTTTTACTTTCGGTAATTTGATAAAACGGGTGTTCAACATTTAACTGGCCTACGAATATTAGGCATCTATGATATCGGCCGAAAATGCTACCGCTTCAAGCACGTTAGTGCATTGAGAATACTTTGATAAACACATCTAATCCTTGTATTGAGGAAAAGTTATCAAAGTCAGGTTTTTGTTCTGCAAATGCCATGCTTGATCTCTTTACATCTGTACGCATATTTATACAAAACTCATTGCAGACAGGTATGCAAATTTTAACCAGCGTTCAACTAATACAGGTTCATGCTTTTTGTTTTTCCGTGATAGTTTTAAACGTACTTATGCTTGGATATTGGCGTATTTTATTCAGCCACGCTGCAGTTGAATTAAAAGTGCTCGTAAAAGTAGGCGGAAAGTACATCCGAAATATTGTGCTGAGGTGCCTCGCTCAGATAAGCAAAACGAGAATTAAACGGACTGTAGGTTGTCAAGCTCACGAAATGTGGAGATTGCATTGTGATTGGGTAGTTAACCACAAAACTAAGGTTGTTTTCTTGTGCATCGATTTGACCTAAGGCACAGAATGCTGTTTGTTAAAGATCGAATCTTCTACTGGCGCATGCAATAATGTACGTTTTGCAAACAAGGTAGGCCAAAACTGTCAGATGACGTCTTCTTATGCATAGTAAGGCAATTGCTTGCGAAATAAAGAGTTCCCAAACCGACGTTTCAAAATACAATCAACCCGAAACGGCGTAAACTCAGAGGCTGGACCTACCCTTTTATTTTAGTATGGAATACTATAGTAAAGGGAACCACTGCAGACCACGCTTTCGTCACCGATTGCAAAAAACCTTCAATCCCACGGTTGCTTCTTTTTCATAATATTCGAGGTTTGAAGCAAATCGTCGATGAATCGGAAGACCAAATGCAGGACATTGTGAAGGCGACAGGTCCATTGTAATTTAAGTAGTGCATCACATATATCGTTAATCTCAGAATTTAGTCCTTACAAAATGGTTATTATAAGGGTTTTTTGTTGAGGAATTAGAAAATGCAGTGAAATATACCTTAATAAAAGCTTTATGCTTTTTATTTTATTGTATTTAGAAATTATGCTGATTTTTTTCTGTGGATATACCTAATTGTTTAGCGTATTGCATAAAAACCCGATTATAAAAATGCAAGTTTGTTTAAATTCCTTAATAAATTAAAAGGGTGGCTAGAAGGTCACCTAATTAAACCTACCTGATTTCGAACTTGAGGGTATGGAGTGAGATCAGTAAAGTCCCCGGCGCTTAATGCCACGCATACCTTTAAGTTACATGCGGTCGCGGAGAACAACTTCGACTAAATGTTTCAACTTTACACTTAATTCTACAAATTTCCTTCAATGCCTATCCTATTTCTATCGTCCTAAAACCCTTGCGACCACCGTTTCCAAAGGAAAAAACACAGGGATAACAGATATATGAGGTGCGCTATGTAAACTTCTTTTACCGGCGAAAGAAAGCCGACAATTGATAGCACTATTCTCCCAGCTGAATTTGCCGGAATGATGTTCGAACCGTTTACCAAAAGCAGTTGGACAAACGTAGCAATAGTCTGCTTTTCAACAACATTGCAGATGGCTATTTTCCCTTCAACTACATCTTGATTGAAAAGAAGACGACTTCAGCGCTGGGAAAACAAATTTATTCACCTCTTTATCTTGATTCCTCATAGCTAACGAGTTAATCTCCGCGATTAAGTCCAAAGTGCTGATGGTTGACGTGCTGATTACTGAACAACTTGACTCTCACATGCCCTTACGTGAAAGCACTTATCAGCCACGCTGTGAAATTAGTGGTAAAAGTGGGGACGGGAAAGAATGATGCCTTTAATTGTCAGGAACAGTGATCGAGGATTGCATATGACACACTCAGATATCTACGTGTCCTTAAGTTACAATAACAACTCTTTCGATGTAAACTTGTTCTTTTTGACATAAACATCCAGTCCGTATTTGGGCGTTCACATTGGAACCAGAGACATTTTCGTGGTACATCCAGACAGAGATTATGTACATTTCTGTGAATTTTTGTGGCAAGTCAAGAGCCTGCGGTAGCAGCCAATGCATATACATCCGCACATCCCCTATGAGCGTACTGCTGTGTCTCACCAGTCACCCCTTCTTGTTAAAAGCAGATTAAGAGATTCTCTTCTGCAGTACAGTGTTTCCATTTTTAGAAGACTGTATGCTTGTAAGTGGACCATGAAAACCTCAACAAGCAGTAAACATCCCGACGCTGTTCCATTAGTTTGTCTGCAAGATGTCCATCAGCACTCAAGTGGGCGTATTTGCTACGCAGATTGAAGAACATTACAAGTAACACGCAAGTGTGTTATGCATTAGCTTACGCAGCGGGTCCTGTCTCATACTTATTTAGATGCATGCTAAACTAAATACAACGTCAGTAAAGAAGCTAGACCAACTAATGCACTCCAAGGGTTTTTACAAAACAGCGCAGGCTGCATTGCCTAAAATTCCAGGGAATAAAAGTAAAAATTCTGATAAAAATAAAGGTACTACTCATGTTAGCATTCAGGCAGTCAGTTTAAGTGAACGAACGTTTGATATTAATTTATCATCGGCCATATACAATGATATGAATTTAGGCAATTAATCGGTAGTAAATAGGGGATAAGGTTCAGAGACTAGTCATAATAAGGACAAAAAGGGGGAAAAGGGGCGGGAAAGTATCCGCAAATTCGTTCCTATCGCGCCATCGTCATTGTCTGGCGTTTTGTTGAGAGGCCTGAGGATGCTTGCGGTCGCTGTTTTGCGGGGTGGGCACTCACTGTCTCATTACCGTCTCAAGGGGTGGTGGGAAATGTGCTTGCGGATGTTGATTTGTTCTTCGGCCATGGTGATGTGAGTGCCTGTACGCACACCTCCAGCGTGATTTATAAAGTTATAATATGCGGTAGAGTAATACTCATTTTTTTTGCAAAATGCCGGGCTTCTAAAGCAGTAAAAGTAGAATTATGCTTTAAAATAGTGCGTTGGTAAAATTTTTAAATAGGTATAGTTTTGCGGTGCGCAGAATGTAAACTGTCGTAGTCGGAACAGCACTGCAACGCAAAGAGCACTTGACACAAAATATTTATTGGTAATCTTCTGCTGATAGACTTGACTGAATAAATTAGATTTCCATATGAACGTGCCGTTTGGCTCGCCTTAGGAATAAGGTACAGTGGTCGCCAAATATCACGCATTATTTTGACATATGCGAAAGATTGGAACTCTTTCGCAATCGGCACTTACTCAAGTTGTTGTACTGATTATCGTGTAGTCGATTCTAAAGTCATTTCATTCATGACATTATGCAGGTTTTTAACGATCTTCTTTCTGACCAGTAGCAATACGTTTCTACTGTAAGAACTGGCAACTTAAAATGTATGCTTTTTGATCATTTTTACTGCATTTAGAAATATACATATATTGTATGAAAAACATGCACGAAAAAAAAATCATTGTACTTTTTTGATAGCAAGTTACGCCTTTTTTTATTTTATTCTCAAAGAAAGGGTAGTTTTTGGTTTTAAAATGTTACTCAATTGCCGAATAGTTTTTAACCAAGTGACTGGTACACTCGAATTCAAGATTTAAAAAAGTGCCTTCTGTACATGCTGTTCAGGAAAAAGTACGTTTTCGCCTACAGGTCGAGGAAGATTTCACAAAATATCATATAATATTGCAATAGTTGTGGAACATGTTAAATGTACTATAGGCAGCATTAATAACTTGACGGATACGATTCATTATGAATAAACACCTCACAATTGTAATAAAAGCTCATAATTAGCAACCTTTTTAAAACCGAAAGCTATCCTTTCACTAAGAATAACATCAAAAGAAGGCGTCATTTGCTATCAAACACGAAAACGAAAAACTATTTTTTTAATTTTTTCCTTGAACTTTATCTAAATTTATAAAGGCAGCTAAGGCAAATGATAAAAAAGTATACCATTTGACTCGTAGCTTTCAACAGCACATGCATTTTGCCAGTGGTCAGTTCGAAGCTCGTTAGGAGCCGCACATCCTATCAGTACTGGATTGACTTCAGAATAGAATGTATGATAATCAGTACCACAATATGAGTTAATGCTAATGAGCGAAATAGTATCAATAGTTTGCACGCGTCGACATGATGCGTGATCTTCAGTGACTATTGTTTTTTCAGAAGCTTACATGTGCCCATGTCAATAAGTGACAAATAGGGCATTGTGATTATACGTTATGGCCCTTATTACCTTTCTGTTCACATCTTATGTACCAACTGGTAAACGCTGATGAGCGCTCTCGAAATTTATAAATTTATTAAATCTTGCCATTATTATCATCTTCGAATTTGCACCTGGAAAAAGAAACTTTAATGTTCATGGAACTGTCATCCCTGCCAAAAAAAAACCTAGCTTCATAAAGTTGCGAATTTGTAGTCTCTATTCCATATATAGATCAGACTCTAGCCAGCGCAATGCGTTAGATGACGCATCTCATAGAGTTCTTCTAATGGAGAAAATCCAGTCAAGTCTTTCCTATTACTGCACTGGATATCTCCTTTATGCATGAACTAGCCGAAAATGACGCGTGCGCAGCTATCTGTTCTCCAGATCCGCCAAAATTATTTTACTTCAATAGTCTTGTCCTTCAGTGCATTGCATTGCGCCTCAACAAGCAGCCTGAGGGTCAGCATTTCCAAGAATTTGGTGAGCGATCCCATGCGTCAAAAAAAGTCTGTCGGCCGCCTTCTCGTACAACTTGGATTTGGAGTCGCGCAAGGGACGGAAGCAACCATAAGGCATCAGATCATGAAACCGAACGACCCACTGCCACGGCAAGGAACATCTGGAGTCATCTTCAGGATCAAGTGCAATTGAAGGCAAAGCATCTTTGTCAGAGAAACTTGCAGACTTCTAAAGACTCGAATTGCCGAACACGCAGCAGCAGTGCGGTAATATGATGCCAATTCTCAAGTTGTGGCTCATTCGACGAGACCCGGCCGCATATTCATATTTGCCGGGGCCAAAATTCTCGCAAGACATGATAATCAAGTGAGCCGAGTATTACTTGAGTCATGGTTCAAGGGACCTAATTCAGCAACAAGTACAACGATTTGCCTGATACATATTTGGTGCTGAGACTAAGTTTGGCCGAAGCAAGTCACTGCTTAGGGAACAGACAGGCCACCACATCATCCTATGTCAACATCACAGGGCCAGCTGGTCATTTCTGACGCAATGAATCAGCACCCATCGAAGACATTCATCAATTCTTGCTGTACGTTTAAATTTTACGACAAAACTCTGTGCAAACACAAACTCTTTCTGCTACTGTTCTGTGAGTGTGTCTATGATGATTAATCCTAGACGGATTTCAAAAAGTCAGGCAAATTAACATGTTGTCCCAGCGATCAAGTCATCCTCTTCTTGTCAATTACTTCCTGCGACTGGAAATTTCGCTTGCATTAACGGTCTTTATTCCACTGCAGTTAGGTCGTTGCGGTGGCTAATGTTGTCAAACGTTTTAGCTCTTGTCACTCCCTATGTCAGCGCACTCGTCTAGTTGCCTATTGCTCGGAACAGTGTGGATGAGAAAGAGAAGACAGAGAGAGATGTAGAAAATGATTTTTTAACTTAACTGTGGAGCGCGCAGTGATTTCATGATTTCACTTTTATAAACTTATTAAACACAGTAGTATTCATTGATTCCTTTAAAACACCGCTTAAAAGCTAAATATAAACTCTGTCACAAATGAATGCATCAGTGGGATGCAGTTTATTCTTTTATTGTTTCTGCATCGTAAAATATTATTGCATGCAGTCAGAATCATTTACGTTCCGCTTTTAGAATGCTGGTCTACAGTGATATGCGCAAAACATCAAAAAACACGGTGTTGTGTATTTCCCTTGATCGGTAAACGACATTTAAGGCCTGATATTAGGGTAGAACCACAGAGTTTGGAGGATTAAAGCAAAGTCATACTTGCTTCTCAGAGGGATTTTGATAAACTTGAAATCCAGTTCCTGGAAAGAGGGAAATGAAAGGTCTTATGAGATTGTTAAGCAGGAAACACGCTCTCTCCTATTTTTATCTAGCAGTTTGTTGTTCAAGTGACTACTATGTCTTAAACCACATCTGAATAAATGAATGCCCGAGACCGCCATTTTGCCCGTCCATAAGTTGATAAATTTCTGCGCAGTATTTTTTTCCTATGGTAAGAGGCCTCTTTCTGAAATATAGGAATTGGCCCGAGAATCGCGAGTGCCATGTCAAATGCCAAACCAATACCATAAATTCGAGTCTCAACGCAAGGCCTGCAGGATAGCCAAAAAATAGCATTGAAGCACCTAAGAAGCAGCACGGCATTGGTCCAAAATAGGACGGTAGTTCATTAACCCAGGAACAACTACCTTTGTGACAGTTGATGAACTCTATGCCCTTGCAAAACAGCACCATGGTAGGCAAATGGGACGTTACAAAGGGAATAGTCCACTACCTAGTCAGTATACGGGTGTCATAGAAAACTTTTAAATTTATAAACACCACTGGAAATTGAATACGCAGTTTAGGAAGTAAATGCGGCTATGAATGAAATTGTTTTGAGTAGCCGGGTGCACACAAGAAAGTATCATCATGTTTGCGTCATGCGGTAAGGAACCATGGTAAGGTACGAAACATCTCAGAAATGAGACGTGGTTTCAGAGGATAACCAACCCCTATGAATTAAAATAAGTCAATCCCACGACTAACGTTTGATCATACCTTGCAACAAAAAAGGAAAAACATAAGGAGAAGAAAAGATCAACAAAAGGACAATGCAGTGATTTACAAACCCCTCAATTACGGCACGCTATTTTGTTGCGAAAACATTCGATTGATTAAACAACTTTTGGAACCTAATGTAGGATTCCACGAATGATCAAGTGTTCTGCATTTTGGTCGGTTCAATTTTTGTGCAGAAAAACACTTCTAATATAAAATACTCCGTGTGATAGAAGCCGCGAGTTAAGAATGCTCTCTAATTAGACATGTCATGCACGAATATACACACCAGACTAGAAAAGCTATAAGCATCTGAAAGGCCCTTTCCATAGTAGACTAGGTGACTAGGGAGCATGCGCAGCACTTTACTTGCCGTGGATTAAGCCTGTCAATTTCCCTATCGTCCGCAGGTAGAGGAGCACTGTCTGACAGGTTTTATCCTCTGATGCGAAATTGGACGCATGTGGCTGACAGAACAAAGCAGCCCATATATACAGAAGAAGGCGTGTCCAGCACCAAAATCCTATTTTTTTCGTCTGAGCTTTCGCACTATTACTAGAGCCTATCATCGGCGATTAAATCGTCAACGATAACAACTAACAGGTGAAGGAGGCAGGGGCCGATCAACCATCAGTGAAGTCGGCTGGGAGATGCCTGCACAGGGCGGTTTATGCCTGCGCCAGATCCCGAAATCAATTTACTGAATTGTCATTCGAGGTCCAGGCTTCAACCAATTCTCGGCCTGTGTTGTTGTCGGCGTGGGCGATTATCCTCGCGTCTGCGAAGATAAACTCGTGACCAGTCGTCACCCCGTCCGACAGCCAGCATATGTTTGTGTAAACATCAACCAAGTATTCCCCGACCGAAACGCCTTCTTCTGCATCTATGCACACACATCGGATGCTAACATTTCTTTGAATTTGTCATCCCATATATGTTTTTCACAAACGAGGAACCCTGCGCATAAAACACCCAAGTTGCAGGCGTGGACGTTTTAGCACTTTGATGCGTTAGAGTGTCATAGAGACGGCATGGCCAGACAAAACAAACAAAAACTTTTGGCAAGAAACTGCCGCTGCTCAACAAGCCGCCTGCTAGAAAACGCTGCTTGGGTAAAGGTTGAAAGGATTATTAACCAACAACAAGCCATTAGTTTTTTTGTGAAATAGTTTGTCTTCATTTTAAACAAGGCGTAAAAAACGCTGGGATTGCGTGACTTGCAAGAAACTGTTCTGAGAAAAAACACTATTTAATGAAATTTGAAGCATCTTTTTCCAGGGGCAAATTTGAAAATTGCATTTAAAGCAGAATTTAATGGAGGCATCACAATTTAGCAAGCGCTTATCAGCTGCGTCCTCTTGCGTGCATAAAGTGAGTGAGGAATGTAATAATACAACAATAAAATGCATATAGAAGAGGTCAAAGAAACAGGTCAGGAGGGTCAATTAGTAAATTTGGCTAATAAGTCTAATTAGTAAAGTAAGGTAGGCAAACACTGTGAACAGTGAGATAGGAGAAAAATGGAAGCATACATGCGGGCAGGAAAGAGGTGTGAATCAAGGAGCCGCATGTCATAAGGCAAAGCAAGGTTAACAATAACAACATTGAATGATGCAAAACAAACTTTAGCAGTCTACCTCACAACGTGAGGCCAGCAGAGTGGACGGTGTAGATATAAAAACATTTTTTTACAATTAAAACGAAAACTGAATAAAATAAAAGTGTTTAAGCGTACATTCTTCGGAGAATAATGCTTTCTCTCAATAAAATATATTTCTAAATTAATGTTTCGATGTTAAATTTCGTGTATCATATTTCCACAAAATTGCAGCTAGGTTAGGTTTTCGTGTTTACCACGAACATCGTTTAAGCCTCCTGCAGAACTTTTGATCGTGAAGCCCCAATAAGCCATCAGGAAAGCTAAAAGCATGACGTAATTGCAATTTCTGGTAATGCGTTGCACGATTGGTACTATTACAAACACATTGCAATACCATGTTCTAAAGGAAGAAGCTTTTTATATAGTAAATGTAAGTATAGGCATTGATAAATAATTTGACAATTAATATTATCCAGCCACCTAAGTTATACTTTAAAGAGACAAACACTGCAAAATTTCAATTAAGCTTTTGTTAACTATGAATAAACTCATCGAAGTAGATGGTGCACATTATAATTGTTTAACCTAGGTTCATCTGGCCTTCCATATTTTTTTGAGTATGTAGTGTCCATTGAAACATCTGCTCACACCCAGACCATCCCTACTGAATGACAGAGTATGGTGTTATCATTGGTGTCATTCTTCGATGGCGCCAGTCAGCACATAAATATGCTCGAATGGATGAAACGCTTCACGCATTTTCTTTCCCTGTAACAATTGGCAATTTCAGGCAATTCCAACGACAAAGCCAGCATGAATACGTTCTGTAACCTATGAACATTTCAAAATCGAGTTTTAAGCATTTCAGTCATGTTTATTCCATTGAGTAGGGGAGCGTTCAAATAACCGTTGTCTACGGACAGTTTACAGGGAATCGCTGGCAATAAGGCTGCTGCATCAAATATACATATATTTGAAGAGATGTTTGGCAAACGGTCAATTGAAAACAAAGATTTAATGCAAACCATTGTATTTGTTTCCATAATAAGTTTTCTATTAGCCGTATAATTATAAATTGAGGCAAAGCTTAGCACGCGAAAGCCCCATTTTGTATACTACAGGACCGGATATAATAAAGAGTCTTGGTAATACAAGCGAAAAGAAATATTTAAACAAAAATTACACGTAGACAACCAGAAATTATTAGTAAAAACCAGGGTGGGTGTGCCTTGTATCTGATCGGTGTACGCCTATCTACTTAATCAACGTTTGTCAACAAAAGAGTGCAGAGAAATTTAAACATGCAGTTTGCAAAATATTGGGAAAAAAGAAAAGTTAAAAAAAAACAATTAACTTACAATAAATTCAATCAACTAAGAACCTCCAATTATGTAAGATAAACTTCCTTTACTGTGAAATAATCCAAGAATCAAGTGAAAATGGCAAACTGAGTAATTAACTGAAAACTAACCCGAAAATCAAACTTAAATTTACTAAGGAAAATAAACTGAATAAAATACAATAATATAAATAAAGCATAAATATATAAACTGTATCATCCCAGAACGTAAGTTGAACCTCATAAAAGTTAGAGCGGATGATCTTTTAACCACCATTTTCCCAGGAATATTCTGAAATCGAATCAAAATTTGTCTCATTCAATGAAATAGATTTCTATGTTTATTTATGGCGCTGTATTTTGTTGCGAAAACATAATACCATTTAAATAATTTTTGGAACCCAATGTGGAATTCCAACCAATTTGCACAAGAGCCTCTTTCTACCGTCCATTCACCCCTCTTCTTTTTTTATCTCCAATCAACAATCGTAAACCGCTTGACACGCGCATATTGTGCAAATGGGTGGTCATAACTATATAATGATATGGCAGACACTGGACCGAAGAAGGTGCTAACAGTGAAGAAAATGTTTTATTTTCCAGATGCTTCAGATTGTCTCGTAAATCCTCAATTGTTCGGTAACAGTTAAACCGTGTAAAACATGCGCAGGGTTTAAGTGTATGCAAGATGTTCTTTTGAACTTCTTCCTGGAACTCACACTTTCGCTTCTATCAGCAGACGCTGGACTGTACTTTTCTGTCAGTCAACCAAGAGCACAGGAGCACGCCGCAGGTGACTTGCATGAACTGTTTGTAACATCGAAAAAGGTTTAAATTGATATTAAGTTCACTTGCTGACATCTGCAACCGGTTTACCTATGTAAGTTTAAGTCATAGCAACTGTCCTCAGAACCCTCAGTGTGCTGCTAAACGTAAGAACAAGGCAAGCCGACAATGACCTTTCCAGTCGGCCGGGGGCAGGAAAAACGTAGAAGTAAAGTAAAACAATGCTGCAAGTTGAACAATCACAAACAAAATTGAACGACGGCAGTTTTTGAGCTCATTGACAGTGTTGATGACGTTTGAGTGTGGGAATAGGAGTGCCTCTTGTCTCTTCCAAAAAGAACGGTGGTAGGGAGGGCTTTTTCAGCGGTGACGTTGCGAGAAAATTCAGATCTCTCTTCGAGCTTGCGATGCATTGCATTAATATTGTTTTCTTATGCTTTTAGACAGACCGAACTCTAACCACAGTAGCCACTGAAGTACCGGCAAGTATATAAGGTATGTTAAGCAGCAGTTATTGCGCACATATATTAAGTTGCACGGAGAATATACGATGTTACCTGTGTTGACGAATGCCTCGGAAATGCGCGAATTATCCTCTTTATCAGCTGTCCAGCTTGATTTACGCTCATGCAAAAATTTTGCATATAAGGGTCTTGCAAGAACCAGTTAAAGAAATGCAAAAAGTATTATATTTTGATAGCGTGTTTCCCTTTCTGAGGGAGTGGAAGGAGGACATTTACGACCAAAACGTAAGAGCTACCCCTGCTTTTGCTCAGCTTAGTACATAGTTTAGCCTTCCACGTGTAGCATTTCTAAACTGCTATGTATTGCACAGTTAAGATCTACCTTACATATAGGCGAAGGTCAGTGAACTTGCACTGCCGTTGCCGACAATAATGCAGGCCAAGGATAAGAATCAAGACAAAACCATTATGGATTTAGCGATGGCATATTCCTCTACAGAATATACATTTTTGGTAATAATTTAGGACGAATCCTAATTTTGGCACCACAACAGCACGTGAAAGCCCCATCCTTCTTTAATACAGAGCTGAGTCTTATACAGATAAATAAAACATAAAGTTCATGACAGTTAAGAGAACAGCAACACATATGCTAATAATCTAATATTTTTTAAAAAAAAGCATGCGTTAATTGAACTATGCAATAATGCACCTATTGTGTAGTAACAAAATTTACAAATTGCTCAACCTAAAAGCAAATAAATAAAAAAATAAAGTTAAATAAGCTAGATTCAATTATTTAAAATAAAGAAAGAAAACATAATAGGTAACAGAGTGAAAAAGTAAAAAGTTGAAGAGTAAAATAACTACAATCATTTACTAAAACGCATCTTCCTCTGCCATCCTCTGTTCTTAAGGCAGCAGCAATGCTCCAACTCCGGGTCCTTCGCACGTTTTTGTTGATAAAACCTCTATATGAACACATTTCGATTTCGATCAACTAGAATTTGAATGCATCTAACCGTAAGTGCAAAGTACTGGAATGCAGAAATGCCAAAAATTATACGCTGACGTCTCCTATGTCATTTGGCAAAGACGCTTTTGTTAATTTATAATGAAATGATTACCAATATGCGAGGACGGAATATTACTTCAAAGTTGTTTAAGCACTCATGGGAGCAACGCTGATGTTACAAATCAGCGAGATGGTGATACATTCATTATGGGCATTATGGGCGTTCTGTGAAAGACATACACTTTAGTAGACAAGGAGAGGAAGTTGATAGTGGATTTTGTGGTGAGGGAAGAGGGTGTGTGGGTTGACGCTCAAGGCCAAACTGCTGCTTCTGTCTTCTTTAACGGACTGCATGTAACGTACTAGGTTTTTATTCAGGAAAAGCAAACAAACTAATGATCAACAAAACAACTTGACATCGCGGCCTCTGAGAAGGTTGCTATGAGACTAAGCGGGACTGTTGCAGGTCAGCAAACTTGCTCCCGTTTGTTTTCACCGGACTACGTGTAGCGATGTCAGCGTCCTTTCAGATTGTATTTTGGGAGCGTCCGCAATGAAAATGTTGTTATTTTGGGCAAAGATATGTAACGAGTATCACAATAAGGCAAGGAAAAATCCTTTTGAATTGTAAAGAAATATATTGTCATTTACCTGCAGTCCATGATAGCATAGCTACAAATCTCATCATAAGTAAGAATAATGTGTATTGGGAATTAAATATATAACTAGGAAGTAGAAGAAGATCAGCGAACTTGCATTACCCGATACTGATAGAAGCCCACTACCACGCTGATAATAACGTTCTTTTTTCAAAGCTTTCAAAAATTCATGTTTTTAATTTGAAAAGCCGAGTTGGCAGACTAATGCCTTTTAAGCAACTCTTCCCCACACTGGTAGAGTTACAAGGATAAGGTAAATGGAACATTTGGACAGAATCAACAAGCAAACTTTGGTTATAACTCTTAGTTTTAATGCCACTGCGCATTGTGAGATCGGCGTGTGGAGGTCCTTGTGCATGGGGAGGTGGAACAGGAAGAAGGTGGGTTAGGTTGTGGGCATTGGTCAAGGGTGAGGTCCATAGAGTGATAATTACTGTCATTCGCACGGAGCGTACGACTGTCACGAGGGTGTAAAGGTGAAGTGCGATGGTCACCTGGCGTCTGGGTTAGTCACGGATATTAAACGCTTTGTGTCAGCACTTTTTGACAACAAAAAACTGGATTTATTAGCTGTAAAGCCACTGCTTTGGCTGTTGCAAGCACCAGTTGGCGTAGGCCCTTGAAAACGTTAGCTGGTGTCCGATAGACAACCTGAACGGCTTCAATAGTATCGACTCGAACCAGCTAGGTATGTTATCTCTTATCCTCATTCCCAGGCGGCTCGTTGTTATGTCGTTAAGTATTATGCATGTTTTCACGGAGTACTATACCAACCGCAATCGGTGCAGCCTTCGCCAGCTCCTCATATAGTAAGAGATTAGCACAAATATCTATACCATCACATCTGAAAAAATCAACCATATGCTCCATGAGATGATGGTATACGGGCGGTTATATGAGTGAGCTGAAAAGTACTGCATCTACGAAATATTTATCTCACCAAAAGTGTCCGGTTTCAGACTAGAGTTGAGCAAGACAACAGGTGGCTGGCCTATGTGAGTCTGTATCTACGCGTGCCACCGCGCCTCCACTGCCTACATACAGCACGTTCAATGAAAACGCACACTGATCAAGACTTCATGTAAGTCCAGCACACCTACCACGCAGCTTGATGAAGCTACACCAAGAATCAACAAATGAGGTAGCTTTTTACATTTTTTATCATTTCAAATGTGCCCCCCTTTATTATGTAACTATCATCCGCTTAGCCACGGGGTAGGTTCATTTGAATCGATACACCATATGATACTTGGCAAACGTTACAAAAGTGTTTTTTTTTGTTTGTGCGGGCGGAAACAATAACGCCAATCTCAGTGATATATACTTGTTCCTATTTTAACAGTCTACACGTGTGAACTTTCTCAGGCTAACTTGATGACCTATGAAAGGTTCCCTGCAGAAATATTTAGTTTAATAAGAATATTCGATCGTTGAGGAAACACATTTATTCGCCTGACGTTTTAATGTCCGTCGCGGATTCTTCCACAGAGACATGAGCAGAAAACAGTAAAAGACCCGTTTCCATGTGTCAATTACTTTGTGAAACTCACTTAGTTTCCTGTATCTGCAATATTCGCTCTAAGCTAACACTTATGTTAACAGATTTAGCTAGGGGCAGGTGATTAAAACTATTGTATTTTGCAGTTTAGGAATAGTCCGCAACCCACCTACCCCGGTGCTTTAAGGCCAACAATAGCCAGCTTATTTTTTAAATACTCGAGATTAAGCTTCAAGGCAATGATCAAGCGAAAGGTAAGGCAAAGAAATCCAACCATTTAAACAAGCATGCTATTACCGTTTTTCAAAGGACTCCATTTTAATCCAATTGCAGGGACCGGTCATCTTTGCGTATTCATTTCATACAACTTCATTTTAGAGAGTCAATAATATTGTTTGAGTTCCCTTATATATATCGATTTATTTGTGTACATAATTTGCCATTTATCTGGAAATGAGGTTGATCACAATGACAAAAGTTGGTTAAGTAGTGCACCTTATATTCCCCTAGTATCAGCATTTTGTCTTGCGGAAACTGTGGTTATAGGACGTTTTAGGGTGGGGAAGTAGGACAGTTAGTGAAGAAGATTTGTAGACATAAGTATGAAGTTAACTTCTACCCGTGGCCACTCGTAGTGACTTGTTCCGCATAGGAATAAAATATGTGTGCGGCGCTGCGCGCCGCGGACTTTACCAATTCGACCCCAAAATGGTAAGCTGGACCTCAGGTCAGTTGAAGTAGACGACCTTTTGCCCGTAAGTGCTATTTTTTAAGGACTTCATGAAACCTGCATCAGGTTCTCCGCAATACGTTGAACGATAATACAGATGAGGGATAATTTGCGCGTATACTTCAACAACAAGCACAATTAAATAAAAATGCATGCAGCAGTTATTAAAGTATATTTCACCGCTAATCCTAATTCTCCATCCAAAAAACTCTATAAAATCAGTTATTTGTAGAACAGAATGCTGGTCCTAGGGGTATATGAGGTGTTATACTTAAAATTCGTTTCCTATCCTTATAAATAAGCAAATTTATTTTTTGAGATGACTACTGCATTTGCACCCCATTGTTTAATGAATGAGACATCTGGATTAATTCCCAGCTTTAAAGTTTCACCCGCTTTCCCTAAGGGACAGCCATTAACAAACCAAAATTTATATTTCATTGCTCTAATTCGCGGATTCGGCGACGTGGTGCGCGCGACCGTTCGTAGCAAATCAGTAATATGTCCATGTACATTGGACGTCTGCGCGGTCATGGAGACCCTTCCTCCACCAGTCTTTCCTTGACCAACCATAATAAATTTAAATAAGCCCTTGGGAACAGTGTTCACAGTCAGAACTGGCGAAAGAAGGGCCGAAGAGGGGGCACTTGTGGGTGCGGCGAAATGTTTTCTCTATCGACTCAAGTTAGAGCGAGTTGGAAACATAGGCTTAACCATACAGTCGCATGCCCACTCCATCAAAATTGTCGTCAAATTCAAAGGCAACCGCTGCGTAAACCACGATCGCTGTTAGCCGACTCGCAGCATTGGTATACTTCCAATGTAAAATGTCTCTTGTTGCCGACTGGCTGGTCTGGTCCTTGCTTACTTTTTCAAATTTCTGTCTGACAGAAATGCTTCAGTCGTACTCCGTAAGGGGATTTATTTAAGAAATGTTATTTATTTTTTCTAAAATATGAGCAAAGGAAAGGTTTATTTTACAGAAAATGTTGGGTTAAGTATTATACATAACTGAGGTAAAGCGTAGATAGTATTTCCTACCGATTAAACGCCTTTCAAAATACATCCCGAATTGCTATGAATCTTTTTGACTAAGATGCTGAACGATTAAGGGATATAATAATACTACTCTGCATCTAAATAATGGATCCTGTTGCCATTAATGTCCCATATAGAAGGTGCTTCCACCTTGAAAAAAACTTAGCTTATGGGGAATTAAATTCAGCAAGCACATATTTCGGCGCTTACAAGAGGAATTTGTTGGGTGATGGTGATTTTATAAGTTTAAAAAACGTGTTAAATTTCAAATAAATCGCATTGCGGCCTGTCATTTTGCTTTTGATGGACAGATTGCGCGGAGAAATATTTTTTCGACAGACTAACCAGTTATTTTGCAGTCTAGGTAACTTATAATCCATTTCAAAACATGGTATCTGCAAAAATCGGCAGTTTTTTTTCCGTTTGCATTTCAGATGGTTTGGGTTTTTTTCATTACCTGCACCGTATTTGCTGCTTTTCTGAGAAAAAATGCTTTGACTTCAAACATATTTGTGACAGCTGAGGAGATCTTGAAGATAAACCTCATTGATCTCTGCCTTTGCCGTCATTTTGAAGTGCGTCTTAGGTACTTATTGCTCGCTCAAGTGGCCGAGTAGATTTCTGGGCAAGCACTCGGATGTAGCCAGTCATGCTACCATCGCACCAAGAATTACCACCCACGGTGTATGCTTGGGTAACATTTTATTTTTTCGTAGTCGGTTTTACCTATCTGCGGCAGCCCTTATTATTCATGTTCGCTGTTTTCTCAACAGGCAAGCGATTTAAATTCACTTGAAGCTGCTAAACATCCATTTCAAGTCGGATTCGAGAGTAAGCAAGTCAAATCTGCAAAATCCTCCTAATAGTTCAGTGGGCCTAGTTGCGAATCTGGTGGATTTCAGGTGATTGCTTAGGAGTCAACTTACCTTATCCGTAATGGTTGATTGCATTTACACAGTAGGTTTGATATTTGAATCGACCTGTGTGTGTGTGTGATTAAATTCACTGCGCACTTGGGGCGTCATAGCTTAATGGCACAGCGTTGGCTGCGCAAAAACCTGCCTGGCTGTCTGGGCTCGACTAGCACCGAGGCAGCAAGTTTTTTACAATTGGGTAAACGGAAAAATAAACATAATTTCCTAACAGTACCTTCACCTGTGTACGTGGTAGTCTCGTTGAAATGAGCTCAACGTTATGCATTTTGCTCATGGTAGGCATATGGTCGATTGTTAGTGTATAAAAGGAGTCCATCATTCACGACCCACCTCTACAAAAATTAGACTGCAAGTGGGGCGATGCTGATATTAGAGTGCATATTGACCTTCAGTGAAAAAAATGTAACAGTCTCTAAAACAAATATTTTATTCTCAGTAGCGACTTTTTAGAGATTTCAACACAAACAACGCTGAGGCTTGACATCTATTTGTCTAGGTAGATTGATTTAATGATTTGATTGGTTTGACTACTTATTATTCGCGTGAGCCTCAGACTCAAAATGTACCTCCCCAAATGATGGATTTAAACCAAGGCCTGAAAGGTCATTTTCTTGTTTGGGGATTACATATTGCAAGAGTAAGGAGATAAAGGTCATTGTCAGGTCAAAGCAGCTTCTACAAATTCTGAGGGCAGATTGGAGTCGTTGTCGTTAAAGATAAATTTGATTCAGTATTTTAAACTGAAAGCAACTTTACCAGACAAGGAAAATGCATAAGCTGACTGATACGCACATTTTATCAGTCAGTGACGCAGGTTTGATTTGAAGACGAGTTCTTTCACGCGAAAAATAATCATCAAGGTTAATTATCATAATTTCTGAAAGTGTCGTCTGCAAAAGGAGGACTTCTACAAAACAATGACAGACCACCTGTTCCAGCGACAATTGCCCCGCGAACCTTTGAAGTATATCTATCCGCTACGGCCATGGCGTCTAACATAGAAGCAAAACAATTGCATGAAGGAAAATTGTGCTCATTGATCGCAGGTTCAAAATGCTATTAACTGAACGCAACATAGAGTCCTTTTGTGCGAGGAAAACGCCTTAGATTCTTTATGTAGGCAACAGCACTGACAAACGCGCATGCCGAATTCGCTATTTGATTGCTTTTTTAGGTCACCAGACAAGGTTGCCTTGCGGACGAGATCCCTTTGATGTATGGCTGTGTACAACAAATGTCAAGGGTTACCAGAGTAATTTTCAAGCTGTGAAAATCAAAATTTGAGTGGGTGATTAAACATGTATTTGATATTGTTAATGCTGTTCATTGAGTTCAATTGCGGTGCAGAATGCTGCTAACTAGCAAAGAGTTCGGTTCAGGATACTTGCGGCAAAACGCAGCCGGGTAAAGCCAAATCAAACTTTTATTGATATTTGAGGAATTTGCTACGCTATCAAATGCCGCGGATAAACTTTTGGTATTTGCATGTTGCACTTCAAAAATGTATAAATAAAAAGCAGCAACTTTACACTTATATGTGTTCAGGGAATAAAAATTTGTTTTGCGTTCAGGAAATTGAAGTTGCTGAACTACTGAGATGATGCATCAATTTTGGGAAGCGAAAAGAGAAATACGTTGAGTAAATTCTATTTTTAAATCGGCCAAATGTTGTCCCATAAAATTAAGTAATATACTTTTAGGGTTGTTATTTGGTAGACCTCACCAAAAAAACAACCCTAAGTTTCACAAAATCCTCATTGATATTTCGCCACCTTTGTCTGCTTTTGCTATCTTAAAACTGAGCCTAAAGGGAAACAGATTCACTGAAAACTGCTCCAGTTAACATGGCAAAAAAGGTGGATGCATTATGTTAAGGGAATTAAAAAAACTGGCCAAACGTCCCTATTCTTATCTCGACTTTATCTTCAAAAAATTAAAATGAACAGATTTCAGATGGCAAAATATATTACTAAAATGTTTTTTTCAAGAATTAAGTGTTCATTTACTTTAAAAAAAATTAATCTTATGCATATATTTATAAGCGACTTTTGTTTTGCACGTTTACTTTTCTTGACAACTATTTGACATTTTTCGGTTATTTTAGAAGCGAACCCCAAACAAACAGCTGAATAAGAATGAATGTTTAAAACTCATTAATTTGGTAAATGTTTTTACAAAATATCTTATTTTGAGGGTTTTTGCAAGCACTTAGTATATAAACATTAATTAAGGTTACTTGGCGAAATCGATTTCGAACAATCACATATTAATTACAATTTCAGGAAAGCTTTGAACCTCTTTGTAATCGAAATCCCAAAATTTTTGTACAAAAAATAGTTCGTTTACAATTGCAACTGAAACCGGCTTGTCCGCATTTGAGCTTTCAAAACATCTTACACCGGCGACATCCCAGTTCACAAAAAAAGTGAAATCCTCTGTGCCTTTTTCCGGCGTAACGCAAACAATGTCAACGCAAAAGAACCAACCGACAATTGCCGTGAAACTGAGTTGGAATACATACTCAATATATTGATTGTCCTGTAACAGCCATAAATTACACTGCCCGCAATATGGAATCATATGCATCCAAACAATTTACAATGGGAATATTTTCAAACGTAATTCTACTTGTGCATTTTTACGTTTTCAGTGATTTGCATGAACAGGCTTCCTCTCATATAAAGTAAATTAAACTAGTACGTCCGGCTTCTTCCTTTTCTGAATTTTCCGCTAAGCTACAAAAAGCTGGTATTTCTAGGAAAATTCATTTTCATTAATAAATCGCAATGTGTCGTATTAAAAAAACGACCATTATTTTATTTTTGTTAAACTTTAGGCGCCGTAGCTTAGGCTGCGTTTGAATAAGTAGGTTTTATTTGCAAAAATCATGAGTTATACCACATATGTATATTCATTTAGGCTAGCATTATTACAACGCATTATAATTTCTGAAGTTCTTCTGACATATAAATATTTGGACCACGCAATGGCAGCATTCTGCGTTTCAGAAAATCTTAACGCAGAAGTAACAATTTGTAAGGTCTTAATGCCCTCCATAATAGATGGGTTTCAAAAGCAGAATATCCCTTATGCATTTCCTGCCATAAAGAACACAGCAGCTGAGAGTAAAATTCTTCACATGAAAATTAAGGGTGTGTGCAGCAGGTTGCGCAGCGGGCAATACTAATCATACTCCAAAACGGTAATTTGGACCTCCGGTTAATAGAAGTTAACGACCACTTACCATTATGCATATATTCTTCAGGAATTTAGAGAATCGGGCAACTTGATATTCTGATTATTCTGCAAAATGTTAAACGATAATACAAATAAGGGAACTCCAGGGATATGGATCAACAAAATTTGTAAATAAGTTGTAAAAGAAATGCATCTGGCAGTTATAAAAGCATATTCCACCGCCTATTCTAATTCCTCACTCATAAAATCACTAAAACCACAATTTCTATGGGACAAAACCTGGAGAAAATTGCCACAAGATGTTTACCACTTCAAATTGTGCTGCCGACCCATATTAGGAAACCGGGTATTACTTTTCCAGACTATTCTTGCAGGTACAGTTTTTTATATATATGTAAATATTGATTTATGTTCACGCTAGTTTTTATTTTATTTGAATTTTTGCTTTGACCAAACGTGCTGGGGAACACTGTCACTGATACCTTAAAAAACTGACTGTTTCCAGAATTCAGTATGTATAATAAAAAAATTGTGACGGAGGCCATCCAAAAAAATATAAGCTATTTTCTTCTTAATCATTAAGGAAGACGCACTTCATTAAATAATATTTCAACACTGGAAAGCGGTCCGCGAGCAGCCATACAGAGTCACATTATTTTTTTGTTAAAATTTAAAATCTTCTGCACCTACGATGTGATATAATTTGGCTGTGCTGTAAGCATTTACCTGGGGTCGTTTACAAAAAAATGTTTACTTTTAATTACCTTGAAACGCGACTCTTAGTCAAAACAACAATCTGAAATTGTTGAACTTCCAATCCTTGGTTATTTGGAGTCTAATGGTAGTTAATGTTCGCAATTCTTTACATGTTATTAGTGCGAAAGCGTCCTGGGATTTTTGTATCTAGCCACTGGACAGATTTGCTCAAATATGAAACGAAACATAGTTGCGTTACTAGCTAGAAAAAAAAATACAAGCGTTACTCTACCGTATACATTTTTGCCCTGAGCCTCACAGGAAACTAATTGTTGAGACCTGTCGACCACAGTGGTTGCTAAAAGCCACGCATATTTCATAACCTTGTATATGCTTGATCATTGCGCAAATACCAGTGTGATTGCATTGAGAAAAACTTAGAAATTATAATAAAAAGCATTAGGTATATTAAATATTTAAACATATAAGAAGTGCAAAGTGTTTGTAAAGGAAAATAGAATTTTCTCCATAATCCTCTGTTCTGAAGACGTAAAAAAACTAATATTAGAACAATAAATTTAAATATTTTTTCAAGTTTTTATTTTTGAGCAACCACCTTTTTAGATGATAATAATTTTTTAATCATAATATTATGTACATATTATCATAAATTGATAAGTATTGAGTGAAAATCGTGGAAAAATGTGTGTCATCAATTTCTTTGTCTTCAGTATCTTCATTGAAAAATTTCACATCTCTTCGATGTTTCCACAAAAACCTTTAAAATAAGATAAACATAAAAACCTTTACAAGAAGAATTTGTGGAAATTAGTTATCTATGAGATGAGCAGGTTGCTCATACTGAAAAATGACGCAAAACAACAAACTACATTGTCGAGAATAAATAATATCCGCAAAATAATTCTTCTATTGTTATACCACATTTCAAAATTTTTTTAAAAAGATATTCGGCTGACAAATTTCTGTGCAGATTAAGTTTTTCCAAAGTTGCCTCACAATGGATTTGTAGACTTTGACAATTTCTTTAATTAATCTGAAGATTAACGAAGCAATTTAAGTGGAGATGAAAGCATTTACTTTACCCTTTGTGATAAATGGATTTACGCATAAGCGAATTAACTCCGCGATCTGTTGTTAGCTTGCGGATGCAAAAAAAACGGCCATATGTGTGATCATTTTGTCAAAAACTTACTTCTTTTTGTCTGTTCCGTTTCTAAGTAAGGCTTAAGTGGTAGGTACATGGTGCACAAACTATATTGTTGCATGAATCGCATTCATTAATGCCTTCCTTACTTTACATTCGCTATAACATAAGCGAAAATTTCTTATGCGATGGCACAGCAGTGCGTTAAAAAAAGTTCCAACTTAAATGTTTTGTAACTGCATATGTTGTCATAAAACTTCACAGGTTAGCTTACCATAATTTTAGAAATAAAAGTGCGAAATTCTTTGCAAATAAATGCGATTTATTCAATTTGGCTTCAAATGAATATGAACAATTTTTGACAACGTTTGTCAGTTCTCTAAGGGATATCTTTAATGCCTATTTATCTTATTTTGCAGTCCCTCCATAGTATAATTAAGGTAAATCATTGGTTTGGTTCTGGTTTTTCTAATAGCATATAACATTTCTTCCATATTAAACTGGTCTCAATAACGCAAAAAGTTAATGGCCACTTCTCTTAAAAGACCTTACTAAAATGGTGATTTTAATAACAAAATGGCTCTCGCAAAATACAATTCACTCAGTAAATCCAAAGAGTGTCACCGACGAAGCTAAATTACCAAATATATGCTACAATACCCAGCCTAATTTCATCACAAAAGTTGCACCGTCTTTAATGACTAGTATAGAATAATACAGTTGATGAAAAAAATATGCTTTGCATCACCTATGCCTTCATAAATGCCGATTTTAGAGAATGAAATCCATCCGTGCTCACATTGACTTATGTTTGGCTTAGGAACCTGTGCGGGACATTGTCTATATAATCTTTAAATAGTACGTACAAAAGCAAAAATAACTTTTAGCGGCGTACCAGTTCCACGTAATTACGGGTTTTATTTTGCCCGTGTATGGCGTGTGTAATTAATTGCTTAATAATATAAAGCATTTAAATTCAAAACGTCTATTTTTTGTGAAGTCATTTTATCAGGTAAGTTTTGCAGTTTAACGAGATACGCAAACGGAACAGCATATTTATCATTAATTACGTTGTTTGTTAGCCCTGTGGTGTTGAAACCTTAAAATTTCCCTGAAAGGACTAAATTGATACTCACTTAGACTTCAATCAGACACAGGCGATAAAACAGTAGAATACAGTCGACTCTTCGCATTTATCGATAGTGTATACTCAGCTTGTACCACGCAGGCAGCGGTCGTTCCCAATTTATGAATTCTGACGGACAAAGCCGTGCTTAGGTAAGGCGAATATTAACAGAGTTCACCTCATAGGTTCGGCTTTCGACTCCAGCTTTGTACAACAGTTCGTCAGGACACTGCCTTGCATGGACAAAGAATAAATGCAGAGGTTGTCAGTTGAGCAAATAATTGGGCTGCGTTTGAGCTCTGTTTGTACACTGACACCCCATCCTTAATATTCCGCGCATTTTCCTATCACTGCCCCGATTAGGGAAAAGTTAATTCCCATAAAATAATACGCCCCCCCTTATCTGCGCATGTCTCAGACTTGTTTACGATAACCTATGACTAAGGATTCCCGACAAAATCCGAAACGTCAGGCAAATAAAACGCTTGTTCCAGTGATCGCATCTTCGTCTTTTGAATGCACCCATCACCAATCCTTAAAGGAAGCCAATGCTGGAGAATTCAGACTGAAGTGGCTAAGCTCCAAGATTCTCTGAGACATTCTTCAGCCGCAGTAACTTCCCCCGAACGTCATGCAAAGCCCTGTTGTTCTGAAACTTATAGTTCCTAAAGTCCCCTAACAACCTCTTGCCAATGTACTTCTTTCGTAACCCAATGATAAAATGTTCACAATTAATCATCACCATGCTTGTAAATTGAATGAGACAAGCGAACGATTTTATAATTTTTTTATTGTGTACTACGCATTTTCTAAGTTCTGTACTTTTTTTGAAAACAAATTACATTTAATTGAGCTGATACATGAAGTTAACCATATGGTACGCACGCAAACCTCTACATTTAAAGTAATTAATATAAAAAAATATATACAGGGACGTCCGCAAATACATAAGATCCTTCTGGGTTTTTTTGAGCAAAAAGCATAAATTTAACTTTTTGGCAAAAGAAGTTAAAATAGTGCACGTCATAAACCCCTAGTCCTAGCATTTTGTCCTACAAAAATGGAAATTCTACGGGATTAGGGGGAGCGAAATAAGGCAGAAAGTGACGGAAATAAATAAAGGTAAGTAGAAAGTGGCAACATGCATTTAGATTAATCGCCCCGCGGCCACTGCCAGTAAGGTCATCTGCATTTTAATTGAAGGTAAGCGCGGCAATTCACTCCAGGGACTTGACTTAACTACCATCAGTATGATAAGTTTGACCTTAAGCGGGGTGAAGTACACAACCTTTTACCCACGATTTCTATTTATTCAGGAATTTGAAAAAACCTGCATTTTGAAGATAGGAATTTTCCTCAAAACGTTCACCGGTGCTACCAAGTAGAAACATGTTCAGTTATGAATCAACAACATTTCAAAATAGGATAAAACTAAACAGCATATAGAAATTAACAAAGTATATTCCACCGCTTATCCTAATTCATATCCGATAAAACCCCTTAAATCACTGGTTCCGTAGGACTAAATAATACGAGTAAGGTAATAAGTGGTCCACCACTTAAAATTCTGCAGCTAAACTTTTGTCTTGGAAACCTTGCCCTCTAAAATGACAAGGAAGAGAGAGGAAGAGAGGGCTTATTGTATGATCACTGCAATGTTTATTCATAATGAATTCGGATGAAGGCCAGTCAAATCCAAAGCCGCCGTGATATGCGTCTGCATATCCCAATTCTTAATTTACGGTTTCCCTCTACAAAATCTAAACGTTTACCACCTCCGTAACTTTAAATCTGCAACAGTCTCCTGGCTGGATTAATTTCTCTATTTTGTTGCACTTCTTTGTGAGCAATGCATCAAATGGTTGCTCAAAGGAGGCATGTATTGGTACAACTTTAACAACTAAAAACCGTTTATACCTGCAAATGAACTTCATATCAGCTTTGCTCGACTAAATCAAATACCATGCCTAAACTCTTCTTAAGATGACAAAGAACAGACTGGACGTAAGCTTGTTTGACACTGGCTGCAAGACGGGTATTATAAAAGGAGGCCGCCCACACTTTCGACACGTTGACCAATTTAAACTTTATAGCCGCAGAGAAGACAACCTTGGTGGAAGCATGATAGGCCGAGTATTGACTGAAGATTGGATTTTGGATGAGAAGTCACTCAATCAATTTATACATTTGGTGCCAGCATACAGGCCTGCTGTCAGAAATGCACCAAGCAGCTGCTGAAAGGAGATTTTTTTGATATCAACATAACAAATAAAGAATCTGTATATAGCTCCACATGAACTTGATATTCACAAAAAGGAGCTTTCGATTAAACGGGTTGTGAGCACTTAGTAGAGCGAAGTACAATGTTTGCTTTAATACGAAATGCGTGTAACCGCTCTTGCACAAAGCAGAGTCTGGGTATATATGAGATAAGAGTGTTTTATCTTGTTGGGTTAGCGTAAGCAGGAATTTTACAAAAAACGCTCTGAAGAAGAAGATGCAATCACTGGAACAAGGACTTTATTTTCCTGACGTTTCGGATTCCCTCGGGAACCCTTAGTCATAGGTAATCGTAAACAGGTCTGAGACATGCGCAGATAAGGGGTTCGACGGTGTGTAATGAGTCATCCATCAACAGCCTGTAATGAGTTCCCTATCCTAAAACAATTGAGTTACAATACTGATTTTGCTGCAAACTTATACCAGGATATTAAAGTCACGTTAAGACGCTGGGTCATAACTGGATATCTTTGGAACCCCTGCAAATATTCCTTATTGACAACATGGTCTTTTATGTATATGACGCATATTTCGCACTCATTTTCACTTTCCTTACAATTGCAAATATATTGTTTAAAAAACAAGCGCACACATATTATTTATTGTGCTGTTTGCATACAGTAGCTTTCAACTTACAGAAAAGCTTTGAAATTACGGCCTTATTAGAAAAAATTGACTCCAAACTTTATGCATTCTGCCTAAGAAAGAGTAACCTACTATTAATTGTGTGAGACTTCAGTCATATAATTCTCATTTGATTCGCTCACAGAATTGGACTTGTGTTTTCTGCTATCGATTAATGCCAAATGGATACCAGTTGTTGAAAGGTCTATAAACTAAAGTATCTACTAAATTCATATAATTAATGGATGAAAAACTGATTTGCTACTGGCCGAGAAAAAAAAAGATTTGTGTTCATTCTGTCCATTCACCATTTTTATAAGGGAATAAATATAAATGAGAAAAACGTAAACTTATTTACCAGCCATTCGTTTACAAAATATCGTTCTGCAAACAGTCAGAGAGAACCTATTCTGAAAGCCAGCATCGTGAGGGAATCAAAGTTTATATTTTTGATCGTAATATACACTGTATTAAAACGACACCTGACGTTTTTAGTACGATGGAAAACTTAATTTAAACTTTCAATGGCGTTTACAAGAGATAGACAACCTACCGTATTAAGCGTATGTTAAGCAGATTTTCCGGTGTTTTTCGACATTTATTCTTATGGAATCTATCAAAAGTTGGAGGTCTAAATAGTATGTCATAGGTAAAAACACCTGGATTTAGCTATGGCGGATCTTTTTAGGCACAAACGAACTTGAAGTGAATACTTGCATTCCAGGTGTGACAAATAAATTATAACCAGATAGTACGATATTAAATACGCTGTCAGGCGTCAATTGCATGTCATAAGCGACCAAGCACATTGCAGTTGGTCTAGGCATCAGAATTGCATGCAGGCCAAAGGTTATTATTCACAGCCAAGTCATCAGAATCAAGGACTGATTGAATCCCAGTGATCTATCGGGTGCAGTACATTGCATATCATGCATACACTTTACTCGAAACTAGAGAATACAGACGGTACGCATGTTATGTTCACGCATACACGAAAATCAGCTGACTAAATAATAAGGTAACGCATTATCAAAACATCAGCTCAAACTTTCGAGATGGATACCTTATGTAAGTTCGCAGCCGCAAAAATAATCGATCACTGAAGCCTGGCCTGTGATTGCGTACCCCGTCAATCGATTTATCTGTCTGGTGCAAACATTTATTGTTCTGCGGTGGTATTTTTTGGTAGATTCATTCTTGTTTCCCCTTAAAAGTTGCTTGTTGGTTCCTTAACTTTTTTATATTAATCAATTGGCCCCAGTTAATTTTTGAAAGCTCGCACGAATGGAACTTAAATTTTGTTAATTGGTATGAATTCATCTTCTTCTTCTCCACATATACGCACGGGCTTTGCAGTTTCATTTTTCTATAACACTTAAAAAATTTCACCTTCTCATAAGTACGTTGGCTGCGGATTTTTAAAATATTTGGAGCAAATCGGAATTTATTTGATCGGCGTATCGAGTCCCATAGAAACATCCCTGTATGCGCCCTGTGGGTCATAATCCTAGTCTCAATCAGTTACGTTCGGAAGTACCAAACGTCGCAAGTCAGCCAGGAATGTCTTTTGACATAGACATCAGGTTGTACGTTGTCAGTCATCATTGACCACACCATTCTCATTGTCTTTATCGGGGGTTCCTTCACTGCGTACGTCTTTATTGTCTTTCGCGGGTAGGAATAACACTAACATCATTTTGTTTTCATATTTAAAATATCAACTTCAATTTTCGGAAAAGTTTGTGTTAGCTAAGAACTCCTGTATATTAGTAATGTAATAGAGTTTATCCAAATTATGGATCCTTTTGGAAATATTGCATCATAAAGTGCAGTGAACACACTTTTTTCAGAAAAGTTTGGCTGAGTATAAAGCCAGAAAAACAATTGACTTGTACATGCGCTATTGCGTAAAAAATCTGCTGTTTGTAGTTTCTGCGGCTGCAAATTAGTTGATTCTGATGATGATAATTAGCAGCATTTACATTCGGTCTAGGTGTGGCTTTTGGCCGGGTTCGAGAATGCGCCCCAGTACACATTGGAACGAAGGAGTTTTGTGAGCCATCATTTGTCAATATTATCAATGTAAACCAGCAGGAATAAGGGCCCATAGCTCAATGGTCAAAACCGTAGACCTTTGATCAAAAGGTAGTGCGTTGGCACCTAGGTTCGTACAACAATTTGGGCAGAATATGACTGAGTGCTGAAGACTAGTGGGACAGCAATGACCAGTCCAAACTCCCATGCGTTGTCCGGCAAAACCTAACAAGAAGTAACGTTCTTAACTACAGGTTACCTTGCGCCAATGCTCCGAGATAAGTGTAATGATATTAACCATCGAAAATGTCCGAATCAGTTTGAAAGTATGATTCAACTTCCGTTTATGCAAAATCGCCACTTTGGACATTTTATGAAATTCTGAATTTTCTTAATGTTATGCAAATCATTCCTATACAAGACGGAACAAAGTTTTTTCGAAGTACATTTTAGTTGATGGAACTTGAACATGTTTCATATTATGGAAAATTTTTTCAGTCTAAACCACAAACATAAAAAGTCCTTTCTTAAACGAAGGTTTTTACCGAGGCCAACAGATTTTCCTTTTCCTTGGAAATGATTTACTTTCATGTTTAGGAGATTCAGGCCAAATTCGGGTCACACACGCCCGTGAGAATCTCGGCCAAATTATAAGGTGACGGTTATTTAGATAGCAATCTCATACTGATTTGGAAAAATTTTACAAAAATTAAAACATCACATTTTATTTAGGTTTATTTTAAAAATAGAGTCCGCGGTGAGCTAAATCTACCCAGTAAAGTGTTTGTCAATTATGATTTAAACAGATTTTCAGCTTCAGAGGTGTTCTTTAACAGAGGGGATCATAGCAGTGGTTTGAGCATTTGACCGTGAGTTTCTGAATGCTATGGGCTTTAATAATCATCAAAAATAAAATCACTGACCTAAATGGCATGATAGTTCTATTACAACGATAACTCTGAGTACATTAATGGTACTAATGGTGAAAAAATGAACTTATCTTACATAACACGGCTATCCAGGAATTTTAGTTTCTACAAACCTAAAAAATCAGTCTATTGTGACACGTCTTAATACAAATTACCGTAGATATAAGCAAAGAAGTAAGCTTCAACAAGGACAGACATACTTGTATGCTCTTCTGACTAGGTAAGCCTCACTTCCATTTTTGTTTTCTTACGCGTCTGGATGATCCTAGTGCTTAAATCCTTCCAAATTCGTGAGGTCGTATTTTTAGCAACCAGCCACAGGTCTTAGTACGAATTAATTACACTTAAAAGCCAATAAGGAAATCACCATAAATGAACTTTGAATTTGATCAGAGACGCCTGAAAAGACGCAAGAAACTGCAAAGCTGTTTCAGGGTCATACACCACCCGTAGTCAGGTCCACTTTCTGCGCCTAACAATGTGTTTTAAGAAATTCGACAACATTTTAATGTGCCCAAGCCTCGATATTGGTGTACCCTGTTTTATTCATTTGTGTACGTCAGAATAAAAATGAGCCTGTCCTACGCTGATGGAAAGATAACGACATGTTTACCTGTTTTCTTTTATCTATCCACAGGATAGTGCAAGCAAACCACTGTGCTTGTATGTTAAAAAAGAAAAAAAATTGTAGAACGCTTCACTGTCCAATAAATTAGATCGTACACGGAAGTTGCGGATGGCCTGCAAAAGGCTCGTTGTTGTTGAAGTTGAAATCCTTTGCAAGTACCCGGAAGCCGAAAAACATCTTAAACAGTTAGTTTTTTTTTAAATTGACCGAAATTGGTGTATATTGCAGCTGGTGCATAGTCTGCAAACTTCCTCATATAGAGTAGCATGACCAATATTTGCCATTTCATTCTTTTTAGATAATTCATATTTGAATCCAGGGTTCGGATCTAGCGGAAAGTACAACCAGATAAGTCGTTAATACGAGGTAATTCGACTTATTTGACCTTTCATTTCGTTACCGCTATTTGACGGAATCTACATTCAGTCCATTGGCAGAGACGACATAGTTTACAAACGTTTGCATCCTACGCCCTATAAAAATCATTTTAGTGCGCAATTAATTTTGCTTTAAAAGTTTAAGCTTTTGCGTCTTGTCTGTGTAAAAAATTTGCAAATTATCAGGAAATGAGATTCCTCCGTAAAAATGAACAAATTTCCTTTCCTGATGACCGTTGTGTTTGCACTGTTATACTGATTTAATAAGGTATTCGAATTAATTCACTGGTAAGACGTCTTACCACTACCCCCGAGGATACCCATTGGAAAACGTAATAATATTTTACCGAGGTAATGCGCGAAAATGTCGATGTGGTGTGCACTTCCACTCGTAGCAAATCAGTTATAACTCTGCGTATATTGGATGTGTGCGCCCTCTTGGGAACCTCCCTCCATCGGTCGTTTCTTGGACGTAGATCATAAATTTAAATTATCTTTTTGGTCGTGTTCGTAGTTGGAATTTGCGGAAGAAGGGAAGAAAAGGGAGCACTTATGTGTGCGGCGCCATTTCAAGTTTGTCGACTCTACTTAGGGCAAGTTGGAAACTTAGTCGCCATGGAACCATTTTATGCCCTCACCCTTAACTCTGTGTTGATAACTTCAAAGGTTACCGCCTCCTCAAATGTGATCGGCGTTGTACGACTACCGGGATTTGTATACGTTTTACGCCAAATTTTTCCTGTTTTCGGCTAGCTATGGTGCCCATTTCCGATGATCTCATTCCAGTCTGACAGCTACGCTTCAACTGCATGCCTATGGGGAAGTCGCTTTGAAATCAACGTAGCATTTTATCGTTGTGTAGATGACTGCTTGCGGCCCTGGCATTCACGACAATTAAATTTTCATTATGCGGTCAGATGATATAAGCAGCCTGTTCTGTGGCAGTGGAAGTTACCTTTGTTAACAGTTAAGCGTATTTCGGTGTTAAAATACAGTAGTCACCGAACATCACGCAAAATTCCGACATATACGAAAGCTTGATACTCTTTGGCTTATCGGCATTGACTAAGGTTGTGATAATAATAATCATGTAGTCCATTCTGAAGTCAGATCAGTCATGATAGGATGCGGCCTTTTTAACAAGCTTCGTTCTGAATACTAGCGAAACGAATAAATTGTAAAAATTGGCTACTTAAATACTTTAGCTTTTTATCATTTATTTTGACTGCCTTTATATATTAAAATATATTTTATGGAAAACATGCAGGCAAGCATTATTTCTTGTACTTGTTTGATATCAAAGTACGCCTGCTTTTAATTTTTGAATTAAAAAGGTTCTCCTTCTGTTTAAAAAATTGCTAATCATGACCTTTTTTAGAATTGTGAAGAACTTATTCATAAAACGTCGTATCCATCAATTTATTAGTGCTGCCTTTACTGCATAGAAACCGCTTTACATCTCTCGCAATATTTTATGATAACTTTGTCACTTGCTCCTCAAAAGTCGTTGATCTTAAACAAGATGAACCCAATGGTCAGTTTGTAAACCTTAGATTCAAGTGCAGGCGTCAATGGGGTTTAAAATTATTTGGCAATAAAGAAACCTTTCAGCAAAACCAAAAGCCAAACGATTAAAACTCTTGTGCCAGTACTTGCGGCTATATCCCAAAACGCCTTTTAGCTGTGACACGTATAGCCACCAAAAAGATTCGATTCCAGGAATATGCAAACAATTTGGAAATAATAGTAGGTTCCTAAAGTTTCCAACAGTATGCAGGGAGCGCTTACTATACGAGCAGTGATTGTTTGGGATTGGAAATATATAAGTTTAAATTTACGTTGTTCGCTTTATAGGCTTGTTGTCTGAGTCCTTGTTCATGCAAATAAATTGATCACGCTACGCCGCTGGCATTGAATATTCAAAAAAATGAAAATAAATTATCCAGCGGATCTTACTTTATCAGGACCTGGACCAGCACTGGTTATGCATATCGAGGAGCAACGTAGAGTTTTTAATTCATTACAGCTGAGTATTACTAATTTTGAGGATAAATAATTCATTATGGACGTCCAGTGGAAGTCAGATTAACAAATAAGGTGAAGGTGAGCAAATTGTTAGAAGGTTTTGTTTTTTTTTCGAGGGAAAGGGGAATGACACTCACTGTCAATGCTGCTCCTAATTTTTTTCGTTATTTGGATTGCAGGTAACGTTTGAGGCTTCTATTGACCTCATCATAAGAAATATTTTAGCGTCCCTCAAATAACCTTTCATCCGATAAAAAAATCTCCTATTATTTTACGCAAAGTTATGTAAAGAGCATTCACAAGAGGCCAATAAAATGTGCACTCTAGGTAGAAGGAAAACAACTGGACAACTCTGCATATCTGAGAACGTATCTGCCTATGCGAGACTGCCAATTGTAGGCAAACTAGCAAAACAACTATCGGCTGTAGTACAGGCTACCAACAATACCAATGATTAAGTTATTCGACGGTCGTATTCTAGTCTTTGCATTTCTCAGCAGCACAGAAAACGGCCACATCGATGGTCTTAGTCTACTGTCTGCAACATGGAGATCTGTATTATCCGATTGCGTTACCTGCCTAGGATAACACTTATTTATACCTACCTGAAGCACTGCAGGTAATGCTTCCCTCTCAACCACAGTGAGATCTGAGCACACGAATTTGGCCATCGCCTTCAACGTGGTAAGCCTTGCGTTTTAATTGATGATGGTTCGAAGGAGCTGAACACCGTGTGTTGGTTAGTTTTAAGTGACTGCTAACGCTTGCTAGATCAACAGGACCTCTATCTTAGTTTCTGGAGTGCAGGAGTTAAACTTGGTCGTAGGTATTTGTCTCACGTGAGCTAGCTCATAATTGTGCCACAACGCCACTTAACGCTGTGTTCAGCATTATTATGGGAGCGCAAACCATATAAGGTATGTCATACCTTTTTCTTAACTCCGTGTTGATCCAGCGCATCTAAAACGCAGCCAGATAAGGGGACACAACAGCTCAAACGCCAGGTTATCTGTTTCCAGTGCATAACATATCATGTTTGTAGCGTTAAAATGAGATAAATAGCCCATGTAACTAATTTCCGCTCATTCAATTGAGAAAAAAATTATTAAAGAGTGTAATTATACGATGCGTGAATATGTCCACTGTAATTAAATCTCCCCATTATTTTAACTAACCATCTTAATGGCCTGGGTACTAGCTAAAAGGCACAGACACATGTTTCGCCGGTATTCTGCCGCTGCTTTACACAGCTGCGAGGGTTCCGGCTCACAAGTGTGTCTGCTTTATGGTTTATTTATCGCTTTCGAATGTTCTGCTTTTTAATCTCCTGTGAAATACACTTACACTTACAATTTAGGTCAGGCACAAGTATTAAATTTATCGGACGATGAAAGCAACAAGCTTTTCGAAACGTCAGTTCAAATATAAATTGGTCCATGAACCCACCCCCTCTTCTTCTACCTTACCTTTGGGAGATGATGAACGCTACAAAATATCTGGACCTAAAATATTACGGACTATAAATGGAATAATACATATAGCAAACAAAAATTAATGTTTCAGCAGACTAAAAGGCTAAATCCCCGCTATCCTGGATGAAGGTACTGGACTAATATAACCACCCTTTTCAGTCTATGAACCATTCATGATCCGCTTAGTGTGTGGCTTACAAACTAACATTGCTCATTATATTTTTTGTCAATATTTCAAATTTTCACTTAGATTAATGACTAAACGGAAGACAGCATACAGAGGGATGCTAAAGAGGAAATTATTTCAACGAACCGGTGAAATCCAACTATGGGTCCCATGCATCATTGAAATAACCAAATGATTTGGAACAAAAAAGCTCGCCACAAATGCTTTCTTTTTATGTATTGGGTGTGAAAATTGTGGGCATTTTTGCTAACCCAGTTACTTATACTTATCCTGATATTCCTGCAAAAACCTTGGTGGTAAGGAGGTCGGCTACTTAAACCTACCGGTGACCCATAACAGCTCTGAAGTTCGATAAGTTAAGTTCACGGAGCAAAGCTCCAGGCACATTTATACTTTACATGCGCAACAACTTTATATTAGTTTATTTTTTGGGTATATTCAATGAATTTATATTTAATCGCACTTTTCAGGTTCATTGATGTTTAGTACGTTTTTAGTTGGGTAAATTTAACTTAAGCTAATTTATGTTTTATTTGTTAGTTGATTTTAGTTTGAGTCATTTTTTTAATTTATCAATTTCCCAATATTTGAAAAATTGCGCAGTTTTTTATGACATTTTTTTGTTGAAAAACATTAGAACAGTTAAATAATTTTTGTTTTCTCTGCTTTTAAAAGATTCTTTTTATTCTTGTTTCATTTTTCTTGTAATGCCAAGAGTGCATTTTCAGTATATCTCGCGGTCCTGTATAACAAAGAAGTGGAAATTTCACCTGCTGATCTAGCAAAAAAGCACAATTTTACCAATAAGCCAAGAAACTTGCTAGCCTAATGTATCTGATTTCAATTCCCATTAATTTACAGGAGCAAATCCCTTAGGTTTCACAATACTTGCTGGATGGAGGCACTTTTTTGCAAACAAAAAAACATCGATGCAGATAAATTTGCAAAGTATCTTGATAGTTCCCAGCTGACTGTCTAATTGCCGTCCCAACACTCGCAGTGCTAACCATTTGCTCGATAATAACACAGGATCTCCCAGTCATGTGAATAGAACACAGTGTTTACATTTAGTTTAAAAATTCTTATGCCAGGGCAAATTTCGATGGACAGCAGGAGTCTTTGGCATTTTCGATAAATTTTGGGCCTTGCAGGCATGCGTTAAGCAGCATACTGTTCATGCAATTGTTGCCGCTCGTAAGAAACCCATGTTCGTTTGACATAAGATTTCATCGAAATATTCTCAAATAAGCCACGAGAGGTCATAAGTCCACCTGTTATCCTGTCTGCGCAAGTAAACTTATTTTTATATTCCCTGTAATGTACTACATCCAAAAGGCAATTTAAGAGGTCTTCTCTGGTTGCAGAGGGGCATGGTTGACCGAGGGTCTGTCAGCAAATCTTACCGGAGCTCACGGGCAAAATTGGTAAAGAACAGTTTTTATGACACTGTTGACATCAAGCAAGTGCGGATGATATTTGCAGTTTTGTGCATGTTAACCCAGCTTCAATTTTTTTATAAGCTTGTTGACTACTATACGCTTGCAGACTTTTGTCTAGCTTGCATGTCGAAGGAATTCTATTTCACCATTGTATCACTTAAATTTATTGCGGTGATTCTCAACAAGCAGCTTTTACGTCCCTTTTTAATTGTATGTTTACCTAGTTGGATGGTTGTTGTGGACAGGACGACGAGTTGTGTACGATTGTTAGGCATTTCTTCGAGGCAGTTTCGAAACAAAAAGAAAGTTTGCGGCATATGCCTAAGCATTGTGCTTCACAAAGTGAAAATAATTCACGTGCAATTTATGTGTGTTTTGTACGCTGAAAGAACCTCGCAGTGGACACCTTGATCTCTATGATCAAAGTTCTTCTTACTAGTTGAACACGCGTTAAACTTCATATTCTTCAGCTTTCATAGAAGTTAAATATTTGGCCAATGTGAGTTGGTAACAAGCGACGGCAGCTTTCTAAGACAAAATTTCGATCTGGGTCCGCAAAAAGCCAGGGACACTTACGATCCAAATGCAAAGAAAGTTTATCGGGACAGTTTTATTCGTGATCTGAGGTGTCGGATAGTTATCTCTTCTATTTATCTTCAGAAAGTGAATACTCTGGCTTCTGGCCCTCGTTATATGCCGCTCCCTTCTTCCGCGGGCGTATTCTGTCAATATAGTGTAAGCTGCTCTGCTAGGTCACGTCTCTAGGCAGCAACAACTCGCCGTACCAGCCGCCTGGTAGCCGTCCCAAGCGCTCCGCTCTGCAAGGTACCTGTCTGCACTTTGGGTGTCAGTGTTTGTTTGGCATCCCTCCGCCTAACCGTCACCTGTCCCCTGTCCCCTGGTAAACATCGGCCACACCCTCAGCCTGCTAACCGTTTCCCGCCCTGTGCTCTGCATTGAGGCTGTCTGCAGCCAGGGCGTCAGTGTTTGTTTTGCTTCTCCCTGCCTCGTCATAGCCTGTGGCCTGGATACGTTGGTTGAGCGGATCACTGGTTGAGGACCCCGCTTGATCTGTTTCATGACCATGCTTTCATAAAAATGTACTGTACACTCTTAAGTTTGCATACCTCAAACGCTATATGTCCGGCACCAGCAAACGCGTTGACATGGCTATTCGTTGATTGAAGGATGTTGCAACGAATGCAAAACGAATGCAGAAAGATTAAACTTCCGAATTTGCAGTGAAAAGCATAGTTCAAGGCGAGTTTTTTTCTGCATAATTGCCTTCCGATATATGTCGAATTGACTCGATGAAGGAGGTATAGAAAATACACATAAACTTGTTTAGCTATAAAGATCCTTTTGTTATTGTGCTGGCCACCTGAGTGATTCTTCTGAAACCGTAGTCGGATACTTGAAAGACGAAAATTGCCACTTTACCCGTTCGTAAGGAAAGTGTTTTTTCGAGATATTTCGGCTCAAAATAGGACGGGGACATTTCGAAAGCATGAGTTTGCCGAAAAGTTGTCATTTTATGTGCACACCAGAAGAAATAAACTGACTTTGCAGCAAAAATTTCACGGTGGCACATAAAAGGGTCCTGCCAGCCAAGGAAGTATTTAATCAATACGTAAATCTTACTTTTAATCGGAGATCAGCACGTTATAACCGCATCTTTCTGTTGTACAGGACTTACTGCACTAAAGAGTAAACAGTAGGGGCAAAATGAAGGCAGGAAAATGTAAATAAAAATACATGCTTATAAAAGAAGAAAAATCAGGCATAATTATTAAAATATTCTACTTTTTAATGAAAAAAAGACCATATTCGAATAACTATGTTGTACTCGTGCACTTTCGAACATGTTTCAATTGTTCAGCATCACACTAAATGAAAAGTAGCGGCTAGGAATGTCGCACTAGACGTTTTGGAAGCAGAAATTACATCACATAGGGATGGGGCGCTACGGTGCAGCGAATCCAGCGGCGACAGGTTTTGATGCCGAGAGCGTAGATATTAATATTTGGGTTGTGGACCACGTGTTCGGGGTGGATGCGCAGAATCAGTGAAGTTCTATTTGACCAAGCACGGATGGCCTGTTGCTGTTTCTGGCTGGGTGCAGCTGAGTTGGCCATGCGCGCAACCCGGCATAGTGTTAATGAATGTCTACGTGCCCGTTAGTACCGGCAGGGCTCGAATGCCAAGCTTCGAGGAAGTCTTTCTCAACCAATCGCTGAAATTGAACTTTATTTGTAAACCGTCTTACTTTATACTGCTACAGCCCTCTAAATATGTATCTCATGAAGAATCTGCGACGGATGTTGAATAATCAGGCAATTAAAGTACTGTGTCAGTCATCGAGTCGTCTTCTTCTCAGTCGTAGTTAAGTCCCTTACAAATTATACTTTGTACGAAATTCTTAGGTCAAATTAAAAAAATAATATTTATGTGATGCCCATGAAGGACAAACTATGCGTTGATACAAGCAAATACAGAGAAAAAGTTAAGGTTATTTAGTGTAAAATAACACGAATACCTTAATTTACTCCTCCTACTCTTGCCATCGGAAGGACGATCTTATCAAGTCGTTCACCCTGTATAGTTTAAATAGACTTAATGAAATTACATACACAATGATTGGGCAAGTCTTCGCTTTCTCCAAATAGTCTTAGGCATCTGTAGCAGATTCATTTTCGTCTGTAACTTATATTTTCTCCAGTGTGCTTTCCTCATTTTTCATTCCTTTTACAATGAGATTTTTCAGAAATAGATGAGCGAAGTCCATCATTTTAGGGCCATTTCGTTTGCACTTCATTGCAAATTTGATCCAGACAAGCTTGCAGCGATACAATTACGGTAAAGGATGCCCATTTGGCACAATTTATTTTTCTCGGAGCTACCGAATTAATTGGCAGTATACAAATTCTTACATATTTTCCCCATGGATACCAGTTTGAAAACAAAATTTAGATTTCTCTGCGGTAATGCAGGGAAATAACGACGTGCTGTGCACGCCTACGCGTATCAAATCAGTTATAAATCAGCGTGCAGTGAACGGCTGCACTTTGATGGGAACCCTCACTCCAGCTGTCGATTCCTGGTGGAGATCATAAATTTAAATCATCCCTTGGGAGCTGTTCGTAGTCAGAATTGGCAGAGAAACTCCAGAAGAGAGAGGAAATTATATATGTGGTGAAATTTGTATGCTAGGGACGCTAATAAGGGTGAGCAGGAATCGTAGGTGACAGGATACTGACGCATGCCTCCAGCGTCAATATTGTTACCCGGTTCAGTGACTACCACCATCTCATAAAAAGCGATCGCCGTTGGCTGACTGAAATCATTTGTTTACTTTGTATGTTTAATGTCTCCTGTTGCCATTTGGCTTGCCTATCCGTTGCTGCTTATTGAAGTACGGAGGTCTTCTTGTAATCTTGTTACACTGGAGATCTTTTCTGCACAATATTATATATATGTGGCCAACACAAAACAAGCGCATGAATATCTCAAGGCTTGGAACTCTGCGGGGGACATATTAACTTGCACATCGATTTTAACGAGCAATACGGTGGCTTGAGGTAAAAACGTACGGTACACCATCGCATTCACACATTGGGGACCACTTACCTGGTCACAGCCACATATACCGACCCACTCTCCGCCCTCCTCCTTCCGACCGTACCCCAACCACAAACATGCAACCTCACCGTCACATAAACCGACCCACTATCCACTCTCCCAATCCCAACCGCGCGCCACCCATAAACACGCGGGTGCACTAGCAATGATTCACTTCACATGCCACTGGTATAACTGCCCTGATCGCTTAAAATCTGTATGGTTATCCTTCTCCATCACTCTCCATTTTATTTGTTGTCGAAAATGCACAAGTTCATTTTGATTATACCGAAGAACCTCTTATTTCCTGCATATCTATATGAGAAGAAGAGGCGATCTCGAGATCAGCATTTTCGCGTTAATCCACCTTCTTCCATGACATGCACTTAATAATCACGCAGATTATTAAGTGCATGTCATGAATGAAGGTGGATAGGACATGCCATTTCAGAACCCGACTCTAGATTTCGATGAAATTTTTTTGTCGAAGACAATCAACTACCGTGAGAAAACCACGAAAATATCCATTCTACAAACGAGTTGCACTACACGTAGAGCGAATTCTGTATGAAGATGATTTTATACGGACTTCCGCATAGATAGTAGCTAAAAGCCCAGACGCGTGTTTCACCGATGTTTCTAATACTGCATGATACAGCAACGAGGGGCTTTGCTCCTCAGTAGGTACCCCCACGTTCTCTATGTTGTTTCTAATATATGTCCTCCAGATAATAATCAAGGATTGATTGAAGACTGTCCTGTCTATCAGCATGTGGCTATCCTTGATTAAAACATGGATAATTCGGGCCAACCGATTGTGTTTTCACAACGCTACTAGCACATCGGGACAACCTCAATCAACCGTTGTGTTATACTTCCCACGGCCTATCAAGCCCTTCGAACGCATCTTAATGAAGAAAAGAGCAAACGAGACCATAGACGGAATGCGAATCAGCATACTCGCGAGCCCATGATGGACACACCCATAATTGAGCCACAACCGGAAGTGGCAATCATCAGCTCAGCCAGTTCATCCGGTCAGTCTGTGAGTTTAAAACCGGATGGACGCATGAGCGCAAATCGAATTTCCGGCCTAGGACGAATTCTTCGATCGATGAGAAATCAGGAGCCGATGGTTATTACACCCAATACTTGAGCCACAACCAGAAGTGGCAATCATCAGCTTAGCCAGCTCATCCAGTCAGCCTGCAAGTGTGAAACCGGATGGACGTAGGGGCATAAGGAGGATTCCCGGCCTGGGAAGACAGCTCCAGTCAATGACGGCTGCACAAACGCGAACACCGGAAGTTGACGAGAGACCCCTTCACTGACGTTATTACGCTTCACAGGGCACGATGATTGAACATCCCGTCTAACCCCCTCCTCCCACCTCTGATGATGGAAGCCGTTACGCTTTTGAAACGTGAGGACGATAAAACAATGGTTCCCGAGATCGCCTTATCTTCTCATATATATATATATATATATGAATATGTGTGCTTCGCCGATCTTGTAGAGGAACAATTAAGTTATGCTTTTTCCGGAAGCTCACAATCAGAGTCCGCCAGACATAGTCTGAGGGTAAATTTAACGCACTGATAATACATGTGCACTTTTGTTAAGGATCCAAAACAAGAATCAATCTGTGCAAGGGAAATTCCTTTACTTGCCTTAATTAAAAGCAGACAGGAAAGATGGAAAAGAAGACGTATACTGACCAAAGTGTCGATTAATTGAGACGGAAGCTGTGTACTCGTATTCAGACTTAAGTTCATCACACAGGTTTGATACCTAGATTTGTATTCGTTCTCGTTAAATATTATAACAAAATGTCACACATGGCTTGAGTAAGTCGCGAAAATGTTATCTGCGAAAAAAAGAGACTGATTTCTTTATGTGTGTATTTTCGCGCAAACTATTGGAAAAAATTTTTTAACTTAACTAGAGTAATTTTCTCAATTTGCTTTTAGAGCAAAAAGTCGAATTCCAAAAAAATTAAGGACAGGCCATTTGGCCTGGCAAAAACTGAACCACGGACCTTTTGAAGTTATTTCTCTGCTGCTGGTATTTTTAGCTGCCATGAACACCACAATTTTTGAAGCAAAATTGTATTTATGGCCGGCAAAAACAGTGTTGTGAAAGTGAGTACTTCTCAGCCTGTGTCTAAGTTTCGTCAGTTATCAGCAAAAGGAAGATCGCCTATAAAAATACCAGATAACGACAATAACGATTATTTACTGTTAAACGAGTAGATATTTTCAGATATATCTACAACATCTTTGTACAGTTTGGGTGGTAAACTTCTAAATATGGGTATTTTAGTTTTATTTGATGAAAAGCGTTTACGTGAATACTTGTGAAACGTCAATTGTCTAAGTAATTAGCTTTTATGAATATGCAGATGGTTTTTCCTTCAAAACACCACTTTCCCTTACTATTATATCGATTCCTTCGCACAAACTAATGAATTACCTCTCTTTGTATTATTTTGGAAAACCTACAGCCTGATTCCTGAGATTGCGGGCGCTTACCAGTCTTCATTTAAAAAATCCGTTATGAAGCTTCTGTTATTTTCAGCGATGATACCCATGTAAGCATTAAGGAAGT